>CAWUFW010000826.1:2760000-3360000 GCA_963921515.1 Calotriton arnoldi
ATGCCCTTTGTGAATACCGAAAGTTGTAAAGTTAGGATTTTGTCTCAGATTACTTTTGTGAATCGGGCCCCTAGACACAATGTCCTATTCCATGCTTTTCAGCCCTGGAAATCAGATGTATCACCCCATCAGGGCCTTGATCCAAGTCCATGATCTCTCCTTTCCTGGATATTGGCGTCTTTTTATCGTGCACCATCTTAACATGAGCCTCCCTATCAATATGAAAGTTTCTTGGTCAACACTCGCTATGTCAGGGCCATTGACTCATTGTTTCTCAGAAACAAACACCTGCCCCATGATGGGGGTGTGCCTAGCATCTACCTCTGATGAAGGTGCTCCTTCAAAGCTGGCAAAAGTTATTTCATCAGAAGTGAACTGCAGTTCAGCAGATAACTTTACACAGGACCACTGAGTAGGTAGAGGTGGGTCCATCACACCCGTGGTGTAGGCAATCAATCAATCACAGAATTTGTAGAGCGCACTACTTACCCGCGAGGGTCTCAAGGCGCTGGGGAGAAAAAAAGGGGGGGGTTGCTGCTACTGGTCGAACAGCCAGGTCTTGAGTAGCCTCCTGAAGGTCAGCAGGTCTTGGGTCTGTCGTAGGCTTAGTGGAAGGGTGTTCCAGGTCTTGGCGGCGAGGTGTGAGAAGGATCTGCCGCCAGTGGTTGTTCTTCAAATGCGAGGGACGGTGGCGAGGGAGAGGTCGGCAGAGCGGAGCTGGCGGTTGGGGACGTAGAAGAAGAGTCGTCTGTTGAGGTAGGCTGGGCCAGTCTTGTGGAGTGCCTTGTGTGCGTGGATGAGGAGTTTGAAGGAGATTCTCCTGTCGACGGGGAGCCAGTGCAGGTTCCTCAAGTGGGGGGTGATGTGGCTGTGGCGTGGTACGTCGAGGATCAGGCGTGCGGAGGCGTTTTGTATGCGTTGCAGTCGCTTGATGAGCTTGGCCGGGGCTCCCGCGTGAGAGGGCGTTCCCATAGTCAAGTCTGCTACTGACGAGGGCCTGGGTGACTGTTCTTCTTGTATCTGTCGGGATCCACCTGTAGATCTTGCGAAGCATGCGGAGGGTGTTGAAGCAGGAGGAGGAGACTGCGTTGACTTGCTTGGCCATGGAGAGCGTTGAGTCGAGGATGACTCCCAGGTTGCGTGCGTGGTCGGTGGGTGTCGGGGCTGCTCCCAGCGTCGTTGGCCACCAGGAGTCGTCCCAGGCTGAGGGGTTGGAGCCGAGGATGAGGACCTCTGTCTTGTCCATGTTCAGCTTTAGTCGGCTGATCTTCATCCAATCGGCACGGCCTTCATTCCTTCATGGAGGTTGGATTTGGCGGCGAGGGGGTCCTTGGTGAGGGAGAGGATCAGTTGAGTGTCGTTGGCGTAGGAGATTATGTTGAGGTCGTGCTGTCTGGCAATGCGTGCGAGCGGGGCCATGTAGATGTTGAACAGTGTTGGGCTGAGGGATGATCCCTGGGGTACGCCGCAGATGATCTCGGAGGCTTCGGATCGGAATGGTGGGAGGCGGACTCTCTGGGTTCTGCCGGCGAGGAAGGAGGTGGCCCATTCCAGGGCCTTGTCTCGGATCCCTGCGTCGTGGAGGCGTGCGCGTAGAGTGCGGTGGCAGACAGTGTCGAAGGCGGCGGAGAGGTCCAGCAGGATGAGGGCTGCGGTCTCACCGTTGTCCAGCAGGGTCCTGATGTCGTCGGTGGCGGCGATGAGGGCAGTCTCAGTGCTGTGGTTGCTGCGGAACCCTGATTGGGATGGATCCAGGATGCTGTTTTCTTCGAGGTATCGGGTTAGCTGTTTGTTGACGATCTTCTCGATGACCTTGGCTGGGAACGGAAGCAGGGAGATGGGCCGGAAGTTCTTGAGGTCTCTCGGGTCCGCCTTGGGTTTTTGAGTAGGGCGTTGATCTCTGCGTGTTTCCAGCTCTCTGGGAAGGTCGCGGTCTCGAAGGAGAGATCGATAACGTTGCACAGGTGGGGTGCGATGGAGCTGCTGGCCTTGTTGAAGATGTGGTGCGGGAAAGAATCTGACGGGGAGCCGGAATGTATTGTGCTCATGGTCTTGATGGTGTCATCGATGTTCACGCTGGCCCAGGCTGGCAAGGGGTCGTGGTCGATGGTATGCGGCGGGTCTGGTGCATCGATCTTAGTTGGGGCTGTCTGGGTGTTGAAGCTGTCGTGGATGTCGGCGATCTTGCGGTGGAAGAAGGTGGCGAGGGAATCGCACAGGGCTTGCGACGGCGGGATGTCGTTGGTGTTGGAGCTGGGGTTGGAGAGTTCCTTCACGATGTTGAAGAGCTCCTTGCTGTTGTGTGCGTTGCTGTCGAGGCGGTCTTTGTAGGAGATTCTCTTGGCGGACCTGATGAGGTGGTGGTGGTTACGGATGGCGTCTTTGTGGGCTGCAGAGCCTCTGCTGGGGTCCAAATGATTTCTAATGTCTCTTATGGGTTAGGCAGTTTTTGCAAGGTCTCACCCCCACTTACTGTTTGGTGATCTAGGTCACACAGTTGCTCAGCCTTTCCCCTTTTTGATTATGTCTGCTGCCATCCGCTTCTCTGGTTTCTAATTGACCTTGCTTTGGTTCAGGACTGGATCCACCGCTGGCCCAGGGCTACATACTGCACTGCAGTGTTGATGTTTGAACGAACTTCATTCCTTTTCGATACAACACACCTTTAATTAATACCGCGTATTAATTGAGAATATAACCAGAGCCACTGAAATTATGCAGTAGGACCAAATTATTTAGCAGAGCTGCGTAAATTGTGCAGCAAGGAAAGGCAAATTATACAACATAATGTGGCACATTTTGTGATAGTTTCACTTCATTATTTTGTCATTTTAGCCCTTGTTAACACTGTCTGAGCATTGGTTGCACCTCATTGGTACCAGTTTAACACCCAAATATCGCAATAGGAGACGGAAAGGTGACCAGTCAAGCTTTGCGAAGGGCCTTCTGCTGCGCGGCAGCACATGTCACTGTGTTTTAATTAACATTCAAATCGTTTGAGCTAGAAACATTTTTTGTTAAAATATGCAGATTATGCAGCAGATTATGGATAATGTGGCAAATGTGGCAAATCTATAATTATGCAAAAAACGCTACAGCCACACAATTACATAATTCTAGATCCCTGCATGTAACCCAGTACAAAATTAGAGACCCCAAATGCAAAGGGAATCGAAGGGCAACAACTAATGAAGATAACCATAACCTTTTCACACATTTTTCATCAATTCCAGTGTCTACATGATAATCCTGGCCATGAACATCCACTTCAAAGGCAGTGAGTCTGTCCATCTGACAAACAGCAGTGTGGTGGTGGAATTCTGCCACGGCCTCGACTTCGAATGATGCGCTTGCCTCTTTGCACCAGCTTTTCTGCCTTCTCTGAGTTTTCCTTTTGACAATGATGTGAGATATCCTGGGTTGTATCAATTCACAAGACATTCACTGGTCCAGAATCATTGTCTGACATGCACCAACCTGATGCAAGGTGACACTTTGTCCGTTGTCTGAGTAACCTCCCCATACAGGGGCAGTGCATTGGAGTTTGTGAAAGACTGTGTATCTCTCCATAACTTCCTAATTATTATGAATGTTTTTATTCTGAAGCAACAAGTCGTAGACAACACTTTCTTTTTGCTTCGCCTGTCATAAGAGGAAACATAGGGCCTCATTATGAAGGCGGTCGGACTTTCATCCGACCACCATCCTTCGTAAATGGGACCGCCCGACTGGCTGTCGGCGGTCCCGACAGCCAGTCAGGCATAGGCATTCGGATGCAACCGCCACCACGGTGATCACAATTTCTGCGGGCTGCAGCACACGCCACAGTACAAAAAATAGGCATTACACATATCCCTGCACTATACGGCAAGCACCATGGGTGCCCCCAAAACCCAAAGCTGAGGGCCAGGGGCAAGGGGGCCCGCTACGGGCCACCAATGTCCCTTTCTGCTAGCCTTTTCATGGCGGGTAAACCGCCATGAAATGGTCGGCGGGGAGGGACATCATAATCCCTATGGCGGTGCCTGGCAGGCACCGCCACCATTGTAGGGATTGAAGTGCCCTCCGAAAGTCCGACGGGCTCCTTGACCCGGTTGGAGCCGTGTCGGTCGGTCTCTCTGACCGCCAGCCATCCGCCCGCCATCCTAATGTGGTGTGCGAGAATCTTCATTACGATGGCGGTGGGACCGCCACCAATGGACTGTCGGTGCCGGTCCCACCGTCATCGTAATCAGGCCCATAGTTACCAATGCTACCTTGTGACACAAATGATGTGTGCAGGACATTCATTGCTACCTTGAAATTATGGTTCTCATCCATGTTAAGAGGCCTTAGGAAGGATTTGGTGAGAATAAAAAATCCCACTGGCAGCCAGATAAGAGTCCTTGGTGGCACTGAAGGAGATGATCAGCCTGGCTCAGCGCAGTTTCCATCGCAGCCCGGTGGCTGTAGGCAGGTCCGGTGACGGCAAAGGAAAGCTTACACAAGGAGATGATGGACGGAACGCTGAAACGTTTCAGACACTCACCCCCAGTCACAGATCAGGGTTGACTCCATCATCGTTCTTTAGCTCAATTCGCCACCCCAGTTCAGACCCAGGCATGTGAAAATCAGTCTTGACCCTGTTCCTCATGGGAATAGTCCAACCTGAACTGCCAAGCCAGGTCTTCCCTGGACTGGAAACAAGCATCCTGGGACTGGTATCAGGGTAACACCCCTCATCAGCCAGGCTAGCTTGAATCCAGTAGTAAAGTGGGCAAAGGAAAGCTTGGCATCATCAGTGGAGCTCAAACCCATGCACCCATGACTGAAGCCACCATGGTATTTGCTGTCAATTCTACTAGTCATATAACATTAGTGAAATGAAGCCACTGGCTGATAACGTGGTTCACACATTAAAAATGCTATGCGTCTAATGTGTGGTGTGCATATAACTAGTGGAATACCCTATTTGCCATGTGTTGGTTATTTAGCAATGAGTGTTCCATTCTAGGTTTGCATTAATTGTATTAGATAACCAATAAGGTAGAGGCTCAGTTAAATCATACTGCAAAACGCCTATCAAAGTAGCCACAAACTAGCCACCACCGACCTCTATTGAAGGAAACCAGTAGACAACAAAGTAGGTACATTTTATCTTGAATGCAGCTTTGCAACAAACAAACATTGCTCATACCATGTCTCCAGAACTTACACCCTTCTGGTATGAGAAGCAGGAAAAGGAAGAGAAAGAAACATTATACTAAGTCAAACTTCTTCAACAGTAAACTCATTGAATAGTATCTGAGTGTCTGTGCAAAGCTGCAAGCGCCAATGGTTTGCATCGCGTGGGCCTAAAAAGTGCTGGCATTCAGTTCATGCCATCTATGTCTCCCATAAACAAAAATACCTGGGGCTAAATTGAGGTCTCCTCTTCTGCAGTTTCAGCTCTTTGGAGCTCCTCTTTGAATTGCAAAACTCCTGTGCTGTATCTAGTTTACAAAAGAAGTCCACTGAGGTCCAAGAAGACATGTATTGTAGAGATGCCATTGTCAAGGGCTCTCTTTCATGACTCCAACGTGGTAACAAAGTCTCACTATCCAGCAATTTCTCCAACTAAGCTTCTGTGTCCATCTTTCATCCGACTGATCCTCTATATAAGCTCATCAAGAACCATAGTGTTAAGAATGAGGGGGCATATTAGCAAGGGCACTATCGCCGCTTTAGCGGCACTTTTTGCCGCTAAAGCGGCGATATTCATATCGCCCTATCAGCAAACTGTCTCTAACAGCAGTTAGCGACAGTTTGCGTGCATAGCGCTCGTTTTTACCGCTTTGCATGTCAGCGATATTTATCGCTAATGACATGCAAAGTGGGCGTTCCCGACGAACAAACCTGGGAAACACCCGCTAACAGGCCTATCGCCTATTAGCAAGGTGACCATGGCCCCAGTTAGCGACGTGAAAAGTCGCGCTAACCGAGGTCATCGCCATTTATTTAACACCTGCAATTAGCAGGTGTTAGCCATACCTAACATGGGGGTGGATTATGCTGATACGACCACAGGGTCGTATCAGCAAGGTGTTCTCCATGCAACATCGCTGGTTTTTCAGCAATGTTGGCCCATTTCCCCCGCTATCGCTGGAATATTCATCGCCATAGCGCTAATCGTTGCTAATACAGCGTTAGCGTGGCGATATATTCCAGCGATAGCCGGCGATAAAAAAAATCACGCTAAGCAGGGTTAGCGATGATTATCGCCTCTTCTTGCTAATATGCCCCGTAGTCAATGAAGTTTTGAAATTCTCTCCTACGTCCAGGGTTGGTATTCCAAGATTCTAATTCTGTTGGTTTTGGCATCATTTTCCAGAGCATCCACTTTCAACCCAGAGTGCAGAATCAATGCATAGGTGTCACTTTCAAAGCTCTGGCTATAGGCCTTGTTTGAACGCATGATTTCACCATCTTTTTAACTTGCATCAGGATGCCTTCTCTTCCTTTGACATTACTCCCCAAGGATTTTGTATTGCTTCCAAAGATCCTTTTAGCGCTGATGCTTTGGTTTCAATGGACTCTGAAATTCTTCAGCGTTGACACTATAGATTCTCCAGCTGTCAGGATCGACTCCTCAATGTCCCAGGCATGTCACTAGTACCCTTTCAGATAGTACCAGAAGATGAGGAAATTGGGGTGAAAAAATCAGTCCTCATTTTACTGGCTGTTCTTTAGGCTCCTTAGATGGCATCTTACAGTGCAGCTTGCCATGGACCAGACTGGTCATCCAGGCCGATTGTCACTCTGCAGGATGGCGGCTATTGCTGAAAGGAGGCTGATAATGCTGAAAGCCTATCAGGTTTTCAACTTTGCACTAATACTTTGCGGGTCTACCTCCCTCTTCAGCTGCCTGCTGCCGTCTAGCACTGAATTGTCTCATGGTGGGCAGGTCCACTGGGACCTTATATGGGCCTTCCAAGCCTCATCACTCAATTGTGGATGCACTCTCTACAGCAGCCCATGGTTATGAAAGTGAGGATTTTCTTCCAGGAACTTGATTGTAGGAGGGAATATTGAATCCCAAATATCAATGGAACAGAATATCATTACCACAATATTGAGGGACAAAAATATTGAAAGGTAAGCGAACAGAGCTAGGTAAGGATGTACTATTTTTAATTCCACATCTACATTATTTGAATTTTATATATATATATATATATATATATATATATATATATATATTCACTGAAAAAACCATAGATTTCGGCACGTTATAGTTAGAAATTAGCATTTAAAAAAACCTTAGAAATTCACTGAAAAAACCACAGGTTTCATGGACGTTATAGTTAGTTGGACATTTCACTCATACAAAACCAGAGAAATTCAGCCGTTATAGTTAGTAGAGCTAACTATAACTCGCGCCCCCGCAATGCACTGCTGATGACGTCATATATTACATCACTCATGACATGGTCAGTGACATCACTGATGACATCACTGATGACATCTCTAATGACATCACTGATGACATCATCCAGTGAATGTGTGTTTCTGTAAAGTTTAAATATGTTTTATATATATATATGCCAAGGTGTATTGAAGAATGAGTGGGTGTATAAGTGTCTGAATGGAGGATTTAGTAGGTGCGTGACTGATTGTAGAAGTGACTTATTAAGCGTATCTTACTGAATGCATGGGTTAGTGAGTAAACTGTGTAAATGTCAGTTGGTGTATAAGCGGCTGCCTGGATTGGTGAGTAGCTACATGACTGTGTATATGGGTTATTGATTGGTTGTCTGAGTATCTGTATGGGTGCCTGAGTGTCTGTGTGAGTGGGTGGGGGTGGGTGACTCTGTGCATAGATATGTGAGTGGGTGATTCACTGGGTGTATGGGTTCAAGAATGCATCTGTGAAGGGCTGTATGGGTGGGTGAGTGTGTGTATGGGTGTGTTGGTGAGTGAATGGATGTCTCAGTGGTATATGTGTGAGTAACTACATATGTGAAAGGCAGTATATGTGAGTGTTGGAGTATATAAATGACTATACGTGAGAGTGAGTGATTGTGAGAGTAGCTGAATGGATGAGTGTGTGCTTGTATCAGTGATTGTATAAGAGAGTAAGTATGTGTTAGTATTTGTATAAATAAGTGAGGTGGTCTGTGTATAACTGTATAGGTGAGTAAATGGGTGTGATTGATTCTTTGCATGACTGAGTAGGTGTGTGAGTAAGTCTATGGATGAGTGGCGATTTGTGAGTGTATGTATAGGAGTATGAGTGCCTATGATAGTGCTGTATTGATGAGTGACTGCATGTATGAGTTACTGTATGGGTGAATGAGTGGATGTGTGTGTGTAGACCTAGGAATCATTGAGCAGGTATGTACTAACTGCTATTGGTCTGTCTATGGTTTTGATATTGGTAGTCTGTATTTTAGAGTGTGTGTATAAAAGCTTTCATTAGGGTGTGAGGGAGTGCATCAGATTATCACATGGATGATGTCATCAGTGATGTCATTTGAGATGTCATCAGTGATGTCAACAGTGATGTCACTGACCATGTCATGAGTGATGTAATATATGACGTCATCAGCAGTGCATTGTGGGGGCGTGAGTTATAGTTAGCTCTACTAACTATAACGGCAGAATTTCTCTGGTTTTGTATGAGTGAAATGTCCAACTAACTAAAACGTCCCTGAAACCTGTGGTTTTTCAGTGAATTTCTAAGGTTTTTAAATGCTAATTTCTAACTATAACGTGCCTGAAACCTATGGTTTTTTCAGTGAATTTCAAAGGTTTTTAATGCTAATTGCTAACTATAACGTACCTGAAACCTATGGTTCTTTCAGTGAATTTCTAAGGTTTTTTAATGCTAATTTCTAACTATAACGTCCCTAAAACCTATGGTTTTTTCAGTGAATTTCAAAGGTTTTTAAATGCTAATTTCTAACTATAACGTCCTTATTAAGTCCCCTTGAATCCTGAGGGTCCCTGGGGGCCAACTAGCCCACCAGGTACCTCCAGTAAGTGCCACAGGGCTGTGTTGCAGAGACGGGGTCCGAGGCCACGCCCCTTTTTGCACCTCTCTGCAACGCGCAACTCTGTGGTGCTTACTGGAGGTACCTGATGAGCTAGTTGGCCCCCAGGGACCTTCAGGATTCAAGGGGACTTAATCCCCCAACTTAAAATGCGCCACGGGGTGCATTTGCACACTTGTCACATCAGGGCCCGCCCCCTCCCTTCACCACTGTGCAAACGCGCACCGTGGCTTGTTTTAAGTTGGGGGATTAAGTCCCCTTGAATCCTGAGGGTCCCTGGGGTCCAACTAGCCCACCAGGTACCTCCAGTAAGCGCCACAGAGCTGCGTTGCAGAGAGGTGTAAAAAGGGGTGTGGCCTCGGACCAGGGACCCTCAGGATTGAAGGGGAATTAATGCCCCAACTTAAAACGCGCCACGGGGCGCGTTTGCACAGTGGTGCAGGGAGGGGGCGGGGCCTCCGGCGAGTTGCTGGTTCCTTTTTTTTTTTTTTTTTTTTGGGAGGGGGGCTGCATGGCCCCCCTTCCCTGGGCCACTTTTGGCCCCGGGGACCCCATCTCCCGGGCCCTGGCAGCCTTGTTTTTTTTTTTTTTTTAATTATGCGGAGGGGGACCGCGTAGCCCTCCTCCAAAGGCCAATTATGGCCCCGGGGACCCCATCCCCCGGGGCCTGGCCAGCCTTTTCATTTTTGGGAGGGGGGCCGCGTGGCCCCCTTTCCTCAGGCCAATTATGGCCCCGGGGACCCCATCCCCCGGGGCCTGGCCTCTTCATTGGGGACCATGGTGGGAGCCCCAATGCCCCCATGGTCGCACCGGCTCCCCGCCTCCTGCGGGAGCCGGCATTGCTTTGGGCAAGGGAGCTGCTGACATGCAGCTCCCTTGCCTAAAAGCCATTCTGCTGCTTCATTGAAGCGAGAGCAGGATTTCCTGCTCTCGCTTCAATGAAGCAAAGCAGGAGCTTGCTATGGCAGGGCGGGAGCCGTGCTCCCGCCCTGCCATAGCAAACGGCAATGTCCCGGGGGTGGGCACCCCGGGACATTGCAGGAGCTGGCCCTGGGGGGTGGTGGTCCCCAGGGCCATCAAGGGCTCCAGGAGGGGGGCCCTCCCTACGAGTGCAAAGCCCTGGGGAGGTGGTGGTCCCCGGGGCTCAGGGGTCCATAACGGACCACGCATTTGCATATTTAGTGCCCCAGGGAGGTGGTGGTCCCTGGGGCGTGTGTGGGGGCTCGAGCCCCCCCACACAGGTTATTTAAAAAACAAATAGAGCCCTGGGGAGGTGGTGGTCCCCGGGGCGTGTGGGGGGCTCGAGCCCCCCCACACATGCGTTTTTTTATATTAAACATGAGAGCCCCGGGGAGGTGGTGGTCCCTTGGGCGTGTGGGGGGGCTCGAGCCCCCCCACACATACATTTTTTTATATTAAACATGAGAGCCCCGGGGAGGTGGTGGTCCCCGGGGCTCCGGGGTGGCTGCGTGCCTCCCGCAAATAATGAAAAAAGCCCCGGGGAGGTGGTGGTCCCCAGTGCTGCGGGGGCCCCCGCGGGCCCCCACTATACAATTTGGCATTGCCCTCTGGACCTGGCCCACCTGGGGGCTTAAAAATAACAAAGCGTGGGAGACCACGCTTTGTTTTTTTTTTTTCTCAGCCGGAATCGCGACCCCAGCACGAATTCGGCCAAAATTATTAAAAATAAAATGCTTTTTTTGGCCCTGGGGGTCCTTGTGGGACCCCCTGAGCAGGCCTAGGGGGTCA
Source organism: Calotriton arnoldi (assembly GCA_963921515.1). Taxonomy (NCBI): domain Eukaryota; kingdom Metazoa; phylum Chordata; class Amphibia; order Caudata; family Salamandridae; genus Calotriton; species Calotriton arnoldi. The sequence continues at coordinate 2,770,761 of CAWUFW010000826.1, forward strand.
GGGTGTTTCTACCCTGCCTCCTTTTCTTCTTTGTTAACCTCTTTTTCACTGTTTTCTTATGACTCGGTTCTACCGAGTCACAAGATGGCTGTCAACACTTCCTGGTTTGGAGTGTTAGCAGCCAATAAGAGTGAAGCTCGTGCCCGGGAGGATTCGCAAACCCTCCTCGGTGCTCAGATATATAATTTTTTTCTTTCTTTAATTTCTCAGCAACTACTGAACAGATTTACACCATTTAACAAAAAGGACTCTTTCTGAACCAAGGGCTACCTTTTTGCCAAATTTGGTGTAATTCCGTTCAGCAGTTCGGGCTGTAGCTTTGTCTAAAGTTTCCTATGGAAATTAACATGGGGAAAACACGTTTTGGGACCCCCTTTTTTCTCGGCCCTCGCTTGACGAATCACCCCGAAACTTTCAAGACAGGAGCTGACCGGAGCGGGCCAGTAGTTTTGAAAATTTCGCGAAGATTCGTCAAACGACGCCAAAGTTATTGGGAAAACAAAAAACGCTTTTCCTATGGAAACTAGGTCCTAACTATAACTACCTACTGGCGACCGACAGTAGGTAATTAATATATATATATATATATTCACTGAAAAAACCATAGGTTTTTGGGACAGTTATAGTTAGTTGGACATTTCACTCGTACAAAACCATAGAAATTCCCCCGTTATAGTTAGTTCAGCTAACTATAACTCGCACCCCCGCAATGCACTGCTGATGACGTCACATATTACATCACTCATGACATGGTCAGAGACATCACTGATGACATCACTGATGACATCTCAAATTACATCACTGATGACATCATCCATGTGATAATTTCATGCATCTTCTCACACCCTAATATAACTTTTGATACACCCACTCTAAATTACAGACTGCCATTCTCAAAACCATACACACTCCAATACCAATAACTACATACCCACTCACTGATTCTTAGGTCTACACACACATCTACTCACTCACCCGTACAGTCACTCATACTTACAGTCACTCAGTACAGGACTATCATATGCACTCATACACCTATATAAACACTCACACACCGCCACTCATCCATAGAGGTACTCACACACCTAGTCAGTCATGCAAAAAATTTATCACACACCCATTTACTCACCTATACAGTTATACACACACCAGCTCACTTACTCATACAAATACTAGCACATTCTTACGCTCTTATACAATAACTGATACAAGCACACACGCATCCATACAGCCACACTCACAATCACACACTCTCACTTATAGCCATTTAAATACTCTAACACACATATATACTGCCTTTCACATATGTAGTTACTCACACATGTACCACTTAGATATACATTCACTCACTAACACACCCATACACACACTCACCCACCCAAGCCGTCCATCACAGATGCACTCTTGAAATCATGCACCCAGTGAATCACCCACTCACACATCTATGTACAGAGTCACACACACCCCACCCTCACAAACACTCAGGCACCCATACAGATACTCAGCGAACCAATCAATAACCCATATAGACACTCATGTAGCTATTCGTAAATCCATGCATCCACTTCCACACCAACAGACAGACGGATACAGACATTCACACAGTTTAGTCACTAACCTATGCATTCAGTAAGATACGTTTAATCACTCACTTGTAGAGTCAGTCACGCACGTACTAAATCATCCATTCAGACACTTATACACCCACTCATTCTTCAATACGCCTTTCCCTATATATATTAAACATATTTAAACTTTACAGAAACACACAGTCACTGGATGATGTCATCAGTGATGTCATCAGTGATGTCATCAGTGATGTCATTTGAGATGTCATCAGTGATGTCACTGACCATGTCATGAGTGATGTAATATGTGATGTCATCAGCAGTGCATTGCGAGGCGCGAGTTATAGTTAGCTGAACTAACTATAACAGGGGAATTTCTATGGTTTTGTACGAGTGAAATGTCCAACTAACTATAACTGTCCCTAAAGCCTATGGTTTTTTCAGTGAATTTCAAAGGTTTTTTAAATGCTAATTTCTAACTATAACGTACCTGAAACCTATGGTTTTTAAGTGAATTTCAAAGGTTTTTAAATGCTAGTTTCTAACTATGCCTACAGAGGTAGGACATGTGAAGAAAGAAGAAAAAACACACAGAAAGAAGCAAAAGAAATGCAGAAAGAAGCAACAGAAGTCCACAAAGATGAAGAAAAGTGCAGGAAGAAGCAAAAGATGTGCAGAAAGAACCAACAGAGGAGCAGAAAGAGGCCTTGTTGCAAAATCATCCTGTGCCCACAACTTTTCCAGACGGGTACTGGTGGTAACTGACTCTGACTAACCAGAGCCAGTGCTATGCTAAAAGACACTTAGAATACAGTAAAAACACCTACATACACTAGGAAACACTATGTGTTGGGGTACCCCTGTGATTAGCATGACCTCCTCTGTAAGTCCCTAGTACATAATAGGGCAGGGGGATTAAAACTACCTCTTAAAAAGCGCTACGGGGCACGTTTGCACAGTGGTGAAGGGAGGGGGGCCTGAGGTGACATGTGTGCAAACGCGCCCCGTGGCGCGTTTTAAGTTGCGGGATTAAGTCCCTTGAATCCTGAGGGTCCCTGGGGCCCAACTAGCCCTCCAGGTACCTACAGTTAGCACCACAGAGCTGAGTTGCAGAGAGGCGTTCCGAGGCCACGCACCTTTTTCACCTCTCTGCAACGCAACTCTGTTGTGCTTACTGAAGAGTACCTGGTGGGCTAGTTGGCCCCAGAGTCCCTCAGGATTCAAGGGAATTAATTCCCCAACTTAAAACGCACCACAGGGCATGTTTGCGCACACGTCACCTGAGGCCCCGCCCCTCCCTTCACCACTGTGCAAACGCGCCCCGTGGCGTGTTTTAAGTTGGGGGATTAGGTCACCTTGAATCCTGAGGGTCCCTGGGGCCCAACTAGCCCACCAGGTACTTCCAGTAAGCCCCCGAGGCCTGCGTTGCAGAGAGATGCTCCGAGGCCACGCCCCTTTTTACACCTCTCTGCAACACAGGTCTGTGGCGCTTACTGGAGGTACCTGGTGGGCTAGTTGGACCCCAGGGACCCTCAGGATTCAAGGGGACTTAATCCCCCAACTTAAAACACGCCACAGGGCGTGTTTGCACACATGTTACCTCAGGCCCCGCCCCCTCCCTTCACCACTGTGCAAACGCGCCCCGTGGCACGTTTTAAGTTGGGGGATTAGGTCACCTTGAATCCTGAGGGTCCCTGGGGCCCAACTAGCCCACCAGGTACTTCCAGTAAGCGCCACAGGCCTGCGTTGCAGAGAGGTGGTCCGAGGCCACGCCCCTTTTACACCTCTCTGCAACGCAGCTCTGTGGCGCTTACTGGAGTTACCTGGTGGGCTAGTTGGACCCCAGGGACCCTCAGGATTCAAGGGACTTAATCCCCCAACTTAAAACACGCCACAGGGCGTGTTTGCACACATGTCACCTCAGGCCCCGCCCCTCCCTGCACCACTGTGCAAACGCGCCCCGTGGCGCGTTGTAAATTGCGGGATTAATTCCCTTGAGTCCTGAGGGTCCCTGGGGGCCAACTAGCCCACCAGGTACCTCCAGTAAGCGCCACAGAGCTGCGTTGCAGAGAGGTGTAAAAGGGGCGTGGCCTGGACCACCTCTCTGCAACTCAGCCCTGTGGCGCTTACTGGAGGTACCTGGTGGGTTAGTTGGCCCCCAGGGACCCCCAGTATTGAAGGGGAATTAATTCCCCAATTTAAAACGCGCCACAGGGCCTTAGAATCACACACAAGAAATCAGAGAAACAAGTGCGCAAACCGCAAAAAGGGGGCAGGGTAGAAACACCCTGACCCCCTAGGCCTGCTTAGGGGGACCCACAAGGACCCCCAGGGCCCAAACATTTTATTTATTTTTTTTAAATCGGCGAGATTCACGCACCCAGCGCGAATTTCGGCCGAAAATTTAAAAAAAACAAAGCGCGGGCTCCCGCGCTTCGTATTCAAAAAGCCCCCTGGTGTGCCAAGTCCCGGGGGCACCGAAAAAATGTGAGGGGGGCCCCAATACCCACCACACTGCCCCGGGGACGCCACCTCCCCGGGGCTTGATTTATGAGTTGAGGAGGGCATGCAGCCCCCCCGCAGCCCCAGGGACCGCCACCCCCGGGGCTAATTTTTAAATGTGTGGGGGGCCTCCAAGGCCCCCCCAAGCCCCGGGGACCGCAACCCCTGGGGCTTTGATTAATTATTTGCGGGGGCATATGGCCCTCCGCAGCCCCGGGACCGCCACCCCCAGGGCATCTTTTAAAAAAAAAAAACCTGTGTGGGGGGTTTGAGCCCCCCCACACACCCCGGGGACCGCCACCTCCCCGGGGCACTAAAAATTTAAATTTGGGGGTCCGTTACGGACCCCCGACCCCCGGGGACCACCACCTCCCCGGGGCTGTGCACACGATGGGAGGGGGGCCGCGTGGCACCCCTCCTGGAGCCCGTGATGGCCCGGGGGACTGCCACCCCCAGGGAAAGCTCCTGCAGTGTCCCGGGGTGCCCACCCCCGGGACACTGCTGTTTGCAATGACAGGGCGGGAGCCTCGCGGCTCCCGCCCTGTCATGCAAACTGCTTGCTTCATTGAAGCAAGAGCAGGAAACCTGCTCTCGCTTCAATGAAGCAAGCAGATTGCTTTCCACATGGGGAGCTGCATGTCAGCAGCTCCCCATGTGGAAAAGCAATGCCGGCTCCCGCAGGACGCGGGGAACCGGCGGGACCGTGGGGGCATTGGGGACCCCCCACGGTCCCCAACGGAGAGGGCCAGCCCCAGGGGATGGGGTCCCCAGGGCTGGAAGTGGCCCAGGAGGCCCATAAAAAAAAAAAAAAAATTAAATAAATAAATAAAGGCCCAGGGGGATGGGGTCCCAGGGGCCAATAGAGTCCTCAGGAGGGGGGCCACGCAGCCCCCCTCCTTTACAAATAATACAAATAGGTGGCCATGCCCCGGGGGATGGGGTCCCCGGGGCCGGAATTGGTTCCTGGTTTGGAGTGTTGACAGCCAATTAGCATACAGCTCGTGATCGGGAGGGTGCGCGGATCCTCCGCGGCCATAGATATATATGTGTTTTTACTTTTGATTTTCTCAGCACCTACTGAACGGATTTACACCATTTAACAAAAAGGGTTCTTTCTGAACCAAGAACTACCTCTTTGCCAAATTTGATGTAATTCCGTTCAGCAGTTCGAGCTGTAGCCGTGTCTAAAGTTTCCTATGGAAAATTGCATGGGGAAAACACGTTTTGGGACACCCCTTTTCTCGGCCCCGCTTGCTGAATCACCCCGAAACTTTCAGGATAGGAGCGGACCGGAGCGCCCCACGAGTTTTGAAAATTTCGCGAAGATTCGTCAACCGGCGCCAAAGTTATTTGAAATAGAATGTTGTGAATTTCCTATGGAAAATAGGTCCTAACTATAACTATCTACTGGCGTGTATATATCTAAAGAAAAAGATGAACGATAAATCAATCATGTGTATTTCTTTGATACGGAAACAAGTTAAGTCAATTTGTAATTAAAAACATCACAATTTACAAATTCAACAAGCACTCATTTCAAGATGGACGGGAGGCTTGATCAATCAATTTCACAACCCATTCATTAATATACAAATAATTTTTCATCCAGGTTCATCCCAGCTTGGGCTAAACATCCTGCCTGCAGAATATATCTTGACTCCTGTCTACGAAGGGATAACATTCTATCCCCTCCCCTTTAGGGTTTGGGCACACAGTCAATACCAACCAAAGTATCTCACTTTCTTCCAATCACCCCCCACAATCCATAGCTCCTTTCCACCACATGAATATTCAAACACCCTGGAAAAATACCACACTACCCTTACTGGCCTTTCCCCCCTCTTAGAGGAATTTTCCCAATACAATCCTGAGGAAGTGGCCAGAGCCATGTTAAAAATTAAATCGGGCTCACCAGTAGATCCCGTGTTACCACGTTTTCTGCCTACAATTGTTCCGGTGCTTCTTGACAGTCTCACCAATCTATTTAATAGGTCACTGTCACAATCAGTGGTCCCAAAGATATGGAAGGCAGCTAGAGTCAGGCCAATTCTAAAAAAATCTACCGCAGACCCAAAACTTTTAACTAACTATCGCCCAATATCGCTGCTCCCTTATTCGGGAAGGTACTCGAGTCACTGGTCAACCGGCAGCTCGTTGTCCATCTGGAGAGTCATGGATTACTGGATCCTTCACAGTCAGGTTTCAGGGCTGCCCATAGTACCGAAACAGCGCTGGTAGAAGTTACAGACAACATCAGACTAGCATTGGATAGAGGGCAGTCATCCATTCTCGTCCTGCTAGATCTATCAGCTGCCTTTGACACCATCTCCCATAGCATCCTTGAACAACGGCTCTGGGAGATTGGTGTCAGAGGGAAGGCCCTGAAATGTCTCAAGAGTTATCTAACGGATCGAGTTACTGCAGTACAGATCGGCGATTTAGTTTCATGCAGCAGGCCTGTCAAGATGGGAGTGCCACAGGGCTCTATTCTGAGCCCTACGTTGTTTAATCTTTATATGACCCCACTGGCCACGGTGATCAGATCTTACGGCTTTGACTTAGTGTCATATGCCGATGACACTCAGATTCTGATCACCCTTGGTCCTGACCCTATGGACACAAAATCACGCTTTAAGAATTGCATGGCCCATGTAAATAGGTGGATGAACACCAACCACCTACAACAAAATGGAAGCAAAACCGAGATAGTACTCTTTGGTAAGGCCCATGAGTACTGGTCTGTTGACTGGTGGCCCCAAAACCTCGGTTCCTGCCCAGCCCCAAAGCAGACAGTGAGGAATCAAGGAATCCAAATTAATAACCAATTATCAATGAAAAAACAGGTTAACCGCATAATTGGCTCCTGTTTTGGCATTATGAGCAATCTGCGCAAAGTGTTTAAGTGGATCCCGCTAGAAGCCAGGAAACCATTAGCACAGGGATTGATTATCAGCCGTATGGATTACGGCAATGCTCTGCTGACAGCAATAAATGTAGATCTTCTCTCCAGGCTTCAGGTCCTGCAAAACACAGCAGGCAGGCTGGTGCAAATTCTCCCATCTGGATCCCCCTCAGCGCCCAGCCTAAGATATCTTCACTGGCTGCCAGTGAAGAAGAGAACCTGCTTTAAGACCTTATGCCTAACACATAAAAACATGTATGGTAGAGGTCCTAGTTACTGGACCAAAAAACTCAGTTGGTACCAGCCTAACAGGACCTTAAGATCCAGTAACAGATCCCTCCTCACTCCTCTCAGAGTGCGCACTGTCAAAAATGGGGGACAGGCTTTTTCCTTTCTCGCGCCCACACTCTGGAATAAACTGCCTTTATACCTACGCATCACCTCTGACCATAACCACTTTCGCCGGGAATTAAAAACATGGCTGCTCGATCATTAGTCCGGCTTCCTCCCTGTACATGCTGACAATTCCAAGTCGTCCGCCAGTGCCATGAGACTTTCGAGTGATTTGTGCGCTCAATAAATGTTCCTGATTTGATTTGATTTGATTCAAGTATACAGTTTTTTACAGGAAAGATGGTGCTCCCAATGTATATGTATATATCACGTAGGGGCATATTATCAAGAACGGCGTTAAAATTATCGCCGGTTTAGCGGCAGAAAACTGCTGCTAAAGCGGCGATAATGGGCTTGATAATATGCCCTTGAGAATTCCAATGGAAGTCCATGTTCTGGTGTGAACATGGGCTTCTATTGTAATTCTCAAGGGCATATTATCAAGCCCATTATCGCCGCTTTAGCAGCAGTTTTCTGCCGCTAAACCGGCGATAATTTTAACGCCGTTCTTGATAATATGCCCCCAAGTTATCTGTTTCTGTAGTGTAGTGGTTATCACGTTTGCCACACCAAGGTATGTATACGTGGAGGTAGGTTTCGAACATGTATAGTATCTTACCTTTCGATACTTTCTCCCTCGATATCATGGTAACCATTGGGATTCGATATTCCCTTCCTACATCAAGGAGCTGCCACTTTTTTTTGGCCTCGAGGGCTCCACGCCGAGAAGTAAGCCAGGACCTGGCTTATCAGCAGAACTCCATAGCCACCTCCATGAAGCAGGCCAACTCTGGAGACCACCCAAGGTTATTCCATGCCTCGCTCCTGACCCTGGTCAGCAGCCTTGTGAATGGAGCCCTTGCCGGGGTCTTAGTCAAAGGCTCCATCAGTAGGCCCAGCCCGCCCCCTCCCCCCTCCGTGCTCCATTTTAAAATCAGAATCCCTTGGACCCATATAAAGACACTTTTGAATTGTCTGCATCTTTATGCATATTTTACTGTGCACTTCATTTATACGACTCAGCAAAGAAGTAAAGAAGACGTTGTTTTCGAGACAATACTCTGTAGGCAAAATCCATTTCCCAGGGCCTTTCTTTTGCCGTTGTGCTTGCAGATACAATTTCTCAGCACAGCAATTGAAACAAACAGAGCGTATTTGAGCATGAGTTGCTATACAGCAACGTGCATTTCTTGAGTGTTTTATGAGCTATGTTTTTTCATTTCTTTTTAATGCTAATGGCAGCCACACAGACATCTCGATGAATTAGAAAAGAGTGTTTTTTTTCATTTCTTGCTTTCCAGTTGCTGATTGCTTTAAGCTGAAGTTTTGTGGCTGCGGAATAAAGAGATGTCTCAGTATTGCAAGAATATTTCATAAACCGATTTCCTGATTACAAACAGGCCACTATTCCAGCTTCGAGTGCTACCCAAAGCAAGGTCTTGGCGAAAAACGCATTCCATTGCCGAAATTACAAGAAATGTAAAAAAAAAAAAAAAAAATAGGGGACATTGTGCAAAACGCTTCTTATGCATTCTGCACTATTTTAGCACAAAGTCCTCCTGTCCAATTTTGGCCAATGACAAATTCCCCGCAGAAAAGGCGCAAAAGCACTCCAGACACCACCAAAAGCTGCCCCCATTCGGTTCATGTGCATTTTTCCTGTGCTAACAAAGGCTCAATGACGTGACTTGCCACTTAAGCGTAATCTCAAGCGTTTCACATAAAAATCTTCATGCAAACTGATAGAAATTTAGCAATATTAAACTTGCATAAATGAATATTCTTGATGCTGTGTTTGTCCTACCAGTTTGAGGCAGTCACAAACAAAACTGATGCAAATCTGGAAGGCAAATAAAGCACATTCCTGCTTTACACAACTCAGAATGAGAGAAAACGGGTGCAATCAGCTCACTAGCCTTCATTTCTAGGTCTGCAACTCAGAATGGGCTGCAAATTACACAACTTATTGATAGCACTATGTGCAAAGGGGTGCAAAATGTGCACCCGTGATTAATTGACCATTGAGAACAGTTGTCCAGGTGCAGACTTAGCATTCTTGCTGACATAGGCAAAAATCCTCAAGTAATCCCCATCACACTTCCCACTTCTTGGCATGCACACTTTCCATATATGTAGCACTCTTCAATAGGAAAATTAGCAATAATGCATGTTGGATGGCACATGCAGACTTCACAGCACTCTGTAAGCATACATATATATATATATATATATATACACACATATATATTCACACTTATCTATTATCTACTGGCGGTCACCAGCAGGCAGTTATAGTTAGGACCTGGTTTCCATAGACAAAGCATTTTTTGTTTTGCCAATAACTTTAGCGCCATTTGAAAATCTGTACGAAATTTTCAAAACTAGTATGCAACTCACTTCAGCTGCTGAGTGGAATGTTTCAGGGTAATTCGTCAAGCGGGGGCCGAGAAAAAGGGGGGGTCCCAAATCATGTTTTCCCAATGCAATTTCCAATAGGGATTTTAGACACGGCTATAGTCCGAAGAACGGAGTTACACCAAATTCGGCAGAAAGCCAGATCTTGGTCCAGAAAGAGTGCCTTTTGTAATTTGATGCAAATCCGTTCAGTAGCTTTGGAGTTATAAAAGGAAAAAGAAATATGGATATCTAGGGATGCAGAGGGTCCGTAAGATCTCAAAATGAGATCTGATTGGCTGCCAGCACTTCAACCAGTAAGCATTGGCAGCCATCTTGGGACTCAGGACTGAGCCTGAGTCCCAAACAAATGCAAATAAAGAAAAAGGGGCAGGGTAGAAATATCCTTAGGCCTGATGGTGGGGTCCCACAGAGACCCCGCCGGGGTCCAAAAAACATGTTTTTTGTTACTTTTTGTACAAATTCACAGAGGATCCTTGAATCCAAGGCAAAACTAAAAACAAAAAGCAAGTGCAGTCTCCTGTGCTTGTTTTTTCTTTTTTCCCCTCGGTGGGCCAGGTCGAAGGATGAATAACATTTTATTAAATAGGGGAGGGGAACATGTGCTGGGCCCGGGACGGAATTGGCCAGGGGAGGGGGCCACGTGCCTCCTCCAAAATATTTTTGATTGGCCAGGCCCCGGGGATGGGATCCCTGGGGCTGGTATCGGCCTGGGGAGGGTTGCCTACATGTGAGCGGTTGGCCACAGGACCTGGTCGCACTTGTGCCCTAAGGTAACTATAATTAGTGTACTCGCCATGCACTGCTAATTCCCCACATAGTACGTCACTCATGACGTCTTCTATGACATCATTGATAATATTAGTGCACTATTTGCTATAAAATTATTAATGAGAAAACTGTGCGTGGTTGGGGCACGAGTTATAGTTACCCTAGGGCACGAGTTATAGTTACTTAAGATAAATTTAACTATAACTGCTATATTTCTATTGTTTTGTGTGTGTAAAATGTGAACCAAACTATACCGTCCCTATAACTTTTGTTTTTTTAGTGCATTTCTAAGGCTTTTTAAATTCTATTTCCTAACTATAACATCCCGGTAACATTTGTTTTTTTCAGTGAATATATATAGATAGATATATATAGGCGGCCAGAACCCCCGCTGACAGACTCTGCCGATCAACTAAGGTCGAGGCTTATTCAAAGCCAGGGATGCCGTGCTATATGACGGACACCCGCTGTAAGTCTGTGTTTATATCCAGCGGCAGGCGAGGAGTGTCTCAGACACAGTGACTTAATACCAATGATACTTACCGAAGTGGGAGGACTGATGTGAAATGAGTGCATTGACATTTTATCTTCATCGGACATGATTGAATATGGAGCATTGAGGCTTGTTAATTTCCATCAATTACAGCGGAAATGTCGGCACTCAACCATCAGTCCAGGGGCATTTGTGGTCCTTTCATTGGCCAAAGAATCACCAATTACGCAGTCGGACTGTTTAAAAAAGAATTGCACTGTGTCTCCTTTTTTACTGCTTTACTGCACTGAGGAAAGCAATGGCTGAAATGCGTCTTCGGATATTAAAAAGCCTTCACTAAACACCCCGTGAGTGCACCAAACTTATTTGGTAGTAGTTGTGAAACTAGCGGGTCCGCCCCTGCTTTCTCGGCTGCACCCGCTGTGTGTTCAGCGGCCCTAGGTGGAGAAGCTTGTCTTGGATTCTTTTTGGGCGGCCAGAACCGCTGCTGACAGCCTCTGCCGATCAACTAAGGTCAAGGCTTATTCAAAGCCAGGTATGCCGTGCCATATGACGGACACCCGCAGTAAATCTGTGTTTACATCCAGCGGCAGGCGAGGAGTGTCTCAGACACAGTGACTTAATACCAATGATACTTACCGAAGTGGGAGGACTGACGTGAAATGAATGCATTGACATTTTATCTTCATCGGACATGATTGAATATGGAGCATTGAGGCTTGTTAATTTCCATCAATTACAGCAGAAATTTCGGCACTCAACCGTCAGTCCAGGGGGATTTGTGGTCCTCTCATTGGCCACAGAATCAGCAATTACGCAGTTGGACTTTTTAAAAAAGAATTGCACTGTTTCTCTTTATTTGCGGCTTTACTGCACTGAGAAAAGCAATGGCTGAAACGCGTCTGCAGATATTAAAAGGCCTTCACTAAACACCCCGTGAGTGCACCGAACTTATTTGGTAGTAGTTGTGAAACTAGCAGGTTCCACCCCCGCTTTCTCAGCTGCACCCACTGTGTGTTCGGCGGCCATAGGTGGAGAAGCTAGTCTTATATATATATATATATATATATATATATATATATACAAACATTCCTTCGATTCCCTGCACTTCCATCCGGCGAACAGAGACACGAACCCAACGGTATGAGGCAGATATTAATTTATTTTAATCCTCGAAACTGACGCATTTCGGAGACCTTGTATCCTTGCTCACAAGTCGATATATATATATATATATTCCAACAAAGAGTTAGCCCCAATGGAAGGAAGCCAACCGGCAGGTAAGTAATTCAAATCTTTACTGGTGACATCTTGCAAGCAGACAGCAGGGTGAATAAAGGCATCCGCATAACACATAAGCCAAACGCGTTTCGGGTAAACAAGTCCCTTCCTCAATGGCTTTTGTTCCTGTAGTAACCAGCCAGCTTTCACAGCACACTTTTATGTTCCAAGATCCTGACCCAGTGGGCATGGCAATTCGCATTGCACTATGGTTCCTGTGGTGCCATGTAGTAATCTCTAGTGAGTGCGTCGTGGTTAAAACATTTAAAATAACAAATGAAACCCTAGTGGGTCGATGACCAGTCACTCGATGCTGCCTGCACCGCTTTTCAGCATGTTACCTTAGAAACTGCCACCCGCAGTGCTGACACCATCATTGCGCCAACGCGAACCAGCTCTCGAGCGGTGGGCCTCCTTCCGCGGCTGGGCTCAGCCGCTAAATATTCCAACAAAGAGTTAGCCCCAATGGAAGGAAGCCAACCGGCAGGTAAGTAATTCAAATCTTTCCTGGTGACATCTTGCAAGCAGACAGCAGGGTGACTAAAGGCATCCGCATAACACATAAGCCAAATGCGTTTCGGGTAAACAAGTCCCTTCCTCAATGGCTTTTGTTCCTGTAGTAACCAGCCAGCTTTCACAGCACACTTTTATGTTCCAAGATCTTGCCCCAGTGGGCATGGCAATTCGCATTGCACTATGGTTCCTGTAGTGCCATGTAGTAATCTTTAGTGAGTGCGTCGTGGTTAAAACATTTAAAATAACAAATGAAACCCAAGTGGGTCGATGACCAGTCACTCGATGCTGCCTGCACCGCTTTTCAGCATGTTACCTTTGAAACTGCCGCCCGCAGCGCTGACACCATCATTGCGCCAAAGCGGGCCCGCTCTCGAGCGGTGGGCCTCCTTCCGCGGCTGGGCTCAGCCGCTAAATATTCCAACAAAGAGTTAGCCCCAATGGAAGGAAGCCAACCGGCAGGTAAGTAATTCAAATCTTTACTGGTGACATCTTGCAAGCAGACAGCAGGGTGAATAAAGGCATCCGCATAACACATAAGCCAAACGCGTTTCGGGTAAACAAGTCCCTTCCTCAATGGCTTTTGTTCCTGTAGTAACCAGCCAGCTTTCACAGCACACTTTTATGTTCCAAGATCCTGCCCCAGTGGGCGTGGCAATTCGCATTGCACTATGGTTCCTGTAGTGCCATGTAGTAATCTCTAGTGAGTGCATCGTGGTTAAAACATTTAAAATAACAAATGAAACCCTAGTGGGTCAATGACCAGTCACTCGATGCTGCCTGCACCGCTTTTCAGCATGTTACCTTTGAAACTACCGCCCGCAGAGCTGACACCATCATTGGGCCAACGCGGGCCCGCTCTCGAGCGGTGGGCCTCCTTCCGCGGCTGGGCTCAGCCGCTAAATATTCCAACAAAGAGTTAGCCCCAATGAAAGGAAGCCAACCAGCAGGTAAGTAATTCAAATCTTTATTGGTGACATCTTGCAAGCAGACAGCAGGGTGAATAAAGGCATCAGAATAACACATAAGCCAAACGAGTTTCGGGTAAACAAGTCCCTTCCTCAATGGCTTTTGTTCCTGTAGTAACCAGCCAGCTTTCACATATAGGTGTATGAGTGCATATGATAGTGTTGCATTGAAGAGTGACTGCATGTATGAGTGATTGTATGGGTAAATGAGTGGATGTGTGTGTAGACCTAGGAATCAGTGAGTGCGTATGTAGTAACTGGTATTGGTGTGTTGATCGTTTCGAAAATGGTAGTCTGTATTTTATAGTGGGTGTATCAAAGTTATATTAGAGTGTGAGGAGGTGCATCAGATTTTCACGTGGATGATGTCATCAGTGATGTCATCAGTGATGTCATTTGAGATGTCATCAGTGATGTCACTGACCATGTCATGAATGATGTAATATGTGACGTCATCAGCAGTGCATTGCGGGGGCGCGAGTTATAGTTAGCTGAACTAACTATAACGGCGGAATTTCTATGGTTTTGTACAAGTAAAATGTCCAACTAACTATAACGTCCCTGAAACCTAGGGTTTTTTCAGTGAATTTCAAAGGTTTTTTAAATGCTATTTTCTAACTATAATGTCCCTAAAACCTATGGTTTTTTCAGTGAATTTCAAAGGTTTTTAAATGCTAATTTCTAACTATAACGTCTGTAAAACCTATGGTTTTTTCAGTGAATATATATATATATATATATATATATATATATATATATATATATATATATATATATATATATCTACTGGCGGTCGCCAGTAGATAGTTATAGTTAGGACCTATTTTCCATAGGAAATCCGCAACATTCTATTTGAAATAACTCTTGCGTCGGTTGACGAATCTTCGCGAAATTTTCAAACTTTATGGCCCGCTCCGGTCCGCTCCTACCCTGAAAGTTTCGGGTGATTCGTCAAGCGGGGGCCGAGAAAAAAGGGGGGTCCCAAAACGTGTTTTCCCCATTCATTTTCCCATAGGAAACTTTAGCCAAGGCTACAGCCCGAACTGCTGAACGGAGTTACACTAAATTTGGCAAAGAGGTAGTTCTTGGTTCAGAAAGAACCCTTTTGTTAAATGATGTAAATCCGTTCAGTAGTTGCGGAGAAATTAAAAAAATAAGAGTCAAAAATCAATTTCCCATAGGAAACTTTATGCAAGGCTACAGCCCGAACTGCTGAACGGAATTACACCAAATTTGGCAAAGAGGTAGTTCTTGGTTCAGAAAGAACCCTTTTTGTTAAATGGTGTAAATCTGTTCAGTAGTTGCTGAGAAAATCAAAAGTAAAAACACATATATATCTGGGCGGAGCCTAACCACACATGTCATCGTGAGATCTGATTGGCTGTCAGCACTTCATCCTGGAATTGCTGGCAGCCATCTTGGGACCAATATAAATGATAGTACCCCATTGAAATGCATTGTAGTGAATCAAAGATTTTGAGGGTTACCAAAAGGAGAACTATAAAGGGTGATAACAGACTTTAGTTACATTAGAATTAATTTGTTGATGGTACCATACTAATTTCAGGAATTGTGGTGTGTTCTAAGGTGATTTTACCCTGTGAAAAACCTTCTGCTGGGATATCATGAATCATGTTTGAGAGAAAACTATTTTCACATGCTTGTCCCATACAGTTTTGGAAGGTGCTCCAGAGGCTTAAATGAGAGCATATTTTCTGTAAATTCACATTATCTTTCTCAGTCATGTGAGAATGAAGTCTGACATTCTCAGTAAAACATGTACATCCAACAAGGGCAGAGACTGTCAGTTGATTCCTTTGTGTTCTACTGCAGCTTCCCAGAGTGTTCTAAAGAACAACTAGAGTGCTAACAGCCTTACTTATGACAAAAGTATGGCACACCTGAAGCCATCTTGATTGGAATAAACTGGTAACACTTAAAACATTTAATTTAAAAAGGAACAAAATGATGGGGTTCATCTTGTCATAGAAATTATGGTTAGTGCTCTGGAAAGAAAAATTAGGACATGTTTCAAGTGTGATCTCAAATATCTTCCTGTTATATTTCAACAGGAGCAGCCTGTCAGTTGATGCCTTTGTGTTCTACTGCAGCTTCCCAGAGTGTTCTAAAGAACAACTAGAGCGCTAACAGTCTTACTTATGACAAAAGTATGGCACACCTGAAGCCATCTTGATTGGAATAAACTGGTAACACTTAAAACATTTAATTTAAAAAGGAACAAAATGATGGGGTTCATTTTGTCATAGAAATTATGGTTAGTGCTGTAGAAAGAAAAATTAGGACATGTTTCAAGTGTGATCTCAAATATCTTCCTGTTATATTTCAACAGGAGCAGCCTGTCAGTTGATGCCTTTGTGTTCTACTGCAGCTTCCCAGAGTGTTCTAAAGAACAACTAGAGCGCTAACAGTCTTACTTATGACAAAAGTATGGCACACCTGAAGCCATCTTGATTGGAATAAACTGGTAACACTTAAAACATTTAATTTAAAAGGAACAAAATGAGGGGGTTCATTTTGCCATAGAAATTATGGTTAGTGCTGTAGAAAGAAAAATTAGGACATGTTTTAAGTGAGATCTCAAATATCTTCCTGTTATATTTCAACAGGAGCAGCCTGTCAGTTGATGCCTTTGTGTTCTACTGCAGCTTCCCAGAGTGTTCTAAAGAACAACTAGAGTGCTAACAGCCTTACTTATGGCAAAAGTATGGCATACCTGAAGCCATCTTGATTGGAATAAACTGGTAACACTTAAAACATTTAATATAAAAAGGAACAAAATGAGGGGGTTCATTTTGCCATAGAAATTATGGTTAGTGCTGCAAAAAGAAAATTTAGTGCATGTTTTAAGTGAGATCTCAAATCCTCTTCTATTTCATTAGAAAATTCTGACATGCAGACTGAAACAATCACTTTCAATACCAGCAGTAGACTTCCAGTTAACTCCTTGGTGAGCAGTAGCTTTACTACAGTGATCTAATGAACAACTAGAGTGCTAACATTCTGAATTTATGGCAAATGTGTGACACATCTGAATGCCTTCTTGATGGAATCAAAGTAAAAACTGAAAGCATTTCCTACTGAGGAGACTGCAGTAAATGAGGAAATTAGGAAACTTCATAACAAAGAAGTCTTCCAAGATGGCCACCAGTGAAAAAAGAGCCCAAATGTAGCACAAATATTACCCAGATGTAGCCCACATATAGCCCAATGACAAAAGTGTGCAAAACACTTTTTATTTTTAGTTTTTTTGCAGTTTTATGTAGTGCAGACTGGTCAGGTATTGGAGCATTGCATCTTAAAACATGACCCCCTACACTACAAAAACACCACTGCACTACCCTAAACCCTAAAACACTACCCCCAGCATGACCCCTACACTACACAAGCACCACTGCACTATCCTAAACCCTAAAACACTACCCCCAGCATGACCCCCTATACTACACAAACACCACTGCACTACCCTAAACCCTAAAACACTACCCCAACACCACTGCACTTACCTAAATCCTAAAACACTACCCCCAGCACGACCCCCTACACTACCCAAACACCACTGCACTACCCTAAAACATGACCCCTACACTACACAAACACCACTGCACTACCCTAAACCCTAAAACACTACCCCCAGCACGACCCTCTACACTACACAAGCACCACTGCACTACCCTAAACCCTAAAACACTACCCCCAGCACAACCCCCTACACTACACAAACTACACTTCACTACCTTAAACCCTAAAACACTACCCCCAGCACGACCCCCTACACTACCCAAACACCACTGCACTAACCTAAATCCTAAAACACTACCCCCAGCACGACCCCCTACACTACCCAAACACCACTGCACTACCCTAAAACATGACCCCTACACTACACAAACACCACTGCACTACCCTAAACCCTAAAAACACTACCCCCAGCACAACCCCCTACACTACACAAGCACCACTGCACTACCCTAAACCCTAAAACACTACCCCCAGCACGACCCCCTACACTGCCCGAACACCACTGCACTGCCCTAAACCCTGAAACACCAGCCCCTGCACGACCCCCTACACTGCCCGAACACCACTGCACTGCCCTAAACCCTGAAACACCAACCCTAGCACGACCCCCTACACTGCCCGAACACCACTGCACTGCCCTAAACCCTGAAACACCACCCCCTTCACGACCCCCTACACTGCCCAAACACCACTGCACTGCCCTAAACCCTGAAACACCACCCCCAGCATGCCCCCTACACTGCCCGAACACCATTGCACTGCCCTAAACCCTGAAACACTACCCCCAGCAAGACCTCCTACACTGCCCGAACACCACTGCACTGCCCTAAACCCTGAAACACCAACCCTAGCACGACCCCTACACTGCCCGAACACCACTGCACTACCCTAAACCCTGAAACACCACCCCTTCACGACCCCCTACACTGCCCAAACACCACTGCACTGCCCTAAACCCTGAAACACCACCCCCAGCACGCCCCCTACACTGCCCGAACACCACTGCACTGCCCTAAACCCTGAAACACTACCCCCAGCAAGACCTCCTACACTGCCCGAACACCACTGCCCTAAACCCTGAAACACCACCCCCAGCACGACCCCCTACACTGCCCGAACACCACTGCACTGCCCTAAACCCTGAAACACCACCCCCAGCACGACCCCCTACACTGCCCGAACACCACTGCACTGCCCTAAACCCTGAAACACCACCCCCTGCACGACCCCCTACACTGCCCGAACACTACTGCACTGCCCTAAACCCTGAAACACCATCCCCAGCACGACCCCCTTCACTGCACGAACACCACTGCACTGCCCTAAACCCTGAAACACTACCCCCAGCAAGACCCCCTACACTGCCCGAACACCACTGCACTGCCCTAAACCCTGAAACATCACCCCCAGCAAGACCCCCTACACTGCCCGAACACCACTGCCCTAAACCCTGAAACACCACCCCCAGCAAGACCCCCTACACTGCCCGAACACCACTGCACTGCCCTAAACCCTGAAACACCAGCCCCAGCATGACCCCTACACTGCCCGAACACCACTGCACTGCCTTAAACCCTGAAACACCACCCCCTGCACGACCCCCTACACTGCCCGAACACCACTGCACTGCCCTAAACCCTGAAACACCACCCCCAGCACGACCCCCTACACTGCCTGAACACCACTGCACTGCCCTAAACCCTGAAACACCACCCCTGCACGATCCCCTACACTGCCCGAACACTACTGCACTGCCCTAAACCCTGAAACACCACCCCCAGCACGACCCCCTACACTGCACGAACACCACTGCACTGCCCTAAACCCTGAAACACCACCCCCAGCATGACCCCCTACACTGCCCGAACACCACTGCACTGCCCTAAACCCTGAAACACCAGCCCCAGCACAACCCCATACACTGCCCGAACACCACTGCACTGCCCTAAACCCTGAAACACCAACCCCAGCACAACCCCGTACACTGCCCGAAAACCACTGCACTGCCCTAAACCCTGAAACACCAGCCCCAGCACGACCCCCTACACTGCCCGAACACCACTGCACTACCCTAAACCCTGAAACACCAGCCCCAGCAAGACCCCCTACACTGCCCGAACACCACTGCACTAAACCCTGAAACACCACCCCCAGCAAGACCCCCTACACTGCCCGAACACCACTGCACTAAAGCCTGAAACACCACCCCCAGCAAGACCACCTACACTGGCCGTACACCACTGCACTGCCCTAAACCCTGAAACACCACCCCTGCACGACCCCCTACACTGCCCAAACACCACTGCACTGCCCTAAACCCTGAAACACCACCCCCTGCACGACCCCCTACACTGCCAGAACACCACTGCAATGCCCTAAACCCTGAAACACCACCCCTCAGCACGACACCCTACACTGCCCGAACACCACTGCACTGCCCTAAACCCTGAAACACCACCCCCAGCACGACCCCATACACTGCCCAAACACCCCTGCACTGCCCTAAACCCTGAAACACAACCCCCTGCACGACCTCCTACACTGCCGGAACACCACTGCACTGCCCTAAACCCTGAACCACCACCCCCAGCACGACCCCCTACACTGCCCGAACACCACTGCACTGCCCTAAACCCTGAAACATCAACCCCAGCAAGACCCCCTACACTGCCTGAACACCACTGCCCTAAACCCTGAAACACCACCCCCTACACTGCACGAACACCACTGCACTGCCCAAACCCTGAAACACCACCTCCAGCAAAACCCACTACACTGCCTGAACACCATTGCTCTGCCCTAAATCCTGAAACACTAGCCCCAGCACGACCCCCTACACTGCCCGAACACCACTGCACTGCCCTAAACCCTGAAACACCACCCCCAGCACGACCACCTACACTGCCCGAACACCACTGTGCTGCCCTAGACTCTGAAACACCAGCCCCAGCAAGACCCCCTACACTGCGTGAACACCACTGCACTGCCCTAAACCCTGAAACACCAGCCCCAGCACAACCCCCTACACTGCCCGAACACCACTGCACTGCCCTAAACCCTGAAACACCAGCCCCAGCACGACCCCCTACACTGCCCGAACACCACTGTGCTACCCTAAACCCTGAAACACCAGCCCCAGCACGACCCCTACACTGCCCGAACACCACTGCACTGCCCTAAACCCTGAAACACCACCCCCTGCATGACCCCTACACTGCCCGAACACCACTGCACTGCCCTAAACCCTGAAACACCACCCCTGCACCACCCCCTACACTGCCCGAACACCACTGCACTGCCCTAAACCCTGAAACACCACCCCCTGCACCGCCCCCTACACTGCCCGAACACCACTGCACTGCCCTAAACCCTGAAACACCACCCCCAGCACGACCCCTTTACTGCTCGAACATCACTGCACTGCCCCAAACCCTGAAACACCACCCCCAGCACGACCCCCTACACTGCCCGAACACCAATGCCCTAAACCCTGAAACACCACCCCTGCACGACCCCCTACACTGCCCGAACACCACTGCACTGCCCTAAACCCTAAAACACCACCCCCAGCATTACCCCCTGCACTGCCCAAACACCACTGCACTGCCCTAAACCCTAGAACACTACCCCCAGCACGACCCCCTACACTACCCGAACACCACTGCACTACCCTAAACCCTAAAATACTACCCCCAGCACAACCCCTACACTACCCGAACTCGACTGCACTGCCCTAAACCCTCAAACACTCCCCCAGCACGACCCCCTACACTACCCGAACACCACTGCACTGCCCTAAACCCTAAAACACTCCCCCAGCACGACCCCCTACACTACCCGAACACCACTGCACTGCCTTAAACCCTAAAACACTCCCCCAGCACGACCCCCTACACTACCCAAACACCACTGCACTGCCCTAAACCCTAAAACACTCCCCCAGCACGACCCCCTACACTACCCGAACACCACTGCACTGCCCTAAACCCTGAAACACCACCCCCAGCACGACCCCCTACACTGCCCGAACACCACTGCACTGCCCTAAACCCTAAAACACTCCCCCAGCATGACCCCCTACACTACCCGAACACCACTGCACTGCCCTAAACCCTAAAACACTCCCCCAGCACGACCCCCTACACTACCCGAACACCACTGCACTGCCCTAAACCCTGAAACACCACCCCCAGCACGACCCCTACACTGCCCGAACACCACTGCACTGCCCTAAACCCTAAAACACCACCCCCAGCATTACCCCCTACACTGCCCAAACACCACTGCACTGCCCTAAACCCTAGAACACTACCCCCAGCACGACCCCCTACACTACCCGAACACCACTGCACTACCCTAAACCCTAAAATACTACCCCAAGCACAACCCCTACACTACCCGAACTCGACTGCACTGCCCTACACCCTCAAACACTCCCCCCAGCACGACCCCCTACACTACCCGAACACCACTGCACTGCCCTAAACCCTAAAACACTCCCTCCAGCACGACCCCCTACACTACCCAAACACCACTGCACTGCCCTAAACCCTAGAACACTACCCCCAGCACGACCCCCTACACTACCCGAACACCACTGCACTACCCTAAACCCTAAAATACTACCCCCAGAACGACCCCCTACACTACCCAAACTCGACTGCACTGCCCTAAACCCTCAAACACTCCCCCCAGCACGACCCCCTACACTACCCGAACACCACTGCACTGCCCTAAACCCTAAAACACTCCCCCCAGCACGACCCCCTACACTACCCGAACACCAATGCACTGCCCTAAACCCTAAAACACTCCTCCAGCACGACCCCCTACACTACCCAAACACCACTGCACTGCCCTAAACCCTAAAACACTACCCCCAGCACGACCCCCTACACTACCCAAACACCAATGCACTACCCTAAACCCTAAAACACTACCCCGCACGACTCCCTTCACTACCCAAAGACCACTGCACTACCCTAAACCCTAAAACACGACCTCCTACACTACACAAATACCACTGCACTACCCTAAACCCTAAAACACTACCCCCTACACTACACAAACACCACTGCACTACCCTAAACCCTAAAAAACTACCCCCAGCACGAACCACTACACTACCCAAACACCACTGCACTACCCTAAACCCTAAAAAACTACCCTAGCAGTACCCCTACACTACCCAAACACCACTGCACTACCATAAACCCTAAAACACTACCCCCAGCAGTACCCCCTACACTACCCAAACACCACTGCACTACCCTAAATTACTACCCCCAGCACGACCCCCTACACTACCCAAACACCACTGCACTACCCTAAACCCTAAAACACTACCCCCAGCACAACTCCCTACACTACCCAAACACCACTGCACTACCCTAAACCCTAAATCTACCCCCAGCATGACCCCCTACACTACACAAACACCACTGCACTACCCTAAACCCTAAATCTACCCCCAGCACGACCCCCTACACTACACAAACACCACTGCACTACCCTAAACCCTAAATCTACCCCCAGCATGACCCCCTACACTGCCCGAACACCACTGCACTGCCCTAAACCCTAAAACACTACCCCAGCAGTACCCCCTACACTACCCAAACACCACTGCACTACCCTAAATTACTACCTCCAGCACGACCCCCTACACTACCCAAACACCACTGCACTACCCTAAACCCTAAAACACTACCCCCAGCACGACTCCCTACACTACCCAAACACCACTGCACTACCCTAAACCCTAAATCTACCCCCAGCATGACCCCCTACACTACACAAACACCACTGCACTACCCTAAACCCTAAATCTACCCCCAGCATGACCCCCTACACTACACAAACACCACTGCACTACCCTAAACCCTAAATCTACCCCCAGCATGACCCCCTACACTGCCCGAACACCACTGCACTGCCCTAAACCCTGAAACACTACCCCCAGCAAGACCCCCTACACTGCCCGAACACCACTGCACTAAAGCCTGAAACACCACCCCCAGCAAGACCACCTACACTGGCCGAACACCACTGCACTGCCCTAAACCCTGAAACACCACCCCCTGCACAACCCCCTACACTGCCCAAACACCACTGCACTGCCCTAAACCCTGAAACACCACCCCCTGCACGACCCCCTACACTGCCCGAACACCACTGCACTGCCCTAAACCCTGAAACACCACCCCTCAGCACGACACCGTACACTGCCCGAACACCACTGCACTGCCCTAAACCCTGAAACACCACCCCCAGCACGACCCCCTACACTGCCCGAACACCACTGCACTGCCCTAAACCCTGAAACACCACCCCCTGCACGACCTCCTACACTGCCGGAACACCACTGCACTGCCCTAAACCCTGAACCACCACCCCCAGCACGACCCCTACACTGCCTGAACACCACTGCACTGCCCTAAACCCTGAAACATCAACCCCAGCAAGACCCCCTACACTGCCTGAACACCACTGCCCTGAACCCTGAAACACCACCCCCTACACTGCACGAACACCACTGCACTGCCCTAAACCCTGAAACACCTCCTCCAGCAAAACCCCCTACACTGCCTGAACACCATTGCTCTGCCCTAAATCCTGAAACACTAGCCCCAGCACGACCCCCTACACTGGCCGAACACCACTGCGCTGCCCTAAACCCAGAAACACCACCCCCAGCACGACCCCCTACACTGCCCGAACACCACTGTGCTGCCCTAGACCCTGAAACACCAGCCCCAGCACGACCCCCTACACTGCCCGAACACCACTGCACTGCCCTAAACCCTGAAACACCAGCCCCAGCACGACCACCTACACTGCCTGAACACCACTGCACTGTCCTAAACCCTGAAACACCAGCCCCAGCACAACCCCCTACACTGCCCGAACACCACTGCACTGCCCTAATCCCTGAAACACCAGCCCCAGCACGACCCCCTACACTGCCCGAACACCACTGCGCTTCCCTAAACCCTGAAACACCAGCCCCAGCACGACCCCTACACTGCCCGAACACCACTGCACTGCCCTAAACCCTGAAACACCACCCCCTGCATGGCCCCCTACGCTGCCCGAACACCACTGCACTGCCCTAAACCCTGAAACACCACCCCCTGCACCACCCCCTACACTGCCCGAACACCACTGCACTGCCCTAAACCCTGAAACACCACCCCCTGCACCGCCCCCTACACTGCCCGAACACCACTGCACTGCCCTAAACCCTGAATCACCACCCCCAGCACGACCCCTTTACTGCTCGAACACCACTGCACTGCCCCAAACCCTGAAACACCACCCCCAGCACGACCCCCTACACTGCCCGAACACCACTGCCCTAAACCCTGAAACACCACCCCTGCACGACCCCCTACACTGCCCGAACACCACTGCACTGCCCTAAACCCTGAAACACCACCCCTACACTGCCTGAACACCACTGCACTGCCCTAAACCCTGAAACACCACCCCCAGCACGACCCCCTACACTGCCCGAACACCACTGCACTGCCCTAAACCCTAAAACACCACCCCCAGCATTACCCCCTACACTGCCCAAACACCACTGCACTGCCCTAAACCCTAAAACACCACCCCCAGCATTACCCCTTACACTGCCCAAACACCACTGCACTGCCCTAAACCCTAGAACACTACCCCCAGCACGACCCCCTACACTACCCGAACACCACTGCACTACCCTAAACCCTAAAATACTACCCCCAGCACAACCCCTACACTACCCGAACTCGACTGCACTGCCCTAAACCCTCAAACACTCCCCCAGCACGACCCCCTACACTACCCGAACACCACTGCACTGCCCTAAACCCTAAAACACTCCCCCAGCACGACCCCCTACACTACCCGAACACCACTGCACTGCCCTAAACCCTAGAACACTCCCCCAGCACGACCCCCTACACTACCCAAACACCACTGCACTGCCCTAAACCCTAAAACACTACCCCCGGATGACCCCCTACACTACCCAAACACCAATGCCCTACCCTAATCCCTAAAACACTACCCCCGCATGACCCCCTACACTACCCTAAACCCTAAAACACTACCCCCGCACGACTCCCTACACTACCCAAAGACCACTGCACTACCCTAAACCCTAAAACACGACCTCCTACACTACACAAACACCACTGCACTACCCTAAACCTAAAACACTACCCCTACACTACACAAACACCACTGCACTACCCTAAACCCTAAAAAACTACCCCCAGCACGAACCACTACACTACCCAAACACCACTGCACTACCCTAAACCCTAAAAATTACCCCCAGCAGTACCCCTACACTACCCAAACACCACTGCACTACCCTAAACCCTAAAACACTACCCCCAGCAGTACCCCCTACACTACCCAAACACCACTGCACTACCCTAAATTACTACCCCCAGCACGACCCCCTACACTACCCAAACACCACTGCACTACCCTAAACCCTAAAACACTACCCCCAGCACGACCCCTACACTACCCAAACACCACTGCACTACCCTAAACCCTAAAACACTCCCCCAGCACGACTCCCTACACTACCCAAACACCACTGCACTACCCTAAACCCTAAATCTACCCCCAGCATGACCCCCTACACTACACAAACACCACTGCACTACCCTAAACCCTAAAACACTACCCCCAGCACGACCCTCTTCACTACCTAAACACAACTGCACAATTTGTTACAGGCGTTGCAACGCAGGCCTGTGGTGCTTACTGGAAGTACCTAGTGGGCTAGTTGGGCCCCAGGGACCCTCAGGATTCAAGGTGACCTAATCCCCCAACTTAAAATGCACCACGGGGCGCGTTTGCACAGTGGTGAAGGGAGGGGC
Source organism: Calotriton arnoldi (assembly GCA_963921515.1). Taxonomy (NCBI): domain Eukaryota; kingdom Metazoa; phylum Chordata; class Amphibia; order Caudata; family Salamandridae; genus Calotriton; species Calotriton arnoldi. The sequence continues at coordinate 2,796,986 of CAWUFW010000826.1, forward strand.
GGGGCCTCAGGTGACATGTGCGCAAACACGCCCTGTGGTGCGTTTAAGTTGGGGAATTAATTCCTTTGAATCCTGAGGGACCCTGGGGCCAACTAGCCCACCAGGTACCTTCAGTAAGCACAACAGAGTTGCGTTGCAGAGAGGTGAAAAAAGGTGCGTGGCCTCGGAACGCCTCTCTGCAACTCAGCTCTGTGGTCCTAACTGTAGGTACCTGGGGGATAGTTGGGCCCCAGGGACCCTCAGGATTCAAGGGGACTTAATCCCCAACTTAAAACGTGCCACGGGGCGCGTTTGCACACATGTCACCTCAGACCCCCTCCCTTCACCACTGTGCAAACGCGCCCTGTAGCGCGTTTTAAGAGGTAGTTTTAATCCCCTGCCCTATTATGTACTAGGGACTTGCAGAGGAGGTCATGCTAATCACAGGGGTACCCCAACGCATAGTGTTCCCTAGTGTATGTAGGTGTTTTCACTGTATTCTAAGTGTCTTTTAGCATAGCACTGGCTCTGGTTAGTCAGAGTCAGTTACCACCAGTACCCGTCTGAAAAAGTTGTGGGCACAGGATGATTTTGCAACAAGGCCTCTTTCTGCTCCTCTGTTGGTTCTTTCCTGCACATCTTTTGCTTCTTTCTGTGCGTTTTTTCTTCTTTCTTCACATGTCCTACCTCTGTAGGCATAGTTAGAAACTAGCATTTAAAAAAACCTTTGAAATTCACTTAAAAATCATAGGTTTCAGGCACGTTATAGTTAGAAATTAGCATTTAAAAAACCTTTGAAATTCACTGAAAAAACCATAGGTTTCAGACACGTTATAGTTAGAAATTAGCATTTAAAAAACCTTTGAAATTCACTGAAAAAACCATAGGTTTTAGGGACAGTTATAGTTAGTTGGACATTTCACTCGTACAAAACCATAGAAATTCCCCCGTTATAGTTAGTTCAGCTAACTATAACTCGCGCCCCGCAATGCACTGCTGATGACGTCACATATTACATCACTCATGACATGGTCAGTGACATCACTGATGACATCACTGATGACATCTCAAATGACATCACTGATGACATCATCCATGTGATAATTTCATGCATCTTCTCACACCCTAATATAACTTTTGATACACCCACTCTAAATTACAGACTGCCATTCTCAAAACCATAGACACTCCAACACCAAAAACTACATACCCACTCACTGATTCTTAGGTCTACACACACATCCACTCACTCACCCGTACAGTCACTCATACTTAGTCACTCAGTACAGGACTATCATATGCACTCATGCACCTATATAAACACTCACACACCACCACTCATCCATAGAGGTACTCACACACCTAGTCAGTCATGCAAAAAACTTAATCACACACCCATTTACTCACCTATACAGTTATACACACACCAGCTCACTTACTCATACAAATACTAGCACATTCTTACGCTCTTATACAATCACTGATACAAGTACACACTCATCCATACAGCCACTCTCACAATCACACACTCTCACTTATAGCCATTTATATACTCCAACACACATATATACTGCCTTTCACATATGTAGTTACTCACACATGTACCACTGAGATATACATTCAATCACTAACACACCCATACACACACTCACCCACCCATACAGTCCATCACAGATGCACTCTTGAAACCATGCACCCAGTGAATCACCAACTCACACATCTATGCACAGAGTCTCACACACCCCACCCACACAAACACTCAGGCACCCATACAGATACTCAGACAATCAATCAATAACCCATGTAGACACTCATGTAGCTATTCAGAAAGCCATGCAGCCGCTTACAAACCAACAGACAGACGGATACAGACATTCACACAGTTTAGTCACTAACCCATGCATTCAGTAAGATACATTTAATCACTCACTTGTAGAGTCAGTCACTCACGTACTAAATCATCCATTCAGACACTTATACACCCACTCATTCTTCAATACGCCTTTCCCTATATATATTAAACATATTTAAACTTTACAGAAACACACAGTCACTGGATGATGTCATCAGTGATGTCATCAGTGATGTCATTTGAGATGTCATCAGTGATGTCATCAGTGATGTCACTGACCATGTCATGAGTGATGTAATACGTGACATCATCAGCAGTGCATTGTGGGCGCGAGTTATAGTTAGCTGAACTAACTATAACGGGGGAATTTGTATGGTTTTGTACGAGTGAAATGTCCAACTAACTATAACTGTCCCTAAAACCTATGGTTTTTTCAGTGAATATATATATATATATATTTATATCCTGCCACTCCCATGAGAGTATATATCTATTAGGCTATGATGAAACACAAATTAGTGAATGAAGAGACTGTTTCAAAAAGATATGAACTCTTCGCCTTTTTCTTTGTAACGGAGAAACTCTTCGGAAATTATAGGTAGAGCTGCTGAGCCCGACGGAGAGCACGGCCACGAGTGGTTGGGGTTTGGGAAATTGCTTTTTAAACTTTTACCCTCCGTATCCTGCCAGAGTGCTTTATTAAGGAATTAACATAGAGCAGTATGACATTCGGAACCTGTGGTTTGCCCGCACTGAGAAGATCCGAATCAGCATCTGAGGGTGCAAGTAGTGTGGCGAAATAAACCTATCCCATCCTCGTCGCCAAAATATGTAGTGTGGCGAAATAAACACTCCGGGACTCGATTGTAGTTTCCAGACAATAAAAGGAAGTTTATTGTCAAATGCAGGACCCACGACTGGTCTGGACAGGAGCCAAGCAAATAATGACTTCGCTGAACTCCACATTCCAGAATCCCAATGATGACGTGGGGAAACTTACATATACAATATTCCATAAAGTAACACATAACAATATTAAGCTTCCACAACAATATAATGTACAAGTCACTTACCACAATGCAGAGTGCAAACGTCTCATTGAACGGTGAGTGCTCTGATTTGTTTGCACTTGTGGGGAAGGAGACTTGTTTTGTTGGCACTGGGTGGCTGGCATCTATCCATTGAAGGTCTATTTTGACCATTTAACCCCTTCGCTGCTAGGCCTTTTCCCCCCTGTGCTAAGCCTTTTTTTGGCTATTTGGGGTAGTTCGCGCTTAGGCCCCTGTAACATTTTGACCACAGAAGGTATCCACGCCACATTGGCGCCCTTTTTTTCCAACATCATGGGGATTCTAAAGGTATGCAGGGTTTGTGGATTTCCCTGGAGGGGACTCAGAAATTAGCTAAAATACAGCTTTATTTTGGGTTTTTTGGAAAAAATGCGAAAAAAGGGCTACAGATGAAAGCGTCAGTTTTTTTTCCTGCAAATGGTATCAAAAAAGGGGATGTGGTGCTGAAATCACCATCTTCCCAGCTTTCAGGGAGGGACAAGCAGACTTTTGTCAGAAAACCAACATTTTTACACAGTTTTGGCATTTTTCTGGGACATAGCCTATTTTTGCTATTTTATGTGCTTTTAACCTCCTTCCAGTTAATGGTAGAAATGGGTATGAAAGCAATAATGGATCCTGGAAAGCTATACATTTCTGAAAAATAGACAAGATTCTGAATTCAGCAAGGGGTAATTTGTGTAGATCCTTCAAGTTTTCTTTATAGAAACAAACAGTTAAATATAGGAAAAACTGAAAATTAGTTGAAAAAAATAGCCATTTGTGTCAACGTTTTCACCTGTAACTTCTTCAAATTATGACAGCTATTTGAAAGCAATATACCGTTACATCCGCTGGACCTTTCTGGTTGTGGCGATATATAGGACTTATAGGTTCACCAAGAACCCGACGAACCCACAGCCAATAACTGAGCAGCATCTTGCAATGTTTTTTTATTATGTACCGGGTATATAGCAATTATTCCTGGAAAATTTATACATGGAAAAATCGGTATGAAAGACACCTATGTATTTCTGAAATGGGAACAAAATATAGAGTTTATAAACAGTAGATATTTGCACATTTCCGAAATTGGGAGTACCCATACTAGCATGAGAATAGGTCATTTTCAAAATGACTTCTGTTTTTACACATTGTCTTTCATTTGGAAGGCAGAAATGCATCGAAAGTCAATAGGTAATAACAGTTGCTCTACAATTCTGTGTTACCCTATGTCTCCCGATAAAAATGGTACCTCACCTGTGTGGGTAGGCCTAGTGCCCGCGACAGGAAACGGCTCAAAACGCAACGTGGACACACCACATTTTCACAGTGAAAAATGACCCTTTTTTTGCAAAGGGCCTAGCTGTAGTTTTTTAACCCTAGCTCTGCCGGCACCTAGGGAAACCTAGCAAACCTATACATTTTTAAAAACTAGACACCCAAGGGATCCATGATGGGATGACTTGACTGGCTCTCACCAGGTTCTGTTACCCAGAATCACTTGCAAACCTAAAACATTGTAAAAAAAAAACACATTTTCCTCACATTTTTGTGGTGGAAAGTTCTGGAATCTGCGTGGATCCACAAATTTCCACCCACCCTGCGTTCCCCAAAGTCTTTCGAGAAAAACGGTACCTCACTTGTGTGGGTAGGCCTAGTGCCCGCGACAGGAAACGGCCCAAAACGCAACGTGGACACACCACATTTTCACAGTGAAAAATGACCCTTTATTTGCAAAGTGCCTAGCTGTAGTTTTTTAACCCTAGCTCTGCCGGCACCTAGGGAAACCTAGCAAACCTATACATTTTTGAAAACTAGACACCCAGGGGAATCCAGGATGGGGTGATTTGACTGGCTCTCACCAGGTTCTGTTACCCAGAATCCCTTGCAAACCTAAACAATTATAAAAAAAAACACATTTTCCTCACATTTTGTGGTAGAAAGTTCTGGAATCTGCATGGATCCACAAATTTCCACCCACCCTGCGTTCCCCAAAGTCTTTCGAGAAAAACGGTACCTCACTTGTGTGGGTAGGCCTAGTGCCCGCGACAGGCAACGGCCCAAAACACAACGTGGACACACCACATTTTTACAGTGAAAAATGACCCTTTTTTTGCAAAGTACCTAGCTGTAGTTTTTGAACCCTAGCTCTGCCGGCACACAGGAAAACCTAGCAACCTATACATTTTTGAAAACTAGACACCCATGGGAATCCAGGATGGGGTGACTTGACTGGCTCTCACCAGGTTCTGTTACCCAGAATCCCTTGCAAACCTAAAACATGGTCCAAAAAAACACATTTTCCTCACATTTCTGTGGTGGAAAATTCTGGAATCTGCGTGGATCCACAAAATTCCACCCACCCCGCATTTCCCTAAGTCTTTCAACAAAAACGGTACCTCACTTGTGTGGGTAGGCCTAGTGCCCGCGACAGGAAACGGCCCAAAACGCAACGTGGACACACCACATTTTCACAGTGAAAAATGACCCTTTTTTTGCAAAGTGCCTACCTTTAGTTTTTGAACCCTAGCTCTGCCAGCACCTAGGGAAACCTAGCAAACCTATACATTTTTGAAAACTAGACACCCAGGGGAATCTAGGTTGGGGTGACTTGACTGCCTCTCACCAGGTTCTGTTACCCAGAATCCCTTGCAAACCTAAAACATTGTCCAAAAAAACACATTTTCCTCATATTTCTGAGGTGGAAAGTTCCGGAATCTGCATGGATTCACAAAATTCCACCCAGCGCGCGTTCCCCAAAGTCTTTCGAGAAAAATGGTACCTTACTTGCATGGGTGGGTCAAGTACCCGCGACAGGCAAGGGCCCAAAACCTATTGAGGCGACATCAAAATTACCTATCACAAACCAACCTGGTTTTGCAAGGGGGGTCCCATGACTTTTTGGCCCAGGGCTCGGCGGCCACCTAGGGAACCCTTCCAAACCCACACATTTCTGAAAACTAGACACCCGGGGGATTCCAGGGAGGTATGGCTTACGTGGATCCCCCAACGTTTTGTTACCCAGAATTCCCTGCAAACCTGAAATTTAGCTGAAAAAATCACTTTTTTCACACATTTTTGTGTGGGAAAGTTGTGGCATCACGGGGCTGACACAAATTTCCGACCACCCAGCGTTCCCCCAGTTCTCCGGATAAAAATGGTGCCTCACTCGTGTGGGAGGCCCAAGTACCCGCGACAGGCAAAGGCCCAAAACGTATTGAGGCAACATCAAAATTGCCTATCACAAAACTACCTGGTTTTGGAAGGGGGTCCCATGACTTTTTGGCCCGTAGCTCGGCGGCCACCTGGGAAATCCACAAACTCACACATTTCTGAAAAGTAGACACCGGGAATTCCAGGAGGTATGGCTTGCATGGATCCCCCAATGTTTTCTTACTCAGAATCCCTGCAAACCTGAAATTTAGCTGAAAAAAATCACTTTTCACACATTTTTGTGTGGAAGCTGTGGCATCACGGGGCTGACACAAATTTCCTACCACCCAGCGTTCCTCAGGTCTCCCGAGTAAAATGGTGCCTCACTGCGTGTGGGAGGCCCAGTACCCGCGACAGGCAGGGCCCAAAACGTTTTGAGGCTGATCATCAGAATTGCCTATCACAAAACGACCTGGTTTGCAAGGGGGTCCCATTACTTTTGGCCCGGGCTCGATGCCACCCAGGAAACCTACCAAATCACACACATTTTGAAAAGTAGACACCCAGGGGATTCCAGGAGGTATAGCTTGCATGGATCCTCCAACGTCTTACCCAGAATCCCTGCAAACCTGAAATTTAGCTGAAAAGTCACTTTTTCACACATTTTGTGTGGGAAAGTTGTAGCATCACCGGTCTGACACAAATTTCCTACCACCCAGCGTTCTCCAGGTCTCCCGATAAAGTGGTGCCTCACTCGTGTGGGAGGCCTAAGTACCTCGACAGGCAAGGGCCCAAAACATTTTGTGATAAGCAATTTTGATGTCGCCTCAATAAGTTTTGGGCCCTTGCCTGTCGCGGGTACTTGGGCCTCCCACACGAGTGAGGCACCATTTTTATCGGGAGACCTGGAGGGACGCTGGGTGGTAGGAAATTTGTGTCAGCCCGGTGATGCCAAAACTTTCCCAAACAAAAATGTGTGAAAAAAGTGATTTTTTTCAGCTAAATTTCAGGTTTGCAGGGATTCTGGGTAAGAAAACGTTGGGGATCCACGCAAGTCATACCTCCCTGAAATCCCCGGGTGTCTAGTTTTCAGAAATGTGTGGGTTTGGTAGGTTTCCTAGGTGGCCTCCGAACTCCGGGCCAAAAGTCATGGGACCTCCTTGCAAAACCAGGTCGTTTTGTGATAGGCAATTTTGATGTCGCCTCAGTACGTTTTGGGCCCTTGGCTGTCGCGGGTACTTGGGCCTCCCACATGAGTGAGGCACCATTTTTATCGGGAGACCTGGGGGAACACTGGGTGGTAGGAAATTTGTGTCAGCCCGGTGATGCCACTACTTTCCCACACAAAATGTGTGAAAAAAGTGATTTTTTTTAGCTACATTTCAGGTTTGCAGGGGATTCTGGGTAAGAACACGTTGGGGTATCCATGCAAGCCATACCTCCCTGGAATCCCCCGGGTGTCTAGTTTTCAGAAATGTGTGGGTTTGGTAGGTTTCCCTAGGTGGTTGCCGAGCCCCGGGCCAAAATGTCATGGGACTCCCTTGCAAAACTAGGTCGTTTTGTGATAGGCAATTTTGAAGTCGCCTCAGTACGTTTTGGGCCCTTGCCTGTCGCGGGTACTTGACCCACCCACGCAAGTAAGGTACCATTTTTCTTGAAAGAGTTTGGGGAACGCGGGGTGGGTGGAATTTTGTGAATCCACGCAGATTGCAGAACTTTCCACCACAGAAATGTGAGGAAAATGTGTTTTTTTAACAATTTCTTAGGTTTGCAAGGGATTCTGGGTAACAGAACCTGATGAGAGCCAGTCAAGTCATCCCATCCTGGATTTCTCTGGATGTCTAGTGATCAAAAATGTATAGGTTTGCTAGGTTTCCCTAGGTGCCAACAGAGCTAGGGTTCAAAATCTACAGGTAGGCACTTTGCAAAATAGTGTCAGTTTTCACTGTAAAATGTGGTGTGTCCACGTTGTGTGTTGGGCCGTTTCCTGTCGCAGGCACTAGGCCTACCCACACAAGTGAGGTACCATTTTTCTCAGAAGACTTGGGGGAACGCGGGGTGGGTGGAATGTTGTAGATCCACGCAGATTCCAGAACTTGCCACCACAGAAATATGAGGAAAATGTGTTTTTTCAACAAACAAAAACGTGTTTTTTCAACAACAAAAAAGTCAAAAAAAATCTCTGGTGTCTAGTGGGCTTTCTGCCCCCCCCGGGGAGGGCAGATTGTGGGCTCCTGCCCCCATCTGCCCCCTGGGGGGGCAGAAAGACTGACATTTCTCTCGGGGGGCATTACCATGCCCTTTTGGGCAGCCCCCACCCCAACGTCAATAAAAAATCCCTGGTTCCTAGTGGGCTTTCTGCCCCCGGGGGCAGATTGGGAGCTACTGCTCCATCTGCCCTCAGGGGGCAGAAGACTTACATTTCTCTGGGGGTGGGGTGGGGGCATTGCCATGCCCTTTGGGCAGCCCCCACCCCAACGTCAATAAAAAAATAATCCCTGGTTTCTAGTGGGCTTTCCGCCCCCCAGGGGGGCAGATTGGGGGCTACTGTCCCCAGAAAGACTGACATTTCTCTAGGGTGGGGTGGGGGCATTGCCATGCCCTTTTTGGGCAGCCCCCACCCCAACGTCAATAAAAAATAAAAAATCCCTGGTTCCTAGTGGGCTTTCCGCCCCCCCCCCCGGGGGGCAGAAAGACTGTTGCGACCAAATGAATATGGGGGAGCAAAGGCCCTTGCCCAAGGGGCCGCTCCCCCCTCCCTGGTGGCTGGTGGGTGGATCCCTGCTTGGGTATCACCCTTCTGGGGTGATCCCCAATCAGGGATCCACTAGGGAAGGATACCATTGGAAAGGGGAGATTCTCCAACGATACCCTTTGAAGTAAACTATCAAAGAGACAGAGGAAAAGGAAAAAGAGGTTCCAACAAGTCCAGACAAGAAGAAAGAAAAGAAAGCAAGACCCCAATGGGAATCATGACAAGGTGAAAAAAAGCACAATGAATAAACAACTTATCAATGTGATAAATCTCTTAGAAAGAAATTTATGTAAAAATGAAATATTGAAGTATTGTCACTTGGCTTATCTTTCTGCCAATCTTCTAATTTTAATTATGTTCAACGTAGAATTGACCTATTCCTGCCGCTCGGGTAGAAATTCTACCCGAGCTGCAGCTCGCGCTTGCGAACTTATCGTTCGCGAGCGCGGAAAAAACTCCGCTGCCCTACGCGGAGTGGAGTTTTCTGCACTCCACGAGCACCGCTGAGTGCAAAAAACTCTGCAAACTCGACGAACGGAGCGGAGTTCACCGCCCAGGCCTAATCAGAGCGCATTACATGAGCACCAGTTGCGTTACAGACGGACACATTCATTTTGTTAAGCACGGGGAGATTAAGTGATTTGCCCAGAATCACAGGATTTTGAGCGTCCCTGCTGAGACTCAAACCCAGTTCTCCAGCTTTGAGATCTACCGCTCTAGCCGTTAGGCCACATCCTCAATGATAATGATTTGAATTTAAGATTTACTGCTCATACTAGTCGAACCACCATTGTCTTTGTAGATATATGGATTGAAGTTAACAACTAAATTGTTTCACAAGGAAACAGCAGGCAACAGTTTATTACACGCATCTAGCATCCATCCAAAAATCTTGTCTACAGCATTCCATATGGTGAGCTCTTAAGAGCTCAGAGAAAATGTAGTAAGGATCATGATTTTGTAAAAGAATGCTGCAATATGATTTTGAAATGTAAAGAGAGAAGATATGGACAGAAGAGTATTAACAAAGCCTTGGAAAAAGTACATTCCATCAAAAGGCAGGAATTGTTACATACTTGTAAGGAACCAGTGACCCAAGAAGGGAGGGAAGATGTTAGGTTTATCACCACATTTTCCAAGGGAGCTGAACAACTCAAAAGTATTCTATCTAAACACTGACGTGTTGAACACTGATAATATCCTAACTGTTATACCGTTCCCCCCAGAAAAGGTAGGGCTGTGTATTAGGATGACAGAACTTCAGAATGCAGGACTGAGTCCATCTACACCATCAGAGACTGTTGGCCCAATTTCTAGATACCTCAAAGTGCCTCCCCGATCCCTTAATCTCCCTGAGATAGCAGGCGATTTTGGTAATGTCGAACATGACACTTTGATCCCAAGGGAATCATGGAAACAGATCTTACCCCTTTCATTGTTTACTTATGCATGCCCATGGTTAACACAAGAAAGATACAAATATAGTTTTCAGTACATTTCTCAAAACAATTGCAATCTTGCATAGAAAGCATGAGTGTGATTATTAGGCAGATAAAACAAAGCAATGTAACCAGCATGATGAACATGGTGAAAAGAATAAATAGTCCAACCATGACAATTTGAGTTCTGTATATTTCTACCTGTCACTACCCCTACTCTGATAGCATAGTGGGTGTACCCTCTGTCCAATCTCTTAGGTTAGCCTGAGACCTAATACCTGGATAGCTGGACCAGGGAATCAGCCTGGCAATCCTTTTCTGCAGGATGGAAGATCATCGTAAGCAGTGCTGTATGTGGAACACAGGATTTGTTCTGAGGCAGTCATGACTAGAGTGCTCCTCTCTGACCTCTGAAGGCAAGTGTGTCATTCATATAATAAAAGCCACTGTGTTAGAGGTACAGCTTTGATGTAATGATATGTCTTGATGTTAGAAGCTTTTGCCACAAACGGGCAATGCAAGCAATAGGATATCTTGTTCTATGTTCCTCGCCTTGAACAGAGTGTACTGATTACATAGCGAGAAAGGCTTTCTAAAAACAAGCAGCATGTACAGCATTTTCTCAGAATAATATTGTGCAAGCAAAATATGTGAAAATAACATTGCTAAAACGATCTCAGCGTAAAATGAGTAAAATGTAAAACTAAAATGGAGAACCAAAGTGGGCCCAAGAAGGCTTCATGACATAACCAAATATGTGTCGGAACATTTCAGGACCATATATTGCAAAAGTAAATCCTTACATGGTCTGTTGAGGCGCAATCCACAGAGAAGGGATATATATATATGTATGGAAATAAAGGGTTATCATTGCACTACATGTAAGGCCTGTAAAACTAGAAATAATATAACTTTGTTCAGCATTCCCAACATTGACCTTAACTTTTAAATTAGAAAATATCTCACGTGCATGACAGATCATTGTGTTTGTTGCAAATAAATGTCTGAAACAACAAGTTCTATATTGGTATACATATGGCAAAAAATCTAACTATACAGCCATATTAGAGCCATCAAACACAATGACCCACAGTACCCTGTTGTGAGGCACGTTTTTGGCATATATATTATCAAAACAGTGACCTATTGCAATTTCTTGTAGTTGGCAAGATTGACAAGAATATTAGAGGGGGCAATAGGGTCAGTACTCTACGTAAACTAGAGTCAAAATTAGTTGTTGATTTCGACACACTGATACCTAACGGTTTGAATTCTGATGAAGAGAGGGTAGTTCATTTAGAAGTGCAATGGTCAGCATCCTCATGATCGTTTAATTGTCCTTTGGAGTGATATCAGTCTTCTCATTGGTTTTTAGACATGTATTTATTGTCGTCACTGTTTGTTTTTCACTTAGGCACACTGGGAGAACTGAATACCAGTCACAGGAGCTGTCGTGACCTAAGATATCTTTCTTTAAAATTAATCTTTATTTATTTTCACATGGTTCTATTCTGCTTTAGATATTATTAGAGTAATTGACAAGTGTTCACCAGCCCACTAGGGCATAAATCGAAATTGTATGGACATATAATGGAGACTATCTAGTGTACATTGAGTACAGGGAAACCTAACATGATAAAAGCGTGCAGTTTCCAACAATCGTGTATTTTGATCACTTGGTTTTTGATTCATTTTGGTCCATTAGGACACTATTTTGATCTTACTGATGCGTATGGTGATACACGCATTGTGCAATATACCTGATTTGATGTGCAGTGTTGCAAGAACCATGTTTTCAAATAATTCACATTTCAATCATTTATTTTTTTAAATATGGTTTTGTGGAACAGACACAATATCGCATATCCTTGTTGTGTTGTAATTCATATGGATTTGCAGGACTGGTGGAATGTTGGTTCTATTTGTCTATTTAATTTAATTATAAATTTTGTTTGATACATAATACAATTATAAGTTGTGAGACCATTCAGGAGTGTGAATTGTTGCATTTACTCCAAGGCACAGTGTACAATATTTTTCTTTTCAGTGCAACATTAAAATCACTATGCAATATAACTCCACTCCAAAATGGCCGATTTCGTATGTTGGTATTTGCAAGGATTTAAATATATGGTGCAACAATGGTCCTATGTATCATTTGGGACTAGTAATCCTTTCATTTTTGGTTTTCTGTTGCATTTTAAAATGTTGAACCATGTATGAAGAATTTCTCTCATATTTAGACATAGCATTTCATATTTGTATTCAATAGCAATACTGAACATTTCATTTCAATATGTCCGACCCAGTTCGGGGCTGGTTGCTTGTATGTTAATGATATACTCCGTCATTGATAATGATCACAAGATATTTATGTGTTAGAGAAGGGTTACTCACTCTAGACCCATGACAAAGGCTACAGTCGAAAGACGTCGGGTGGTAGCTTTGCTAAAATAAACGACACTAAGCACTTGAATTGGCTCTTCATCTGTTTCTTTGTAACAGATGACCTAATCGGAAATAATATATATATATAATTTATCATATATACAATCTATCTATCTATCTATCTATCTATCTATCTATCTATCTATCTATCTATCCATATATATATTCAGTGAAAAAACCAAAGGTTACAGGGACGTTATAGTTAGGCTCAGATTTCACTCATACAAAACTATTGAAATTCAGCAGTTATAGTTACATGAGCTAACTATAATTTGCGCCCATGCAATGCACTGCTTATGATCTCACATATTACATCACTCATGACATGGTCAGTGACATCACTCATGACATCACTCATGACACCACGGAAGACATCATCCACAGACCCACTCACACACCCATAGATCTTCTCATACTGCCTCTCACACTCACACACAACCCCTCACAAAATTAGCTTTATTTTGGTTATTTTCTCTGTCCCCTCCAGAGACTTCCACAAATCATTGGTACCCTTAGAATCCTTATGATGTTGCAAAACAATGACACAAATTTGGCGTGGATACCCCATGTGAAAAAAGCTTTATGGAGGCAAAAGTACCTGAATCGGCAGAAAAAGGCTCAGCACTGGGAAGGATAAGTTTCAGCAGTTAAGGGGCTAAATTAAAATGAATAATAATAATACAATCTCGTTTACCGTACAGCGTTTTTGTTATATACACTTTAATTAGAATATTTTTATATGCAGTTATCGATGAACGGCTAAATTCACTATACTGAGATCTGTTACAGCTCTCAGCAGTGAGTGCTTAGTCCTCTGAACTTTATTATTATGATTCAGTATTTAAATTGTCAGATCTAACTAAGTATAGTATGGAAAACACACTACACCAAAAGCTTGCGGGGCAAATGCATAGAAGATCAAATCGAAATCGACCATCAAACTCAGGGGTTTTATAGCATTATGTTGTCACTGCATTTCATGTCAGTGTCTATGACGTCATCGCGGTATATTGTTTATGCTATTTAGCTCTGCCCTCACTTAATATTAGGATTTGTGCTCGGGATCTTAGGGTCATGTCAGAGGTGCAGCAGCTTTCATCCTTCCAAAAGAGATAAAATGAGTTTTAGTTATTGTTACTACTTACTGTATTAATAAAAAATTACAAACTTGAGGTGTAAGAATCAAATTGATCATTATATCTGCCTGTACATTGTGGCCTTACTTTCACCGGCACAATATCATTTTTCAAGTGCAGTACATTGCCATCACAAGACAGCTGTAAAATGCACTTTCTATCTCCAAGTTTTAGTGTTAACAGCTATCCTCAAACTTGTCCTCCGGTGGAATGTAAATCAAAGACAAATATTACATTCTGTCTGGTCAGAGGACTCCGCTGACAATAAATAAAATGACCTTATGTAAAGGGATATGTTTAGGCAATAAAATTTGTTATAGCCAGCTAAATTGGGCCATTTAATCCGATGTTAGTGTCTTTGTGAGATGTGCATGCTGGGCAGAGTAACTTTTCACACCCAGGGAGTGGTAAAATGGGCTATTAAAATGAGGTCTTGAAGCCCTGGAATTCTGTATCTACTGTGCGAGGCTCAGTAATTGCAGAATTTCTGCTACAATGGCTCCTTTCTATATATCTCTTTCAGTCCAGTGTATTGCCATTACTGAAACAAACGACAACTTACCCTTCGCCCTAATGTAACAACTTGAGACCTGACTACATGAATTACACTTGTGACTGTGCAAGTTTACAGCAACGACTGGACAATCGTGCCACACACTTAGCACTCACTGACAAGTGCAAAATAATATTTTTAGTTGATGCAAATGTTCTTCTTCCGCTGATTGGCCAATGAAATGTAATTTTACAAAGAATGGTCATTCCAATGACAGTGCACAATTGTGGAATCACCAGTGTCAGTATTAATATAAATCTTTACTCTATCTTAAAAGATCATAAAAGCACAAAATAAAACAATACAATAAAACTTATAAAATTATGGCAGCATCATAAATATAATTCTCGGTTCATTCATAATAGCTAAAAACTTTAAAATCACATCATTCCATCACAAACAACACATTGAATTAATAAAAGAGCATACAACTGTCCTCTAGATGACAGTGCAAAATTGTAGAATCACCAGTGTCATTCTTTTGTTGTTGAACCGCAGCACAAACTCAAATTCACTTCAGTGAATAAAGCCACAACCCTGCAGCCAAGCAAGGGCCTCTGTCCTGCATAGGTTCTGGAGATCCCTCCCACCAGCCATTATGACCACCCTAGTGGACACTCTGACCCCTCAAAAATGCCATCAATCATGGAAGGTTACATACCCAAGACCATTAGACATCTCAATCATCCCCCTGTCCTGGACAAAACAAAACCTTCTCTTGACCCATTGGAGTTCAGCAAGAAGGCCCAATGCAGTTTGTGCATTCTCCAAAGATCCTAGAGAAATGGGGTTTAGTGACATCGCGTGCTATACTACACACACTAGTGCACAACATTCTGATCCAGAGACCCTCAGTCGGAGAGTAAATTGCACACCCATACTTCATTCTGAATTTTGGACCACAGAATGAGGTATAATGCACTAATCCCATACGTTTTTCTCCAGTTTGAGATGCACAACATCAGAATGAGTCGTCTTTGCCCACATTATTTCCACCAAGTTTATCCTGCATCAAATCCTGTGGACAAAAATGTCTGGGCGTGCAGTCCCGTATGCCAGTTATAATCTACTTTACTCCTAAATCAGGATTTGTGCAGGTTTAGAATTAGCCCCAGAGAGCGTAATCCCTCTCGCCATTGGTTCCAGTTGTTGCGCTGTAAGAGACAAGAAGACATATCAATAAGAAATGTTACATCCCAGTCAGAAGTCATCACACACAGTGCTGCCTCTCTGGATTCTTCTTTATCATTAAGTTGGAAGAGTCAGCTGAGGGTAGCCTTAAATTCATTTCAAAGCCCTTTCTTACTGTAGATATCTAGATTGTGTTTTTTCTAGGTAATACCAGGGTATACTGGGCTCCACCAAAAGCCCCTTCTGATGGAGAAGCCCCTTTGAGTTTGGTTGTCTGAAAAAGATAGACCAGTTTATAGGATATTTCCAAGGACCAAACATCGAAGTCCCCCTTCCTTCCTTTCTCTACCATAGGTTCCCTTCTCAGCCTGGCACCTCGGGAACTCTTTTAATTGACCACAAATTCCTTTGCCCATGACTAGGCACTATACATGACTAGGCACTGACTGATATTCTAAGCTCTAGATAGGACACTAAGTTCAGAAAGCATGTTATCAAGGCTGGTTAGGGTCTTCTGGGACAAAAAGGGTTATTTCGAGTTTGGTTGAAAGAGTACTCTGCCACAATTGTGACAGACTAGACACTTGAACGTGGCCATCGCTAGAACTGTGTGAGAGACGCCATGATGAGAAAGTATCCTTTAGGGCGGTCAAAAACCCTGCCCGATGACAGTGTCTGGATCAATATCTTTATTCATGCTTTATGTCAATTTACTGATGTTCTCAGGGATTATCAACATGATCGATTAATGTTGTAGGTTTGTACGCGGTGTGTTTAAAACAAATATATCTGTAAAAAAACTGAGACAGAGTACTTTGCCCACCAAACTGAAAGTCTGCCTGTTCGATTTAGGCCTTGATTACAAGTGCAGGGCTAAATCCGATCCCTGTGAAAAAACGGATTTGATAATTATCACACCCTTGAAGTTTTCTTCTGATAGATTTCGGTAGGTCAAACCTGTAAAAATATATTGGGGAAAAAGGTCCATAAAAAAGGAAAATAACATGTGGAATTTGTTGTTTTAAATACAGATTCAGCATGTTGTGCCTCATTTTGAAGGGCACAACTTGTATTAGGCTGTGATTATCTCAACATTTAAATTCTGATCCCTGTGGTATTGGATTTTAAAAGGTGCGATAATGATTGCCTTTCCAGCCTGGTGCCCGTAATGAGGCCCTTAGATTCGGGTGAACCATCTTGTATTCACTGGCTGAGTCCCATTGATTCAACCATGCAAAACCTTAGATCGACGGGCTCATGGAAATCAGATGGTCGGTCTAAGCACATCAGACTCAATACACTATTTTAGGTTGACATTTTGACACAATTCTTTTCCTGTCCGAGGCTGCCAGGAAAAGCCTGCCAGTCCTGAACAGAAAAAAATTAAAATGACACTAGCGCCTTGGGGAAAACTCTCAAGGTGTCAGCGCCATTATTTTTTTGTTTTTTAAAAACATTGTTCCTCTTGTGAGTTTGTTTTTGAAAAATAAAAAAGATTGCTGAGCAATTGCATGAATCATGTCTGTTACATTTCAAGGCCAGCGGGCCCGATATAATGCAGCACCGGTGCTGTTGAAGTAAACCCCTAGACACTGGATGTTGGTTATATGCCACGAGGTATGTGCCTCCGGCCCTTTTATTTCCTCCGCTCCCCTCCGTCACGGTCTTGACCAAAAGGCCTGTGGTTGGAGGGCTCAGGTCAGGAACAACAGCATTAAATCCTTGGCTGTTGAACATGACCAAAATGTCATCAATAAGAAAAAAAATAGTGAGAGAGAGAAAAAGAGAGAGAAAGAGAGAGAGAGAAAAACACATGACATTGTACCACAATTCAGGTTGAAAACAATATCCTTCAGACGAGAAGATCTCGCAGGACAGGGTCGGAGATGGTACCTCTGCCTCCCTTGGCGAATGACTCCTTCCTTTGCTTCCTCTCGCCCTGATAACTGTGGATGTTAATGGGAATCAGACTGCCCATCGGGGCTCAATTCCAATGAAGGGCAGATTGCAGTCTCTGGTGACACAGTCACGTTTGGAGTAGAATCCATAGATTTGGAATGTCTAATTGGGGGAAGCATCACCATCATTCCCCGCTTCACTTCCCGAGGTTTCATAGAAATCCGTTATGGGCTGGTTCGCAGGAGCTTGATAGTGTTTGAAAAAAGACACCTTCTTTGTGATGGTGTTTCCCACTTTCTGAGCAGTGATCACTGTTCCTTTCACTGACTGCACTCGCCATGGATCAAGCTCAAAAGGAAGCATGAACTTACTTTGTGGATGCCTATTCTTCACCATCACTAGATTGCCAACCATGATGGAACTTCGTTCAGCTCTATGGACTCGGGACATACGATCATTTTGTATCTGACGCTATTGCGGTGTTCCAGCAACTTGCTTCTGCATGGTTGATGGCTTGCCAATTTGGGGAATGACTTCACCCACTGGTCAATTCACACACAAGGAGCTAGGGTCATTGAGTGAGGTTTAAGGCGGTATTCTCTGAGAGAAGTGTAAAGAGTGCATTCCATATTTTGTCCAAGGGCCAGAGGGCTCTAGAGCACCTAGTTTAGCGTGCGCAAGAAGCGTTCTGCCTCTCCATTTGCTAGTGGCCAACGGGGCGTGACTTTCCTGTGATAAATGCCTGGGGACTGCAAGTATTCCATAAATTCATGACTTGAGAATGGAGGGCCATTGTCGGTGCACAGTTTTTTGAGAAGCCCGTGGGTAGCCATGGTTTTCTCCAGCTGAGGAATGGTTTGACTTGCTGTCGTTGAATCCTCGACTTTAACGTCTGGATACTTTGAAAAGTCATCTATGACCACCAGCATGTGTCTCCCATCAGGGAGGCTTCCAAAATCAGCACCATCTCTCTGCCACAGAAATGGTGAGATATCTTCAGTGAGAATTGGAGCTGGCAGTTCCGCCGGTCCAGCCGCCTGACACAATGGGTAGTGGCAAACTGTTTGTTCAATGAGGTTGTCTAAATTCGGAAACCAAACCTTAAATCTCAGTCGGGACTTCGTCTTGAGAGTCCCTTGATGAGTCAAGTGAGCAAGATCAACCACCAATTGCGGTATAGCACCAGACCACCAGATGGGAGCCTCTTTTGATGCAAAACCATATTTACAAAGATTTGTAAACATGGTTTTGCGCCAAAAATGTAACGCCTCTTCAAAGGAGGCACTAACAGGAGAAATGCTTTCATTTCTCTGTGCTTTTCTGACTTTGCATGCGTGCTGCACTGTACAGCACGTATGCAAAGTGGGGAAAGCTTTGCATCGTGCCTAGCATAGTATTTTGTACAGGAAGGGTACCTTTCCTGTACAAAACCTATGCTACACTCATGCACACACACTAGCGCTACGGCGCCAAGGTGTGTGCATGGCGCACAGCAGTTGAAATTAGCGCCGGTTCAAGGGAAAGGGGAGGGCTCTCCTGTCCTTCCCTGCCGCGCAACGTGGCGCAGCATCGCGATGGGCTGCGCTGCGTTGTGTAACGCTTTGGAAAATCGCCCCCAAAGTATTTGGCCCTTCGACCAAACAGTGCACCTCACGATAGCAGCCAACACAAATATGACAAACACTGTCAAACTCAAAACAAGACCAAACGGGAGTAGTTTGATCTTGTCATGTTTTGAGTTGACAGTGTTTGTCGTCTTTTGTTTTGTCAAGCGGTTGTGCTTGCTTTCACCTGGCAGCGATGGCAGGCAACTGCAGTAGGGGGATCTTGTAGGAGGCGGGTCTCCTCTTCGCCATCACTGCAGATGGGAAAAGCCTTAAAAGGAGGATAGAATTAACCTAATAAAGAGGCGCGCGCTGGTTAAATCAACTCCGTGGGCAGAGCAGAGTTTTTGTCGAACTCCGCGCTCTGCTTGGAGCACGAAGTAGCAAAACTCTGTGAACTCCACCCACGAAGTGGAGTTTACTTCCCAGCCTTAGCTAAAACTCATATTTTCTTATTTTTCTCCACAAAGAATAAACTTTCCCAATGGAGAAATTACTTCTTCTAAATCTCTTCTAAGTTTTAGGGTGATGCGTTCCCATTTCTAGATTGGAAAGGGAGATTCTTCAGCCCTTTGCTAGAATAAATCTTCTACCAATTTTGGGAAATGGTTGATCAGAGTTTGTGAATTACTAATTTGTGTGCTTTAAGAAAGTTATAATGCACACCTTCTTTCGTCCACTCCTAATATGGGAGTTACTAGTGTGTATTTCTAAACAGCCATGGAGGAGAAACACATCCTAGTTAAACCCAATACTCCTGCCAGGGTTTCCTTTGTGGAGTACTGGTAGGTGTAGACCTAGTAGGTGCCTTTGTGAGTTGACCACATTAAAACAATTACACACTAATACTTAGTGGGAGCACAGGGACAAAAGAAGGGAGATTAGGAATAATATTTGCCTTGTTCATTCTCTCTCAAAGTTGGTTCTCAGTGACACTTGCAGAACTCTTCCATCATGCATCTTGTTCTTGGCTTGACACACAGATTCTGGCTTCCTCTTGAGCAGCCATAAGTTGAGGTTGGTCTCCACTCCGAGTCACAATTTGTCTAACTGGATCTGGCAGATGAGAAAGTGAGTGCATCACTAGTCCATCCTGAGATTGGATGTTCTTATTTGTTGTATAGCTTCTGGGGATTCTGAGTCTTCCCAGGTGTGTAGAGTAGCGTCTATACTGTGTGCAGTCAGCAGTACCCAGGGCATGCATATTACTTAAGAGTACCCAGAGGTAGCAGTTGCTAATCCTAGGTTTTCCTTTGAACTGCTGGCAATGCTCTGGATAACCCTGGTCATATTACTTATTAATTAAAAAAAGTATACAAATAAATGAAAGAGAGCATCTAGAAGTCATGTTTCCTTTCTGTATTTTCTACTCCATGCCATTCCCTAAGTCCCACAGAGGCAACTACAGGGATTGTTGGTGGGTTAAGAATGGGGTGCCAGTGAATACATTTAGTATCATTGGGCATGTTGTCAGTTGTGCTGCCACTGGTATTTTGGTGAATTGACATCTATAACCACAGGGATTTCCTCTAACTCTCTCCTAGTTTCCTGGGTGCAGTGGTGTGCTCCAATGAAAGAGTTTTTGCTTGGTGGCCTCTGGATGTTGGCTCCTCCTTCATTCCTGTTAAGTGCATACAGACGTGACCCTTGGATCCTGCTTGTGACTGCAGAGTCATGGTGCTATTTTGTACCCTTGCACGCAGTCCTCAATTTGTAAAAGAATAAGTGTTGGGGCCTAGGGTTTTGTTGAGAAACCCGCAGCCGGCGTTGTCAAAGATTAGAGTGCAGAATACCAAGGCTGGCCAGTCTTTACTCCACCTCATGCCCCTTTAATTCACCACCCGACGCTCCCTGCCTCTTTCTCTCATTCTTGCAGGTTGTTTTTCTTCAGAGCTTTCTGCGGAATGCAGCACATATGCAAAGAGGAAGAAACAAGTGGAAATAAAGACATTTCTCTACGTTACACCAGTATTGGGTAGACATACAATTTTGGAGCAAACCCATGTTTACTGATTTTTAGTAGGAATACATGAGTGGATGCACAGAAATGCCAATGCTCCACCGTGTAATGGCTCCACGACGCAAGGTAAAGCAAGGTAGCGCTACGCGCTCCTTTGTGTTACATTTTTTTTATTTTTAAAAAGCCACGCAAATCAGGCTTGGCGTGGCTTTGTAAATCCCAGAAAAGATTTTGCATTGGGGTTGCACCGAAAAAGTGATGCAACCGCCGAAGCAAAATCTGGTGTGCATACTTACATTTTCCATGCAACTGACAGAGTAGTATACTGAAACATGAAAAAATTAAGCAAGGGTACATTTAGACACAATATAATGATAAAAATTGCAAAATCACAACAAACAAATTGCAACATCTCAAATTACACACAAAACATAAACATTATCAAATTCCTGACCTATCTCCTTTAGAGAAAGGGTGACCCATTGATTTGTCCATTGATTGACAGAAATCTGCATTCACAAGCTATTGTCAGATAGCAATTCACGATTATACCTAAGAACGTCAAATAGAGACAACTGTGAAGAGCACCATGAGCACAACACTGAAAATAGAGTATGTCAGTTAAAGAAACCTGGAACAAGGTGTTTCACTCTTCAAATACAAGTATTCAAAGATGTTCTGAAGACAGCAGGTCAGCAAAGCGCTCTAGACATTCTATTTAAATCATGTCACAAACTTTATTATAAAGACACATTGTGAAGTGTCCTCTGCAGACAGAATGCCTTCTAGAGAAAATTCAACTGCTATTCATACATGTGAAATAATTGATTTCCTGGAGCAGAAAAATAGTTGGACTAAAAATACAATACTCAATTGTGCCTTAAATCTTCAAGGACAACTGAACTCTTACTGAATGCTACTAAAATATCATAGAAATCATAGTTTGAGTACTATTACGGAAACATGGAACAAGGAGTACCGCTCTATTAATGTAAGTATTCAGCGATATTCTGAAGACCAGGGAGAATAGCAAATAGATCTACACATTCTATTTAAATCATTGCATACAAGCAATAAGAATAGAAAGTCCTTCTGAAGGGTCCTCATCAGAAAGAATAACTTTTATAAAGGAAGAAAAATCCACCAATTTTCACATAGATTAGAAAACAGGCCACACTGCACATAAATATAGTTATACAAATAAACGACCAAGTAGTTTCCAAGGAAACTAGAGAGATATGGCCCACAGTGAAGTAGCTCTGTTAGATGTCAACAAATGCATCCCAGTAAATTTTGCATCTTGGATTAGAAATGCATTGACCTCTCATTTGGAGGGGCTCATCAGGGAAAGAATGTCTTAGCCAAGAGTATATGCTATAGTAAAACAATAGAGGAAACGTGTTTTGCAAGTTAACTGCACCCCTGTAGCATTCAATGATAACCCAAATGTGTTTTTAACAAGTGAGTCAGA
Organism: Calotriton arnoldi; assembly: GCA_963921515.1. Lineage (NCBI taxonomy): Eukaryota > Metazoa > Chordata > Amphibia > Caudata > Salamandridae > Calotriton > Calotriton arnoldi. Next base: position 2,819,418 of record CAWUFW010000826.1, read on the forward strand.
TGTGGCCCACATTAGAATATTGTGGGGCGTGTTGCAAGTACTGGCTCAAGATAGTCTTATCAACTGAATAGTATATCTTTTTACCCCAGCTCACAAATACTACAGATTAATAATAGGGCACAAAGAATTAAACCAGAAGTTTCACCTATATCAGTTTTTAATAATGACCCCCCAAAACAGGTGGAGTAAATCTGGTAACTGTGGGTCCTTTCCACAAAGGTAAATGTGGTCATAAACGTAAGTTTATAACCAAAATTACCTATTCTACACCTGCAAGGAATTCACAACGGGTAGGCCTAATTAGGGAGGCAGATATCTCTGGTGTGAGTGCTGAGATCTCCGCAGTCATATTTCCACTTGAAAAAAGGGTGGAAAAATGGGTGTTTCAAGGCATGGCATTCCTTGAAAGATTGGGAAAACCCACAAACATGGAATATAGAATAATGGTAAGAGATTTACTTTAGCACAGGTCTGGTGTAGTTTCCTTTCAGGGTAGGAAGAAGACTGGACCGCCCCCATATTTGGTGGAGTTGTAGGGGAAGGGCTTTCTCCATGGAGAAAAATATTTTACCCATAGAGATAGTAAAAATATTAAAAGGTGCATTTGTAAAAGGCAATCTATCTCCCTTGTAAAACATTTGTCGCCACTTAAAACTGTACAGAGGAAATGGATACAAATGTTAGGAATAACATGATTCCCAGTAGAACCCAATTTGATACCTCTGACAGGTGCAGCTTTCCTTGCTAATTCCAATTGGAATTGGTGAATTTAAAGAAATAATAAATCTGCATTCACATTTAGAAGTAAATCTGAGGGTGCAAATACTACTTTTTTTCCTTACTATGCACCTGTTTTTACATATTTGTTACCATAAGTCAAAACAGTGATAGTAAAATACTTTTAGTTTTACTGTGTGTGTGTCGCTTTAAAAAGTACAGCATTTGTATTCTGCATTTAAGAGATATTTCATTTATGAAGTAACTGCTACAGTTCCAAGAACTGCCCAGGGAATAATAACCCTACTGATTCAAACTAATGCAAACCAAATACTAATTGGAATCCTGATTCAAGAAGAGCAGCATCAGAGAGGTCACATGTGATTATGGCAGCTTAGTAAGTGGCATCTACCTTCATCAATATACTGAATGTCCTCTGAAGTAATTTGCAGTTTGACTGTATTGAAAGATCAGACTGAAAAGCAAATAGTTTAAACCTTATACATACGTCTGATCCATATGGCCTTATCGCTTACTATATATTCAATGGTAGAGCTTCCCCCACATGCTTCTATGACATAATGGCAACATCAAATTAAATTTGCAATATAAAAATATTGCAAAAAAATATTGTTCTAAACATTGAATTTGCATGCTTACAATGTAAAGTTCACAAATATGATCTACAAAACATCTTTGTCCCAAATATTGAGATGAACTAGGTAAGTATATATATTTCAAATCAACTAATCTTTATTCGATTAAAGGCCATAAAAGCATAAAACAAGAGATAAAAACATACATTATAATATTGGAAAATTCTGCAACAAATACCCTTATGAATAAAAAAATGTAGGTCAGAACAGTGCAAAATAATTTACAATTCATCTGTTAATTACATCAATTTCCATATCGATACCGAATATAAAAGGCATATTTTATCAAATTTAATAACGAAAGAAACAAATTTAACGAGCCCAGAGATTGCAGAAATATGAGCCCTTCCTTGTGGTTTCAAAAACTTGATTTATGTAAAATTGGTGCTAAGAAGGAGCGTCTCGACCCCGAATATGAAGTGCAAAATAAAGTAAAGTGACTACTGCTCTGTTTTGAGATCCCATCACACCCATAAGGCGAGAGGGCTTCCAAACCCCTGCCGTAGAGAAGGTAAGTTTAAAATGCAATGTTCCCAGTCTAAAGATAGTTAGCCAGTGTCGATCTGTGGGATTCTCAATCCACCCTAGATTTGTCTCAATGCTGCACATTGTGGAGATGCAGACATACCTAACAACTGAATCCTTAACCTAACAATTGAATCCTTCACCTGCGCACTTTCCAAAGGAATATTCATACAATGATTTATGTAATATTTTTTGACAAATAGTTTGAACCTTATACATATGTCTGACTCATATGGCCTCATCGCTTACTATATACTCAATGGTATGGCTTTGCGCCTATATTCTATAACATAATTTCAACATCAAAAATATTCGCAATATGAAAATATTGCATCAAAATATTGTGGTTCTAAACATTAAATTTACATACTTACAATGTAAAGTTCAAAAATATGATGTACATAACATCTTTGTCCCAAATATTGAGATGATCTAGGTAAGTACATATATTTAAAGTATTTGAAATTATAATAACTTAATAAATGAATTAACATTACTACTTAAAACAAAAAATGTCAACAATTTCAACCTTTGGAGGAATACAATTTACTGTTCTCACTCTAACCGAAGCAACAGTAGGGAAGGCTAGCACTTTTGAAGGAATACAATTTACAATTCCACGCAAATAAGAGCAACAGTATGGAAAGCGTTTAACTTTGGAGGGTCAGATTCACTCTTCCCACTTCTACCTAAGAAGGATTGGTGAAAGTGTTGATCTTTGAGTTAGCAAATTTACTATTCCCATCCCAATCTAAGCAACTTCAGGTAAAACATTAGCCTTTGCAGAGTTCAGATTTATTATTCCCACTATTACATAAGCCACAAGAGGGAGCAATGTATAATAACTAATATAATGTATATTTAAAAATCACAACATGAAAAATTGATATAAAACTAAACAATGAGTAACAAATTAAAACAAAAAAGTTATCATCAATTTAGAAACAACCAAATACTCTTAAAATGTACTCAAGCAAATTAATTACAAAATGCACCTATTGAAAAAAAAATAGTCAATTAAATTAATATTTACCAATTAAACACACTACAGAATGTATAGTGAAATACTTCCCATGCTATTCCACTGCAATTCCAACAGCCCAAAAATAAATAAAAATAATAACATTTTTTATAAATAAAATTAAAATAATAAATATTATTTAAAATAAACTACCTAAATAAATCCAAACAATTACATAATTTACACTATAAATCTAAGCAATATATTCAATTAAAATTAAAATAAATGCAAAAATAAAGTCCTAACCTAATCCTTCATAAACCAAACCACCTACAAAATTTCTTGAAAAAACACTTTAAAAATATTACCAAAGCAATAAAACAACTGCTAAGAGAATACAGACAACTAAGAGCAACATTAAAATAACATAAAATATGCAAATCATAAAACAGTACACAATAATAAAAAGTGGCATAATATATAACTATATTTAAAAAAATATCAAAACCTTAAGACACTATGGGCCGAATTTCGATGTCGGGCGGAAAGCCATCCAACAGCTAGTCGGAGGCTTTCCCCCCAACATCGATGGTTTCCCTCCAACCGCCGCATTACAATGCAGGCGGTCGAAGGGAAACCGGCAGGGGGATCTCGTTCCGCTTACGATGGGGTCACAGAGCCTGTCGTTGCGGTGGGCGGAATTATGATCCCATAATGACGGCGGAGCCAACCTCGGCTCCGCCTTCGGGATTATGATATTGGTTTCCACCTGCCCTTTCATGGCGGTCTGCCCACCATGAAAAGGCAGGTGGAAAGTGACTTTGTGGGTCCCCTAGCAGGGTCCCCTCCCCCCGGCCCTCCACTATGGGGCTTGGGGGGCACCTATGGTGCCCCCTAAACATCCCTGCACCGTATGGAAGGCACCGCATGGTGCATGCCACACGGTGCAGGGATGTTTACAAACATCCCTTTTTTAATGACAGCTTGTGCTGCGGCCCTTTTCCGGCAGCCACACAAGCTGCCATTGAAAAATGTATGTTTACGAGCGCCCACAGGGCAGTCACATCCAAATTCTGCGGGCGGAAATACCGACCTATGGTCGGGCGGTTCCATTCCGCAACGATGACCGACATCGTAATAAGGTCCTATATTCTTACCTGCAATATTGTACCCAATGACATTCTTGTCATCATGATATTTCTTTCACAATATATGCACCAGATGCCATTTTTGATATAATATTAGTTTGTGCCCCAACTAATCTGAAGAGTTTGATGGTTGAAGGTGACTTATGGGCAAGAGACCTCATTGGTGTCCAAAGGTCAGGGCACAGAAAAGGCAAAAGGTTTTGTCACTTACAACAGAGCAGTAAAAATGCATCCCAAGAAAGATACAAAGGTTTACAACACATTAAATGGTTTATCAAATTTACCGAAATGGTTTGGAGAGAATGGGGAACGAAGCCAATGATGAAATGAGTGAGGAAACTCACAAATAGAGGGAAAACTATTCTGCAAATGTTTTCACAAAACTGATCTGTGAAGTAAGCAGCAAGAAATAAATGTGGATCCTTTACATTGAAGTTCCTTTTCAAATGTCATTAAAGCTCCAGGACCTCTGGCAGTAAAATGAAAATCCCAGTCATACACCATGTTGTATTCACCAGAAATCATTTCTGAAAGGCAATCTGCACAGAGTTGTTCAATGCATGGGCAAGATTAACAATTGCCCACGGCCCCCCACCATCCAAGAGACCCTTTCAATGCTGTGATCGGGTCAGTCAAAAGTCCATAAAAAAACAGATTATTTGTAATTTGTCAGCTGGGCATGCTAGCCTGAAAGGAACTATGTCTGTATGCCAGGCATCTCTGGAATATGTTGGCAATTGAATTAAAGCTTTATTTATTCATTTATTTAAAATAAATTCAATGCCAATTCTAACTTACATTATTTACAATAAATATAACAATTTAATTGAACATGTATATATAAAAATATACATTACTTACTCAAACAATATACTGTATATATTAATTATATAAATATTTAAAACAATCAGATTTAAAACAGAACTTTAAAAGAACAAGTAAAAATTGCAAGCTGGCAGTGTAATACATCAATTAAAATCCTGCAAACAATGATGAAAATGCATAAATGGGGAAAGTTAAAAATATTATTCGAAATATTTAGAACCCAAAACATTAAAGTGTTTAAATAAAGTGACCACATTTACTAATCTAATGTAACTGCATTTGAGGAGTGAATAAATAAAATGGGTGAGATTTACTATTGTAACTCCTATCCAAGTACAATTGAGGAAAGTGCATGAATAAAATGGGTTAGTTTTGCTATTCTAATACCAACACAGTAGTAATTGGAGAAAGTGCATCTATTAAAAGGAGAGAGAATTACTGTTTTAATTCCAGTTTTACAAACATTGGTGAAAACTCAATCAGAGGGATACATCTTACTTTTCTAATTGTAGTCAAAAAATCATTGGGGGTGATATTTATCCTTCTTTTTTTTTTTTTTTTAAATCTGTTTATTAGTAATTTAAGAAATAAGTACAGTTCTTCTGCCTTGCAAGGCAGTGCAACAATAACACAACATATACCCATACCGTGATCATCCGTTGTACAGTCAGCTGTCTAACGAGTTTCGTATCAGTTACAACATATACAGTCGCCGTTGTGTGAGATCCTGTGCTCAGTACCATCATCTCCATTAGTCTTGTGAGTCATTGGAAGACTGCTTTTGCAGGTATTGGCGTAGAGGCTCCCATACGTCTCTGGGCCTAGATACTGAAGGCATTTCCTCTGCGTATAACGTCAGGTTGTCCCTGCAATATACCAAGTCTTTGATCCAGCACTCAGCCTTTGGGGCCATATTGCTTTCCCAGTGGATAGCGACTCGACGCTTGGCCATTAACAGTGCAATGCGCACAAACCTGCCCATTATGCCTTTTAAGTGAGGAACATAACATAGCAAACAAACTGATGGTATACATTGCAAAAGAGTCCCCGTCATTTCCCGTATATGCTCCAGCACCTCCCCCCCAAAACAATTGCACCCGTCTACATTCCCACGCCAGATGCAGGAAATCAGCATCCGTCTGATTACAACGTTTGCAATTGCTTGTTTCCCTGAGACCACACTTGTATAGTTTGATGGGGGTGTGGTAAGTCTGATGCATATACTTAAAGTGTATTATGCGCAAGTTGCCGTTAGGTGTGAGGGCACTGGTCAGTTCCAGCGAACTAAGCTTTTATCCGGTTTAGGGACTTTCTCATCCCGTATCTCTCTGTATAGCTTTGTCACTAACTTACGCCTTGACGGTACCACTAGTAGCATTTGAAGTGTGCGCAGTGTTGGGGGCTCGGCCGGGTACGTGCTGTAGTGGGCTCTAAAAGCAAGCCGCAATCTGTGGATCGTGAAGTTCAACAGTAGTGAAGGGTTAGTAATGTAGTTTAAGTCTTCTATGGTGAGGAAGTGTCCCTCGGGGTATATGTCTTGCATATCCGCTATGCCCACCTCCCTCAGCGCCCTGAGTGGACCCTCTTCCTGTGTCACGGTTAGTGCCGAGTGGTGCGCGATGGGGAGTGCCGGTGCATACACAGGGAGCTTGTTTGTGATAGCACCTATAGCCTGCCATGCAGCGATGGTCGTGTCCAACGTATTAATTTCAGTGTTGGGAGTGCCTCTGTGGGTGTGTGTGAGAATGCCAGCCAGAGGGACCGGATGCGCGTCACCATGTTCTACTGCGACATGCGGGGTGTATGCGTGTGGTCTAAACCAATAATACGCATATTGCGCTTGAGCACTCAGGTAATAGATATACAGGTCCGGAGCACTGAATCCGCCCTTGCTGTAGTCTAGCGTGAGTGTGGCCCAGCTCACCCTGGCCTGCCGCCCTCCCCAGATCAGGCGAAGAAGGGACGATCTTATCGCGCTGAAGTAGTGTTGTGTAAGCTTGATTGGGATGTTGCAGAAAAGGTATAAAAAGCGCGGAAGTTCAACCATTTTAATGATCGCGATTCGATCCGCCAGGGAGAGGGGTAGCGTATTCCATCTATCTACCTGTTGTTCTAGGGAGTCGTGTGCTCTGCCATAGTTTTCTCTTATTACAATGTCGGGGTCGCGATGCACCCAGATACCCAGGTATTTCACCGGTTCCGTCGTCCACACCAGGGGATATTCCATCTGCGGGGCAGTCGTTTTGGGTGTCAGCTGTATTATTATCGACTTGTCCCAGTTAATTTGTAGGCCTGAGAATAGCCCAAATCGAATATATTCCCTCAGTACTCTCGTCAAGTGTAGTGTCGGTTCTCTTATAAATAACACCATGTCGTCCGCATACAGTGAGATGCCGACCGGACGGTGAAGAAAATTAAGGGCCTTCTCTCTGTGGCGCTGCCGAATAATACAGGCCAGCGGCTCGAGTACCAAAGCGAACAGTAGTGGCGAGAGTGGGCACCCCTGACGGGTGCCTCTCTGTATCCGAACAGGTAGTGAGGTCAGCCCCCCGATGCGTACCAGTGCGGACGGGTCACTGTATAATAGTTGCACCCAGCCGAGAAACAGCGGCGGTAATCCCATTCGTCGCAATACATGAAACATGTAACTCCACTCTATAGAGTCGAACGCCTTTGCCGCGTCTAGCATGACCGCGGCGGCTTGTAATGTGGGATCCAGGACATGAAACATGGCAAAAATTGTCCTGAGGTTGTGAGACGTCGAGCGCTCTGGTATAAAGCCAGATTGGTCCGGCAGGACCAATTTAGGCATCAAGGGCTGCAATCTCGTAGCCAGTATTTTCGCCAGAATCTTGGCATCTAGATTGATGAGCGATAGGGGTCGGTATGATTCGCACAGGTCCGGGGCCTTGTCTTTTTTCAATAATGCAATGATTAGTGCTTGACGAAGGGATGGTGGCAATATGCCAGATTCATGCGCTTCAGCATACATCTCAAGCAAGTGAGGCGCAAGTAAGTCAGTATATTCTTTGTAAAATTCGACGGGAAGCCCGTCGGGGCCCGGTGCTTTCTGATTGGGTAGTTCGCGTATTGCCACCCCAATGTCCGTTTCGTCAATCGGCCGATTTAGTTATTCACGGTGGTTATCGGCGAGCCAAGCACATGCTATATCAGACAGATAGGCGTTTAACTCTTGTTCATCTGCAGATTCACGCGACGTGTATAGGTCTGCGTAGAATCCACGGAATTGATCCACTATGTCCATGGGGGCATAATGTTCCGTCCCTAGGTTATCTGTGATTTTGGTGATATGATGAAAGTCATAGCGGGATTTAATTTTGGCGGCTAGGTTACGGCCCGGACGTCCCCCTTCCCCATATGCCCGTGCCACATGTCTGCGAGATCTATACCGAATCTCGGACTCTGCCAGTTTGTCATATTCCAGAAGTGCTTCATGAATCCGATGTAAAGTTTCGGGGCAGGGTGCGGAAGCGTATTGGCGTTCTAGCGCCGTTAGCTCTGCTTCGGTCCTTGCAAGTTGAACCCGTCATATTGTAGTCACTGATATAGAGAGGGAAATAGATAACCTGGTCACAGCTGTAAATACAAACTTTGCTATTGTATGGGTCGGTGATTTTAATACTCCAATTTGCACACAATCCTTGACTAAAGTCTGTGGGCTTAGGAGTGAGGAGGGGGATGATTGCATACATTTCCCGCACAATATTTATGGAAATACCCTTAACTCTGTTATGGCAAAATATGATCTCGATCTAATGCAAAGTGCTCGGGATGAGTATGGGAAGGAGATACCTACTTTTATTGGAAGAAATGCTAATACCACGATTGATCATATTTTAGTATCTGCAAATATTTTACACCTATGTTCTACTCCATGGATAGCCGAATTGCTACTTAGTGATCACAACTGTATTATTATGTCTCTGTTTATATGGGGCAACAAAGTTTCAATTCAACAAATGGCTACCGATAACATCACATTGTGTAGACCTAATGGTACCAGAATCAGGTGGAAAGGTACTAATTCTGCTAATAATTTAAAAAGATTGTTTTGGAATGTGGCAAGGAGATATTCGACTGTCTTGAAATGGAGGTTGAATCAACCATGATACTAACTAATTTTGGTAAAATTAATGATATCATTAATAAGATATTCACTGCCCCAATAAGTAGGAAATATAACCAGAATAGGGGTTGGTTTAACCATTCCTGTACCAACTCATTGAGCCAGTTGAAACAAGCACTCTCCAGTAGACCTAGGGATAAAGTGTTAGTCCAAAACTTAAGAGCAGATTATAAACTAGTACTAAAACAGAGGAAGAAGGAGCTCCAAGAGGAGGCTTGGGATAATCTCTCATTAGCTGCGGCTACGTCTGACAATAAGTTGTTCTGGGTAACCGTTAATTCAACATTTCTTAAAAATGAATCTTACCCAGAAATTATATGCCATGTCAGCTGTGAGGAATGGGTGTTACATTTTACAAAGATTTTTAACCCCTGCAACGAAGGAACCGAGAAGTCTACAAATCTTAGTAAATGGCCCATTACCCCGCTAAATATCACTCTTGACGAGGTCGAGTTAGGCATCAGAGGAAGAAAAGGAGGTAAAGCACCAGGCCCAGATGGTGTACCCATAGATGTCTATAAAACAGCGCCAGATCTATGGGGCCCGATACTCACCAGAGTTTTTAATGCAGCAGTCACAGAGGGAGCCCCTATATCTTGGGGTCAATCAGTTATTATTCCCATCTATAAAAAGGGGAACAAATCGGAAACCAAGAATTACCGACCGATTTCCCTACTAGATTCATCAGTGAAGGTGATGAGTAGGGTTCTGCTAGTAAGACTGGAAGAGTGGGTCGCAGATAATGGGATTTTAACAAAAGCTCAATATGGTTTTAGAAAGGGGCTAGGTACGTTAGAACAGTGTATTAATTTGGAACTTTTAATTGGCAAATATACATGCGTTAAACAAGGAGGTCTCTTTTTATGTTTCGCTGATCTTAGCAGTGCCTTCGACTTAGTGGACCATGCTATACTCTGGCCAGTTCTACTTAACCTTGGTGCCCCAGAGTCTATTATTCATTTTCTTGCAAGGCTGTACGAAAAATTATTAACTAGAGTTCGGTATGGCCAACGGGCGAATGCACTCCTAATTTTAAGGTTAAACGTGGCATCCGCCAAGGCTGCGTCCTAGCACCATTGCTTTTTACCTTATTTATTAACGAAGTAGACGCAGTCCTTAAGTCGATACAGGCGGATGCCCCCAAGCAGATGGTCATGATATACCGGTTCTGCTTTATGCAGATGATGCAGTGCTTTTATCAAGGACACCGTTAGGTTTACAGCGATTAATTGATAGGTTCACAGATTTTATTAAGGGGAGGAAGTTGTTGATAAATAAGGCTAAAACATATACAATGGTCTGTGGAATAAAACCCAAGAAAATGAAAAGCTTTTTTATAGATGGGGAAAGAGTGGAATCTGTTGACACCTTTTGTTACCTGGGGCTAACTTTCTGGTAATGGTAAATGGTCACGTGAAATATCTAATGTCCGGGTTAAGATGTCTAAAAGTGCACATGGGGTGTTCAGGTTTGCTTCCAAATTAGGGGATCACCGTATTAAAGATATGACCGATGTCTATAAAGCTAGATGTGTCTCTATTGCACTTTATGGTGCAGGGGTTTTGGGCTACCACCCCAGTTTAGATCTACAAATAGAGGAAAACTCTTTTTTTAAAAAGCTATTGTGCCTGCCAGCATCAGCATCCTCCGAGTTAATCCATCGTGAAGTGGGGCTTGAATACCTGTCAGATTTGATTGCACTGAGACCGCTTCTGCTCTGGAGATCGATCTGGTCTAAAGAGGAGACTATATTCACGCAAACAATTATTAAGGACTGTTTGCGATTGGACAATTGTTTTAAGATCCCTTGGTTAAAATACATAGCACATGTTAGTAGAGACCTATTTAAGCTCACGATCTCGAGAAATCCGACTGATGTGATAGGTCTGCCCAAACAGGAGATGAGGAACATATTTCTGTCCCATAAGAAGGAGTGTAGGATGAGAAATGTGGAGAAACAACCTACATATCAGCTTTATCAACTGTATATAGACTTTGTTGGTTTTCAAAGTTATTTATCACTAGTTTCAAGATCCTCTCACCGTTTTGTACTAACGAGGATGAGACTAGGTCTTGTCCATCATCTAGTTGCGTTCCCAGAAATGAAACAGCATCCAGTCACCCCATGTCCATGTGATAAGCACACTAAACAGAGCACCTTGCACTTTTTACTATTATGCGAATTGTACTTGAACTATAGAATCGTCTATTTAAAACCATTGTTTAAGAAATATAATGTCACAACTATTAATGCTGCTATGAGTCTACTGTTTACATTAAAAGAGCCCGAGATTTGTTTTTATGTGGCGACATTTATTTTAAAATCTATTCATGCTAGGAAAAGTATGGTTTTTTAATGTATCTATCAATTGAATCTATATTTTTATAATTGCACTGAACCGATTGTATATATACTTTATGAAATTGTAATTGGATTTTAATGTTTGTGTATGTATTTTTGCTTTTATGGTTGCTACCCAAACCGAATAAAGCTTTCTTTGAATTGAATTGAACCCGAATGTCTTTCAAAATACCAGCCGTCGTGCTGATGCAAACCCCTCTTATGGTCACTTTGAAGGCCTCCCACAGAGTAGACGCATTCTCAACTGTGCCCGTATTCAGGTCAAAGTATTGTTCTATGGCTGTTCGTATAGTGTCATTGTACACGGGGTCCAGCAGGGCTTCTGAGCGAAACCGCCATGTATAGGGGCGGTGAATAGTAGCCGTAAGCCTAAGAACAAGCAGTACCGTATTGTGATCTGACAGTGTACGCGGGAGCACAGCAACATCCAAGACCCAGTCATTGGCCCCCTCACTAAGGAGCCAGTAGTCAAACCGGGACCAACTGTTATGTGCAGGCGTAGCGTGCGTACCCTCCCTCACCACGGCGTTACGCAGTCTCCACACGTCCACTAGGCCAAACTCGAGCATGGCACCGTTAATACTGTGTGCAATTTTGGGTGTGCGTAGGCCCTGCGGGCTAGATTTGTCCTATTGAGGGTCTAAATACGTGTTGAGGTCACCCCCCCACATGATAGCTGCTTCTGGCCAGTCGCGCATAATACTGTATAGACGCGTAAAGGTTTCAGGTTCATCTACTATAGGCCCATAAACATTAATAAATGTAACCAGGGTGACTCCTAATTTGCCATGCACCATTATGCACCGTCCGTCCCCGCCCGTGTATGTTTTTATAGGTGTGAAGGCAAGCCCTTTTTTAAAAAGGATGAGCACCCCCCTAGCATAGGAGGAATACGAGGAGGCTAATTTGTACCCAGCCCATTTAAGAGCGATTTTAGTCTCAGAGATCGACGTCAAATGCGTCTCCTGGAGGAGAGCAACCTGAATATTATGGCGATCTAAATAAGCGAACACTTGCCTAATTTTTTTTGGGGTGTTGAGCCCCCGAACGTTCCACGTTATGCAGTTATACTTCTCACCCATAGTCAGAAAGAAACACAAGTTCTGCTGAATACCATATCTCACATCTGTAATCTGATTGTGCAATCAACACAGGTCTCATCGTATACGTTAGTACAATCACAGTAACACACTTCAATTCAGAACAAACCCATCCCCCCCCCACCCACTTCAGCATACCCCAATTGCTAAAGCCATCCCGTGTTGAAACTGAGAACCCCTCCACCCACCCCCCCAAACAATCCGATGAAGAACCAATAACGTGGTGTGGTGCACACAGGGTAGCAGGAGCCGTCAGCCGGGATCCCCAGTGACGAAGTCACATGGGGGGTCGCCTATCTGATCCCCTGTAGAGGAGAAAAATTAAAATGATCGGCATAATCTGCTATATGTGAAGAACCGTGCGTTCAGAAGTTTAGAATATAGTCCCCAGTTTCACTGATACACCCGTATAGCAGTCATCTATGTTTTACACATTGATCTACAAGCCCACCATGTAACCACCCAGCAGTGTGTTCCACTTAGCTGTTTCCATAGTGAGCGTCGCCCAAAGCGCCAGTGTGTGCCCCGACACCGCGATTAGGCAAGCGAGGTCAGGTCTTCATTCAATGTCCGAAGCACCCCCGTGTCCCTCCTGGTCGCCTCTGGGTGATCTTCTGCGCGGTGCTTGTGTGCCTTTTTGTTGCAGAAATTTGAGCACTTCCTTGGGTTCATTGTAGACCGTGCTCTTGCCGCCGTCCGTTACCTTCGGCCTGGCCAGAAAAATCATTGCATATGGAATGTTGAGGTCCCACAGCTTTTTCTTCACCACCAAAACCTTTTTTCGCGCTTCCTGTGCTTGTGGTGTGAAGACTGGGTAGATGGAGATGTCCATCCCTTCATGTTTCAGACTGCCCAGTTCTCGGGCTTTCCAAAGCGCTGCATCCCTGTTCCTGTAGTTCAGTATTTTCGCGATGATCGGGCGTGGTCGCGCCCCGGGTGCAGGTGGAGGTGCCAGGGAATCGTGCGCCCTTTCGACGATGAACCTCCCCAGGAGCGTGACCAGGAGATTTTTTTTTTTTTTACATTCTTTATTTAGTTTTACACACTCAGCAGATACAGCATAAGAAGACATACAAAAGCAAACCGGCAGATATCCCCCCCACCAATCCCCCCCGAGATTGTCCCGCCCACCCCACCCTGGCTGGTCCTTAAGAAAAAGATCAAAGGAAAAAAAAAAGGAACACAAGAAACGCTCCTACTGGCATGAAAAAATACAGAAAGAAAAAAAAAAGGAAAAAACAGACAGAAAACACAGGGGCATATTAGCAAGACCCACGTTAAAATTATCGCCGTTTTAGCGGCAGGAAACTGCCGCTAAAACGGCGATAATGGGCTTGCTAATATGCGTTATAGAATTCAATAGAAGCCCAGGTTAGATGTGCAGGACATCTAACCTGGGCTTCTATTGGAATTCCATAACGCATATTAGCAAGCCCATTATCGCCGTTTTAGCGGCAGTTTCCTGCCGCTAAAACGGCGATAATTTTAACGTGGGTCTTGCTAATATGCCCCACTGTCTTTACATGTAACTGCAAGATCTTATGAATCTTACAAACATAAAACAAAAAAAAAACCCATTAGGGCCATTTGGGCCATAAACATTAAATCACTTATACGTATACTTTAACGCCTATACCCGATATCTTGACTGTCCTCAGACCATCTGGTCAGGGGGGCCCAAATTCCCATCCCCTTGGCTCTTGCTCTATGCCCCCTCCTAGCATATACTGCAGTCTCAAGCCTAAACACTGCCAAAAACCACGCCAGCCATTGCTGACCCGTAGGTGGAATAGGATCGAGCCAGTGAGTAGCTAAACAAAGTCTGAATACTGTCATAGCTACAAAAAGAAAGGTCTGGACCTGGGCTGGTAAATGAGAGCTGCTCACTCCTAGTACAATGAGCTGTGGTGTCATCTCAATTTGCTGATCCAGATGGGATTCAAGAATCATACCAACTTCCCTTTTAATTATACCCAATTCAGGGCAGGAAGAAAACATATGTACGATGTCTGCTGCAGGATAGCTACAGCGTGGGCATGATGTTCCCGCCCCTCCTCCCCATTTAGAAATCTTCTCCGGTGTTATATACAGATTAAACCAAGTCTTAAAGCATTGTAATTGGAGATTAGCTGCTATACATGAGGTTTGGGCCATAATAAGTGAATCTTCTACTTCCCCTAGTTCAAGCTGTAGCCTCTCCTGCCAACGATCACAATGTTTGGGTAGATCATCAGTCATCGTCTCATTTAATTTTTTATAAATCCCACCCAGTGTCCCTACCCCCTTAAGTAACATCTCCACCAATGTCACCCTGGTGAAGCCACTGCTGCCTCCCAGTTTCCTCATTAAAAAATCTCTAATCTGGAGATATTTAAAAAACTGCCTATTATCCATCCCAAAAGTTTCTTTAATCTTGCCAAAAGAACACACCCCAGCCGATTCCATAATATCGCCCACCTTCCTGACACCTTTGTCGTGCCACAATTTCATATACCCATCCTTAAAAATACAAGGAAGTGATTCATTACCATACAGAGGGGTATAAGCATGTATGCGGCCCAGACCAAGCTTTTTCGAACTGAAGTCCAAATTTTAAAAGCACACATCAATGTCTTGAACTTCACCCTTTTGTAATAATTAAAATCAGTATATTGTACGAGACAACCCCTAGACCCTGACCCCAATAATAAATCATAAATTGATGCGGGAGCCGCCTCTTGTACCTGATCAAGTTCAACCCTGATTAAACTTCCCATTTTAAATAGTATAGCAGCCCAGTGATATAGCTGTAAATTAGGGACCGCCCATCCACCTCTGTCCCTAGGTAGTGTCAGGAATTTTAGCGCTCTCCGAGGGCGACAATTAGCCCAAAGAAATTTAGTGAACAACTGATTCATATTTTTAAACCAAATATTGTTAATAGCCAACGGCATCGCCCTAAAAAATATAAAATTTTTGGCAAAAACACCATCTTAATGACATTGCACCTCCCTATCAGGCTTAGCTTGAGATTATCTATGCGATTAAAATCTGTTTTAAATTTTAAGAGCAATGGATCGAAATTGGTTTCAACAATTTTGGACACATCTGCCATTATTTCCACCCCAAGATATGTTGCCTTCTGAACGACCCGGGGTCATTGAACTGAAGTCCCTTACCAACAACAACAAGGGTTTTATTAGAGTTAAGTCGATACCCGAAATATGCCCAAAAATCTTAGCCTCCTTTTCGATTTCAACTAGTGCACCCAGTGGATTAGGGGTCATAATAGCTAGATCATCGGCGTAAGCCAAGATCTTAGTGCTCCCCCCCTTACTATGTATAGCTAAAATCTGGTTGTTATCTGTAATTTCCTAATGAAGGGGTCAATATACAAGGCAAATAAAAGGGGGGAGCAAGGACACCCATGACGCGTCCCCCTGCTAATTAACACCGGACCTGACAATTCCCCCATAATAGCAATTCTAGCCACCGGTTTATTATACATTATTGAAATAGCTTTGATGAAGCCTGTGCCAAATCCTCTACTCTCCAGTGTTGCCCACAGAAACGGCCAGGAGACCCTATCGAAGGCTTTCTCTGCATCTAGCAGAATCAGCCCGATAGGGTCTCCCATAAACCCTGCCGCGTCAAAGAGAGCAATCACCCTCTGTATATGATCTATTGTGCTCCTACCGGGAACAACCCCATGTTGGGTGGGTGAAACCAACTTCTTAATCACGGCGGCTAGGCGATTTGCCAAAATCTTGGCATACACCTTTACATCACTATTAATTAACGTTATAGGCCGATAAGACCCCAGCTATTTAGCCGATTTCCCTTTTTTAGGAAAGACCACGATGTTAGCTGATCCCCATGATTCGGGTGCCCTCTGCCCAGACTGTGCTTTGAGAAAGACATCGACCATAAGCTCTACCAAGCAGGGTGCCAATTTTTTATAGAATTCCCCTGGAATAGAATCGGTACCAGCCGCCTTCCCGTTAGCCAGGGAGCTGATGTTAGAAATGGGATCTCTAGTTGGCAAGGGTTTGCACCTTTGTCCAAGTAGGGACCCTTCTTCCTAGTCAGGGTAAGGGAGTTACACTCCTAAAATAACCCCTGCTCACCCCCTTGGTAGCTTGGCATGAGCAGTCAGGCTTATTCTAGAGGCAGTGTGTAAAGCATTTGCACATAACCAACAGTAATACAGTGTAAGCACTACAAACTGACACCACACCAGTTTAGAAAAATATCCAATATTTTTATATACTTTAAAACAAGACCAAATACGATAAAAATCCACAGTACAGTACTTTAAAAATGATTACGTTGCAAGATAACTTCTTCTTTGCAGGAATAGTTCAAAAACAAAGTTCGTACGAGTCGGTAGCTCCGTCCGAGTCTACCGCGATGCTGAAAACAACAGAGTCGAACAGTTCCAGCCGACCGCGTCGATACGGGCCAGCACAAAGCGTGAACAGACTCGGTCACAGTACCTTTCTTGTTGTGGCTGACACGGAGTGTGCGAGCCGGTCGGCGTTCGTCGCTGTTGCGATGCAAGATGGAAGCGGTGCAGGGTGCGTTGTCCTCTCGATGCGGTGCAGGCAGCGGCTCGGTGACAATCGTGCAGACGGAGTCGGTGAGTCCAAGGCGTGCGGTGCAGGGTGAGACGGTGCTCGATGCGGTGCTGGCAGGTTGCGATGAAGGCGACCAAGCCGGAGAGCGGGAGCTGGCATCGGTCAGCGGTTCGAGTCGGAGCGGTGCGTCGCAAGCGTGCGAGCGGTGCCCCAACTTCGATGCGGTCACGAGTGTTGAGCCAGTTGCAGCGACAGCATCGGTGTGGTCCGGCTGGCACAGTGAAGCGATGCGATGCGAACTGCGGTGCCCACAGGTCACGGTGCAAGCAGCTGCTCGGTGGCGATGGCGTCGGACGTCGTCGTCGGTGAGACCAGGGTTGCGGTGCGAGATGCGGACGGTGCGGTCTGCGGTGCAAACAGGACACCGGGCCAGCGATGGAGTCGGTTGACGGAGTCGGTTGCGGTTCCCTTCCTCTGTGGCAACTGAAACAGCGGTTCCAGAAGCGGTACCCAGAGGGTTGTGAAGTCTTTGCAGTCCCTGAGACTTCTTAACAGGAGGCCAGCTCGGTTTCAGGCCCTTGGAGATTCTCAGCACAAGTAGTAGAAAGTTCAGTCCAGTCCTTTCACTGCCCAAGGCAGAAGCAGCAGCTGCAGGCCAACCCAACAAAGCAACAACACAGCAAAGGGGCAGTACTCCTCCTGGCAGCTCTTCCAGCTCTTCGTCTTGGCAGGTTCCTTGTTTCGAGCGAGATCTAAAATTCTGGGGTTTGGGTCCCCCTTTTTATCCTCAATTTCCCTTTGTTCTCTGAAGGCAGAGAGGCCTTTGCCTAGTCCAAACCAGTTCTGGTCAGTCCTGGAGCACTTTGTTGACAAGTCTCCTTCTTTCCTTTCACAGTGCAGGCCAGGGACATCAGACGCACCACAGGAGGTGGAGCCAGCATTGTGGAGGGAAGGCCCAGCCCTATTCAGGTCCCAGGTGCATCTCCTCCCACCCACCTACATGTAGATCTTGCTATTCAGCCCTGTGCTGACTCACCCTGTCTCCTGGCATCCCCCAGCCCCTGTCACTCACACTCCAGACAAGGAATACACAACCTAGCAGAGGCAGGCTTGGATGGTTAGACAAGAAAATACCCACTTTCTAAAAGTGGTATTTTCAAACACAGAATGTTAAAACCAACTTCACTAAAAGATGCATTTTATCATTCTGAGTCCAGGCATACTAAACTCAAATTTCTACCATGTTCCCGGGGTCAGTTAGGATTATAAGCTGTAATAATCAAAACTGCCCATTCTGGCCTATGGGGAACAGGTAGCCTTGCAATAGTAAAAAACGAAATAGGCTGTAATTCACTATCAGGACATGCCACACACAACAGGGCATGTCCTACCTTTCACATACAATGCACCCTGCCCACAGGGGTACCTTGGGCCTACCTTATGGGTGACTAACATGTAGAAAAGGGAAGGTTTAGGGACTTGCAAGTGTGCACACTTGCTAAGTCGACATGGCAGCCCCAGGCTGCACACAGGCTCTGCAATGGCAGGCCAGAGTTACACTTTACGGGCTGTTTGCGTGGGTGGCACAATCCAGTGCTGCAGCCCACCAACAGCATTTGATCTATAGGCCCTGGCACTCTCAGTGCACTTTACAAGGGACTGACACATAAATCAAAAAGGCCAATCATGGAAACACCAATCCATAACACATTTTATACAGGAGCACTTGCACTTTCCCACTGGACAGCAGTGAGGAAAGTGCGCAGAATCATTACACCAGCAAAAACAGAGTCAAAACCAGGAGGTCAGAAAGCAAAAAGTCAGGGGAAACACGCCAAAAGATGCCAAGTCTAACAGCTGATAACATCCACAAATTCTTCAATCATAATAGGTATTTCCAGTACTTCTCTTTCCTCCCTAGTTAGTTCCCCCCAGGAAGCTCGGCTAAATAATCCTGAATTTCTTTCTCCTTTCCAGTGATTTCTTCTGTATAAAGCTGTTGATAAAATCGCTGGAAGGCAGCCCGAATATCTGAGGCCTCTGAAACTAACCCATCATGAGGATCATCAATTTCGAGAATTGCTCCCTGTGTCACCCTTTCTCTAGTGCGAACCGCAAGTATATGCCCCACTCGGTCGCTACATTCGTACATTTTGGATCTCCACGCTGCATATTTCCCTGCTGCTTTGCTTGTTGAGACTTCTAAGATTTGAGATTTATCTAGTGCTACCTGAATTTGTACCTGACCCACATCTCCCCCATCCATAATAATTTCTACTAGTTGTGCCTCCGCCTCAGCTAGCTTGTCATAAAGTTCCTGCATATAGCGTTTGCCCGCTTTCTGAGACCGCCAACCATACCTTGAGGTTTCTCCTCTTATCCCAGCTTTCAGAGCATCCCATACAATATCGACCCGCGCACTATCCTTATTCTCAGATATAAATCTAGGGATCCATACTTTCATATGTGCAATATATTCCTGATCATAAAGGAGTGCCCTATCAAAAGTCCACCGTGGTATCTCTTTTTTAGAGGCTTGAAGAGGGATTTCTAAGACTAGCGGATTATGGTCAGACATGACCCGTGGAAATTTAGAGATTCGGCAGTTAGTCGAAAGACCCTGGGACACAAAGAAATAGTCAAGCCTAACATGTGTCTGATGTGGGGCTGAAAAAAAAGTAAAGCCAGGATCATGGGATTCTTGCGAGGCCCAAACATCCATAAGACCATGAATCGTACATAAATTCTGCAATGATTTAAAGACTTTAGGTTTACGACCTCTGTAAAGACTAGGCCCAAGCTTCAGAGTATTAACCCCCAGATTTAAATTAAAGTCACCGCAAACGATCAAAGGCAGTGGCCAGCCAACAAGCTCCATATTTATACAATTAAAAAGGGCAGGATCATCAAACACTGAACCATAAACCGAGCAAAGCGTAAAAGAATAATTATTGACATTGCATAACGTGATCGCCCATCTGCCCAGATGATCCGCTTTAGACCGTGGGAAAAATCTTCTTGCGAGCCATTATGGCTACCCCTTTTGTGCGAGTGCCTTGGGTTGTGAAGGAAACTAGCTGATAACCTGCTAATTCTGCCACTTTTTGTCTCCCAACTTCGATGTGTGTTTCTTGTAAGCATATTATATCCGCATTAAGATGTTGGATGTCTTCATTAACCCTGCGCTTCTTAATCTGACAATTGAGACCACATATATTAACAGATGCAATCCTTAGCTTACCCCTTGTCATTCATTAAATTTATTAACTTTCCAGTTGCAAAAAAAGAGAAAAAAAAACAAGAAAAAAAATTCCACCTAATATTCCCCAAAGTATCCATGCCAATATTCCCCAAAGTATCCATGCCATTACAAAAATGTCCTGCCCACTGAACCAGCCCCCCCCCCACTGAACCCGGCAAAATAGGTCCGTAGACCCTTGTGATGCCTCCTGCATCCTGCTGTTGCCCCCTGCCGCTGCCACCTCTAAGAGAAAAAATAAATAAAAAATTACATAATATGCCACATACTATCCGGACCCTTAGAAACCAACAGGAATCGGACAGGCGTTCTCTAGTTCTTTCCTCCCGAAACTTCCTGCAAATACTCCTGTGCTTGAATTTCTGAACTAAACACTCTAATCACCCCCTATATATAACCTTCAGTCGTGCAGGACTCATTAGATAAACTTCACAGCCGACCTTCTGAAACGGAGCAATTAACTGTCTAAGCCTCCACCTTCTCTCCACTGTTGTGTGGCAGAAGTCTGCCCTGACAAAAAAAGTATGCCCCTCTGCAGATCGTCTAGCTTCTGGCCGGGCTTTTTCAAAAACAGCCTGTCTCAACAAAAAATTCCCAAAGAAAATCAAAATAGCTCTGGGTTTATCATCGTGGTCGCCCTGTCCCATTTTTTTTCCTGAGCATAAGAGGGAATCTGTGCACTCTCTGCACCTCTGCATCCCAGTTCCAGTGTTTTAGTTCCGGGAAGGCTCCCTTCAGTAGCCGCAGAATAAATCCACGAATGTCCTCTCCTTCTGCGTTTTCTGCTATACCAAGTAGCCTCAGGTTATTTCGCCTCTGGCGATTCTCGAAATCCATGAGTTTCCACATGACATCGGTCATTCTTGCCTAGTTTGCCGTTGCTTGCTGTCCTCTGGCCTCAGACCCTGCCTCCAACACCACTACTCGTTCTTCTAATGCCGCAGTTCGTTCCGTAATCTCTGAACAGGTTTTATTGACCTTCCTTATAGCACCTTGTAGTTTTTTAGTCGCCAAATGTGCTCTCTTATGCTCCTGTCGGGCTTCGACTTGTATTTGTTTAAGTGTGGAATATATCAATCCCATTGAAGGAGAGGAATCAGAGATAGCATCTGATCCGGGTAGTAGCTTACCACCCTCCGACTGAGTACTATCGTTTACTAACTTTTGGGTCTCAGAGTCCAAAAGGGTCCCTGAGTAATCCCATTTCATCCGATCAGGTTGACCAACGTCTGATTCAAATCCCGCACCTTGAGAGGTTTTTCCACCCAAACTTTTCCATCTTTTCCGTGCCATAACCCGTTTCTGAGTGACGGGTTCTGCCTCTGTGCTATCTGACTCCTCTCTAGAATTATCGAGATCAGACGCCCCCAGCTCACTATCATTAGATAGTTCAGCGCCATCTGTAAGAGAGTAGAATTTGTCTCCGTCAGGGGTTCTCACGTCTTTCAGTTCTGTCATAACAGTGTCAGACTTCATAGTTAAATTGAATCCCCCCGGATCTGACTCCCCTCCGTGTCTCTCAGCAGTACCCAATTGCACCTCTAACACGTCTCCTCCCTCAGCCGCACACTCCCCCGGTAGTGCACTAGAAGCATTTGACATACATGTCAGGTCTGTTTCAATAGGAGCCGAGATCGCATTACTCACATTTCCAGGCGCTCTGCTTGTTCCTGGCTGCTCCTTGCTACTCACCCCATTTTTACCAAATGTCCTTTTACCGCTAAGTGACCCGCGTCCTGAGAACATCCCTCGAACTGTCGGTTGTTGGGTTTTCCCTACTGTTTCCAAAGGACGCTACTCACGAAGCTGGCGTGTAGAGCGAATCCCCTCCTCCTTCTCTTTTTCGACACACGCCGGGGGAGTAGCGTCTTCACCCTTGCGGCCAGCCAGCGTCTTCCGGGGTAGAGGCAAACCTTGCTGCAAAGTCTGCACGCCGCACGCACCGTTCGCCGAACGATCCTAAAGGACTTTAGCAGTTTTTGGAGGCATCCTGATAAGCCACGGGTAGACGCCCGTACCGGCAATAAATCTGCCAAAGAAATCCGTCAGCCAGTACACCAATTGCCGCGTGAATTGCCCGATTCCTACGGTAAGATTCATGGCATAGTCCTCACATCTTTATCCCGTGAGGTAGCAGCGGCATCCACAGCAGTCACACAGCCGCCATCTTGCCCCAGGTAAAATGTTTCTGTGACCAGGAGATTTTCAATGTAGCGCTCCATGTTTCCCACATTCGTCGATTCTGCAATCCCCATGAAGCGCAAGTTGTTCCGACGAGATCTCGCTTCCAAATCTTCTGACTTCGCTATGAGCGTTGCTAAGGTCTTGTCGATTTTCTCTTGCTTGGTCTCGAGTTGGTGGTGTGCATCTTCTGTGTCTGATATGCGCCGCTCTGCCATGTCTATTCTTTCCGCGTGTCTATCTAGGCGTTCAGACATGCGGTCTACTCGGTAGGTTAAAGTGTCAATCTTCCCATCGATATTAGTTAGGGTTGATTGGATCGTCGTGAACATGGATTGGAAGTCCACTGGGGTCTCCGAGTGCTTCATCGCCACTGGCACCTGGGAGGGGGGCTGACCGTCTATGCCTTGTTCGGCTGCCTTCTTCGATTGCTCAAAGTGAAGTTTTGGCTGATTTCTGTCCGGTTTCCCCATTTTGGAGTGGCGCAGCGGTATAGCACCGATGCTCAGTTCACACCGCAGTGTCAGTGGCGCCGGGGCGTCGCAGTAAGAAGGGTGGCGCAGCGTGTGGGCCCGAACCCCAGTCCCTGCGTCTCTACAGCTGAATATTATGGGCTGGCCGCTTTCAGGACTTACTAGAGAGGGGTCGTAGATCTCACAGCACAACAAGGACAGTCGCAGTATATGGAACCCTTATAATTCCACAGAGTGTGCGTATGAATCTCTGGTGTCTCTTGAGCTGGTTTGGATTCTCAGTATGTGGAGGTTTAATACTCTTGCAGCCTGTCCACTAGAGGAGGTCCATAAGTCACAAAGCGCAGCGGGTGCCACCGGGGCTTCTGCAGGGTAAAAGAACACCAAATGGCACCCTGCAGTCTGCTAGGCCTCAGCGAGGTGACGTGCCGAGGGAGCCGGCTCAATAGCAGGCCGCAGTTGCAGCATCCGGCAAAGCCTGGCAGGCAGGGGCGGACGGCGGCCGCACCGAGGCCACAGGCTTCGTCCGGGACCCCCTCGCGTTGCTCAAAGCCTCCGATCTGGCGCTCTGGGGCACTCCCGCCGAGCCCCCGCTTAGGCCTGCCAGTTGTCTGCGCTTTTCACCTACCGGCTTCAGCGGGGCCCGGAGTCAGCCTGCAGCCGCCCTTCAATCGGAGCCGATCTCTGCTGTTCCTCTTTCATGCGGGGGCCCTCTGAGTTTCCCGGGCCTCCCCGCCGCGCTCCTGTGCCCGCCGACCCACAACGCCACAGTCCCGCGGCGAGGCGCACCCACCCACAGAGGCTGCAGAGTCGGGGCCTCACCGCTGTTCCCCCGGCACTGTCTCAAGTTCGGCACTGCGATGGGCGACGGCAGGCGAAGCAAGGATCCCAGCAGTTGTCCCGTGCACTCCGGGGGGGTCCCGGTGGTCTTCCGCAGGCCGGGCGCCGCCTCACCCTTCCCCTCGGAGCAGTCATGGCGGATCAGCGGGCCTGCGCACGCACTTGCACGGCAGCCCGCAGTCTGAGTTTCCGGCAATTTTTCGCACTTTGGGAGCAGGTGCAGCAGCAGAAACCGGGTCAGCGGTACGCCACGTTCTTCCGATTCAGGTATGTGCGTGTTTCATGGCAGTTTGCAGGATATATGCACAGGATGTTTGAAGGATAGAAAAGCGACCGAAGGAGCTCGCTTACAGCGCGGCCATCTTCGGGCGTGGCTAGCTCTTCCCCCAGATTTATCTTTCTTACCGCAACCTCACAAACATTGGTGAAAACTCATAAATGGGGGCGGAGGGAGAATTTCTGTCAAGTTATGGGGGATTATTGTATGGGAATGCCAATAATCCCATTTGTACGCCCTTTCCAATGAAGATGTTGGCCTGCTATCTCTCTTAGAAACTAGGGAAATTGGTGGAAAGGGTAAGACACTAGAGAAACTGAATTGGAACAGCCGCAGCAGCAGCCTCAGACCATCTCAGAATTATTATTCAGGAATCATGACAAAAGTGAAAGCAACCAAAAAACATTTTAGACCACAATCCTTTTTAAGAGATGTGAAAGAATTAACAACATGAACAACTGGTTACCTTGGGTAACCTTTCACTCAGGACAAGAAGATAATAATGAGTCTCAGGTCCTTGCAGGAATGCAGGCAGAAGCTCTAAGATGCTGAGAGATAGGAGAGTGGTTACCACAGAAGCATCAATTGATTAATGTAGCCATCTGGTCTGGTGAAACCAACGAAATAACAGGTAAGTGGTAGTAGAAGAGATGTCAGTGAAATCAATCTTCTGGACTGAAGATTCAGGAACCAAAACAATCACAAATGTCATGTATAGGAAATATAAGGAGGGATGTGTGCAGGAAAGAAGGAACAAAACAAGTATTTGGAAAGCAGGTCTAGAGACGTACAACACAGCAGTTGAGCTGAAACCACAAGGGAGATTTCCAGGCAGCTATCAAGTGCATGTAAGATGTTTATGTTCTGCATTCTGTCCATCAACTGTTGTTTTTGCATTTGTCACCCCGAGTGGGACGGGTATGCCCAGACGTGGGTCCCGTGCTCTCCATGCCCCTGGAATCAAGCTATCCTGGCTGAAGAGGGGTGAAACCCCGAAACCGGTCCTAGGATGCTTGTTTCCAGTCCAGGGAGGACCTGGCTTGGCAGTTCGGGCTGGACTGTTCCCATGAGGCACAGGGTCAAGACTGATTTGCATATGGCTGGGTCCAAACTGGAATGGCATGGTGAGCAAAAAAACGATGGATTTAGGCCCAGATCTCTGTACTGGGGTGAATGTATGACATTGTTCTGCATTCTGTCCATCAACTGTTGTTTTTGCATTTGTCACCCGAGTGGGAGGGGTATGCCCAGACGTGGGTCCCGTGCTCTCCATGCCACTGGAATCAAGCTATCCTGGCTGAAGAGGGGTAAAACCCCGAAACCGGTCCTAGGATGCTTGTTTCCAGTCCAGGGAGGACCTGGCTTGGCAGTTCGGGCTGGACTGTTCCCATGAGGCACAGGGTCAAGACTGATTTGCATATGGCTGGGTCCAAACTGGAATGGCATGGTGAGCAAAAAAACGATGGATTTAGGCCCAGATCTCTGTACTGGGGTGAATGTATGACATTGTTCTGCATTCTGTCCATCAACTGTTGTTTTTATATTCTGACTCTATCTTACATGCCCTAGAAGTCCCTGCCCTGTGACCCAGAAGTCTAATGCACAGTTTTATTCCATTCCTACTACCAAAGTGTCCATGTTCCGATTTTATATAACTTCCACTCTTGACCTCTCTGATGCCTGAGTGAATCATTAAACAACCTCTGAGAGTCTAGTAAAACAATGACTGGTGCCCCTGTGGACTATATGTGCTGACGCTTAAGTATGAAGTTGAAATAAAATTATTCAATAATACACAAAAAAACTATAGTTCAGATATAATCTACTTTTATTTTAAACTAAACACTCTAACTATATTGCACAGTGAATTTAATCAACTACAAACCAAACCAAAAAGTGGAAGCATCATAACATATAAATAATGTATACATTTTGATTTTTATAATTTTTAAATGAAACCCCCACATAAATGTATGGAGTTTTTATAATTTGATTAAAACTAAACTCGCAAACCAGAATTACAAAAATCTTTACAATTCTTAAACTAAAAATAAACATTAAAATACTTCCCAATAAACTGCCTAATCCATCATTTCAACATACAAAGAAAATGATACAGTCGGGGGGCGTGGCTTGGAGGCCATCGATGTTGGACACGTGAGCCTGTCACTCCGCATCGGCCCGAATTTTATCCTGTAAATCACTGAGTGGTTCGGCCCGTGAACCAGCGTAGTGGGTGGCGGAGCCCGGGGGACAGCCCGAGAGTTTGTCCCATATCATTCCCGGGCCCCGGAAACAAGCCCAGTACGTACTAGAAGGGCTGACCTCCGAGACTGGCTGGGCTCCAAGATGGCGCCGCCGGCCTGCTGAATGGAGGAGGCGGCGCGCACAGGCCTGGTGGTTCTGTTGACACGGAGGTCCCCTGTTCATTGTGAGGCCCCCTGACAACACCGGTGACGGAGTAGATTGCCGGGCACAGAATAGTTGCCTACAGCCTGAAGGGCAGTTGCAGCAACAGGAAGGGATTTTGAATCTGCTCAAGACGCTCCGGAGCCCCAAGTAAAAGTCCACCAGGTGCACACACCGCCTCCCAGAGTGCCTTCTTATGGAGCTGCCGAGGTGAGGCCCTACCCCAATCAGGAAGCCCAGGTGCCACAGGCTGTGATTCCTTGCTGGCCCTAATCCCCTCATGGAACGGAGGCTTAGAGCACAGACTACACCCCGGCAAGCAGAGCGATGGGTGATGGCCAACGTCGGAACACAAGACCGGAATCAGCACATTAGAGGCTCGCTCGCTGGGCTGAGACTGAGCTGAACCCTGAGACTGGTGGCACAGAACTGCAGGTACGCCGGTCTCCCGCTGATGGTGGTGGGCTGCTGGGGGGGCTGAGTCCGAGTTGGGTCACGTAACGTGGGAGTGAGAAGCTGAAAGAGTTGGCGTTACAGTCCCCCTTGCTCCTGACGGACAGTGCTGGACACCCTACAAGGAGCAACGAGTGCCTTGATCCCTGCAAAAGTCACCACCTCAGAGGCTTTCTCCCCCCGCCCTGCCAACGCCTTACACACCCAATAGCCCAGTAAGTGCGCAGAGGGGAGTACTCTATCTGGGGCGTTGTGTGGTGAGGCTCCTGGAAACATCCTTCTTCCCCTGAGCCAGTACGCGGTGCTGGTCGCGGGGAATCTGCCGGACTGCACACACTGTCCCTGGGTGCACACATCAGATCAGGATGGGGAAGGCAAAGGCAAAGTCAATGGGAGCACCCTTAGATAAAGAAGAAAATAACACCGAGCAACGGCAGGACCAAGTAGATTTGGCGGCCCCAACGGACCCGGTTCAGCAGCAACTAACAAATATTTTGGAGGCACCCTCCACCAAGACATTAGCACAGTGTCGGTGGGCCAAGGGCTGCTTAGGGCTGAACACCATAAACTGGCGGAAAGGGTTAAAACTGTGGAAGTCTCCATAGATGCACTTACTCCTGCACAACAGGCGCTAACGCACCAAGTTGCTGACCTTACTGACCGCGTATGCACTCTGAAACGCAAGGCTGAAGATGCGGAGGGGGGTAACAACATCAGAGTGGTTGGAATACCAGAGGGAACGGAAGGAGGAGACATGATGGCTTTCCTTGAACCCTAAACAAAAGACACACAGGTGATGGACGGAATGCAGAGAAAATCAAACATTCACCCCCAGTCAATAGATCTGGGTTAAATCCATCATTCTTTTGCTCACCATGCCACCCCAGTTTAGACCCAGCCATATGCAAATCAGTCTTGACCCTGTGCCATGTTTTGATTTGTTCTGCATTCCGGGTGCGCCGGGTATGCCCAGACATGGGTCCCGGCCGGGCTCACTGTGCCACTGGAAACAAGCTATCCTGGCTGATGAGGGGTGAAACCCCGAAACCGGTCCTGGGTTGCTTGTTTCTGGTCCAGGGAGGAACTGGTTTGGCAGTTCAGGCTCGACTGTTCCCATGAGGCACAGGGTCAAGACTGATTTGCATATGGCCAGGTCTAAACTGAGGTGGCATGGTGAGCAAAAGAATGATGGATTTAACCCTGATCTCTTGACTGGGGGTGAATGTTTTGATTTGTTCTGCATTCTGTCCATCAATTGCGTGTCTTTTGCTTTCCTTGAACCCTGGCTGCGGAATACCATGGCCCTGACTGGCCTCTTGACATTCTACATGCTTGAGAGAGCACCTAGGGCCCCTGCTCGCGCCCCTGCACCTGGCCGCACACCGCGACCAGCGGTGGCGAAACTACTGCACTATAATGATCACGATGCCCTTCTACTGAAAGCATGCACGGATGGCCCATTTGTAATAGGTAACAGTAAGGTCTCTGTCTTTCCCGTCTACACTGCGCAAGTGCAAAAGCGAAGGGCCTCATTCCTGGAAGTCAAAAGAGCAGTGCGTGAAGAAAGCCTGCAGTACTCCTTAATGTTCCCTGCCAGACTCCCCATACAGTTAGATGGGAAGACGTACTTTTGTGACAACCCTGAGCGACCTGGGACTGGCTTGAGTCCTACAAAGCCGGGGGGCCACCCCAGAAGATGGAGCCAACGGTTCGTAAGAGGCCAAGGAATAAACCCAAGAGCAGACCATCTAAAAACTCGGACCTTCCCAAACAGAGAAGGAGAGAGCCGTGGAACTAAGAGCAGTAGCGGACATCATAAAGGACACAGAATCACTTTTGGACCCTGGCTCCCGCTCTGGTAAGGGGACTGGAGAATCGGACTCAGAAGTTTCTCACACGGATAGCGCCATTTTGCCTGAGTTCATCCCAAGAACCGTGGACGATCTTTAAGCTGTTGGGCTCCCTCGGACGGAGCCGTACACTGAGCAGCCATGCAACACTCCATTACCACTTCATATGAACAGACTGAAGGTCTTTGTTAGATGGGCCAGAGCGCAATGGCTTCTAACTGACTGAACCCGTTTAGAAGCCAGCCTCCCTGCGGAGGACCCTACATCTCATAGGTTGGAATCTCCAGATGACTAAGATGATCCAGCATGCTACAGACCAATCGCGCTGCTGCATTCTACTGTCAAAATTATAGGACGGGTAATATTAACTAGATTACAGGAATGGGCGGAGGACCATTCGATTATCAGCGATGTACAATATGGTTTTCGAAAGGGTTTGGGTACTGTGGAGCAGGGCCTTAATTTAAACATTATTTTAGGCAAGTACATAAAGGCTAAAAGGGGCAGGCTGCACCTGGCATTTGTTGACTTAACTGCGGCCTTCGACTGTGTAATTCATGAGAAGCTTTGGGAAATTTTAGAGAGATTGGGGGTGGAAAATTCATTGATTTTATTCATAAGGCACCTTTACTCAGAAGCAAAGGCTAGAGTTCGTTATGGAGTTGGGGGGGAATGCACAAAATCATTTAGGGTAAGGCGAGGCGTAAGAAAGGGATGTGTCCTGGCACCCTTTCTCTTCACTCTTTATATAAATGAACTAGGAGCAGTGTTAGTGAAGGAGTGCCACGACCTGCCGTTAGTAGATAAACATCCCCTACCCGTACTCCTGTACGCGGATGATGCGGTCCTTATGGCCCGCACTCCGCGGGGCCTTCAACGGGTAGTTAATAGTTTTGTAACTTTCATGGCTGATTTGGGGCTTACTGTCAATACTTCCAAAACATTTATCATGAATTGTGGGGCAGGCAGTAATAAGAGTAGGCATGCCTATATAGATGGCCAGAAGGTTAGAAAGTGCAAATACCTTTTCTTATTTAGGGATCCTATTTGATCGCATAAACATTTGGACAGAGGCAATAAAAATCAGAAGATTGCTATTTTTAAAGGCCCTGGCTGCCCTATCGAACTTTAGTTGAAAGTTAGGTAGACGTCCCCCGGGAGAACTGCTCCAAATCTATAAAGCTAAGTGTGTAGCAATTGCTACCTAAGGTGCTAGAATTTGGGGCCATGCTGAGGTCAATTCCCTACAGATAGCAGAGAACACTTTCATCAGATCTCCGTTGGCCGTCCCTGACAGTACCTCCACGTATATTTGCCATACAGAGCTGGGGTTGCCGTACTTAATGGATATCATAAAGATCCAGCCAGTTTTACTCTGGCATAGGATCTGGACCACTGAGGAGGCACTTCTTAATCGCCAAACACTGAATGACAGTAGGGGGCTAGATGGGGCAATGCAAATTACCTGGTTAAAGTATGTAAAAACTTTTACCCATAATCTTGGCCATCCAGAGTGCTATAACGATCCGAAAACTATGAGGGCGATCAATAGAAAAGATCTTAAAAACAAC
The DNA here is from genome assembly GCA_963921515.1 of Calotriton arnoldi. Taxonomy (NCBI): domain Eukaryota; kingdom Metazoa; phylum Chordata; class Amphibia; order Caudata; family Salamandridae; genus Calotriton; species Calotriton arnoldi. Next base: position 2,849,728 of record CAWUFW010000826.1, read on the forward strand.
TGCTTACGCTGGATGGATGAAAAGAGAATTAGCTCTGAAATGATAAAATCAACTTTACAGACCCATCATCTTATCTTAACTACTTTTTACATGCAACCATACATAAGGATTATCACAGGTGATTATGACAGGTTTTTGTTAACCCGTTTTAGACTAGGCATAATACACAGAACAACGAGTTTCCCTGAATTAAATGACTGGTCGAGACCAATGTGTAAATGCCCGTGTGATGATGTATCTTCTCAATCGACATTGCATTTATTCTTCCTCTGTAAATTTTATTCCATTCACAGAAGGAGGTGGATTGTTCCAATTTTAAAATCATTTGGTTTTAGGCATTGCCGCCCCGCTTTCCTGGCCCTCCAATGCCTAGAGAATGAATTTATTATCGCTTCCGTTACTGTATTTTTGAAAAATTTTATTAAATGCAGAAAAACAATTATTATATGATAAGTCACGATTTTGATAAACTAAAAAGGGAATGGTTCTTAATGAATATTAATTACTGACATTGTAATATTTTATATATTTTTAAGAATGAAAATTTTTATTGTATATTATGTGCTTTTTAATGAATGTCTTACTTAAGAATTCGAGTAAAGTTTTATTGATTGATTGACTAAGATGATCTGTCTGCTGTTTGGGCGGCTGGCCGTTGCCAGGCTGCTCCAGGGTAAAGGGAGTTTTCTGTTTGTTGGGAACTTTTTGGTATTATGTTTATGTGTCGATGGCAGGAGAGGTCCTCACCTATGATATCCTGGAAGGCTGGGGGGGGTGGAGTCGCGTAGAGTTAGGAAAGCTACCCAAAGATGGGATCTCCTCCTGATTCGTTAAAAATCCTTACATGGAACATAAGGGGGCTAGGCACCGCTGCAAAATGACATAATATTCATAGGTATTTACAGAGAAGGGGGGTTCAGATAGAGATGCTGCAGGAGACGCATCTCACGGCCACTGAGGTTGGGAAACTGCGCAGAAGATGGAGAGGGTAAGTCTTTGGTACCTCCTACTCTGCATATGCCAGGGGTGTGTTAATTTGGGTACGGGCAGGAGTACCCTTTGAAGCTCTGCATACACTAACAAAGAGGGCAGATACGTTCTGGTGTGGGGACGGGAGGTCACACTGGGCAGTGTATATGCCCCTAATCACAACCAGGTCCCCTTTCTTCAAGATCTCTCTACTTCCATGGCCGAGATGGCAATGGCAGACATGCTCACAGGGGGAGACTTTAACTGTGTTACTGACACTGATCTGGATCGCTCCCATCCCCCACTGCCAGATGCCCAAGCACACCGCACCTCAGCAGGGTTTCACAACTGGGTGGGTCACTGGGGGTTAGTGGACATATGGAGGACACAACATATGGGGGAAAGAGACTACTCGTACTTCCAGTTGCACACAGGCTAGACTCCTTCTTGTGCAATCCAGACATGGGCAGTTCCATCACACATTCAGAATATTTGGGGCATACGCTCTTGGATCATAGCCCTTAGTTGCTGGTCTTCAACAGAGGGGGATACGTCCAAGGATACCGTTATGGCAGCTCAACACACTGATGTTAGAGGACGCTTGTTTTAAAGAAGTCACGGGAACTGCAATAGACACGTATTTTTCTATCAATACGGTACGGCCTCTACGGCCCTAGTGGAATGGGAGGCATTCAAAGTAGTGATGAGGGGCACTGCTTGGGACACTCGATGGGAGCACAGAGGGAGCTTCAAGAGGAACTGGAGGCTCTGGAGGGCAAGATACCTGAGCTGGATAATGCGCAGGGAACTAGTTCAGCTACCCAAGAGGCTTTACGGGAAGCATGAACGCTATACTACCAAGCGCTTGAGAGGCTGAGATGCCACAATTATAAGGGGTACCTAACTAAAGTCCAGGAGGAAGAGGGGATGCCAGGTAGATTATTGGCGTGATTAATTAGACAAGAGACTCCCCGATCACTCATGTCCGGACTGCCTCCGGGGACTCCGTTTATGACCCCGAAAAGATCATTGACCTCTTTTGTGACTACTATGTAACCCTATATGGGGCGCCCCCGCCAGCTTCTCTCGAGGAGCAGAGGGACTTCCTGACGACACTAGACCGTCGCATGTTAGATCAGCAGAATGGGAAGGAACTAGGGAGCCCTGTGATGGTGCAGGAGATCCGAGGGGCCATAAGTAGTATGGCCACCGGGAAAACCCCGGGTCCTCCTGGCCGCCCTGTGGAATTCTACTCTGTGTATGCCTCGTGATTAGCTCCCCGTTTGGCAGCCTTGTATTCAGAATCCCTAAAGCTAGGCCAGCTTCCAGACACTACACAGGATGCACTGGTGGTTCCGCTCCCTAAATCGACTATTGCTGGGGCCCGAGTTGTCGACTTTCGACCACTCTCCATGCTCAACATGGATTTCAAAATTCTCAGTAAAATCATGGCGCTCCGTCTACTTCCGTATATGACTACCCTGATACATACGGACCAGAACAGGTTCATTCCGTCTCGGAATACATCATGTAACCTACGGAGGCTGTATTTGGTATCATATCACCCAGATATTAAGCTCACACCACAGGCAGCTCTACTTTCAGTAGACCTGGAAAAGGCCTTAGACAAAGTTAGATGGGATTACCTGATTGAAACCATGAGACGTATGAAACTTGGAGAGGACTGGCTGAAATGGGTGTCCATGCTCTACAGAAAACCCATGGCATGTGTCAGGATAGGAAAAATTGCATCCATGCAATATGAGATTTTTCGAGGCACACTGCAAGGTTGACCTCTGTCGCCTCTCCTGTTTGCCGTAGCAATAGAGCCTCTGGCAGCACTGTTTAGGCAGGGAGGTGCAGGGCTCGGTTTAACTGTGAGGGGACTAACCCATATTGTCTCTCTATACACCGATGACTTGTTAATTTACCTTAGTGATGCGGAGACATGCTCTGCCACAGTCTGGGTTTATTACAACAATTTGAACACCTATCGAGACTGAAGGTCAACAGGAGTAAAACACATTTATTACCCATGACAGCGGGGTTGCCCTGCCTCCTAGTTCTCCCCGTGGGTATCATTTAACCCCGGGCGGAGCTGGCGTATTGTCACTAAGCAGAGTTCCACGGAGTTGGGAAAAAAAAAATGTATTAGGGGGGGTGGAGGCGGGGAGCCCTTTTTTGTCAGGGGGGGCTGGCTAACTCCGCTCCGCTGCGGAGTCAGAGTTTTGCCTAAACTCCGCATTCTCAGCGGAGCGCGGAGTAGGCAAAACTCTGCACACTCCGCTGGCAGAGCAGAGTTCTCTGCCCGCCCTCAGTATCATTGGGCTCCTACTACTTTCAAATTCCTGGGGATCCACATATTCCACTCTCTGGATGACCTACGTGAGGGAAACCTCGGATGGGCTTTTCAATCACTGGAGGCATGTGCCCCCTTCTGGTGTTCACTCAAATTACCAACTATGGCCTGTCAAAGATGGTCATGCTGCCCCGCCTGCTATATTTTTTTATTAATCTCCCCACCATCGTCCCTGCCACGTGGTATTAACAATTAGATTCCCTGCTGAGAGACCTTATCTGGGAGAATGATAGACGGAGAGTCTCTCTAGCGACACTGCAGCGCCCCATGGCAGAGGGTGGCTTGGGAGTACCGAACTTCGAGCTGTGTTAACTGGCTTCCCAATTGCAGTGGCTGGTGCAGTGGCTGGAGGGCACAGGCCTGACGGGGACAGATTGCATAGATTCGGGAACCAATCCAGATTTACTGCTGGCCAAAATGCTGGATGCAACCGTGACCGTCCCCCGGCAATCCCTGTTACTGACCACGGCACTAAGGTGCTGGAAAAGTTGCATGGTCAAACTTAAGAAGTCTCCTTTATATACCCTGGTCCTGCCCCTGATTGGCCTACCACATGGTAACCACAGGAAGACGTTTACCCCTGAACAAATGAGAGCTTGGATCGAGGTAGGCTTAGACACAGTTTGCAGATCTGGTCAAGAGCTTCGGCCTTCAACCTGGCCACTTTTTGACATACAAAGCCCTAGTGCGGACATTTAGGAAGCAGTGCGGTGAGGGTCGGGATGAACCTGCATCACATGCAGTATTACTCTCTGTACTTACCCTTGAAAATGCAAGACATCAGGTAAAATGGTTCTACATATCGCTTTTAGAGATGTCACACACACCCCTAGCCAAACTCCGAGAATGGTGGGAAACTCCGAGAATGGTGGGAATGGTGGGAATCTGGGGGATAGGGAGTTCTCTGACCCAGAATGGAGTAGGGTCCTCTCATATCCCAAAAAAGGTCTCCACTAACACTAGACTAAAATACATGACCTACATGACACCTCACAGGTTCAGGATCATATATGGCAGCGACATACGTAAATATCCGAGATGCGATCATAACGATGCAGAATTCATACATATGACCTGGAGCTGTCCCATTTTGCGGAGGTTTTGTGAAGCAGTGCTGGGATTGATAGGGACTGTGGTTGGACGCTCACTGGCACCTACTGTCGAAGTCTGCTTGCTAGAATTTTTTCCTCGGCCACCTAAGCGTAAAGTAGGAAATAGATTCCTGGATCTCACCCTAGCCAAAAGGAAGATAGCAATGGCCTGGAAAACTCCATTGAGTCCCATGGTTGAAGCATGGAAACAAGATGTAACACATTGGGCGGGGCAGAGGGCAGAGTCTTGGCCAGAGAGGAGATGAGGGGTCTGAGGCAGCGTCCAATAGCCGGTCTCTTGAGGGAGGTCCTGGATGCATGGGAGAACCCAGTAAATAGCGAGGGGGAAGATGCACAGAGGGGGTAAGGCACACAAACCAATGGTGAACACACCCAGCCAGTGGCGGGGATTGTTGCAGATACGGTCACAAACATAGAATGAGGGAAGGATTGGTGGATATTGAGTTCCCAGACAGGAAGCGCACCAGCAGTCGATTGCCCTCCCCCACCAGACTACCTGACCCAACGTACCTAGGGTATAAGCTACCACCATATTAGTTAGAAATCCCTCAACTAGCAACTGCAACCTGCAGCCAGGCCCCAGCCCCCCTCTCTATGCGTGGCCCCACACCTCATAGCATCACATACACAACTGAATAACACTAAAGATTTGAGTTACATGGACCCTCTCTGCATAGTTGGTTAGTTAAAAAAAACGTTTGTTTCTATAGTTCTAGGAAATCTGAGTGCATTTCCCCTACAGGCTCCCCTATATTATTGTCTACACATATATAATTATGCTTCGGAAAACTATTCTCTCAATGCACGCACATACAGAACTCACTTGCTACATGGTCTGAAATGAGACATACAAACTAGCACCCCTCCCCCCGATTTATCTAGATATAGTGACCGTGAAAAATAAGACCGGAGCACTGTTGTATGACCAAGGTTTACCTAGATCTGCATATGATGAAGTGTTACTCTGTGTTGCCGAGAGACTTGTACAATGTATACTCCAATATGTAAAGTCTATAATAAGGTAAATGCCAATAAAAACATAGGTGAAATTAAAAAAAGAAAATGATACTGTCCGAAATACAATTATCTTAAAGTAAAAAAAGAACTGTTTTTACATAAGTGAAATGAAAAATAGAAAAAATATATATCAGTAAATGGTTTAAATATATTTAGTAAATATTTTTTTTCTCAAAATGTTTTTATTGAAATTTTTCAAGGGTAACAGCGCTTTGTAATACACCAATCTATTTGTTAGGCCAATTGCATAGGCAATCTACATACAGTTCCAGCATTTCAAAAACAGAAAACTTGGCGCAGATCGGCATCGACTATACAAAGCATTTAGGGATCATTACAATTCATTGTATTTCCAATCATATATTGTAAGGTACCCTTATTAAAAGAAAAAGAAAAACAACATCATAAAGAAAATATTCAAGTGGATAAAACCATTACAATACATCTTGCATGGCTGGAGTTAACAATTGCAGATGAAAAATTGCCTTTTTCTTGGATGGGGGAGGGGTGGGAGAGCACAAGAGACCCTCCCCCCACAGGGAGGGACACAACCAAGAAGTACCTTGGTCATCGTCAGGGGCAGACAGGCGAGTAGGGTCAGGCTAAATCTGGAAAAGGTGAAGTGCTCGTAATCGGGGCTGGCAGGAGAATATGGGGAGCCCCTCCGAGAGGTATCATACTAAGGGGCCCCAAATACAGTCAAAGCTCTTCTGCGCATCTGCTAATATATAATAATAATAATAATAATACTGAAGCTTGTATAGCGCGAACAGCTACCTCAAGAACAGAGGTGTCCTGGCGCTCTAGCAGCAAGCAGCTCATGCACATAAGTTTGGGCACTGGGGTCAGGCCTAATCATTGCTAAAGAGCCATGTCTTCAGCGCTTTTCTGAAACTGGTCTCAGTGTTAGCTTGGCGGAGAAACCCAGGTAGGGCATTCCACAATTTAGCCGTTCTTACTGTGAACGCCCTACCACCCAGACGGGCTTTCGCAAAGCGGGGAGCGTAGAGCAAATTCTGAGAGTTTGACCGCAGGGAACGATTTTGCTTATACCGGCAGAGTCTTTGTTTAAGATAGCTAGGACATCTTCCCTGAAGAGCCCGATAGGCCAGGGTCAAGGCTTTAAATTCGACTCTTTTGGCTACCGGGAGCCAGTGTAGCTCCTGTAAATGCGGAGAGACATGATGTCGAAAAGGAATGCGTCTAATTAGTCTCGCAGCCGCATTCTGCACCATCTGCAGACGTCTAATCGAATATTTAGGCAGGCCAAGATATAAGCCGTTTGCGTAGTCCAGCCTGGATGTCACTGTGGCATGGACTACGGATTTACGGCAATCTTCTGGCATAAAATGTAAAAATTTGCGGAGGTTTCTCAATTTACTAAAACACGAAGCGGTGACCTGTTGGATTTGGGCCGAGAAAGAGAGGTCCGCCTCCCATCTCACCCCTAGATTTTTGATACTCGAGCTAGGAGAAGGCGGAGGGCCCATTTCTACTGGCCATCACAGATCTGGAGCAGGCACAGGGCCATTACCGAAAAACAGCACCTCTGTTTTTCCCGCATTGAGTTTTAGTTTGTTTATGTTTATCCATAGGGCTATGTCTCTCAAGCAACCTTTAAAATTCTTAAAAGCCTCTATCGTTCGCTCTTGAAAAGAGAAAACCAGCTGGGTGTCATCAGCGTAGGAGATCGCCTTCACACCCCAATTGGCAATCAAAGAAAAAAGTGGGGCTAGGTACAAATTAAAAAGTAAAGGGCTCAGCGCGGAGCCTTGAGGGACGCCACACCATAGGGGTTTAGGTTTTGATTCAAATGGTTGTAAGGCAACTCTTTGGGTACGGCCGCTTAAATATGATTTCAGCCAGGTCAAAACCTTCCCCCAAAAACCTGTGTCTTGTAATCTCTGCACCAACAGGGTGTGGTCGACGGTGTCGAAAGCTGCAGACAGATCCAGGAGCACCAGTAGCGCTGATGCCCCTGAATCTAACGACCATCTCACTGACTCAGCCACCTCAAGGAGGGCAGTCTCCGTGCTATAGCCTGCCCGGAAACCAGATTGTGTATCATTCAGGGAGGCATTGCTCTCAACAAAGTTGGTCAGTTGCCGCTGGACCAACTTCTCTAGCATTTTACCCGGAGCAGGCAGTAAGGAGATTGGCCTAAGATTGTTGAGGTCTCCTGGGTCACCATTAGGTTTCTTTCTCAAAGGGAGAAGGATAGCGTGTTTCCACTTGTCGGGAAAAATGCCAGTTCCAAGAGATGCGTTCCAGATATGAGCTAACACACCAGTAAGAGAGAGAGATAGCATTTTCCAAAGTTTAGGAGGGCATGGGTCATCTGGGGCACCTGATCTACATTTTTGAATTTCAGCCAATATATCTGTCATGCACTCCAGAGCTGGGGCCTGCCATAGCCTAGAGTGCCACTTGGAGAGGGTAGGGGCCTCCGGCTTCTTCCAGGCTGCGACCAAGGCAATTTTGGCCGCCCCCAGACAGAGCCACAAGATGGAGCGATCACCCATTGTTTGACATTTCAAAGCAGGGTCCCGTAGGCCCAACAGAACATATTCCGAACTCTCAGAGATTGGGTAGCCCAAGATCTCCTAATCTGCAACAGAATTGTCTTCCAAAAAATTCGGATGGAGGGGCAGTCCCACCAAATATGGTGAAATGTTCTCAGCATCCCACAGCCTCTCCAGCATCTATCCGTGGCACTTAGGAATATTGTATGTAACTTCTTGGGGTAGAGGTACCAATTGTACAAAATCTTGCAATGCACCTCCCTCAGAGCCATAGAGCGATTATACCTAGCGATATCACTGTAAAGTGTCGCCCACTGTTACCCTTGTATGGTAATGTCCAGTGAGGATTCCCAAAAGGATATGTATCAGGGGTGGGCAGGGACCTAGTTGAATGTAATAGAGAGTAAACAAAGGTTATACAGCCCCTGGAGGTCCCACCGCCTCGTACAAATTCCTCAACAGAGAGGAGGTCCCTGGTGGTTGCCAGTCTCATCTGTGGCTGCAACACCCAATGTTTCAATTGATTATAATGGAATCTCTCGAATAAGGGTAGATGAAAATTGCGACAGCAACTTTAAAAAATCAGGAAGTATTCCCTATTAAACAGGTCCGAAATGGTTAAGCATTCTTCTCGCCATCTGTCAAACGGGTCAACGGAGAGTGCTGGAGGGAATGCAGCAATTCTGTGGATGTTAGTATATGGAGATGGGAACGTTATTAGTTTGTGTGATTTAAGAAAAGTGTCCCACACTTTAAGTGTAGTGGCTGTAGAACTACTCAAATGAGCATTTCTCGGTCGATCTTGTTGCGGTTTTCACAGGAGATCCCATATTGCCCGGCCCACCACTGCTCTGTCCATATGGAGCCAATGCTTATCCGAGGCCCTAAGAGACCATTCACAGATAACCCTGAGCTGGGTCGCTATATAATAAAACAAAAAGTCAGGTAGGGCTAGACCCCCAATGGTTCTCGGTCATGTTAGTAGTCGATGGGAAAGTCTGGCTCTATGGCCTTGCCAGATGAACTTTGTGACCAATGTATGAATCTCAGAGACAAATTCCTTATTTACTTCGATCGGAAGACCTTGAAACAGGTACAATGCCCAAGGAGGACCGTCATCTTAATCGCATTTATGCGGTCCATCAGGTAAGGTAGACTGCTGCCCATCTTTTAAGATTTAATTTAAGTTGTTGCAGTATAGGAGGAAAGTCAGCTTTGTATAAATCTGCCAGGTCAGGTGTAATCTTAATACCCAGATATGCTATCTCCTTCTTGGCCCATTGAAACGGCGAGGTTGCCATTATCTCTCGCAGCTCATTCAGGGGGGTTGACAAATTAAGAAGAAAGAATTTATAAAGGTAAGTACAAAAATATCGAAAAAAATATCGGTGTCATAAATATAGTTGTATAAAATATCGTTTTTTTGTATATATATAAAATGAAACAATAAACATTAAATATATTAAATAACATTAATTTAAAAAAAAATAGATTTAATATACATTTGAACAAATTTAACAAATAAACTTGATTTAAAAAGTTAAACACACATGTATAATAATTAAAATATACATATATAATTACTTTAAACAATTATTAAACTAATAATTTTAATGTATTTTATAATTTTTAAATTATTAAAAAAATATAACAAATAAATATATGTATATATATACATATACCAATAACATAAAATCTATTTAAAAGAAAAACATTCTAATTACATTAAAAACATTAAACTATTTAAAATTGTTTAAACTGAGCAAAAATAATTTTCCAATTAACAAATATTATTAATTAAAAATATTATAAATTCACATAATCAAAACATAATAATTTAAATTATAACAATACAAAATTAATTATAACATTTAATACGCATTCTATTCCCACTGCAATTTAAACAAAACTACGCAAACTATTAAAATAAATATATAAACAATGTACCACTCCCATTTAGCACAACACATAAATATTAACACTGGATAAAAATAAAATTTACAGATCTCACTCCAATAAATGCAACAGTAGTAAAAGTGATAAATTACACATAGAAAATAGTTATAGCACCCATTCCAGCCAATACAACACCAAGGAAACTATTAAAGAGCAGAAGGGTAAAATGTAATATTCCCCTCTCCAGCCAGTGCAACAATAGCGAAAGTGTTGGTTTGTGGAGGGGTAACAATTACTATTCCCACTCCATTGAGTACAACAGTCGGGAAAGTGATGGACAACGGAGGGGTATAAATTACTATTCACACTCCAATTAGTGCAACAGTAGGGAAAGTGTTGGATTGCGGAGGGGTAAAAATTACTATTCCAACTCCAATGAGTGCAACAGTAGGGAAAGTGTTGGATAGCGGAAAGATATAAATTACTATTCCCACTCCAATCAGTGCAACAGTAGGGAAAGTGTTGGATAGCGGAAGGGTAAAAATTACTATTCCCACTCCAGTGAGTGCAACAGTATGGAAAGTGTTGGATAGCGGAGAGATAAAATTTACTATTCCCACTCCAGTCAGTGCAACAGTAGAGAAAGTGATGGATAGCGGAGGGGTAAAAATTACTATTCCCACTCCAGTCAGTGCAACAGTAGGGAAAGTGTTGGATAGCGGAGGGGTATAAATGACTATTCCCACTCCAGTGAGAGCAACAGTAGGGAAAGTGTTGGATTGTGGAGGGGTAAAATTTACTATTCCCACTTCAGTCAGTTCAAAATTAAAAACAAACAAAATATCATCAACAAAATAAAAATATTTAAAAAACAAATAAAATATATAAATATGTTAAAAATTTAAAAACATATATATCTAATATTAACAATTAGAAAATAAAAACATATTATAATGTTAAATAAATATCACAAATACCAACAAATAGTATATTAAATAAAATAAAAAAAATAATTTTCAAACAAATAAATATATTTATTTAGAAATTATTTAATAACAAAAACATTAATTATTACATACATTTAGGGGCACATTACGATGGCGGGCGGAAGCACCACCGCCGTGCTGGCGGATGCAAAAAGCACCAGTTACCGCCGGCACGCAGCAGTCCACACGCCCGTCCAATTACGATGCGAAAAGTAGGCCAAACACCGCCGGCAAGCCAGCAACACCGTCCGCCATCAAAGTGCGCCCGTACACGTAGCGGCGCAGCCTAACTGACACACACCGTCCGACGAAACACGTCCCGCCCGGCGCATAAATTACGATGCCGCAAACAAACGGCTCCCATGGCCAAGAGATACCGTACGACAAACCGAAGCGGTAACACGGATGCCGAGCACGGACAACGAAGAAGCGGCTCCCCGAGCATGAATCCAGCACTGCAGGCCCTCCCCATGCTTCTGCTGATGCACCACCAAGGACGCAACGTACCGCGGAGACGCAGGTAGGCACACACACAACAAGTGCACGCAAACAGCGCACACAGTGCAAGGGCGGAAAAAGCGGACAACCCCCACCAGCGCGTGTACACTACACATCCACCATTGCATCCACATATGACACACAGGCCAAATCGTAACATCGCGGAACACATGTGTACACACCACCTGGGACTAGGAACCAACCACCCCGTCACGGCCCCAAAGCGCCGATGACGCCGCCACACATGCGCACAACGCAGAGGCCAACCGCAGCGCCATGCATGCGTCGCACACAGACACAGGGACACAACCAAGCAGCACACACATCAGCCCCACCCCGAACGCACATGACACGTGACAGGCCTGCCACAGACATGTCCCCAACGCCCAATTCACGGACAACACCCAACGCCACACAACCAACGCACACATGTCAGTGAAGTCACGCAACAGCAGGACACACCCCAGTGTAACAAACATGGCGTAGCACACAGCGGCGGCAACACCAACTAGGAGAAGCAGGGCCCCTTCGGGAAGAGGAACGCCAGTACCACACTGAAACACCCATACCACCCTGCACATATGAACAAGACATATAAAACGGAACACCAAAGAGCCCGGGGACCGACAACAGGTGGCCCAAGAATAACATTCACACACAAGGCCCAACGCAGAGCGGAAAGGCAGCCTGCCGCCCACACAAGGGAGAGCAGACAGCACTGAATGACCTTCCATTCCAACTCCGAAACCACAGCCCTACGACAGAAGCCGGTGAATACAGCCATTGTCCAAGAATAGACCAACACAGGCATGCCGAGGAGACCGACCACAGGGCAGATAGCGCATATCACAGAAGCACACAACGGACGGGGAAGAAAGAAGAAAACACTCCCCCATGTCGGCCACATGCAAGTTAATTGGAAGGAGTCACACATCACTGACCTTGAACTGTCTGAGAAGCATGTGGGATGAGGGCCCGTGTCCTCCAAACAAGCCAACAGAACACAAGTCCTGTCTCCCTACGACTACACAGAGCTCACAGCAACCTCGGAGCGTGCACATTGCAGACTGCACACACAGCCGGAGCACGCCACCACAACGCACCGCTGCGAAATGGCAACCGCAACACACCTACCCAACTACGCCGGACAGCTCAAGCTGTACAAAACCAACCTGTTACATATATTGGGATGCGATCTCCTGTCCCTGCTGAACGTAAGTTACCGACTGACTTACCGCATCACATTGTTCAGCTGCGTCATGCCCGTCTTCTACTGTCGGAGGTGTCCCTACCAGCATCCCGTCGAGATATGCCTCTCCAACCCGGCATGTCTGAAGGCGGACCTGCTACCACTACTCCTCCCTCTGGACGCACACGACAGGGCCTGCTCTGCCTATGGGGGCATGGCGTATGTGGCCAACATCGCACCCGCACTGAAATGGGACCACTGTGCCTCCACACGACGGATCATCGAGAACAGCTACATCGAATGTCACCCAGCATGCCCCATCATGGTCCTCCAAGGGACAACTTACAAACAACACCTTGACAGCCACCATCCGCTACATTGGCTGGCAAACATGTACACCACCAATGACATGGAAGCCCTGCTGGGCGGCATCGCATACCTGACAACCTGTAAATTCGTCGGACCACAACGCAGGTTCCCCGAGTGACCTATGATGTCCAACCCCGCACCCATGCTTAGCTTCCGCACGGACTGGCCAGTCACCACCACAACAGCCATACCAAACGACCGGCAACTGTAACCACACCATCAACGACATCGCCATGACATCGGATATGACCGGGACATGCACACTGTTCCCCATCACATCCAGGAACACCGCATGCATCGTGGGAGGCAGTGGCATGGGCTCTGTGTATCGCACCCACATGGACGGAACTGCACGAACAACCAGGACACGACATGGATCCAGCGCCCATGGACACACACACCGCTCAGTGGACATGAATAGGTCGCCTGGAGTCTGTGGGTGCTGCACCCCTCCCACCCCCGCCCCGGGAATCCCATACCAGGACCTTTGCATGGACGACAAGTGCATACAACAACAACACGACCCCAGTGACTGTGACATGTCCAGTAACCACCACAGTGCAACAACAAGTGGCACGCCGCTGCATGCACGCAAGCACATGCCCTGATGTCATCTCACATGCACGCGTGCATGAGGAACAACCGCAGCAAACCTGTCACATGGAACTGAGATGGACTGTGCCCATGATGCCAAGCGGTCTGGTAGGCTACATGTATACCGTCTGTGTCAAAGTCCGCAGCTTAGCAGCTATACGTAAATGTACATTAGCACAGTCTTGGCCAAGCAGATGTCACTCTGAAGCCCACATCCCACATGCAACAGCCAATCACATGTAACCCCACACCCTATCCCATTTGCAATCATGCTCAGTATATCCTCAACATGTATTCCGCTGCCAGTAGTGTCCACTATACTGCATCACAGAGGACAGAAGACTCAATATAATGTTTGAAACCAAAACTGTCTCCGCTGACTCATTTCACAAGTACGAATGAGAGAGGATGAGAGTATGTGAAGTACACGGCAGTCGTGACATGACCATGTAGTCCACTGGTATTGGATGTCAACGCAAATGAGTAGCACTACTGTGGAAGACACACATGTGTCGTGTGAAGTCGTATGGACGCAGTGCTCAGGTGGGTGGGTGCGACGGGTAGATGCGCACATGCCAAGTTGGAGCACGCCGTGTTGGGAGGGGTCATGAACAGTACACCACCGCTTCCCTGGGCATCGTGAGAGGACACCTGTCGGGGGGAGTGAACACGTGTGTGCACAGCAGCCGGGCACACGTACAAAGCGGTACCAGGCGCACCTCAGCCCACCCTCTGTGGACAAGCTGGATCCTGTTGTGCGCCCGCCATGCCCCTTGACAAGGCACACACAGCCCCAGTCGACCAGGTGTAACCCCAACATAGTCAATCCGCACAGGCGATACAGGGCACGGGATGGCAGTGGAGCATGGTGTGTGAGAGGTCTCCTCGCGCTCCTCCTGGTCATATCACGCAGGCAATAGAACCTCAACGTCTAGCATGGCACAAGTCAAATGGAAGTGTAGGGGGACGCACCACAGCACGAGCAGCACTGACGTCACGGGAGGTGGCTCGCACCATCCCATCCATTGCCCATCATACCAACCACGCCACATGCCATTGCGACTAAGTGCAAGCGCGTGCGCCACCACCCCCAAGCCCTCCCCAGAGAGGCCAAAGAGTGAATGTGTGGGCCATCAGCCGCAGACGGACGCGGCCTGGCCGCAAGGGCAGCCACAGCCACTGGGTGTCGCAGGTGGCGGATCCGGAAGGCGAAGACTGTGATGCATAGTCCATGCAGGCCGGGTCTCCATTTGGGGCACCACGCAGGTGGACGGGCGTCCCGCCACACATCATACCCTGAGACAGCCCACTCGTGCAACTGGACCCACACATACACTCCTTGCCCTCTCTGGTGCGAGCTTGGGGCTGCCTGTGCAGGCGCTAGCCTCGCAGGTGAGCATGCATATTGGGGGAGCGAGGGGAGGACATGAGGGCTGGGGCGAAGATGACTGTATCACTGTCAGTAAGTACAAGGGATGACCCAGATGTGGAAAGGAAGAGACGTGTCCCGTGTGTACTGCAACTAGTCGCCAATCCAACTACCCCCATGTCCGGAATGTAAGCCCGCACCTAGGCCCGCCCATCCGCCACATCGAACATACCACCAGCACGACAACCTTCCCATTCGAAACACTGACTGGGGGTGGCGACCAGTGTACAATCATGTGTAGCCTACCCACGCGTACATGTGGGCCCTCCATGATCCATGTCACCTGCGGCAAAGTCATGACATGCGCAATGAGGAAGTGAGGAGAGCTGTCTGCCCCACGCGCAGAAGGTGCTTCAGCTCCACAGACCCAGCAGCGAGTCCAGCAGGGGTCACATGTGCAGGGGCAGCTGTGCCTGGTGTGAAGGCACATGCATATAGACAGCACATCGACCAATGTGTAGTCTGCCCACATCTACAGTCCATCATCATGCGGACATAGGAATTGAACACAGGGCAACACATCTTCAGTTGGTGCACCCACCGTGACCAACAATGCGCAATCATCGACGTACCCGCCCTGTGCATGGCCCCCACCCAACGGAGGCACATCCAGTGCCACCATCCCACACACACAAGCCTTCCACGGAACATGCTGTGTCCAATGGTCAGTACAGAGTCAGCGCCCATCTGGTGGATCCTGAACAGGAGACACATGCACACACATGCCAGCTCCCACTATGTACGTCTGCCACCTGGCACGTGCAATGTAACCTCTCACCTGTGACGTGTGACTGCAAGCACACAGCCGTCTTGGCATGGGGCTGTCAATGTGGACACCTGTCAATGTTTCGGGAGGTGTGATCCATACAGTGCTGTACATAGGGTGCAGTGCTGACACCTACTACTGTCTCATATCCCCTCGTGCCACAGGTCCCACTTGTTTTGGCCGCTCAGCCTGTGCCCACATCGTCGTCGTCGTGTGCCATACTCATCCAGCCGCGGAAGCAGTTCCATGCTCAGCAGACATTCATGTTGCTGTGGCGTTGCCGCTTGACGGATATGCAGTCAGTCCCCATCAGCACGCCCCGCAAGTCATTGGGGCCTAGATCCCCATGTGCATGCACATGGCAGTGGTTTGTATCACTAGCCATTGCCATTGTTGGGAGACCTGTGTAAGTGTATTGTGGCCGTGCCGTCCCAGCTTGACAGCTGGGCTGTGGCTCATGTGCTTGCTCAGTCATGTCAGTGATGTGTATGCGAAATTGCTATGTGTCGTGTTGCTTTGACATGTGTCCTCTGCCATTGTCCCTAGGCGGAGACCGAACATTGACCGCCCATACCAATTGCTGGCGGACATGGACGATACAGAGGTTATTAGGAAGTTTCGGCTGGACAGGCCAACCCTGCATCGACTGTGTGCCATGTTAGAACCCCATCTCCGTCCCCGCAGGGTGTATCCGACTGCTGTCACCCCCACGGCTAAGGTGATGGCCGCCATGCATTTCTTCGCCACTGGGTCATTCCAGCACACAGTGGGCATTGGAGGAGGGATGTCCCAGCCCATGTTCAGCAAGGTGCTGAGGGATGTACTGGCAGCCATGATGCTGTGCCGAAACAGGTACATCCGCTTCCCCAGGGCTCGTGAATTGGCGGCAGTGAAGGGTGCATTCTATGCCCTTGGCAGAATCCCACACGTCGTTGGAGCCATTGACTGCACACATGTCGGCCTTGTTCCACCACAGGCCACTGAGCACCTGTACCGCAACAGGAAGCACACGCACTCCCTGAATGTGCAAGTGGTGTGCCTTGCGGACATGGTGATCACCCACGTGTGTGCAAAGTTCCCAGGCTCGGCCCATGACGCACACATAATGCGCAGCAGCATCTTGCCACGACTGATGTCCAATATGCAACAGGATCGTGCCTGTATTGTCGGTGAGTATGTGGAGTGGTGTAGCGTGCTGGTTGTGCGATGCTGTCCCCTGTCCAGTTGGAATTGCAACGGTTCTCTGTGTCCCTCACACCCAGGTGACTCTGCGTACCCGAATGGGGCATGGCTGCTCAGTCCATTGAGGAATCCTCGCACCCCAGCAGACGATCGCTACAATGAGGCACATGGGAGGACCAGACGTGTGGTCGAGCGTACCTTTGGCCTCCTCAAGTCCAGGTTCAGGTGCCTGGACCGTACCGAGAGTGCGCTGGCGTACTCCCCACAGAAGGTGTGCCAGATAGTGGTGGCGTGCTGCATGCTGCACAATCTGGCCATTCGGAAGCAGATCCCCCTCATCGTGGATGACGGAGATCAACCAGGGCCCCAGCCCGCAGACCAGGACAGCTCGAGTGAGGAGGACAGCGGAGAGGAGGAAGCTGGTAATGTGCGGCAGCAGCTCATCGCCCGCTACTTCACTTGACGGTGAGTGTCCATGTACGACGGCTGATGTGGCTGTATCTGTGCAGGTGTGTGTGTGCTGTGTCAGGGTGGCCGTTTGTTCACTGCGTGCTGTGTGTCAACGCTCCATGGCCAGGGTAGTATGCCACTGTTGGTGGCTGTGGCATTGTGCCCTATTGCTCTGTGCGATGTGTGTACATTGCTTGTAGTTGTTGACATGTACTGTGTGATGGGTGTGTGACACACTCATTGAATGTGCTCCTGTTCTGTCTCCCACCCCTAGGTCCCTACAGGCCCTCCGGATTCAATTGCCATGCCACGCATCAGGTGCCTTTCCGCCCAAGGTGGCCGTTGTATTCCGTACAAATAAAACACAGGGCACAAACAGCAGTTAGTGAAAAAGGTGCATTTATTACAAACTGTGACATGTGATTGTGTGTAAGGTGATGACAAAAGTGGTGCGTGCAGTGACAATGAGCTGTCGGTCATGGCTGCGTGATGATCAGGGTGTACCCACTGGTTCTATGTCCATAGTCCAACACACACATGCCATCCAGATGGCTGTGTGGAGTGGGATCGTAGTCCAAGTCAATGCAGTGGCTGGTCAAGGAAGGCTGGCGGAAGGCTGGCTGGCTGCCTCACTTGCGTTTGGAGCGTGCGAAGTCCTCCCGGGAGATCTGTTTCCACTTTGGACGGCCCCTTCCACGTTTGCGAGGGGGTGCCTGCTTGCGACATGCTGGTGGTTGAGGTGTGCTCACTGGCTGTGGACGCAGGGGAACTGGACACTGCTGCTCCACCCTGCGCCCCGGCAGGTGGTGGCGGAGGGGAGCTGCTGTCCCTGGCTGTGACCTCACCGCCACCACCAGCTGTCCCATGAGGTCCACGATTTGGCCCATACGGGCGTCCATGGACCTCAGCACCCCCAGCACCTCACGCGTGTCTGAAGCAGACCGGACCCATTGTCCTTGGGCCTCTTCATAGGCCCCAAGGACTCTGGCCATTTGAGGCAGGGCATGGCTCCCAGGGGAGGCTGGCGTTTCCCTGACCCTGCTCCTCCTACCAGTCCTGCTGCCACCGGCCCTGCCCACTGGCCACATTGCTCACCACGGTCCTCGCTGTGGCTCCCAGGGTGGATCCAGTCGGCCGGGCCACCACCTGCGCTGGGGCTGGTGCCAGCGAAGACGTGGCGGTGGTGGCGGCGGTGGTGGTCGGTGCGGCGATGGTGGCGGTTGCGGCAGTGGTAGTGGCCACAATGACCGTGGGTGTGGCCGCAACGACAGTGGCAGCAGGGGGCTGGGAATGTTCAGCAGCCCTGGATGATGGGTTGGTGGGTAGGAGGGGTCCTGGGGAGCGGCTGGGCCCTGCCACACCAGATGGGCCTGCTTGGTGGTCCGTGTCCGAAGAGGAGGACAGATCCTCCAGATCCGTGTGTCCTCGTTGGGGGCTTGTAGGCTGGCTGTGCTGGCTGCTGGCTCCATCCCCAGCATCCAGCAGTTCGTCACCTGTGGAGAGAATGAGATTTGTTATTGTGTTGCACCTGGCGAAGTATGTATTTGTCGTCTGACATTAACAGTTCGTGCAATCTCGTACATGGGTTTCCCGGAGGCGTGTGTGTGGCTGTAGCATCTGTAGTTGTGTGTGCTTGGCAATGGGACTGTGTGCTGTGCACATGTGGCATGGGACGGATTGGCCATGCCGATGGGTGTGTTGCTGTGCCCCTACTTATTGTGACTCTGGTGTATGCGGGCTCCTGGCCCATCCTGGGTCTGGTTTGTACTTTGCTTTTGGTGTTCAGATGGGACGCTTAGGAACGCATATGGCAACATGGGGGCCATGCCCCAGATTCGCATTTGGGAGGGAATATGCTTTTGGGGTTCAAATGGAACGCTTAGGAACGCATATGGCAACATGGGGGCCATGCCCCAGATTCGCATTTGGGAGGGGATATGCTTTTGGGGTTCAAATGGAACGCTTAGGAACGCATATGGCAACATGGGGGCCATGCCCCAGATTCGCATTTGGGAGGGAATATGCTTTTGGGGTTCAAATGGAACAGCTTAGGAACGCATATGGCAACATGGGGGCCATGCCCCAGATTCGCATTTGGGATGGAATATGCTTTTGGGGTACATGCTGTGAGCCATGGGTGCCGAACGTGACATGTGTTGTGGCAGCATGACAGTGCATGGTTTGAGGTGTGTGCATGCTTGACATGGCCTGCATATTTGCTGTCTGTTGTGATTACTGGACATGGCATTGGACGCATCGTTATGAGTGAGTGATGGTTGTGTGCCAGCCAACGTATTGCAGTTGTCCCATCTCCTTGGTGTGCGTGCTGCCCTGTGCCATGTGCATCACTGCAGTGCTCGGGGGGGTGGCCCATGTTGTGTGTTGTTGCTCACAGTGTGTCGTGCGCTTAATTGACTTCTGGCACATGGTTGGTCATGGGCATGTATCTTAGCGTGACTGCTGTATGTGTGGCAGCTGTGCGGATGACATGCCTTTCATGAGACTGGGGCTGACGGATGGGATGGATGGTATGTTGTATGTGCATGGTGTGTCTGTGAGTTTGATGGGTTCAGTGGTGTTCGTGTGCATTTATGTTGTTCCGCTCTGTTGCGTCTAGTGTTGTTTGTCTTACATAGGCGTAGTTGTGGGGTGTGTGGTTGACAGGCAGTAGGGGCTACATGGACAGGACTTCAATGGTGTTTCGGTTGTGTGTGATGAGTTGCACAGTGGCTGCCGTGTGGGACTATATTCAGTGTGGCTTGTGCATGCAGACGTGGCTCCTTGGGTGTTGCTATGTCTGTGATGGGTCATGTGGGGTGTGAGTCTGTTGTTCATGTCCGTGTGCACATTGTTCACTTGTTCGTGACGGTGGGCGGTGCTGCGTGTTCGTATGCTACGTGACATGTCCCATGTGTTGGTCGTGTTATGGTCCTCATGCCTCCAGTAATCCAGCCCTGTCCAGTTTCCCACCTGCAAGTTGTTCGTGCGTGCACTGTACTGGATGCCACATGGCTCTAAGCGGGGGGTGCTCAATGTTGCAGGTCTGTGGGGGTGGGGGGGTGTTGTGGGTCGTGGGGGTGGCTGGACACCCACTGACACCGATTGCTGTGGACCGTGATGTCTGCCTTTCGGCTGTCGTTGTGCACTGCGGTGGCTGACACGTGGCTGTGGGGTGTGGGGGATGCTCCTCCTTGCTGTGCTGTGGGACTGGGGCCTGGTGTGTGTTGTACTTGGGCTGTCCACCCTCCCACCCACTGCACTTTGTGTTCCTGCCACTTACCTGTTACTTGTCGGTTAGTGCAGCTGTGGCGGACACATGGGTGTGGTGGGTGCTCGTTGTGGCGCTTCTGGCATATTTGGGGACCTGTTGGTGGTTACGTGGCTGGCTGAGTGTACACATGTCCCCACGCATCTTACAGTTGTTCGGTTTGGGCTGTGTGTGGTGGTGTCTGTTGCATGTGTGTGTGATGTGTTGTGTATTGTGTGCTGGACATGGGGGTGTTTGTCCCTGGGAGCTGTGGCATGGTAGTTGCGCATGTGAGTACATAGCGGTGTGCTGGTATACATTAGTTTGTACTTACCAGCCTCCACTCCCCCTGCTAATCCGGCGAGGATCTCCGGATGTATTACGACTCGCACCTTCTCCTACCACGCTTTGAAGGTCTTAAAGAGCGCGGGATTCCCTCCGCCAGTGACGGCAGCCAGCTCTCTGTTTTTGCCCTCCTTCTTCTTGACCAGGCTCTTTACGTCATTCCAACGTTTGTTTATTTCACCTCTGTTCCTGGGCAGGGTCCCGACTGCATTGACCTGGTCTACGATCCGGTTCCACATTCTGTTTCTGGTGGCTAGTGGTGTGTGCTGGACCATGTTCCCATAGATTTGTGGGTACACCTTGATGATCTCGTCGACCATGACCGTCAGCTCCATGGGCGTGAACTTGGGCATTCTTTGTGGTGCCATGGTGTTTGTGGTGCTGGTGCGGTGTGTGTTGTGTAATGTGCAGGGGGTTTGTGGTGCCGGTGTTTGGTGGTGGTGGTGGTGGTGGTTGTGATGTGTGCGTTTCTGTGGTGTGCTGCTGTCCTTGCTGTGTCACTGTGTCCTCTCCTCTCCTCTCTGGTTTGCAATGTAGCAAGGGGTTGTGGTCTGTGGGAGTGCTGCTTTTGTACTCACCTATGTGGGTGTGTCCTCATGGTCTGTTGTTTTCAGGTGTGTTGTGTCTGGGGTTCTGGCCTTTGTATTTTTTGTTTGTCCGGGGGTGTTTTCGGGATGTGTACTGTGCTTGTGTATTTGTGCGTGCCTTGCTGTGTGGACTTGTTGGCCATGTTGTGTGCTATTGGTTTTGTGTGCGGATGGTTTCTGTGCAGGTACGTTGGCGCCATGGCTTCTGCCGTGTCGATTCTCATCGGCGTTGTTTGCGCTGGCGGGCGGTATATTTGTGGTTTTCCGCGCTCATGTCGGTGCGATCGTAATTTCACGTGCGGTGTGTCGGCCGTGAGGGCGGGCGGTTTTGTGTTGTCGTGCGTGTTTCCGTCCGTGGCGGGCGGTTTGACTCCGACTCGGACGTTGGCGGGCGGTATTTTGTGTGATTTTTCCGCCGATGGCGGTTTTCGGTTTGTGTAATCGTAATGGCGTGGTCGGTGTTCAGGCGGTGTGTGCGGGCGGATTTTTGCCGCTTCCATGCCTGGCGGATTTATTTACGCCGGGTATCGTAATGGACCCCTTAGTTTCTTTACTTCCTCGCAACCCACATATAAAATAAAATAAATGTACTTGCATAATTAACATAAATAATGATCAATTAAATAAATATTATTAATTAAAAAACAGATTAAAACACATAAAAATTAAATTAACTTCCCACTCTTTACCCCTATAATCCCCACAACCCACACCTAAAATTAAACTGTTAAAAAACGAATTACACAATTAAATTCGATTTTCAATTAAACAACTAATAGTATTTAACAACTAATTATAAAGTAAGTAAAATGAATTTACTTTCCACCCTTTACCACTATAAGCACACAACCCACTCACAAAAGAAAATTAAACAATTACCCTAATTAATGATCAATTATCGACTAATTATTAATTAATTAAAAATAAATTACTTCCCACCCTTCACCCCTATAAACCTTACAACCCACACCCCAAAGAAATATAATTAAACATCTAACAAAATGAATTATCAATTATTTTATTAATTATCAATTAATTATTACTTAATTAAAAATAAATCACTTCCCACCCTTTACCCCTATAACGCCACTACCCGCACCGTAAAACAAATTACACAATTACCATAATTAGTTACCAATTAATTAATTAATAAAATAAATTACTTCCCACCTTATACCCCTATAAACCCCACAACCCACACATAAAATTTACAAAAAAAAATTAAAAACACAATTAACACTAAAAAAATCTCAATTAAATACATATTAATAAATAAAAATTAATCGTTAATTTATTATAATTAAATTACTTACCAACCTATTCCCCTATAAACCCACAACCCGCTACGGAACTAAAAAATGCAAAATTTTATTAAATAAAATTAATAACTACTAAAGATTTAACATATATATTAAAAAACATAAACAATACTTCTACAAATAATACATCACATACATTTAAAATATATACTAAAATAGTTAACACTAATTAAAAAAATCGATATTTTAAACAACTAAATTTTTGCAAACGATATTAATTACATATATTTTTGAAAACAATATTTCTTACCTTAAATTCGATATTCTTGACCACGATGTTCTTGCTGTTGATATTTCTGTGTCACAATATTTACAACTCGATATTGTGTAAGTCGACATTTCCAACTCGATATTCTGTCTGAATACTGGCCAACAAGATACACTTGCCGCGTATAACCGCTTTGAATGCATCCCATGCAGTCGCGTCCATTGCAGGTATGAGCGGTGGGGCGGGGAAATCGACAGATGACAGAATAGGGAAAATGAAATAAATAAATAAAACCACTTACCTTGCGCTCGCCGCATCGCTGAGTCGGCGATGCGACGAGTGCAAGGATAAGTGGCTTTGTTTATTTATTTATTTTATTTTCCCTATTCCGTCATCAGTCGACTCCCCCCGCCCGCCCAAACCCACCGCTCTTACCTGCACCAGCTGCAACTGGTCACATTTAGTCAGATATGAGGTCTCCTTGGGATCATTCATCTGAAAAAATTCCCTTATCATCTTCCAGAGCTCATCTCGGAAGAGATAATCTCGACTGAGTATGTTGGGAAAATACCATCTACGATACCCGGGGTGTGGAGTGGGCCAGTAAAAAATCGTTTCTAATGGAGCATGGTCTGATATGACAATCGGATGTATCTTTGCCATTTGAACGGTGTGGCGTAATTGTTGGCTAAGGGAAATGTGATCTATTCTGGAATATGTCCTAGTGGAGTGTGAGAATAAGGTATAGACATATGCATTGTAGTTCAGGGTCCTCCATATGTCAAGTAATCCTAAGCAGTGGAGAGCAAATTTAGCAGCTTTCGTGAAGATCCCAGTGTGGGACCTATGGGGGTGAGTCGTGTCTAGTGAGAGATCCCATATCAAATTAAAGTCCCCCAAGAGTATTATGTCCCCTGTAGAAAACCCACCCAAGATTAAAAGTACTGAGAGAAGAAATTCTGACTGTCCGGAGTTGGGGGCATACACCGTAGCTACGGTGCAAGCACGACCCCTTAGGAGGCCCCTTACCATCAGGAACCTTCCCTCTTTATCAGCCTTGGTGTCTTGTACTTGGAAATGGGCTGAGGAGTGAAATAGCATGGCTACTCCATTATGCTTGGTAGTGGTGGATGATTTATAAATTAGGGGGTACGATTTATGTTTTAAGTGGTGATCATCATTCCATCTAAGGGCCCAATTACGATGCAGTTAGAAAAGCATTCCCACCTAGGGCCCGATTACGATGCGGTTAGGAAGGCCTAGTCACGGCATTTGCTCCTTCTGAATCGGATCGGGAATGTGTCTTCCTGACCGAGGGCCAGATTACGATGCGGTTAGGAACATAGGCTCCCATAGAAGTCAATGGGAGTCCAACCAAATCGTTTCTGGAAGCACCCGGATGCATCATACCCGGTCGGTCGGACTCTCCGGATCCGAGTCGGTCTGAAACCATTTCGAAACCGATTAGATCGGGAAGATTTCCTAACCGCATCGTAATCGGGCCCTTAAATGTGTCTCTCTTTAGCGTGACCAGATCAAAATGATGATCTCCAAGGTATTTCCATAGTCACTGTCTCTTATTGGGGGAGTTCAAGCCCCTAACATTCCAAGTCAAGGAAGTAAATGCCATAAATTTAGACTAGAAGTGCTCGTTAATCTCAAAGTTCCCCTCTCGCCCTAGGCGTCCCTCCAAGGGGGCCCTCGAGCATCCAATGCCGCCCCTGATACCACTCCCCCACGCCATTTCTTCCACAAGACCTGACACTCTGCCATGCAGAAAACGGAAACAGATACAAAACTCTATGAACCTAAAAAACCAAAAAGAAGTCAAAGATTTCCTAATAATTTGTCGACTAATCAGTTTAGGAAGCTTCAGGGTGTGGACACAAACCCAACCTATCCCCCCTGTTGGAATAAAAATGTTTTAGCTGTGCTGTTTATGTATCGTACGTCTTAAGTTAGCATTCGCGGCACCATTTTATGTTTAGCCGCCATTTTGAGTCATGATCGAAACTAATCTTTCTCTCTGCCTCTGCTGAAGGCAGCTGTGGTAGTTTTCGTTTCTCCAAGGTTGGGTCTTGCTGTACTAATGAATACACTGTTCTTATTAGCGCATACCTTTCCCACCAGATAGAGGCCTGCTCACAGCGATGGGCACAGGCAGAACGACCTTGGCATTTAGGACCCAATTACGATGGCGCACGGAAAAGCCTTCCGACCGCCATGGTCCCAGAAAAAATGCCCCCGCATGAGCCGCAGCATTTCCGTCGGTCAAATTACGATGCAATGTATGCAAAATCCGACCGCGGTGGACGGATGTCACAAAAGACCGTCCACCACGGCCGGAAAAGCTGCAATTCCGACCGCGGCAGACAGGGAAAGCTGTCCAACGGCTTGGAAAGGCCGCTTCCGCCGCGGCATGACCGCACAGCTAATTACGATGAGAATGCAGAGCTGGCGGACCGAGCACTGCGTCCGACCGTCTTGCACGCACATAGGCCAAATGAATGGCGGATGAAACCAACTTCACAACAATGCCCGAAGTGTGCCTGTACTCCCTGCCGCCCTCAATCACAACACACACGCCACAATGACACACCCCAACTTGCTCCTGGGAAGGAAAGCCATGCGCAGCATGGAAGAGACATCTGGAGGCCATCACTCATGTGGACACACCCACATACCACAGTATAAAACCAGCCCCTTCCTGGACCAGCATCCTTTGCACACCACGAGCCGAGACAGAGAGACAGGACACCATTGACTCACACTGCACAACATCACACCCACCCATCTCCACACAACACCACTTTCACCCACACACCTCACACACTTCACATATCTCCACCACTACCTTGCACCCTGCACCCCTCATTCATTTGCACCATGCCCCCCAAGAAAATGCCCAATTTCACCGACTCAGAGTTGAAAGTGATGGTAGACGAGACAATCAAGGTAGAACCACATTTGTTTGGGCACCTAGTCCAACACACCCCACTTGTGCGCAAGAATCAGATGTGGGCAAGGATCCATAGCAAAGTCAATGCCGTAGGGACCACCCTACGCACTGTGCGTGACATCAGGAAGCGGTGGGGTGACCTCAAGGGCCGGGTCAAGCATTGGGCCCAGAGGAACCACGAGGCGGCCCAAAGAACTGGTGGTGGCCCTCCCATTCCACCACTAATCTTCACCGAATGGGAGAAGAAGGTGCTTGCCATACTGCATCCCGAGAGTCTCACAGGAATCGAGGGGGGAGTGGAGGCTGGTAAGTACAAACAAAATGATCACATCCCACTGTAATGTACTGTTGTGCACAACAAGTGAGCCTCAATCGCCAGCCCACATCAACCTCATGTGGAATACATGCTTTCAATATGAATGGATCACAAGGCTAGCATTTCCTTACTCAGCTTCACCTCACAGGTAGGTAGTCAGCTCATGCACCCTGGCCTCCCTCCCAAACAGCATGGCCCACCCTCCCCACCCCACAACCATGTGTCAGCTAACTCCGTCGACAGTGCCTCCTAAAAGGTAGGTAGCCATCTCACTGGGGAGTGGGTTGTTGAGCCCTGACAGCAAGACCACAACTTCCACAAGGCCCTCTGTCTTCCCTCACAGACAGCATGGAGCCAAATGACCCCCACATCCCGCCCTTGGTAGCCAACACTGGAACCCCCCATAAGTTGTAGGCAGTGCACATACAGCTAATACCATCGACAGGCCACATGATTCACGGTGTCAGTGACAAAGTCACATGTAACTGCAATGCAAAATACAAGAACGCAATCACAAAAAGCCAATGTGCAAGTCCCATTGCCTCAAAGCAGAAAGACTCGGGTCAACACAACAGATGCATGGAAACTCTGTCAAACCTCACAACCACAGGAGGTAAGTACAAAAAGCATAACACAAATCATGGAGTTGCGGCATAGTAGTCAGATACTCATGGAAAAGACACAAATGTCCAAGCATTAACTGAATCGGATGAGCAACAAGGTGGTACCAGAGGACATGTCCTTGGAAATACAATATCTGTACAAATGATTTTGTATCTTCAGCCATGACACATAGCTAACGAGCAATGTATGTATGTACCTCCACATCACGGTCGACTGCTGACAAACTGTTATGGATGCATAGTAATGCCAAGCTAAAAAGTAAGGTCATCTCAAATGAAATGTGCGAAACATGAACATCAAAGTTGTGCTGTGTACTGAACATGCTGACAATATAGTCTCTGTTCAACAGGTGACTCGCCAGCAACAGCAGGCGACCGTGCCATGGGCGAACCCAGACAGTCTCCCCCCCCTGGAAGGTGAACCCTCGGATGCAGACTCCCTGGTCTTTTCGGATGAGGAGGACCGACCTGTCCCCTCCGGCGTGCCCTGGCCAGCTCAGTCTCTGGCCCTCACTGTCCCCACCACCACCACGACTCCCACAACAGCTGCACCGCCAACGCAGACCCCTGCAGCAACGACCTGTGTGGCAGCCACCTCCACCATCACCACCGCTGCCTCCAACACTGTCCCTGTGCCAGCAGTTGCAAATACCACCAGGCAGCCTCGGGGTGCTGGGGACAGTGTGCGTCGGCAGCGCCAGGCGCCGCCACAGATCCGTGGCAGCAGGGCATGTGGGAGGACAACTGGGGGACAGCCACAGGAGGACAATGAGACTAGGGCCCTGGACACCATGCTAACTGTCCTTGGTGCATACCAGCAGAACCAGGGACTGATGGGCCAGGTCCTTGAAGAACAGCGGGAACTCCGCCAGCTGCAGAGCTCCATGGACACTCGCTTGGGACAATATGTGGAGTAAATGGTCCAGTTTGTGGGTGTCCTTAGGGACATGCATGCGGCTCAAATCGCTGCCAACCCCCCCCGTGGCCAGCCGGATGCTAGTCACACCACCTCAGCAGCGCCCACAGGGAGGGGTGAGTCACACCATGGCGAATCCTCAGACACCTCTGAGCATGCATCAGATTCCCCCCAGGCCAAACGGCAGAGGGGGCGTCCGAAAAAGACCCCGGGAGGATCACATGGCACAGCACCGTGCCGTACCAGTTCTCGGAGCAACCGCTGATGTCACCACTGTAACACCGAGCATTGACTTTGTTGTAAATAGGAATCCACATTGCCACAAGGATGGCAGTGTTCGGTTGGACTTTGGAACTCTACCATTGTGTGTTCTACCCTAACTATCACAGTAAGTAGCATGTTGACTCACATTGCAATGTATCCGAATATGTAAAAGTGAAAATCCATTGAGAGAGTGGAGGAACATGGAAAGACCCAAGGAAATAACAGTGCGATGCCATATTATGGAACAACCGCAAAAGCACACCATGAGGCAACACTGTGCAATATGCATTACAGATAACACCGGCAAACACCATCAACATGGACAGCACGGGGACTGGAGCACACGACTGCACCTCCCAACACAGTTTAGCCCTTAGCATCCTGGTAGATGCAGTTCAGTTGAAAAGCTTACTTCTGTTACCGTTGTCGTGTGTCACCAAGGTTGGTGCAGGTCAGTGCTGTGAATCTCTAGACACATGTGTGTCGCGTTATCCTCCCACATCAGTAGGGGTAAGATACATTGTGATCGGTGTCTGCTGAGGAAGCTGCCAAAATCTACTCGGGTCTCTGTACCTCTCCCTGCCCAACACAGGTGAAACACCTCAGTCACATGACAAGTAAGCATCATGACTGAACTGCATTTTCCAGAATGGTCAGGGGTTGAACTGTGCTGGGAGGTGAAGCAGTGTGCTCACATCCCCCTAATGACATCATCATGGACATGACGGAAGTTGTCACAGATCACACAGCGCAGAACAATGACATCCTTAGCAGTGTGCCCACAAGAGCCAGCATCACAACACATCCTGTCATGTGGACGATGGTGACATTGTCGCATTCACACACTCAAGTACTGTTGCCCAGGGATTTTCATGTGACATGTACGATCTAGGCATGTTTACCCACATGAACACCAGTCCCTGACAACATACCCACGCTAAATCTGTTTTGCAACCGAAGTTATCTTCTCCTGAATGAGCACAACTGCTGCGATCACAGGGCAGGCATTGCGTATATAGGAACTGTTGCACGCCGTGTTCCTTGCTGTAGCAATGTCCTCCTTACTTCCCCATATGTGATTGTGGATAGTCATTTGTGGCCTCACATTCCCACAGCGAAAGCATACTTCAAAAAGTGTGCAGGCACATTGGCTTCTGTTTCAACAAGTAGTCGCTCATACACCAGCCCTGAGACCTTCGAATTCCAGGTGCCATGACCGTCCCACGCGATTCAGTCACTGCTGAACACGGCACTCCCACTTTTTTCCGGGGGACTGACACAGAAATCATCGTAAGCCTCTGATACTGAAGGCCGTAGCATATTTTTTACAAACTTGTGGGCTCTGGCCTTGTCCCTTAGTTTCATGCTATTTTTGGAGTACTACCGGGTGTCATTCCTCCAATTTTCAGACTGCATTTAGCGGTTTGATATCACTACTTGTGGCTGTGCAGCTGAGCGCTGGTTCTAAGAGTGCTCTCATGCCATGTCTGCCCGTCCTGTGGTCCAGGCGAACCCCGATCAGTTGCAACTGTACCGTGACCGCATGCAGCTTCTCTTTGGATGTGTCCCATTAGCTGTGCTACGCATCAGTTATAGGCTAACCTTCCGCTATGCCTATTTCACCTGCGTGCAACCTGTGTTCTGTTGTCGACGATGCCCCTTTCACTGGGCCATGGATATCTGCCTTTCCAACACATCCCTTGCTGCCCTGGATCATGAGCTGTGGGTGAGTCCTTTGTTGGTCCACAACCAGGACTGCTCCGGTGATACACGTTTGTGGGATGCCTTTCAATATGTCAGACAGGCTGCCAGATGCGCCTGTGCGTTTGCGCAAAGGCTCCTGTGCCAGGCCTACATCGAACCTCTCCCAGGTTGCCATGGGATGCTCCTTTCATCCTCGTGGTGCGAGGAGCACATCTGTTCCTTCATACTGCTGGATTGGGTGGCGGTCCTTTTTGCTGAAGATGATTTGGATCGTCTTTTGGAACTGATTGCCTTCGAAGCTGCCTGTGCCTTCTTGGATTCGTAACTACTTAACAGCAACAGGAACTGTTGGTGACTAATTCAATATCCTTTTACCTTTTTCATGCCTACTGACAGGAATTGTCATTCAGCTCTCTGACTTTTGCCCTGTCTGCATTAGCTTTGACTCTGCTGACCTCTGCGGTCTGTTTCGCTTGGTACCACAGACCTGAGCAAGGGGAGCCTGTCATCTGACCGTCATGGACATTATCGACTGGCATGAGCCCGGGTTCCATCATGCAGCTGTAGCGCACGAAATTTACATGGCGTAAGCGTTTTGCAAGTACCTTAGTATTTGTCTATGAGAAGTGTCCGCAGAGCTTGTTCTCTGCGTGGTCCAGGAGTACTGCCTGCCCATTCTGTCCGTGGTCGGAGGACATTGTCCGTTGTCATTCTGTTCTGTTCAGGCCCTAGCACCCCGACTCAAAAAAGTGTCACAGTTGCTAGAGGTCACGGATGCCTTTTAGATGTCATGGGGAGGCGGGCTAGTTGCCCCACACTTGGAGAGTGATCCATCCAGTGATGAGAGCGACACAGCACATGGGATGTACATTTCACCATGTATTGGCTGAGGATTGGGGTCTGCTGACAAAGCCCATAGACCTGGGACATCTCATACAACTCCTCCCAGCAAGGGGTGGGGGGATATGCTTGTGGGGCTCCGTACAGAGGGGTTATTGATATGACATCTTGCGTCTTGTGATATGGATGTGTCACTATGGTAACTGTTTTTGTACTCATGCATTCTCTACTTGTTGTGGCACGTATGTTGCATGTTTTGACACTGTAGTAAAAATGCACATTTCAAAGCGTTTCTTGTCTTCAACTTATCTACTTGTGTACACGCGCTTGAATTCCTCTGAGTGAGTAGGAGAGCTAGTGAGTCACTATAGCGATTGGGTCCTGTGCTCATGGGTGCTTCTGGGTGCTCGGTCCCTGCCTGCCCAAGTTCTCTAATCCTGCGCATAGTCCTGTATGTGTACAAAATGCCAGCAACAATTCTCAAAGTTTGTGAGACAACAGCAAGGCACACAGACACAGTCATAGTCGCTCATTGTTAACTTACACTCAACGGAAGTTGTTGACGATCAATCAATCAATCAGGGGTTTGTTAAAGCGCGACTACTCACCCGAAGGGTCTCAAGGTGCTAGGGGTGGGGGTGCAGGTTCCATCCATCAAGGAGGGGTCTGTCGAAGAGCCAGGTTTTGAGGTTTCTTGCGAAGATGGGGAGCGATGTTGTCTGTCTGAGGTGGAGCGGAAGGGCGTTCCATGCTTTGGCCGCGAGGAAGGAGAAGGAGCGGCCTCCCGATCTGGTCTTTCTGGTGCGGGGGACCACGGCGTAGGAGAGCTGGGCTGATCGTAGGGTCCTTTGGGGTGCGTGGAATTTGAGTCGGCTGTTCAGGTATGCTGGTCCGGTGCCGTGGAGGGCCTTGTGTGCGTGGGTGAGCATCTTGAAGGTGATTCTCGCCTCGACAGGGAGCCAGTGGAGTGTGCGCAGGTGCTGGGAGATGTGGCAGTGTTTTGGCAGGTTGAGGACCAGTCTTGCGGCGGCGTTCTGGATGTTCTGTAGCTTGCGGGTGAGGTTTTTGTTTATTCCGGCATAGAGTGCGTTGCCGTAGTCGAGTCTGCTGGTGACCAGGGCGTGAGTGACGGTCTTTCGGTGTTCGAGGGGATCCATTTGAAGGTCTTACGAAGGAGGCGGAGGGTGTGGAAGCAGGAAGACGAGACAGAGTTGATCTGGCGGTCCATTTTGAGCTCGGAGTCCAGGATGATTCCCAGATTGCGTGCGTGGTCCGTGGGGGTTGGCGGGTTTCCGAGGGCGGGGGGCCACCAGGTGTCGCTCCAGGCATCGGGGTTTGGGCCCATGATGAGTACTTCTGTTTTGTTGGTGTTTAGTTGTAGGCAGCTGTTTTTCATCCATTTGGCGACGGCTTCCATGCCTTCTCGAAAGTTGCGTCTGGCGGTATTGGGCTCGTTGGATAGGGAGAGGATGAGCTTGGTGTCGTCTGCGTATGACACGATGTTGAGTCCGTAGGTTCTGACGATGGGGGCGAGTGGAGCCATGTAGACGTTGACGATGAGCTGTTGACGCTGGTCAAGGCCTTCTTCCTCACCACTGTCATCGTCACTGGGCATGTGTGGGTTGGGAGCGGGGGGCTGCTGCTGTTCATCGTCATCCAGAATCAGGGGGATCCTTCTGCGCAAGGCCAGGTTGTGTAGCATGCAGCAGGCGACTACCATCAGGCATACCTTCTGTGGTGAGTACATAAGTGCACCACCAGTCTTGTCCAGGCACATAAATCTTGAGTTCAGCTGTCCAAAAGTGCGCTCCACCACACAACGTGTCCTCCCATGTGCATCATTGTATAGGACTTCCCCCGGCGTTGTTGGATTCCCCAGTGGGGCAGCAACCATGGACGATTGGGATACCCAGGGTCACCTAGTTGTGAGACATACAGGCAAACAGTGTGATCTGAATATGTGATTTGAGCCGCATGTCACACATACATCACAGTCATTGACACAGCCCACTCACCAACAAGCCAGGCCCGCTCGGGGTGCAGATTGGCCATCAATTGGGGTATGGTGCTGTGCCGCAAGATGTGGGAGTCATGTGCCGAGCCAGGATACTTTGCACACACGTGTGGGATGATCTGATCCGCCTGGCATACCACTTGCACGTTGATGGAGTAGTAGTGTTTGCCGGTCCTATAGATGTGTTCACTTGCCTGTGGTGGAACGTGGGCAATGTGGGTACCATCAATGGCTCCCACAACATTTGGAATGCCTCCCAGGTCATAGTACTCCCCCTTCATAGCTGCCAATTCATCCCTCCTCGGGAAGTGGACAAGTCTGTCCTTGTAAAGCACCGATGCTGACAGGACGTCACGCAACTCCATGCTGAACATGGGCTGTGACATCCCACTGGCGCTAGCCACAGTGTACGGGAAAGACCCAGTGGCGAAGAAATGCAGTGCAGCCATAACCTTCACTGTAGCAGACAATGCAGCCGGATATTTTCTTTTGGGCTTCAAATGGGCCTCCAACTGGGCACATAGGTTTCGTAGTGTGCGGCGATCCAAACGGAATTTCCTGATGATTTCGTTGTCCTCCATCGTCACCAGGTCGGGGACAGGTCGGAAGAACGGTGGTCTCCTCCTACGTATGTCAGGGTACACAAGCATGGGCTGAGTTATAGATGAGATGTGGTGAACAGCTTACCCAGAGACTCACACAACCACAACATTTGCAGGACTCATGGTCACATGAAATGCACAAGTGACCTGCATTCAGACGTTGTTTTTCTTCACTCACTCGACATACTGACACTACGACATCCAAAGAAGTCAATGTGTATGGCATATAGTACACTGCTACATCAAGGATGAGCTGCCC
This sequence comes from Calotriton arnoldi, assembly GCA_963921515.1. Classification (NCBI taxonomy): domain Eukaryota; kingdom Metazoa; phylum Chordata; class Amphibia; order Caudata; family Salamandridae; genus Calotriton; species Calotriton arnoldi. The sequence goes on from CAWUFW010000826.1 coordinate 2,883,269, forward strand.
TGTGGTTAGACTGCACAGCACTTGTGTTTCCCAGCATCAGTGCTGAGTTGCATGTAGCTGCTGTCACTGCACGACCGCAAGCTTTAGTCCCACAATACACAACAACATTACGGGATAAGGGCAGTGAGTGTCATCTGGACAACGCAACATGGATATACAGCACGGTGGACAGACACATGTGGACATTATGGGTCAGTCCTGCGTGAGTGTGTGAGGAATTTGCTTAACAGACATTGCAATGTCTACCTGAATGAGGCACAAATGCACATGGATTGTGTATACATGCCCACGTGGCTGACAATGACCGATGATGTCGGTCAGGGCTATGTTTGGTTGTTCCACGGGTGCACTCCTATGACGTGTGTGAGAACATTTGCAGGCAATGGCAGCTAGGCACACTGCACGCCACCCCAGTACATGTGTTGGGGGTGCTAGGGATTACAAGTCTGTCTGATTTGCAGACAATGGACACCTCTGATTGTCTGCCTACGTCACTGGCCCTTCACAAGACAACCCCTGGCCAAGGGACGCCAGTCAGATGTCAAGGGATATACAAGCGATGTTCACAGGTTGGATGTTTCATTACACAACATTGGTACAGTGCGAGGGACCTTTGTCCTTATTGACTCCTTCCCTCATTTCAGTCCATGCTGGCCCCGAGGCCTGACAATGTCTGTAATTTCACTCTCCTTTTCTTGGACATACCATGTGTGCGAGGACTTGACTCAAAGGTCACACTCTCTCATACCTTCACAGTGTAGTGACCAACTGGTCACTGTTCTAGTTGTTCTGATGCACCAGCCACTCCCAGAGGCTGGCCCCACCCCAGGGCCACCCAGCACAGGCGTCACTGGCCATGTGACCCTGCCAACAAACGGGGCCGGATGCACATGCCCTGGGCCAGTTCTCCCATACATGTACAGTGTCTGTGTGGTTACTTTATAAGCATGGGGGCCTCGTGCCCCACGACATTACACATGGGGTGCACCAATCACTTTAGGTACATGAGTTGTGATGTGTGATGTAATTCGCATGGCGCCAATGCAAATCAGAATGTGTTCGCAGGTGCGGTAGCTGGCATCCGCAGCGATGACACGCATTGGCCCCAATTGGATGATGCAGGGTTGCGGTCGCAGCTTCCAGGCCGCTGCAGTGTGGCAACCACTATGCAAATGAGCCATCAGCCAATGGGGGCCTTCGGCGTACATATCTTGACATTGCAGTGTGCGCGCTCTGCAACTGTGGGGCTCGGCATTGGCCCCAATGACCTTCAGGGGCACCGAGGGTCACTCATGAGGATTGGGTGGGCCTCGCACTTTGCATTTGGCAGGTTGCCACATTCATCGTGGTGCCGCCACGCTTGCTGGGAGTTGTATTTGTTCAGGGGTTGCATGCGTGGAGATGTTTGGTACGTACCTCTGCTGTTGAGCGCAGCGGCGTCTTGTCTGCCGGAGGTGCAGCAGGTAGTGCAGCGGGAAGGCCTGTTGCGCAGGATCCATGGCGGCTCCGGTGGTTTAGATGCGTTCTGTATCGGCTCTTCCTCTCCGTTGTTGTGTTTCCGCCATCCGCAATGCGGTGGTTTTTATGCGGCGGTGGGAAGGGCTGTTTGCCACATCGTAATCTGGTTGGCGGACGGAACGTGTTTCCGCACGCCGGTCTTGCTCTGTTGGCTTCATCCACCACCCTTGCGTATGCAAGAAACGCGCGGAGCCTGACAGACCGCGGCGGACGGAATACGGCCTCTGTTGGACCATTGTAATTCGGTGGTCGCAATGACCGCATCTGGAGCGGGGAAATGAACCTTTTCCGCCACCAGTGCGGATGGGCTTCCGTCCGTCATCGTAATGAGCCCCATAGATAGTGTATGCCCGGTCTCAGGATCGAAACTCATCCTTCTGTACCTTCTTTGTCTAACTGCCTCCAACTGGAAATTTCCAGTCATGGCGGGTCTTCATTGGTTCTGAATTGTACATAATGTATCACCATGTTTGCTGAAGTCAGTCCCTCTGCAGCAATCACAGGAGGCTGGTCAGACTGGACTCCGCTCGAGTGTACCTGAATAAAATATACTTGGTTTGTATTCTCTACTGTCTGACCGACTCTTCATTTGTATGGAAGGCTGAGAGGTGGTCGCGAGTGACCTGGGTGGCCCTAATCGGGTCACTTCCTTCACCCCGCGAGTGTAGGTAAATGTACACCTTCCGCTGTAAGAAATAAAAAAAATCTGTAGGTAGAGAATAGATGCAACAGACCTGTCCTCCAAATCCAACGCAGCATCATTTATAAGCCATCAGGTTCGGTCTCTAATTAGCAACAACAGAGAGCAGAATTCTGCATTAAAGCTAGTGGGGGGGCTCCATAACAAATGTCCCGGCTCTCAACAACATATGTCTCTTGCCTCACTAGGAGGAGGGGCCTTCCCCCTTCTCATCTCTTTGGGATTTTGCCCTTCTTCTTCTGTGTATGCCAGGTCTGTTGTGGGCGCTGTTCCCAGGGTTTCTCGTCCTCCTCCTCTGTTCATCCAATCCGGGATGACGTAGCTGGGCCTTCAAGGCCCAGGAGAGCAGCTGCTTCAGGCATCTCAGTAAAATGGCATTGCTTATTGTTGTACTCAAAGGCTATACCAAAAGTATAGGTCCACCTATATCTGATTTGTCGAGCTTTCAAGGCTGTAGTGATGGGGCGAAACTGCAGACGATGGGCCAAGATGGCCTGAGCCACATCCTGGAAGAGCGACCAGGTGGCACCCTGGAATTCGATAGTATCAGTTTTCCTAGCTCTCTGAAGCACCAGTTCTTTAATCTTGGAGGAGCTAAATTTTGCTAGGATATCCCTGGGGCACCTGCCCCCTTCAGGAAGCTGGGGACCCACCCTGTGAACACGCTCCAACCTCACCTTCGGGTGGTCATCTCCCAGCAGATTCGAGAAAAGGCCTACCATGAAGGCCTCCAGGTCTGGTTCCTCAGGCCCCGCAGCCCTGATGTTGTCACGATGGGAGCGCTTCTCTAAATCCTCACATTTAAGGAGGGCAGATTGCAATTGCGCATTTAAAGCGGTCGTCTCTTCCTCCACTGGCGCCAGCCACTGATCAAATTCTTGAGATTTCGTTTTTAAATCCAGGGTACGTACCCACTGAGTCCACATCAGACTGGAGGGATATCAGGCGGGAATTCATCTTTGTCTTAAAATGTTCAAAGGAAGCATTGATGTCTGTTTTGATTTCTTCACGTAGCTCCTTCTCTAAGTCTCGTAGTAAAGCTAGGAGATTTTCTCTAGTGAACGCCATGTTATCCTCCATGAGTGGTGATGCCCCCCCATTCGGGACTCCGTCGGTTTGAAGTAGCTTGAAACTCTATTTGTCTGTACCTTTTTCGGTTGCAAAGACTCTTTGGGGCGGTGCAGCGTATCATCCCTGGGCTTATATAATGGGTTCCAGGGCACAAAACTCTCACAGCAGGCACAAAGCCGCCTTCTGGGAGGACTACATTGTCCTGGATTCAAATAGCTGAGTTCAATCGTGGGCTGCCACGCATATCTCCATGGTCAATTAAAAATTCTCCTTAGGGCTATCGCCATGCTCTTCTTCCTGCAGGCCCGGGGCCTACACCCTTCATATGTGCGGAGTCTCCCACCGCCTCATTCCAGTGGAAAGAAGAGATATTGTGTAAGCGATGGAGAGCGTCAGCCCCGAGGAGACATAAACAGTTGCAAAACTCCCAGCAGCATCCAGGTGAGATGTTTAGACCTCGGAGGCAGCAGGCGTGAGATAGTGGACACCAGTATTAATCTCTTACAAGATCCTCTAGGCAGCCACATAGCCCCGAGCGATCCAGACATCGCAGTCCCCAAATATTCGGCTGCCCTCTTAAAGTCAGGCAGTCATATTCAAAAAGACTCGGTACAATGCTGAGAATGTTTCCAAATAGAAGAGGGGAGGCAGACTTAGCTCTGTGACACGATCAGAAGTTCAGGATCTGGCACATGTAAACCACATCAACCTGCTTAGCACCAAAGGGTCTCACGGGGATGCCACGCTCTCTTTGCCTGGCCGCAGCTCGTCTTCCGCCAGGTGCCTTGTCAGGGTTGTCAGCATGACTCGCCAATGTCTGGACCGAGAGCAGGTCCCGATTGGAGCCTCCGACCGCCCTATAATGCCGCTGCCTCCACCACAGCCTCCAGACAAATCTCCCCGATCGGGGCAGGCTCGGGCTCAAGTCGTGGCCGCCATATTCCCCCGCCGAGCCGCTCCGGTCTCCACCCTGGTCGTCCATGTCCCCGCTCTCCCCCATGATCGAAGAGCGCCAGAAGGGCTTCTACTGCAGTCCGCTTGCACTCTGCTTTGCATCTTGCTTGATTTGAGAAGTGGGTGCGCGGGTAAAGATCTAGCTCGCAGGGTCCGGTGATAAGCCTTTGTGGAACACATCCACATGGCCATGATGGCTGGCCAACCCTCCAATAAATAATTTTTAAAAAGGAAATACTACCCACAAAAGTATAAATCCCACAAAAAGTATGAATTTAATTTAAAAATGTTAAAACAACACAAAACATATTTACATTTGAAACACTGAAAAATACTCTCCACTCAAAAGTACTGTATATTCCATAGCCGCACAACCTGTAATTAAAAAAAAAATAATTCTTCATCAAAAAATCAATGAACCCTACGTTTTGGAATTAATGTAAAAATATAAATATATAATTATAAACATCTGTAATAAAATAACAACTTATTTAAAAAATGTTTGAAATGTGGTGGATGCGGGAGATCTGCCAAAAATAACTATTTAATAATAAAAATAATGATAACTTTTTTTATAGAGCGCCTGCTTACTTCAACCGAAGTGTCCCCACGCTAAGATTTCACTCTCAGGCACTGCACCTTTGGCGCACACTCCAGAATGGCCTTTAAGTCTGTCTGAATAGCCAGGTTTTTAGTTTCTTTCGAAAGGTCAATTCATTTCTTTCCTGTCTGTGTGCCAGAGGCAGGGCATTCTACTTTTTGTAGGTCAACAAACTGAAAGAGCTTCCTCCAATGCGTGCTCATTCCCAGTAGGGATGGTGGCTAAAGAGGCCCCTGCAGACCGGAGACTTCAGCTGGGTAGATAGGGTTTGACAAGAGAGTGCAAATAACGAGGCCCTGTCCCATTCAGGATTCTGTGACAGCAACACATGGCTTTAAAAGACACTGGGCCCGATTCACAGAACTAACTTAAGACAAAATCCTAAACTTACTACCATTTTGGTATACACAGAAGGCACTTACTCATTTTGGTATTCACAGAAGGCACTTACTTACTCATTTTGAGTAACTTACTCATTTTGTGTAACTTACTCATTTTGTGTAACTTACTCATTTTGGTATTCACAGAAGGCACTTACTCATAAATGAGTAAGTGCCTTCTGTGAATACCAAAATGAGTAAGTTACTCAAAATTAGTAAGTTACTCAAAATGAGTAAGTAAGTGCCTTCTGTGAATACCAAAATGAATAAGTGCCTTCTGTGAATACCAAAATGGTAGTAAGTTTAGGATTTTGTCTTAAGTTATTTCTGTGAATCGGGCCCACTCTCTTGCCCAGTGGCAGCCAGTGCAGTTTATCAAGAGTGGGCCTGTAGGCAATAGCCTCGGGAGATTAAGCAGCAGACGAGCTGCTGCATTCTGCACCCTCTGTCGTCTCCACCATCTAAATTGTGAGACTCCCAGATACAGCACAGTACCAGCGCCTGGACTACTGACTTTCTGGTGGCCTCTGGTAGAAACATCAAGATCTGCTCGGCTGGTGATCTGACTGTCGTACGAAAGTCTTGCATCAAACCAAATGCCGAGGTTCTTAACTTTCGACTTGGGATCAGGTAGTGGCCCAAGTGAATCTGGCCATCAAGTAGAGGACCAGATTGATGGTTGCTTCCTTAGAATAAGAACCTCAGTTTTTCCAGCATTTAGTTTAAGGCACCTATGGCTCATCTACTCAGCCAGTTCAGACAAACAGGATTCCTGCAGAGCTGTAGAGCCACCTTCATCCTGAGACAGAGTGATAATAAACTGAGTTTGTCAGATGTGGGATATCTACCAAAAAGCAGCAGATTTTGGGTTCACCCTTTTTAGATTGCACCAAGGTCAAGTACTCTCTAGGGTGGGCGGGACATCCATCACTTTTTGGTGGAAGTCAACAAACTCTAATTGAGGCTCTAAGTTGTCTACTGCAGCCACTACAGCAGTACATGCAGTCCTTAAGGAAACACCACAATGATAAGGGACTCGTAACAGAATGGTAATAGAATGTTTTTTCTAACATTCTGTCCTTCCGTATTCTTGGAATATGAAGCAACAGTTTAAAAGCCAGACTTACATATTCTCCCTAGGACCATAGACTGTAGAATTCTGAGCATGCCATTAAGGTGACTCAGTGAGTTAAACACCCACTACTGACATCTACTTTGATCTAAACGTCACAAATTGAATCCTAGAAAGCCTAACTGAGCCCTCCATTCATCTTTGGTTGTTAAAGTTAGAGCCAATACAGTGGATAACAGTAACTTCCTTTATTTGCAGTGCTTTTCAATGCAGAAATATGGTTTGGAGAACAATATAAAAAATCTTTTTTTATGAAATAAAGGACAATAGCCCGATATGGTTTGAAATGCCGTGCTCAGGGCATTGAAAGTCACCATTTTTAGCACCCAATGAAACTTTACTAGCTGTTGACTCTTGGTACAAGTCCTACAAAATCAGTCTTGTAGCTGATGGAGCAGGGTAAATGAAAAATTTTAACCTCCTAATATTTACGTAAAATAGCACACAAGTTCGTCTTAAGTAAATAACCAACCATGTATGTTATGTGTAAAGGGTTAAAGGTAACACGCTATTTATGTGCAAACTAATTTACTTACAAATTGTCAACGTGGTTAACATAAGTCTAATATTTGCGTACTAACTGGAATAATAAATGCATGATTGGTGCTTGGAAATAAACTGTGTAGTGGCAAAGCAAAGCGTTGGTAAGTAAGGGATGGCTTTATATGTCGCTTTTGCTAGGTAATACCTAATTGGGGTACGTAGAATGACGGGAGGGAAACGAAAAGGCTTATATTCTTTATTCTTAACTATGTTTTGTTTATCTTTATAATAGTGCGCTTAGGCCTGTTGAGCAGCGATCTAAAATGGCCGCCATAAGCTAGAATACGCAGGCGTGAGAGGAGTTATGAAAGAGAGAAAGGCCGTGAACAAGAGAGATCATGTGATCATTCCAAAGCCTAGGATGGAAGCGTGGTCAAGGCTGTGATGACCTTATCGCATAAACGTGTGCCAAAGCAAGACAGCGAAAAGCGTGAGAAGTCGCAGGGAATAAATGAATGGACAATAAACTGGCCGACTGAAAAGTATCAGAAAAGGATACAGTTTGAAAACCATGAACTAAGGGAGAATGTCATGAACCCGTGTGAAACGACAAAAGTATAAATTTGCCACAAAGAACTGGTTGAAACATTGATATTCATAGTAAAATGTATACTGACCCGAATGGACCAATTAGAGAGAATCTCGCCATAAAGATGTAACATTTTCACTTAGTAAGCTAGTATTAGGGTATAAGAAGACCTACTCTTAGAGGGGAGGGTTGTTGTTGGTAGTAGCTGTTTGATGCTGTTGTTTTTTCAACGCTGCCGTTTTTATGAACTGATGCTGCGGCTGCTGCAGCTATTTTATATTTTTGATTGAGCATAAGATGCTGCTATTTGAGAACCTTTATGGTTTTCAATAGATTTTTTCCATTTAAAACTGTTAGACTTTTATTCTTAAGATCTTAAAGGGAAAGGAACGAGAAGGCCTGTTTTCCAGGACAGATAGATAGATCTTTCGGGAGTTCTTGCTGTGACGAACTTTATTTTTCCATCTAATAGGTATGCATTGCAATTTCAATTTATTCTTATAATGATGCTAAATGTAATAACCTGAATAATAAATCTGAAACTTATTCATGCTTCTAAAGTTTATATAAACTTTATTATCTTTAAAACAATGAGTCAGTGGTTCTTTAGCTCAATGATAAATGTAAATGTTTAAAGGTTTATAGTGATTGAGCTGGTCTTAATCACCATCAACTAATTCCTACTAGTTGGTCCATCGACCAATGAGCGGAATACCTTAGAGCTTGAGAAGTATTATGTCATTTTTATAAAAAGGTATCCCGTCTCCTTCCAGCATATCGTTTAACTGTTTTTCTCCTAGGTAAGGACGGATGAGATCCAGGGAATATATGAGAGTGTGAATGTATATGCGGTGTTATGGGCCCCACCGTCATATGGATATAGTTGTGTTTGAGAGGGATATTTGTACCTGGACGTCCAAAAGCATATAGGAGAAGAAATTTTTATTGTTAGCGCTGGATCAGATTTCTTGGTAGCAGAGGATGGTTACTATAGATTAGTTTGGTGATTATTGATTATTGATTATTTCATGTCTAACATTTAATGTTGAATCGCGTTATGTTATATGTAAGTCAAAGTTTTAACGCTTCCGGGAAGTAGGAAGTGGAACACGTGTGGCAAGAGAAGTCACATGGAATAGTGCATTGTCTGAGTTCATATTGGTGATAACACAGGTTGTGTTATGATAGGGACATTTTCTGTATAAAAGGTGTGTAAGTGAAATAGCAACCGGTTTTCTTGTGAAACTCTGGCCTTAATTCTCAGGAGCAGTGTAGTCTCCGCATGTGTTTTATCCCCAGAGAAACGGGTTTACTCCTTGCTTGAAAGAAGGGTAAGGTAGAGGGAAGTGCTACACTTATCGAACAAAACTGTATTCTTGCGAGCTAGAATAAACTGTCACTTTTGTTTAAGCGAAATCAGACAATGGAAATGTGTTTTTAATGTCGTAACTAACAAAGAACTGTTGAAAATAAAATTGCTGATAAATTTTGTGAAGGAGGGGTCAGGAGCAGAGCTGACGTAGACAAAAGCCGCGCTGGGATTGGACAGTGCGCTGTTATACAGAAACCGCTCTGATTGGAGTGTTGGTGTGAGTCGCGCTGGGATTGGTCCGAATAACCAGTGACGTAGAAGCTTAGGATTGGAGCGTTGGTGTGAGTCGTGCTGGGATTGGTCCGAATAACGCATAGAGAACAGTGTTGAATCGCGGACTTTTGAGAAGGGAAAGAAATTGTGAATCATGACTTATTATGAGTATGGTAGAGAGAAAACGTTGTGGATGTCAAAAGTTAAGAACTTTTTTGAGAAAGACAAAAAGGTAGTGACTAGAGAGGGACAAATAATTCCTCCGCCGAAGTCACCAGCTTCGCACATGATGCAGAAATACGGATATCATACCTGCATATGGTTAGAAAATTGGACTAAATATACTAAGAATGATGGAGCATTGGCTTTTCCTGAGAATGGTTCATTTAGTGTAGCTGTACTTCGGAATTTGAGAGAGAAGATGGCGATGCTTGAACCTAAACCTAGACCGACACAATTTGAAGCTTTAAGTGAATGGGAAGATGAGATGTATGAACGAGAAAGATTCAGAGGATTAAGAAATCATGAGTTTGTACCTGGAAGGTTGTGGGGAGTGAATCATGAGGACAGAATAAAGCGTTGGAGATATGCTAATATGACAGGAGGTTTGTTTCCGGCTTTTACAGTTGAGGAAGAAGCAAAGAGAAAGTGTACAGAGAAAAAGAAACATGTGGTTACTGAAAAGTATGGGTATGGTGGTAGTGAGACAGAAGATGAATTGCTGGAAGATATTTTAAACAGAAACCCACCTCCATACCAACAGAATTCTGCGGTGGTGACACCTAATGCACCGCCAATGGAAACTGGGAGGAATAAAAATCCCGAACGAAGAGATGAGATAAATAGGTCACAAGATCAATTGAAAACTCCACAAAATGAGAAGATAGAAAGTGACAATACAACTGAATTGGCAAAAACCACAAGAGAATTAACTGAAAAGATAAGAGAATTAACAATGAATATGGAAGCTGTAACTGTACCAGTAACAATAGGTCCAGTAATACCAGTCTTTGAGAATCAGAAAATTGAAGAGCATTCTTTAGTCATTCCTATGAATTCACATTTGCAAAGAAGGAAAGAAGGGATGGAATTAGACAATGAAGGTGCAAGGAACTTGGTTAGTACATATAGACCAAGCCCACCTACTAATTTGACGATAAATGAAAATGAGTTCAGGAGAATACCTATGGTAATTGAGTCTGCATCAGAGACACCAGAAAGGAGTAAAAATTGGATAGAATTAAATAGTACGCCTGTAGGTCCGACTCCAGATGAATTGAATGAATGGATGAAAACTGTAAAAACGAAAGAGACAGAAACAAAACCCTTAGATGTAATTAGGTTAAAAATAGACATGGAAGAATTGATTTTAGGGACAATTGGCACAGAGAAACTGAAATCTTATCAGGATGACGAAATTATGTTCTTGTGCAAGAGTATTACATGGAGAGCTAGAAATTTACATGACAAATTAGAAGAAACAGCAAATGAACTAGGAGTAGAATTTGTAAAAGTGAGAACGTTGCAGAAACCATATAGAGTAGATTTTTGCGAGGAAGATATAGAGAATTTGAACACATCAGGACGATTAACCCAAATAAAAGAATTAATTGTTTTACTGAGGAAATGGGGTGATGTGGATAGATGGAGAAGCAGATGGACTAAAAGGAATGAGAAAGTGACAGACAAAGCGTCTTTGGCTTTTGCGGTGACAGACAAGGAATCAATTGTAAGAGAATACCCGATGAGAGAAACTCCAGGAGGTAGTTATGTGCATGTCCCATGGTCTAGACAGGATATATTGTCATTTACAAATGACTTCCCAAAGTTGAGAGAGAAGCCAGTAGAATGGTACAGACAAGTGGAGAGGTTTGTTAAAGTTTCAAAGGTGTTGTGGATAGATTTGGATGGACTGTTTGATATAGTAGTACCAGCTGATTTGTGGACAGAATGTAAGATTACTATTGATTGGCCAACTGTAGAATATCCAAGAGATGCTAAAACAGGAGCGCCAGGACCAGAAGTGATGAGGAAATATGATCAAGTAATTACCTTTTTGAAAAATAAGATTCCGCCCAAAGAAACGGATTGGGTAAAAATAGACAGAACCACACAGGAAAGTAAAGAATCAGTACATGCATATTACGAGAGGCTACTGTTAGTTTTTAAACAGTATAGTGGTTATGAGACACTAAATGAGAAGGATATGAGTCATTTTGTATATAGATTTGTTTATGGGTTGAAACCAGAGATCAGTGAAATGATTAAACAGCATATGATTTGTTGGCAGAATAGCACGGTAGATGAGGTTTTGAGGTATGCTAAATATTGTAGTGATGACATTGAGAGTAGACAGCGTAAATTGAAGGAGAAAGCAATGTGGGCACAAGTGAAAGTTGCAGAGAAGCAAGAAGCTCAATTGAGTAATTCAGTTAATGAAGCAGGACAGACTAGATTTAAACCAAACATAGGTAAAGGAAAAGGGCAAATGAGCATAGAAGAGGCAAAGAAAAAGTGGCCATGCCACAACTGAAAGTTAGGGCATTGGAGAAACGAGTGTAAATTTCCTCCAAAACCTAATACGGAAAATCAATCATTAAATCCACAGGTGCAGAGTGAGGTAGTTACCCAACAAAGTCAGGTGCCACAACCACCACTTCCCAAGAGTGTTAATCAACAGAAATACAGTGCAGAAACAGGATTCTACGGAGGAGAGCAGGTAACACAATTGCCGCGCGCAGCTGCCATATCTCAGTACTGGCTACGGCAGGATGGTGATGAGTCGGATGAAAGTTTATGACGGTGCCTAGGAGAGGAGGAAGAGTGCGTGCTTGGCGCAACTCTAGAGGTAGATCAGTCAGGTCCATTTGTGGATGGAGAAGTGAATGGTGCAAATGTAACATTCCTTGTGGACACTGGAGCTACCCGTTCTACTGTCAGGTCAGTGGAAATTCCAAACCTTCCTCTCTCAGGTGAACATATCCAAGTAGTGGGTGTTTCGAATCAGCAAATTAAGGCGCCTCTTACTAAATTAGTGGAGGTAAAGATTGGTCCATTTAGTGAAATGCACCGATTTGTGGTATGTGATTGCAGTCCTGTGAACCTATTAGGACGCGATTTACTTTGTAAGATGAACTGCACCATCTATTGTACGCCAGATGGAATTGCATTTCGAACCCCAGATGAAGATGTATTGTATAAAATGACAATGGTAAAGTTAGAATCAGAAGTTAACGATTTATTTCCAATATTTGACGTAGAGAAAATCCCAAATGAACTAAAAGAAACAGTGAAACAAGAAGTGTGGGATTTTACGGGAGAAGATATAGGGTTAATGAAAGAAGTAGACCCTGTAAAAATTTCTGTTAAAGAAGGAACGAGTTATCCAAATACGCCACGGTACAAATTGACACCAGAAATAATTGAAGGAATAACACCAGTAATAAATAAGATGATTGAGCAAGGGATTCTGAAGGAAATAATGAGCAGTCCATGTAATTCGCCAATAATGGGACTGAAAAAGCCCAATGGAACATATAGAATTGTTCAGGATTTGAGAAAGGTAAACAAAATTGTTGTGCCTTGTTGTCCAATAGTACCGAACCCCGCTGTGATTCTATATCAAATTCCTCGCCAAGCAGAATGGTACACAGTTATTGATTTGTGCCATGCATTTTTCTCTATTCCATTACATCCAGATAGCCAGCCATTATTTGCGTTCAGGTTCGGAGAGCGTATTTTGGCATGGTGCCGAATTCCTCAAGGGTATACAGAAAGCCCCTCGATTTTTAATCAGATTTTAAAGAAATCATTGAAAGATTTGAAAATGCCAGAGAAGTCAGTGATGGTTCAGTATATTGATGACCTACTGGTGGCATCAAAAACGAAGGAAGCATGTGTCAATGATACAATTGCTTTGCTGAATCATTTAGCAAAAAGAGGACATAAGGTGTCCCCATCAAAATTGCAGTTTTGTCAACAAGAGGTCCAGTATCTAGGGCATAAGATTGAAAAAGGAGTGCGAAAGGTAACGACAGAAAGAATAAAAATAATCCAAGGAATGAGAGCTCCAATGACACAAGAGAGGTAAGAATGTTCCTAGGAATGGTTGGATATTGTCGACAATGGATAAGTGGATTTTCATTAATTGCAAAACCATTACAGAGATTGACGAAGAAGGATGTTAAAGATCCTTTTTAAATGAATGATAAGGAGATGAAAGCATTCAGAGAACTGAAAAAGAAACTGTGTGAAGCTCCGGCATTGGGAATGCCTGACTATGAAAAAGACTTTGAGTTGTATTGCCGTGAAAGAGATGGATGTGCATTTTCAGTACTGGTGCAGAGACATAGAAACATGAAAAGACCAATTGCATATTTTTCAGCTGTTTTAGATCCAGTAGCGAAAGCGTTGCCTGGATGTTTGAAAGCAGTTGCTGCTACTTGTGTAAGTCTGGAACAGAGTGAAGGCATAGTGATGGGATATCCACTGAGAGTATATGTCCCACATTCTGTGGAAATTCTTTTGACAAGAACCAAAACTCAATACATGACACATAGTCGGCTGACTAGGTATGAAAAAGTAATATTGAGTGCGGACAATGTGACCATTGACAGATGCATGAATGTGAATCCTTCGACATCATTGCCAGATGAAGAAAGTGTGATTGAAATGGATGAAGTTGATCATGATTGTCTGAATGTACTCGAATACTGTACAAAACCAAGACCCGACATACGGGATGAGCCTTTAACAGAATCAGATTATATTCTGTTTGTGGATGGCTCATGTTTGAGAACGGATGATGGAGTTCTAAGTGCAGCTTATGCCGTTTGCACAGTAGCTGCTGTGATGGAAGCATCTTGTTTGAAAGGGATACGTTCTGCCCAAGTAGCGGAGTTGGTAGCTCTAATTCAAGCATGCAAGTTGGGAAAGAATGTTCGAATAACAGTTGTCACGGATATCCAATATGGCTTTGGGGTGGTGCATGATTTTGGGCAGATCTGGTCTCAGAGAGGTTTCTTGACGTCTGCAGGAACGCCGATACAAAATGGTGAGTTTGTGAAAAAGTTGCTTGAGGCGATACAGCTGCCTAAACAGATTGCGGTAGTGAAGTGCAATGCACATAAAAATGGGGAAGACTACATAACTGTCGGCAATAAGTTTGCTGATGAAATTGCACAGTACTGTGCTAAGAATGTGGTCTCATTGAATCGAAACCAAGAAAGAGAGCATATTTCATGTCCTTTGCTTTTTACTAACTCTGTTGAAACATGGGATGAGGTAAGACAATTACAGGAAGCAGCAGATGATGAAGAAAAAGATAACTGGATAAAAGCAGGATGTAGAAAACATGAGAAAAATGATGTTTGGGTTTACAGGGATGAAAGACCAGTTATGCCTGATAGCATGATTTCTGACATGGCACGGATGTACCATGGACAAGCTCATATTGGGAGAGACTCAATGATCAGACTTTTTAGACAAACATGGTATAATCCAAAATTCAGAGCCATAGCTGAGAGTCTTTGTCAAAGGTGTCTTATTTGTCAACAGCTAAATCCAGGAAGAAAGACAGTAGTGAGTCTAGGAACAATAGGACGAGAGGGAGGTCCTTTCACAAGAATGCAAATGGATTTTATTGAAATGCCTCCGAGCAATAGGCTAAGGTATGTCCTTGTAGTCGTCTGTTTGTTTTCCCGTTGGGTGGAAGCATACCCGACCAGAAGGAATGACGGAATAACGGTAGCAAAGCTTATGCTGCGAGAATTCATTCCAAGGTATGGTTTTCCAGTAACGATTGAAACAGATAGAGGAAAACATTTTCAAAACGAATTGATTCAATTAATTTGTGAAGCACTTAGTATTAAACAGAAATTGCACTGTGCATACAGACCAGAGGCTTCTGGAATAGTAGAGCAGGTGAATGGAACAATTAAGAACAGGCTAGGTAAAATGTGTCAAGCCACAGGACTCAAATGGCCAGATGCCTTGCCATTAGTCTTAATGACAATCAGAAGTATACCGGAAAGAAAGACAGGACTCAGTCCCCACGAGATAATTATGGGACGAGCAATGAGACAAGCACATGTACCTGTCAACAAACTACTGACTATAACTGATGATCTGGTGCTGGATTATTGCAAAGGATTGGCTGATGTGGTACGTTCTGTGTTTCATCAGGTTGGACCGGATGCGACCACTCTTGAAAGAAAACCAGCCCACGATTTGAATCCAGGAGATTGGGTCCGCATAAAAGTCCACCGAAGAAGAAACTGTTTGGTTCCTCGCTGGGACCAACCACGACAAGTGATCTTGGTGACAACGACTGCAGTCAAATGAGCGGGAGTGAAAAACTGGGTACATGCCAGTCACACCATCAGAGTTCCAGAACCTGAAGATCGACCTGTAAGTCGACATCTGGAAATATCTGACACCAGTTCAGCATCGGATGCAGAGGAAGAAACGATCAGGGCTCCAGAACCTGAAGATCGACCTGTAAGTCGACATCTGGAAGACCCAACTACAAGTGCAACGACATTAGGAGTGGAGGAAATAGCAGAAGTTCCAGAACCTGAAGATCGACATGTGAGTCGACATCTGGAAATATCAGACACCAGTTCAGCATCTGATACAGAGCATTCGGATTGTGAAGAAAATCTGAAAAGAAATTGGAAATTTGATAATATAAAAGAAGAAACTGAGCAAAAAGACAGTAACAGTGAGCAACCAAGTACAAGTTGTGGTGAGAACACTTCAGAGATAATATTAATAGACGAAGAAGGGAGAGTTTCAAATAGAAAGTTAGAAGAATCGGAAGATCCCCGAGGAGCAATAGGGACAGATCGGCGAACAAAAGAACAGGGAAATTTAGACGCAGATAGAGAAATTGACACAGATTCGGAAGAACCTCGAGGAGGGACAGAAGTAGGTGATCGAAAGAAAACACGAAAAGAACCACAAATAGATGAAAGAAATGAAATTATAAAATTTAAGATAAGAGACAATAAAGAAAGAACTGAAACAGAATCAGAAGAAAGTGGAGAAGAAAGAAACCAGAAACTAGAGTCGAGAAAGAGAACTTGGAGAACAGAAAGAGAGGAAAAAGAAAGTGAACCAAAAAGGCCAAGAAAAGGAGACAATTGGCCCAACGAAGTCAGAAAACTGAGATACAAAATCATAAGGCTAGATGGAAAAAGTGCAGAACAAGTAAATGAGGTAACAAGTCAGAAAGAACAAGAGAAACAAGGTGGAAAACACTTGCAGAAAACAAAAAGAATAAAGAAAGCAAATCTGAAGTATAAATCGCCTGAATGGCTATACATTGCTTTGACTGACATCAAAGAAGAAGAGATCACTCACGAGAACCCAGAAGAAAGCTGCACCCTAAATGGGTGAAGGTGAAGTGCAACGAACTTAAAGAAATTTGAACGAATTTCTACCGGATTTGACGAAAACACTGGATATGACAAAGAAAGAGTTCTGAAAAGAATTAAAAGAAAGTACCAAACGAAGACAAAGTGAAAGTGCAGGGTGGCTAAGAAGTCATTTCTGAGGTGTGGTGACACATTTTCCCTGTCCATAATAAATTAGATTATAGAACAAAAATGGAAGATACTAAAAATAGAAAGTGTAGATGTGAATTCTTAAGCAGGTGGTGTAAAATGTGCTTCTTTTGTACAGGATTATTAATGACAGTATGGATTATTTTAGCGATCACCATTCCAATTAGTTTAGCTGTAGAAGAAACGTCTAATAACACAGAGAATGAAAAAGGAGCTAACGTGATACAGAAAAGTAGTGCAGAATTACATAAAGACAAATCAATAACAGATTTTTCAAAGAATGTTTTTACTAAATTATTATATGAGTATGTAGAAACAATGGATGTAAGAGATTGTTATGTTTGTATGCAATTACCTGCGTCTGTCGCAGAAGGTGTGACCTATCATCACCTTCCTTTGACGTATGGAATAACATGTAGTGTTTTAGCAAGTCTATTTTACAAGACTGGAAGATTAGAATATTATTACACTAATATAGATAAGATTTTTGCAAAGATTCCTGTAGTTTCAGAACTAAATAAAGTGAAAGAAGCAAAAACATTTGGTGAATTTTTCATAGAAGAAAAGATTCTAACATTAGATGATATAGTTAAAAACAACCTTACCTGTGAGTTAAGAAATGAAGAAAAGGTATTTTTAGAAATGGTCGAGAATAGAAGAGTGAAATTTCAAAGAAAAGTGATAGAAGAGACAAAAACACCTCTTTGGGCGTTTGAGGAAGAAAATCATGACAAGAAAAAGACAAATGCAGCTATGACTCTGGATTGGCCCCAACAGGGAAGGTTGTGCATTAGAAGAAATAGAACAAGATATGACAATTATTTTGTGGGTTCCAGTGATTGCCATGACAATTATAAAATTTTAGGCGGATGGGGATTCAAAGGGGGAAAAGATCCAATATTTCCTGGGATCTATTATATTTGCGGTAACAGAGCTTATTACAGGTTACCGGACCATTGGTATGGATCATGTTATTTAGGCCTGGTTTTTCCAAAAATCTTTCATGTAGATAGAGCAGAAAAGGGAACACACGAAATAATGAAGACATTTACACGTAGAAAAAGGGAAAGTTTCTCAGAAATAGTAGGTGATATTTTTGGAGCATTGATACCAGCAGTGGGAATATCTTTGAATGCATTTAAAATTCGGAAATTATCCACAGTAGTAGATCGTTTATCTACAGATACTGCTGGAGGGTTCTTGATGGTAAATACCGAAATGGTTGCCATGAGAGCTATGGTGATGCAAAATCGACTTGCCCTTGACATTCTTTTGGCAAAAGAGGGTGGAGTCTGTGGAATGCTGAAAGTCCAACATTGTTGCACTTACATTCCAGATAAAAGTGAAAATATGCAAAAGTATATAAAGAATATTACAAATTTGCACAAAGAACTTGTTCCACTGGAGGTTGAAAATGTATTTGGAAAACTTGGTAAGAGTTTTTCTTCGGTAATAAATTGGTTTACTAGAATGAGTGGATTAATAGTAGGGAAAGTCATAATAGTAGCAACCATGATAATCATAGTAGTTTTAGTACTGAAGCTAATCATTACATGTATAAAGTGAAAAATAAGACAGAACAAAATAGAAAAGGAAAACAAGACAAACAAAGAAAGAGAGAGAGAAATGGGTGAAATAGAACTAGAAGAAATAAAAGAAAACATGTATAAAAAGACAAAGAGACAAGTTGAAAGAGATACAGTTGTGTAAACTAACAAAAACAAACGGACAAAGAAATATGCTATCTGATAGAAATGTACAACATGGGTTTATGTGGTGATATTAAAAATCACCAAAGGGGGGAGATGATGGAGCAGGGTAAATGAAAAATTTTAACCTCCTAATATTTACGTAAAATAGCACACAAGTTCGTCTTAAGTAAATAACCAACCATGTATGTTATGTGTAAAGGGTTAAAAGTAACACGCTATTTATGTGCAAACTAATTTACTTACAAATTGTCAACGTGGTTAACATAAGTCTAATATTTGCGTACTAACTGGAATAATAAATGCATGATTCGTGCTTGGAAATAAACTGTGTAGTGGCAAAGCAAAGCGTTGGTAAGTAAGGGATGGCTTTATATGTCGCTTTTGCTAGGTAATACCTAATTGGGGTACGTAGAATGACGGGAGGGAAACGAAAAGGCTTATATTCTTTATTCTTAACTATGTTTTGTTTATCTTTATAATAGTGCGCTTAGGCCTGTTGAGCAGCGATCTAAAATGGCCGCCATAAGCTAGAATACGCAGGCGTGAGAGGAGTTATGAAAGAGAGAAAGGCCGTGAACAAGAGAGATCATGTGATCATTCCAAAGCCTAGGATGGAAGCATGGTCAAGGCTGTGATGACCTTATCGCATAAACGTGTGCCAAAGCAAGACAGCGAAAAGCGTGAGAAGTCGCAGGGAATAAATGAATGGACAATAAACTGGCCGACTGAAAAGTATCAGAAAAGGATACAGTTTGAAAACCATGAACTAAGGGAGAATGTCATGAACCCGTGTGAAACGACAAAAGTATAAATTTGCCACAAAGAACTGGTTGAAACATTGATATTCATAGTAAAATGTATACTGACCCGAATGGACCAATTAGAGAGAATCTCGCCATAAAGATGTAACATTTTCACTTAGTAAGCTAGTATTAGGGTATAAGAAGACCTACTCTTAGAGGGGAGTGTTGTTGGTAGTAGCTGTTTTTGATGCTGTTGTTTTTCAACGCTGCCGTTTTTATGAACTGATGCTGCGGCTGCTGCAGCTATTTTATATTTTTGATTGAGCATAAGATGCTGCTATTTGAGAACCTTTATGGTTTTCAATAGATTTTTTCCATTTAAAACTGTTAGACTTTTATTCTTAAGATCTTAAAGGGAAAGGAACGAGAAGGCCTGTTTTCCAGGACCGATAGATAGATCTTTCGGGAGTTCTTGCTGTGACGAACTTTATTTTTCCATCTAATAGGTATGCATTGCAATTTCAATTTATTCTTATAACGATGCTAAATGTAATAACCTGAATAATAAATCTGAAACTTATTCATGCTTCTAAAGTTTATATAAACTTTATTATCTTTAAAACAATGAGTCGGTGGTTCTTTAGCTCAATGATAAATGTAAATGTTTAAAGGTTTATAGTGATTGAGCTGGTCTTAATCACCATCAACTGATTCCTACTAGTTGGTCCATCGACCAATGAGCGGAATACCTTAGAGCTTGAGAAGTATTATGTCATTTTTATAAAAAGGTATCCCGTCTCCTTCCAGCATATCGTTTAACTGTTTTTCTCCTAGGTAAGGACGGATGAGATCCAGGGAATATATGAGAGTGTGAATGTATATGCAGTGTTATGGGCCCTACCGTCAGAGCGACCCCTGACCTTGACTGGTAGGTCGCTCCCCCACCACACAGCTCCGTCTGTGTGCCCTGCTGCTGCCCCTGATTGTGCTCGTTTTTTTCCTTTCTGTGCCCCCTTGCTGCCCCTGATTGTGATCGTTTTTTCCTTTCTGTGCCCCCTTGCTGCCCCTGATTGTGATCGTTTTTCCTTTCTGTGCCCCCTTGCTGCCCCTGACTGTGATCGTTTTTCCTTTCTGTGCCCCCTTGCTGCCCCTGACTGTGATCGTTTTTTCCTTTCTGTGCCCCCTTGCTGCCCCTGACTGTGCTCGTTTTTTCCTTTCTGTGCCCCCTTGCTGCCCCTGACTGTGCGCGTTTTTCCTTTCTGTGCCCCCTTGCTGCCCCTGACTGTGATCGTTTTTTCCTTTCTGTGCCCCCTTGCTGCCCCTGACTGTGATCGTTTTTCCTTTCTGTGCCCCCTTGCTGCCCCTGATTGTGCTCGTTTTTCCTTTCTGTGCCCCCTTGCTGCCCCTGATTGTGCTCGTTTTTTCCTTTCTGTGC
This sequence comes from Calotriton arnoldi, assembly GCA_963921515.1. Classification (NCBI taxonomy): domain Eukaryota; kingdom Metazoa; phylum Chordata; class Amphibia; order Caudata; family Salamandridae; genus Calotriton; species Calotriton arnoldi. The sequence goes on from CAWUFW010000826.1 coordinate 2,903,737, forward strand.
CCCCTTGCTGCCCCTGATTGTGCTCGTTTTTTCCTTTCTGTGCCCCCTTGCTGCCCCTGATTGTGCTCGTTTTTTCCTTTCTGTGCCCCTTGCTGCCCCTGATTGTGCTCGTTTTTTCCTTTCTGTGCCCCCTTGCTGCCCCTGATTGTGATCGTTTTTTCCTTTCTGTGCCCCCTTGCTGCCCCTGATTGTGCTCGTTTTTTCCTTTCTGTGCCCCCTTGCTGCCCCTGATTGTGCTCGTTTTTTCCTTTCTGTGCCCCCTTGCTGCCCCTGATTGTGCTCGTTTTTTCCTTTCTGTGCCCCCTTGCTGCTCCTGATTGTGCTCGTTTTTTCCTTTCTGTGCCCCCTTGCTGCCCCTGATTGTGATCGTTTTCTCCTTTCTGTGCCCCCTTGCTGCCCCTGATTGTGATCGTTTTTTCCTTTCTGTGCCCCCTTGCTGCCCCTGATTGTGCTCGTTTTTCCTTTCTGTGCCCCCCTTGCTGCCCCTGATTGTGCTCGTTTTTCCTTTCTGTGCCCCCTTGCTGCCCCTCATTGTGCTCGTTTTTTTTCCTTTCTATGCCCCCTTGATGCCCTGATTGTGCTAGTTTTCCCTTCTGTGCCTGTTTCCCGCCGCTGCGCCCTGCGGCCCCGCCCCTCACTGCCCATTCGCTGCCCCATTCCCTGCTCCTCCCTCCCACCTCCCCATTTATGGCGGCTGCTGTGCGGCCGCGCAGCGGACGTGCGCAGCGGGCGCGCAGCTGGCGCGCCGTAGGCGCGCCTAAGGCAAGCCCGTCTGCGCCCGTCCGCGCCGTGACCGCGCCCAGCGCCAGACCCCCTGGTCCGGGCATCCCCGCGCCCGCCACATCAACAGACGCCGATACGACGCCAGCACCCTCCACGCACTCAACCCCGGAAAAGATCACGCCTGCTACCAGGCCACCCCGAAGCGCACCCAAGGGCCCTTCACCTGCCGGAACTGCAGCTTCGCCAGCACCCGCCCCGCCAAACCACCGCCCAGGAAAGAACCCAACTACCTCAGATGCATCCTCCTCAACACCCGCTCCGCCCACAAACACGCCATCGAACTCTGGGACCTTCTCGACTCAACCTCCCCAGACGTCGCATTCCTGACGGAGACCTGGCTGAATCCCGCTTCAGCCCCCGACATCGCCATTGCCATCCCGGACGGATACAAGATCACCCGCAGGGACCGCACCAACGGAGTCGGAGGAGGCATCGCCATCGTCCACAGGAACACCCTCAGAGTCTCAACCAACACCGACGACACCCTCAGCACCGCCGAACACATGCACTTCCAGATCCACACCGATCCCAACACCACCCTCAGAGGAACCCTCATCTACAGACCCCCGGACCCTGACCACAGTTCAGCGATTCCATCGCTGACTTCGTCAGCACACACGCCATCGCCTCCACGGACTACATCCTCCTCGGGGACCTGAACTTCCACCTCGAGAACAACAAGGACACCAACTCCACCACCCTGATCGACAACCTCGCCACCCTCGGACTCAGACAGCTCGTGACTACACCCACCCACGCCGCCGGCCACACGCTAGACTCCATCTTTTCCGCAAGCCCACACGTCTCCTTCAACCACACCTCCGAACCCCACTGGACTGACCACCACTGCATCCACTTCACCTACAGGAAGCCCACCACGCACCACCGCACCGAACAAATGCCTCGCCGCTGCTGGAGCAGAGTCACGGAAGACCAGCTAACCACAACCCTCGCCCTGAGCCCACCCGCCGAACCCTCCGACCCCGACACCGCCGCCCGCAACCTCAGACAGTGGATCGACGACTGCGCCAACACCTCGCCCCGCTCAAGAATCCGCCCAACAGCCACACCAGCAAGAAAGCCACCTGGTTCACCGAAGACCTCCAGGCCTCCAAACGAACATGCCGAAAACTGGAGAAGATCTGGCTCCACGAACGGACAGCGGACAGCTACGCCGCCCACAAGAGCGCCACCCGCAATCACCATCACCTCATCAGATCGGCCAAAAGGGCCTCACTCAAAGACCGCCTAGACAACAACGCACACAACAGCAAAGAGCTCTTTAACATCGTGAAGGAACTCTCCAACCCCAGCTCCAACACCAACGACATCCAGCCGTCGCAAGACCTGTGCGACTCACTGGCCACCTCCTTCCACCGCAAAATCGCCGACATCCACGACAGCTTCAACACCACGACCGCCCCGGCAACCACCGAGACCACTGCCCCCACAACCACCAACCGCCTGCTCTCCTGGACCAACATCAACGACGAGGACACCAGCGAGATCATGAACACCATCCACTCCGGTTCACCGCTAGACCCGTGCCCTCACCACATCTTCAACAAAGCCAGTACAGCCATCGCGCCCCATCTCCGGAAAATAATCAACATCTCCTTCGAGACAGCAACCTTCCCGGAAAGCTGGAAGCACGCCGAGATCACCGCCTTACTCAAGAAACCCAAGGCAGACCCCAAGGACCTCAAGAACTTCCGACCCATCTCTCTGCTCCCGTTCCCCGCGAAGGTCACCGAGAAAATCGTCAACAAACAACTGACCCGCTACCTCGAGGAGAACAACATCCTGGACCCTTCCCAGTCCGGCTTCCGCAGCAACCACATCACCGAAACCGCCCTCATCGCCGCCACCGATGACATCAGGACCATGCTAGACAACGGAGAAACAGCAGCCCTCATCCTCCTGGACCTATCAGCCGCCTTCGACACGGTCTGCCATCACACACTACGAACACGCCTTCACGACACCGGGATCCAAGAGAAGGCCCTGGACTGGACCACATCCTTCCTTTCCGGCAGAACACAAAGCGTCCGCCTCGCCCCTTCCGATCCAAGGCCACCAAGATCATCTGCGGCGTACCCCAAGGCTCCTCCCTCAGCCCAACGCTGTTCAACATCTACATGGCACCCCTCGCCCACGTCGCCCGACAGCACAACCTCAACATCATCTCCTACGCCGACGACACCCAGCTGATCCTCTCCCTCACCAAAGACCCTCACACCGCCAAAGCCCACCTCCACGAAGGAATGAAGGCCGTCGCCGAATGGATGAGGACCAGCCGCCTGAAGCTGAACTCGGACAAGACGGAGGTCCTCATCCTTGGTTCCAACCCTTCAGCCTGGGACGACTCCTGGTGGCCAACATCACTGGGAACAGCCCCGCCTCCCACCGACCACGTACGCAACCTAGGGGTCATCCTCGACCCCTCCCTCTCCATGACTAAGCAGGTCAACGCCGTTTCCTCATCCTGCTTCAACATCCTCCGAATGCTCCGCAGGATCTTCAAGTGGATCCCCACCGAAACAAGAAAAACAGTCACCCAGGCCCTCGTCACCAGCAGGCTGGACTACGGAAACGCCCTCTACGCAGGAACGACGGCTAAGCTCCTGAGACGGCTGCAACGCATCCAGAACGCCTCTGCACGTCTTATCCTCGACATCCCCCGACGCAGCCACATCACACCCCACCTGAGAGACCTGCACTGGCTCCCTGTCAACAAGAGGATAACCTTCAAGCTCCTCACCCACGCACACAAAGCACTCCACAACTCCGGACCAGCCTACCTCAACAGACGACTCAGCTTCTACACCCCCACCCGCCAGCTCCGCTCGACCAGCCTCGCCCTCGCCACAGTCCCCCGCATCCGGAAAACGACCGCCGGCGGCAGATCCTTCTCCCACCTCGCCGCCAAGACCTGGAACACCCTCCCCACCAACCTCCGACAGACCCAAGACCTACTGGCCTTCAGAAGACTCCTCAAGACCTGGCTCTTCGATCAGTAGCAGCACCACCCTCCTCTTCCCCCAGCGCCTTGAGACCCTCGCGGGTATGTAGTGCGCTGTATAAGTGACATGATTGATTGATTGATTGATATGGATATAGTTGTGTTTGAGAGGGATATTTGTACCTGGACGTCCAAAAGCATCTAGGAGAAGAAATTTTTATTGTTAGCGCTCGATCATAGCCAAGTTATGAACAACCTATAATTGCTAAGGTAAGAAAGTTGGGAAGGCCCAAGTGTTAGGCATTCTCATATGTTTATTTATTGAAGCTGTCTCTGGTCGAATGATGTAAGGCTTCCTACGATTTGTGTGGTTCTTTTAGAGGTGTTTGAGATACATATTCTTCAGCTCTCAAATTTTATTTGGTTGTCTCTTTGGTGTTGTTTCTCTTTGCCTTTCCCAGGTCTTTTTGAAATTGTCTACTCATTTCTCTTATGATAGGACTTGTGGGAGATGTGGTTTTAACCATGAACAATTTACTTGACCATTTCTGAGCTGTCTCTGCTCTTCGTTAATCTTAATGGACACAATGCTCCAGAAGTAGCCTCCAAAACTGGAGAAAATAACTCTGAAATACACTTTAGGAATGGGCACTATCATCTCAAAGTGGTCTTTGGGTGGACACAATACTCTAGATGTGGCCAAAAACAGGATAAACCAAGTTGTAGTCACCAGAACTAGGCACAATGTTCTAGATGTAATCTCTAGAACACCACGTTGTCTTCTGTACAGTCCCATTAAACCAGGTGATGCAATTGGCACCATTTTTCTAGCATGGGCTTCAGAACTGTACGCAATAACCCAAATCTATCCTTCAGATCTGAGCACAAAACTCCGCATTTACCCTTCACGAATCAGATGTGGCATCTGGCTACAATAACCCAATTATAGCCTTCAAGACTAAGCACAATACAGCAGTCGGTGCCTTCTGAATGGACAAACAGGAAGCTGCAGAAAGCTAATAGAATAGCAACCATTATTAGGTCTTTTGGTTACATGGATACATTGAAAAAGGAGAGACCACATCATGAACTGGAAAAAACAAGTCTTCCTTCATAGCCAAAAACAACACAAGCACTGGAAAACCAGCAGGTCTCATCAGTGACATTGGGACACTGACCTATTGGCTTTACAAAATGTTTTTTGTTTTGAATCGTTTTTTAGGAAAACCACTATAAGATGGCTGGCTGTGAGTGTGCAACCATGATTGCAATCTCGGAATGATTTTTTATAAAGCATAAAACAAGCATTTCAGAATGGCCACCATACATGCTCATGCATGTGTACTCAGGTGGCCTTTTTGGAACAGATTTTCATAAAGTTTAAGAAAAACCAATTTGAGGTAGCTGCTTGTGAGAGTGCATGCATGCGGTTATCTTGAAATAAATTTCAAAAAGCATAGGAAAATGTATCCAAAGATAGCCAATATGCTTGCACACATGTCCTCAGATGGCTAGCTATCTTGGAATGCTTTACAGGATCTTCCAAGATGCCCGCCCGCGGCTGTATTAGCAGTAAACAAAGCATTGGGCAAGGAGGCACTGGGGGACAATTGACAATGGAAAAGGGTGGGAGCAGGGAAATCAAAGAGAGAGAGTGAGAGATAGAGAGAGAGAGAGAGAGAGAGAGAGAGAGGGGGGGGGGTGGCGAGAGAAAATAGCTTCTCATCTACTATAATGCAAGGTCCTGATGTCAGCAGAGGAAGGATACAACTCATCCAATCAAAACACCGTGAGACTGAAATTTTTCTTGAACAAGACAAACACAAGAATGGGAAGGAATGCTATTGATTCAGGAACAGCCATCGGAGACATGCAAGAAAGTCATTGAATTATAAGTAGGGCTCCTGGTTCTATGGTATTTTTTTTTTTAACATTTCCATCTGTATTTTTTTATATTTATTTTGTGGCCATCTTATTGATATTTATTGATATTTATTTTGTTTTTGGAGAAAAATTTGAGACGTAAAATGGCATATTTCCACATTTATTCAACTGATGAGCATGCGTTCACACGTTGATACCTGTTGCGTTTTAGCAAATTAAGCAGCCAAATAAAACAAAACACTACATCTACAGGTAAATATTGCCACTATGATTCAAACATGCCTGTATTTAAGGAAATATCATCCAGTTTTTTAACTCCCCATGCTGTCTGTCTGCTCAGCAGTTGGCCTGTGAGAGTCACTCAAAACAGCACAATTTTTGGTATTTTTCCACTTTAAAAAATAAATACAGGCAGGAAACACATTGTTTTCTGTCTGTATTTATCTGTAAAATTCAGTATAAACGGGAAACTGGGAGCCTTAATTATAAGCGAGAGAAAGACCCAAACACCCACTCTCAAATTTCGGATACAATAGGTCTGTCATCAACAGACAGCTGTTAATAGGTAAAACCGAACAATAGAAACATGATGTCTGTGATGAGAGTGCTTTTTAAACCCATCCTCATATGAGTGAATGACCGCTGGCTGCTAGATAATTAGAGGAAAAGTCATTTTGTATAGTACATTTGTACTCATTCCTATTCTATAATCACATAACATTACCATTTATAAATGTAATACGAATTTTAATACCTTATCACATTTCCAATTCCTAAAAAGCTTTAAAAATGCTCGTTTACGAAAATGTTCTATCTGACCTACTGGGAAATTAGTCGAGTGTCCAAATCAGTTCAATTCTGTTCTGGAGAAGAACCCTTGGCGGTAATTTAAAGTAGCAGTGAATTTATGCAAGGTTCAGACAGATGAGCCCTTTAATCCCCCAGCCACTCACCTAGTGTGAGATGAATCTACCGCTCATTGCCCGTCGGAGGACCCCTTAGGAGATGAAAGCCTTCTTTCAGAGATCCTCTGAAACAGGCACTGGGCACAGAGTGCTTCCCAGGACTCTCACAGGTGGTTGGGAAGTAGAGGTGAGCTCTTTATTCCTGGAGACACCATTTGATTTCTCATCAGATACTTTGCATCTCGTATTTCTAGCTGCGATCAGTAGGGAAAGAATGTGCTTTATTTGATGATTCTCTAAGTAAAAGGCCCAATTAAATCTTCAAAGGTAGACGAGAACCCACGAGCAGATACACCCTCAAAAGATATGCAAATTAGGAAAGAGGGGTGATCCATCAAAATAAGTGGTCTGTTAACTTCAGGTTCACTGGTTCGCGAATTTGAGTTTTATGGCAACAGAATGGAAACAAAATAGGGTGTGGTGGATGAGACATCCCTTAGGGATAGTAGGGGTAGCAGTTACTACTCCTTTTCTTTTAAACATATTTTTTAATTGTTTTTTTCGACTTCATATACATCTTATTCAAAAACTGACAGAGAGGATTAACATAAAGTACAGCTCTTCCAGTTCCCCACTTTTATGTCCTGCAGTTTTGTGTTTCTTTAGTTTTTGCGCTCCTGAGGTAGTGCGGCTTTCAGTTCTAGTTCGTTTCAATGTGTTTCTGGATCTAGTCAGTTGTGTTTTTTCGTGTTGTGGTACCTTAGAGCAAGTTCATACTTTTATGGCGGAGTCGCGTCATCATAGTCTAATCTGTTTCTCATGTGCTAAGCCTGTGTATCAATTAAATAACAGAATAACATAAAAAACGACCTCCTTACTTTTTCACCTCGTCTCTTCGTTTGCCTCTTATGGGGGCATTTGATGCCTACTACTGCACACCTAAACAGCGTTTGGCTGTTATTAGCCCTACGTCGGGTATTTCTAGTTTTCTGGGATATACGCATTTTGTCCAGGAGACACATATCCACCCTTTCTGACTTGGGTGCTCATAAATCTTACAGAGTTTGCTAGGGGTAAGATAGGCGAGATTCACTGAGTTAAAGTAGGAGTGAATGTGAGTGAGTAAGAATGAGTGAGAATGAATGAGTAAGAATGAGTGTGAGGGAGGTTTAGAGATTATGAGAATGGATGAGCGCGAGTGACAGAGAACATGACTGGGATTGAGAATGAGCGTATCAGGGTGAAAATAAATGAGAATAAAGAGAGTAAGAGGGTGTGCAAGTGAGTGTATGTGAGAGAGAAAGTATGAGTGAGTGAGACCAACAGTAAATGTGAGTGAACATGGATATAATTGAATGAGTGAGAATAAGGCAATTAGAGTGAGAAAGAATTAGTTCAACTGAGTGAGAATGAGGGAGTAAGAGCAAGAATGTGTGAAAGTGAGTGTGACAGAGAAAGCATGAATGAGTCGGAGTATGAAATTGTGAGAGTGTGTGAATGAGTGAGAGTGAGTGAGGGAAAGTAAGAGTGAGTGCCAGAGAGTGATTGAGAATGAATGAGTAAGTGCAAGTGAGAGTGAATGTCTATCGAGTCAGTGTGATTGTGAATGAATGTGAGTGGATGTAATGAAGTATGAGTGAAAATGTGGTGTTATGCTTGCTCTGCTGTTGGTCTCAAAGTATTTTTCCATGGTAAAATACTGGTGCTGGAATATTAGAGGTAGCTCTTGGCGAATAGGGTTCCTGTGGAAAAATGCTGGCACACTTGATGAAATTCTTGGTCTGTGGGCACCCGAAGTCATTCTTTCCATTATTGATAACAACCACAACATATGGGAGGGAGGCAACCATGAAAACTGTGGCCCTGACATACCGAGGTCATTTGTGACCCTGGACCACCATAGAAGTGGTCCGGCTCACTGGCTTTGCTCAGTAGTTACAATTAAGGGCAATTATAAAGCTCCGCCACGTTTAAAGATCATGTCAGCACCCTAATATAGGTGGTATCTAAAATAGATATTTTCCTGTGCTCATTTGATATGTTAATCTTGCACATATGGCTCATGGGTCAAGTTGGTGGACGCATGCTTGTGTGAGGGACTATCTGGCCCCCAAGCTACCAATCACTAGAGCCCTGGGAAGGAGGAGGACGAGTAGGAGGAGATGGGGCTCCACCATGCTCTGCACTTCATAAGCTCTTTAAATTTCCCTTGGTGTGGGATTCCTGCTTCTGCAAGGGACTCCCTGACCCTCAAGCCCCCCAGTCACTAGAGCCCTTGGACGGAGGAGGAGGAGGGGCTCGACCATGCTCTGCACTTCATAAGCTCCTTAAATTTTCCATGGTGTGGGGCACCTTCCTCTATGAGGGACTCCCTGACCCTCAAGCTACCAGTCAATAGAGCCCTAGGACGGAGGAGGAGGAGGAGAGGGCTCGACCATGCTCTGCACTTCATAAGCGCTTTGAATTTCCCAGGGCGTGGGATTCCTGCTTCTGTAAGGGACTCCCTTACCCACAAGCTACCAGTCAATAGAGCCGTGGGAAGTAGGAGGAAGAAGAGAAGGGGCTCCAACGTGCTCTGTGCTGTATAAGCACTTTGGATTTTCCTGCAGTATGGCATACCCCAAGCGTGTGCCCATGCGAATACCGTGCCAAGAGGGGGCCTATCTGCACCCCTCCGAGCCCAGATAAGGCTCGGCTGGGCCCTCCCTTTTTCATCCTTTTTCCACAAACTTCCCTACTCCATCAATGGGTAAGCATAAATCTACCTGCTCTACAAGTTTTGATAGTAGTGACTAAGGTCACTACTATTAAAACTTTTTTGGCCGCTGCGGTTGGGGGTCATTTTCTAGGAAACTGAGCTAGTGGAAAGTTCGCTGTCCCTTGATGTCAATGCCATGTCTTTAACCCCTGCCCACCCTCCAATTACATCAGGTAATATCGGAGTCAGCAGTCATTCCAGAGAACATCACTTTCTACCTGAGGCCAATCGCAGTCCCCTTATATCAGTGACAGTGCCTGCGGCGAAAAGGAAGAGTAAAACTGCTCAGACAGCCGGGACCCAAGTTAAGGGGGGAATACTTGTGCTGACCTGTTTTCCTTTACTTGAGCCATGCTTGATGGAAAATATATATTCTAGGATCTGTTCATTGCTAAAATAACTTTTGCTTCTGTTGTCTGCAGGCTGGAGATGATTGATCTTAAGTTGGCTGAGCTCAGCCTATGTAAGCATACCATTGCCAGAGGGGTCCCAATGCTCCAGGGTCTCACGGTGTTGCAGGCCAAAGGACGCTGACGTAACTTAGCGCATTCGTTGTTCATCTGCGCACATTTTCTTCCAACATAGTGCCAATCCTGCCTAGTCTGGTTTTGATGCAATAGTCCCGACTACAATGAGACCAGTTGTGAGGCTCTCTGATAATGATGGCATTACAGATAACGCTGCCACCAATGTTCTCCAGCATGTTCTATCTTCATTACATCATACAAAGTCGAGTTCTTGTAAGTTGCCTACTTATTGCCTCGTGCCTGAAGCTTACCCTTATGTGTTGATCTTAGCCAAGGTTCCACATCTGTCTGCAGACTCTGCTGTGACAGGGGAAAAGTTAAAATATAAAGCTATGACTAAGAATTTGAACTTCAATGTATACAACTCTGGACAAATATTACTTGCTATGACAGTTCATTGGGTGGATCCTTCTATTAAATGTATGGCGGATGATTGTGTTGGCGCTAAACTTTCAGAAACCTTTTTTATGTGCAACTTGTTGACTCAGTCCAATGGCTGCCCCCTGATGAATTCATCAATAGTTGTACCGCCATTGGGTTACTTTTCCAGGCCCCCCAATATTCTGCAGTGTGGATATGAATTTTGTTTTCCTTGAGAGCTGGTACGCCTGAATGATTTTGCTCTTGCTCTCCATCTGCAAAATAGATATATATCCCCCTTTGGCAAGCATTGAAAATCTAGACTGGCCAAGGCAGGATCATCTTTGAATTCAATGACACACCAAGGAAAGAAACCTTCTTCTGCCCCCTCTCTTGCTTCCCCAGTCCCTTCAATGTCTTGCAGTAATCCAGAGTCAGAAATTGTGCAATTATGCCCCCCGCCAATAATCTGATGAACTTTCCCTCTACTCTAAGCATTGTGAGCTGGACTTAAAGCTAAATTAAGTTTCATAGATGAGTTGACATTCATTGGACTATTTTACATTATTTTGTTCGAAGAAACTTGGGCTCTTTCAAATCTGCCAGGTAATGGTTATGATTGACATTGTCTTTTGTCCACCGCCTACTCATCAGGGAGGGCAAAGGATGGTATGGCCACATGGTAAGTTGTCGCTTAGAACATCGATTACCTCTATAAGATTCTAACTGCAGCTTCATTCAAGAGTTCTAGATCAAATTAGCAGTTGGCCCATGCTTTTACTTAGTTCATTTTTATAATGACTATTTTTCATATTCTAACATCTGTAATTACCAACTTTTGTTCCAATTTTCAGTTTGATTGTACAATTCTGACTGTTTGTATTCTAGTAGGCCACATCTGGTTCCCTGAGGGGAGTTTAAGGCTAAGTTACAGGCTGGAATTTATATCTTTCTCTAGTCCAGGCTGCATTCTATTGATAGTCCGATGCTGGACAACTGTGATAAAAGAGGGTTGGAACTCTAGAAATTCAATGGTGAGAGGGACTTCTTATTCGTGATAATTTTGAATTATTTATCCTATGTTTGGCAGAACAAACAAATGGAGATGATCCAATTAGGTCTTTTGTAGATATTTGCTCCAAAATCAAATGATCTTTACTTAAGCCAGCCCATAATCGCCCCCATTCGCCCCTTAAGTGGTTTGATACCTTTTTGATCTGTAGTTAGGAGGGAAATGTGGAAACGACTAAAGACTAGAACTAAAGTCACTGCAGTGATTGTAGTATGTCATGTATGTTATAGGGCAGCTATTATAGATAGGAAAAATGCCCTATGTGAACTTAAATGGGATTCCATTATGCTTTCATGAGAGACTAAAAATGTTAAATCATTTTGGAGCGCTGTTGTAGCGATGAGAGATTGTAGCGTCAATGTAACTAGCGCAAGTGTGCATATTACTGAAGAACAATGGGTTGCTCATTTCTCACAAACTTACTCCTCAGCGCCCTGTTTCTTGGATCAAATCCTATCCAACCACCAGGAAACCCAAACTGTTGAGCTAAGTGAGGTCATGAATGCATTGAAAGAGAGTACCTCGGGTAAAGCGCCTGGGCCTGATGGGGTGCCCATCTTCACAAAGAGCATGGTGGATCTTTGGGCCCCATTACTCACAAATGTTTTTAGTAAGATGTCTGCTAATTGAATACCACATTTTCGGCATCAGCCACTATTATACCTATTTTTAAGAAAGGGTGCCAACAGTATCCTAGCTGTTATCGGCCTACTTCTCTCATTGCCTCAACTATAAAACTTCTGAGAAAGGTTATATACCATAGAATTAGTGACTGGGCCCTTGAGCATAATATATTCAACTCTTGTTCCTAATTCCTTTAAGGTGTAGGTACACTTGAGCAATGCCTACATCTGCATCTGATTGCTGGTAAATATGTTACTGCAAAGGGCTTTCTGATCAAACACTTTTGCACTTTCCATTCTTTTGTACATTTTATTGTATCTATACTAAACGTTTTTTAATAATTTTACTGAAAAGATATAATTGAATTCACTTTAGACCAGCTCTGTGTTTTTACAGTTACTAAAGGGGGATGACCCTTGTTTTGTAGTGAGTTCCTTCTTAAGATCTGTCATGAAATGCTGCAAGTCGTTGCCTTTTCTATTTTTTATATTGTTTTATTTTATTATGTATGTGTTCACTTTTATATTTTTAAAGGAAATATAGTATTGCTGACTGACTATTATGTAACAGTATCAATTACTGTGATGTCATCAGGGTTAAAATGCGGCAGCAAGACTTGTGACAGGTACCCCCCAATTTGTATCTGTCGCCAAGGAAATTAAAAGATTACACTGGCTGCCAATCAGGAAACGGGTGCACTTCAAGTCTCTATGTATTGTCTTCAAGGCGCTACATGGCCAGGATCCTGATATCTTTATTCGCCAGTTTCAATGGTACACTCCCAAAAGAACTCTGCGCTCACTAGGAGCCAAACTAGTGAGCATACCACCCACGAAGAAAGCTACGTGGGGGGGGGAGAAGTTTCCAGCCAAAGCTTGGAATGCCCTCTCTTGGAATTTGAGGAACTCCACTGATCTCCTCGCATTCAGGAAAGAACTTAAAACTTGGTATTTAACTTATAGAATCTTCCAGATACACCCTCCCTGCAATTTTGATCTCAGTAGAGTGAGCTACCAGCGCCAGGACACCCTCGGGTAACCGTTGCGCTCTATAAATATAATTAACATAACATAACATTAAGGTCATGAGACATGACTTCCTTAGAAGATTCTGGATTAAAGGTCATTTGATATCCCTCCCTGTGAATTTATTAATTCCAAAGGGTGTGTGATGTCAGTTTCGCAACACCTAGCATTTTGGTGAATCCAAGTATGCAAGGCACAAAGGGGCAAGCATGCGATGTCATTTGGATCAGATGGGTTGATCCGTCACTTCTGCTCGCTCTGGTGTTTTAGTTAATTGATATCAATGGATGTGATCTTCGCTTGCTATTGTTTTCATTAGTCAAAGGTATTATGACCAGAGAGCTAAAGCACGTTTAGCTAGATCTAATATCCAAGCCTTGCACTGATAAAGACATTGGGCCTCATTTATGAAAACTATTGCATCGCTGTGACAAAACAGCGATGCAACAGTTTTCACTGCGCCCTCCTTGCGACACGATGGATGCACCATATTTAATGTACGGTGCTCCATGTATCAAGGAAAGACAGATACATCAGGAATCCTGACGTATCTGTCAGCGTAAAAGTCACGCATTGCTGGAGTTGTGTCGCAAGCTTGAGGCAACTCCAGCAATGCATGAGGTAGGCCTGTGCCTATGGCACTGCGTCACCCTTACGCCTGCCATGAGGCAGGCGTAAGGTTTTGACGCATTGGCGTCCTAGAAGTGTTGCATGTGAAATCTCATAGATTTCACTGCGCCACTTCTACGAGGCTTTCTTGCGGGGGAACGCCCACCCTGCATACATTATACCTGACCCAGGTATAATGTGGCGCAGGGCTTTACAAGGTGACGCATCTGCGCAAATGTGCTGCAAGGCCTTCATAAATGAGGCCCAATTGTTTGACTGCTCGAGTTAAACCAGAACCTCATTTGTTTCCCACCATATTAGCTGCAACTAGGGGGCCAGCCCAAAATATACACTTAAATACTGTTGTACGCATTTCTGTGCAGAACCAAAAACAGTAATAATACATCTCAAGCCGCTCACAGCTCCAGCAACGTAACCCATCGACGCTGTTAGAAAACAACTCGGCAAACGGGGGGCAGCGGGGCTTTTCCTGGAGCGATACTTGTTTTTTCTACAGTCTTGCTGCATCCAAAAATATGAACACAGAATGAATGCCTTATGACTGACATCAAAAGAGGAGCTGCTTAAATCCAGAGGGGACGTGACCAGGAAGTAAATGCCCGCTTGTGCATCAGAAAATGCATAATGTTAAGAAATGAAACCCAGAGAGTGAAAATAATAGAACCGGGCCTTCATTTACCATCAAAAAGAGGTGGGTTGAAAGCCGAGAAACATCATTTGTATAAACAATCACTTGGTTATTATACATCATTAACATCTCAAGAGAATGGACAAGTGCTGGAAACTGGCAGCAGCTTTGGATATTCGACAGCAATCTTATCTTCAGCCTGGTAAAGATGAAAGGCTGAGATCGGACTAGAGAATTCATGTTATCCTGTGCCAGGTGTAAGATGGCGAGTCAGTCCTGGTTTTCCAGCTCTCACCCCTTTGCAGTTTCATGCTTGTATTTTATGGTTCTCCCAGTATTATCGCTGGTCTGCAGGTATCAGAATTGTGAGGTGTGAGCTGAACAGGCTCTGCATTTAAATCTCACACCCAACATTGGTGAGTTTGAGAGTGTTTCTTTATTGCTGAATACAGGTGAATACAGCAGACATTCAAGGCACGGATGTCTCACCAGTTTCATGTTGAATCAACCAAAAAATTGATTCACTCTATCAGAGGCTAAGACCCCTGGAGGGTGGCGAAATGAATAAGTGGTTGGGCATACGAGCGAGTCCCAATGCGGGTGAGGTGGAGGGAGAGGTTTACCTCAATATCCTTTTTCTTTGAATTTCTCTTCATCCCTTCTCCAATTGGGCTTACATCCTTCACTGCCACTTCAACCTTTCTTGAACCCTGTCTCAAAAATCACTTCATCATTTCATTCCTTCCTTGACTGTCTCCACTTTCCTTTCTTGATTATCTCCTCATCGCTTCCTTCACTGTCTCCTCGCTACTTTCCTTGTAGAAATCTGTTTTTTGTTGTCTTTGCACTCTTTTCTTGATTGTTATCACACTCTTTCTTGAATGTCTTCTTCTCTTCCTTGACTGTCTTCTCTTACCTTCCTTGACTGTATCCTCATCCCTTCGTTAACTGTCTCCTCACTCACTGCTTGACTGTTACCTCACTCTTTCTTACTCAACACCTCATCTCTTCTTTGACCATCCCCTTATCCCTTCCTTTATCCTCACCATCCCCTTCCTTAACTGGCTCCTCATCCTTTCCTTGATTTTATCCTCATTCCTTTACTAATAGTCATCTTATCCCTTCCTTGATTGTCTCCTCATTCTTGCCTTGGCTGTCGCCTCGTGTCTTTTTGGGTCGTTTCCACACTCTTTCTTTATTGTCTTCTGATCCATTCAGGGACTGCTTACTCAAGTCTTTCTTGACCGTCTTCTCTTTCCTTTCCGAGTAGTTACCCCATTCCTGCTTTGTTTGTCTCCTCATCTGTTCCATGTCTTGTTACTCTTTTTTTTTTATTGTTGCCTCATTTTGTCCTTAATTGTCTCCTCATCCACCCCCTCACTGCCTCTTTGTCCCTTCCTTGACTGTCTCTTCTTCTGTATCTTTACTGTCTCCCTATCTGTCCCTTGACTGCCTCCTTACATCTTTCCCAACTGTCTATTCCTGTCAGTGGCATTTGATACCGTGTCACATTCCATCTTTTTGATTCAACTCCTCTATGAGATAGGGATCCAGGACACCGCCCTAAATTTACTCATAGATTTTCCTAAGGACATGACTTAAATGATTACTCTTGGCCCTTTTCAATCTAAGACCCTGTCCCTGGGCAAGGGAGTTCCTCACGGGTCCGCTTTGAGCCCTACGCTTTTTGACATTTATGTTGCTCCTCTCGCTCAGCTAGTCAAGTCCTGTGGTTTTGAAATAGTCTCTTATGCAGATGATACCCAATTAGTCATCTCCTTTGGGCAGGACACTGGACTTGCATGAGGAAAATTGCCACGTGGATGTCCCTGACCTGTCTTCTGCTAAACGGGGACAAAACAGAGATTCTACTGTTCGACAAAGCACTGCTCCACTGGACAGATGAATGGTGGCCTGCCGAACTTGGTCCTGCTACTTCTCCCAGAAATACAGCGAGAAACTTGGGCATTCTAATATATAATAAGTTGTCTATGAAGGACCAGGTGACATCCACCTGCGACATGTGCTTCCGGACAATGCGCCTTCTCAGGAAGATCTTTCAGTGGCTTCTGCTGACCTCTCGTAAAACCCCTATCCGAGCTCTGATAATCAGTCGCCTTGACTATGGAAATGCACTTGTTGTAGCATCCAATAAAGCTCTTCTAACTAAAATGCAGGTGGTACAACATACTGCAGCTCGTTTGATTAACAAACAGCCACCTGGCACATCTTCAGTCCCTCTGCTCAAAGCCCTTCATTGGCTTCCCTTAAAGATAAGAGCAATATTCAAACTCCTCTGCCTGAAGCTTTCGCAGGCAATTGACCCAAATACCTAAAGGACAAATTGGTTCCCTATCTTTCTAGAAGAAATCTTAGGTCAAGGAGTCAACTTCTTCTTTGTCCCCGGTGTATTCATATATCTAAGTATGGTGGACGAGCTTTCTCTTATCTTGCTCCGTACCACTGGAACAAGCTTCCCTTGTTCATTGGGCGTGCACTGAGTTCTCAGGCTTTAAAAAACATCTTAAGACCTGGCTGTTCTAATGGCTGCTTCTCTACCTGTCTGGGTTCTATACCAAGTATTCATTAACATAGCATAACATACCATTCACTCCTATCCTGATTGTCATTTCACTCTTTCTGTGATGCTCTTATCCATGCCTCATGTCTCATCACTTCTATATTGATTTTCACCTCCAATCTCCCTTGATTATCTCCTAATCAACCCATCGCTAGCTCCTTGTCTCTTCCTTGACAGTCTCCTCCTCCAGACAGTTCTCACTCAGAGGCTATTTTATCTATTGTTTTACTGGTTGATTATAGTGCCAATATGCTCTTGCGTGTGAATGTGCACTTCATAAATGAAAAATGAAATAAATCTCTCTTGAAGCCTAAAAGCAGTGATACGTCTATGTAGTCTATGCAAACAAACCAAATGACAAATTAGATTAGAGTGAAAATATGTGGCTGTCAGACTCATGGTTCCACTGCGAGGGTGTCTGGACTTTGATGCTGTTCTGTCTCACTCACCTTGCACTCCAAAGAGGATAAAGGCCACTCAGAGTGCAGAGGGGGAAGGGGTATTGGAATAAGACACATCTCACCATTTAGTACCCTCTATTGTACTGGATATGGATTTGTTTCATATGTTCTAATCCTAAAGAGAGTATTCAAACAGCATTACTACTTATGCTCCTTAACTGAACTATGTAACATAGTGTACAGGGTATGTCTTTTAGAGTTGGCTAACACACTGCAGCTACGTGTGCTTGTGAATATAAAATGGTTTGCCTGAAGCATACATAGGCTTTGCTGTTTTGAATTTATATTAGTTTTACATTCTTGTGGGGTTTTTCAGTTTTTTCCAATGTTTTCAAATACTGTAAAAACAGTGGTTATCAGTGTTTACTCGTTTTTCCTCTGTAAAAAAATTATGGGGTGGTGTTTTTTCAGTGCCTAGAATGAGTTTGACTTTTATCTCCTTCCTTCATTACGATTACCCATCCTTCCTTCTTTCCTACTCTTAATTGCATGGACAGGGATATAATGACTCCTCAATAAGATATAATTGCAGCACATAAAAGACTACTGACAAGCATGAACACACCTTGCTACTACTCTACTCTTCAGACAGATGATGAAGATGGACTGAAAGAAGATTTTATACTTAGGACATGAGATATTTACCCTGGATGCTCAGTGGTACTCAGTGGTCTAGTACTCCAAACCTCTGTCACACCACACTGTTCTGTGTCTTAGAATACCAAGAAATGACCGGGCAAATACGTGAGGTATAAGTGTCTATTCCAGACCTATTCCTGATCTACCTGGTCATAGGGTAGAAGTCTGATAAGGAATTATTAAGCATTCTGTTAGCTATAGGGTCTTTGGTGACAGCAAATTCTACTGCTGTAGGAAGAACCAGCTGACGTATTCAAGAATCTTCAGAACCTGCAGGATGAATTGGGTCATTTGTGCATGCAGTTCATACTATGAATAAAGTTTAATTTACAATGTTGGGCCATGCCTTTTTGATTTTGTGTTTATTTGAAGGCTAGCACGATTGCCACTAAGCATCAATTTATAGCAAGCATATAGGCCATTGTTTATTTGAAAGGCAGTGCAGTGGCCGTGCTCCTATGCATTTGCAAAGGTTGCAGAAAACACTTTCCTTTTTGGTCTGTGAGGCTTTCACTGTTATTTTCCATCTTGGGGGAAAGAACAAGCCCAGCTCAATATATTTCCATTAAATGTGGTCACAGTGGATCATAAAGGTGAATTTGTCAAGTGTCTACCCTTGTTTCAGCACCATATGTTCCAAGATGCGTTTTGTCATAGAGGCCGTAGGAGTGAATGTTGTGCTTTGTAGCAGTGGTTAATTTGTAAACAAATAAGTGCCGGGGCTCTCGTCAGGAGGCAACTTCGAACAGCCCATTTCTCCTGTTAGCGCTGCCTAACACAGAACCAACAAGCCCTACAAGTGGGGAGGTAATGTGTCATAATGGCCAGAGATACCGACCTCAGAGCTGGGGAGCTAGGTTCGAGCCTTGGCGTTGGCTCAACATCCTGTGATTCTGAGCGAATCACTTAATCTCCCTGTGCCTACCAAAAATGAGTGTGCCCTTAACTGGTGCTTAAGTGCCGGTGTTGATGATTAAGTGCCGGTGCTGAGTACCAGAAACCACCGGGTCAAATTAAGCACTGCTTTGAAGTCCTGGGGCTTTTTCAGGAACATGCTCTGTTTCTGCTTGTAGGCTCAGAACAGGTCTATGCACCAATGTTTGTCCAGGTTTTGCTGCATGCAATGCATAATAGGTAATGGGTAACAGAGCAGTGGATGTTTCTTGATGTTTCTGAGCTGCTCAAACTTGTGGAATGTAAGCTGCTCATATACTAACTTGCAGAATTTCTCGGTTAATACATGCGCTCCAGACAGCAGAGTTTCAGTAGAACTGGTCACAGACCCCTTCTGGGCCTGAGCATGGTTGGTGAAGATGTTCATGATAATTATATTTTAATTATAATTGCTTTTATACAGCGGTTACTACCCCCGTGGAATGTTGAAGCACATTGCTCTGGAACCCAAGGGTAGTGGTTAATCCAGTGCTATTAGTTATTGTTGGTTACTGAGATTAGTCTTGTGCACTCAAGCAACCCGTTCCATGCATTCACTCCAGTTTCTTTGCAGTAGATTAAATTAATAGGAGGTATGATTGATTACTATTGGGGCCGGGGGTGGAGGAGTATGTTAATAGAAGTGCTAGAAGAGATTAGGTATTGTTAATTTACAGGGGCATGACTTTTGATGAAGGAGAGGGTGCAGTGTTTGACATTAGTAAGCAATTTGCAAAAATACATTTTTAAAATGAAGGAAAACATGCATTTGACTCAGAGAGTCAGTCAGTTTTCATGCTGGATTTTAGACATCTAGCGGATGCATTTTGAGATTGCGTGCAAATGTAGAGGGCAAAACTGTATATTCGGTACACAGAAACAACATTATTTGTATATGAAGATAGTGTTATAGTAGGTACTTTTATGGGCATCCAGGCCCTTGTGTGCACTTAACTGTGCTGCACAACAACCTGTGAAACTCCACTTCATGCCTTCTTTATTCATAGTAGTGTAATGCCCCACTACTTCGTCCACCGTATTGACGTAAACATGGCATTTCATGCTCCACACTTGTGTTGCAGGAAAAAAGAGCAAGAATAGCCAAACCATGCCCACAACAACCACAAAACCTACTATGACAGCATGTCCCTGCTACTCCAAGGCATGGGCTCTATCTGGCTGAACAACACAATGTACAACACATTAGAAGGCAAGTACAAGTTTTTAAAAACTTTGTAAAATGCACTGTTTAAAAAACAATGCCACTAAACTTAACTTAATGTACACCAAACCATATACAACAGAAATTTACCCAGCCTCCATGTCTGGTCACATTTCTTACATTACAGACCCATATTCAATTTTAACCGAATACAATTTTACTACACACCCCACACCTCAGGTTAGTAAGTGGATGTATATTTTGAACACATCTGTATGGTCACACAAACGTATAATGCTAACACTCCATAACTAAGCAGTTTCAAATGTTAGATAAAATTAATGTATACTAATAATATTTCAAATTTTAAGTCTTTAACATAAATCAGGAGCAAAAGTAGTAATCAGTTAGCAAGGCCAGGTTCGCCCAGAGCTTGAGTACATTATGGGCATGTTCACTCGTTGTTGAATCAAGCTATGTGTAGGTTTATCCAAAGCTGAAACAGACTGAGGGGTAGGTACACCCATGACTGGGGTTACTTATAGACGGGGTTGCCTAGGACTGAAGCAGATAGCAGAAAGGCTCAATGTTATATGAAATATGTAAATGCAGTAATAGCTTTCGGTGTAGTAGTGGTATACTTAAGCTTTATATAAAAAGCAAATACCTCCTAGGTGGTGCAGATTCTGAGTGCGGATGTTGGTTTAGGCTACATTCTCCTCAAGATACAGCAGCCTCTGGCATTCTTCGCAGGACTAGAGAAGATTTATGTCAGGTTTACTCAGATATAAAGTAGTTTCTGGTAGTTTTACTCAAATCCAAAGCACAGACTTGAGCAGGGAGCAGCTTCAGAGCTACTCAACATAACACTGGATCCTCAGTTACCAAATCTTGCTGAAAAAGGTCTGCTCCGACAGCCTCGAATCACAGTCAGGCTTCATCTGCCTCACCTAGATTAAACTCTCTGAATCATTCTGATATGGAAGCACATACCTCCCATAAACAATGCCACCTCCATGCCTTGCACCACGGAACCAAAGAAGCTAACTCCAGCCTATGATATCAACTCAGTCTCTGTCGGTCTCCGTAGAGTGCAAGATGCTGAGGCCAGCTTCTTGACAACACACAGCACATTAATGACCTATGTAAATGGATTTAAAGGCCCCTAACACCTGTCCCTCCAAAGGTGTGAACCTGGTCACTCCAACTATTGCTCCTTAATACAAGGACTGAAATGAAAATGCCTCCAACATCTAAAATGTGGTGACCAATAACTCTACACGCCTATTGGCGCTCTCCTCATCCTTGTCAGCAAGGTATCCACTTTTGTGCTCATGAATCTTGTCCCGGATAATTAAAGTATCTTGTGTTGAAAAGGGGCCTGGACTAAGGAGATAGAGTCGCAGTCCTCTTCACCATTCTATGTATGCCAAAAACTTTGAAGAGTTGATCAGCTTCTCTGGAATTTCTCCCAGAGGTTGATTACATTCTGGTCTTATGACTTAAGTCTCTCTGACCTACCATATTCAACTTCTATCTAAAGAAAAAATCATCCTTCCTGACCAACCTGCTAGACATGACTCCATGGAAATAAGCACTCCTTTGGCTGATTTAAAATGTGGCCATGTAGTCATACATATGACTTTGCAATACGAACAGTGGATACATGTACAAATTTGACTTCGCACAGTTACTGAGTTCAGACAGCCATGGCCGTAGCCTTTCCTTCCATTACTGAATAATTCTCATTATCCACCTGAAAGGCAACCAGATCCTCTCTTGTTCAAATCATGTCCTCATCACCATGTTTCCTGGATGATAAATTATTTAAAAATAAGAATTATCGTAATAGAACAAGTACTCATCACTGTCCACCACTTGGCACGTGGGATCTCCGACCACTCCCCAATGTGTGTACACTATGACTTGGGCCCCGCCAACCACTCCAACCGTTGGGGGTTAAACCCGTGGTATCTCAAAATTCCTCAGATTAGCACCACACTCCAAGAGGTCACTGACCACTACATAACAAAAAATGAGGGCAAGGTCGACTCCGCCAATATATTATGGGAAGCCTATAAAACGGTGATTAGAGGGCAAGGGATCTCCCTTGTGGCAGGCCACAAGAAGGAGAAAAGGGCCAAACTAGACAGTTTAGAACACGAACTTCGTGATTTGGAAACAAAATTGATCCACGAGGATGATGATTCAATACAACACCGTCTCAGGCTCAAGCAGAGGGAATTCCGAGAGGTAGCCAAAAAGCAGCTATGGCCAGGCACCACGTGGTACAGCATAACCTCTATGAAACTGGAGATAGAGCCGGGAAACTGTTAGCGTGGTTGGACAAAAGAGAAGTGGCAGCGAGGTGGGTCTACGAGATTAAGCGGAGAGAAGGCACTATGAGTAGACAGGGGCAAGAAATTGCGGATGAGGTTGCGACATACTATAGTCATGGGTCCAGGCCAGCACTCTCCCCTGCAGCTTCGCCTCACCGCCGCTGTCTCCAGTCCCCTGCAGTCAGGGTTCGCGCCTGCAGCCAGACCTGCCTCCGGGTGATTTTCTCTTGTAGCTGTGTAAATTGTGTAAATTGTGCTCATTGTTTCTTTTCCCTGTGTTACTTCTGGGATTGCATTACACTTGGGATTGTTATCACTTATCTATCCCCGCCAGACTCCCTGAGTCTATTTTCTTCTCCCCTCGCCGCCAAGCCCGTTTTCCGCCGCTCCTGCCCCTGCGGCCCCGCCCACCCCAACACAGTCCCCGCTCCCGCCTCCCTACCTGGTCCCGCCCCCCTCCCCTACTTAATGGTGACAGCTGCGGGGAGCGCGTGTGAAACCTAGACCGTGGGTCCAGGCCAGCACTCTCCCCTGCAGCTTCGCCTCACTGCCGCTGCCTCCAGTCCCCTGCAGTCAGGGTTCACGCCTGCAGCCAGACCTGCCTCCAGGTGATTTTCTCTTGTAGCTGTGTAAATTGTGTAAATTGTGCTCATTGTTTTTTTCCCCTGTGTTACTTCTGGGATTGTATTATACTTGGGATTGTTATCACTTATCTATCCCCGCCGGACTCCCTGAGTCTATTTTCTTCTCCCCTCGCCGCCAAGCCTGTTTTCCGCCGCTCCTGCCCCTGCGGCCCCGCCCACCCCAACACAGTCTCCGCTCCCGCCTCCCTACCTGGTCCTGCCCCCCTCCCCTACTTAATGGCGACTGCTGCGGGGAGCGCGTGTGAAACCTAGACCGTGGGTCCAGGCTAGCACTCTCCCCTGCAGCTTCGCCTCACCGCCGCTGCCTCCAGTCCCCTGCAGTCAGGGTTCGCGCCTGCAGCCAGACCGGACTCCGGGTGATTTTCTCTTGTAGCTGTGTAAATTGTATAAATTGTGCTCATTGTTTCTTTTCCCTGTGTTACTTCTGGGATTGTATTATACTTGGGATTGTTATCACTTATCTACCCCCGCCGGACTCCCTGAGTCTATTTTCTTCTCCCCTCGCCGCCAAAGCCATTTTCTGCCGCTCCTGCCCCTGCAGCCCCGCCCACCACGACACAGACCTCGCTCCCGCCTCCCTACCTGGTCCCGCCCCCCTACTTAATGGCGACCGCTGTGCGGTCGCGCCAAAGGCAAGCCCGTCTGCGCCCGTCCGTGACCCGACCGCGACCAGCGCCAGGAACCCTGGATCTCCGAGGCCCCATCGCTACGACTCAACCACCCTCCGCGCACTCAACCCCGGTAGACACGCCGACTGCGCGAAATCCTCGCCGAACACCACCCATGGACAGTTCACGTGCAGATCCTGCCGCAGATCCTTCACCTCCGACACAGCTCCCACCACCGTCAAAGGCCCGCCTGATGCACGCCCCTCCGAAACGCTGACATGCATCCTCCTCAACGTGCGATCCCTGCACCGACACGCCGTGGAAATCTGGGACCTGCTCGACACCCTCTCGCCCGACGTCACCTTCTTCACGGAAACCTGGACCAACGCCTCCTCCGGCCCCGACATCGCCATCCCCGACGGCTACAAGATCCAGAGAAAGGACCGCCCCCGCCGCCCAGGAGGAGGACTCGCCATCGTACACAAGACCCCCCTCCGACTCACTACATCCAGCATGAGTGACCCCCTCTCCAACAACGAGCACCTCCACTTCCAGATCCAGACCAGCCCAAAGACCACGCTACGCGGCACCCTCATCTACAGACTGCCGGGACCTCGCACACAGCCCTCTATCACCATCGCCGAGCTCGCCGCACCCCACGCAATCACCTCCACGGACTACATCCTACTCGGGGACCTGAACTTCCACCTCGACAACTGCAACGCCCCCGACACCACCACTCTCCTCGACAACCTCGCCAACCTCGGACTGAAGCAGCTGGTCAACACACCCACCCACAGAGCTGGACACACCCTCGACCCCATTTTCGCGGGAGGTTCAAACATCTGTTTCAGCCACACCACCCACCCCCTCTGGACGGACCACCACTGCGTCCACTTCACCTTCAACACCACCGCCGCACCAAAGCCCGCCCCGCGCCCCCCACGACGGAACTGGAGCAAGGTCACAGAGGAACACCTCAACACCACCCTCCTCCAAACCCCCCCTGGCGCCACGACCGACACCAACTCCGCAGCCACAGAATTTGACCGCTGGATCTCCTGCTGCGCCGACAAGCTCGCACCCCTCCGCAACCCCGCCAAACAATGCCCCCCGAAGGCCGCCTGGTTCACCACAGAACTACAAGAAGCCAGACGCTCCTGCAGACGCCTTGAGAAAACCTGGCGCAGCCAGAAAACCACGGAAGCACGGAACGACCACAGGAGCGCCCTGAAGGAATACCACCAGCGCATAAGGGAAACCAAGAGGACCTTCATAAGAGAGAAAGTCCAGACCAACGCGACCAACACCAAGGAACTGTTCAACGTCATACAGCAGTTCACAAAACCCCCCAGCGAAGCCACGGACGTCACACCTTCCCAGGAACTCTGCGACAAGCTTAGCTCCTACTTCCATCTGAAGATCAAGAGCCTCTACGACAACTTCAGCAAACAGACGCCGAACCCCACCGCCCCCCTCCCCACCGCAGCCGATAAGCCACACATCGTGACCTGGGATCCCGCCACCGTCGAACATATCACAGCGACCATGAAGATAACACACTCAGGAGCCCCAACGGACCTCTGCCACCCCACATTTTCCACAGGGCCGCCACCGCCATCGCACCCGAACTAGGACGGACCATCAACATCTCCATCAGATCCGGCATCTTCCCAGATGAATGGAAGCGGGCGGAGGTGAAATCCCTCCTCAAGAAAGCAACGGCCGACCCAACGGACCTGAAAAACTACCGACCCATCTCTCTCCTCCCCTTCGCGGCCAAAGTCACCGAGAGACTTGTAAACACCCAGCTGACCGCCTTCATTGAAAAGAACTCCATCCTAGATGCCTCCCAGTCTGGATTCTCCAGTAACCACAGCACCGAGACCGCCCTCCTCGCCGCCACTGACGACATCCGCATGCTACTAGACCAGGGACACACTGCGGCCATCATCCTCCTAGACCTCTCCGCAGCCTTCGACACCGTTTCACATCGCACGCTCGCAGCCAGGCTTCATGACGCAGGGATTCAATGAACCGCCCTCGACTGGATCCAATTCTTTCTCTCCGGCAGAACCCAGAGGATCAGACTCCCTCCCTTCCTCTCTGAACCCACTGATATCAACTGCGCAGTACCCCAAGGATCTTCGCTCAGCCCCACGCTCTTCAACATCTACATGGCCCCCCTCACCGCAATCGTCAGACAGCTTGGGCTCAGCATTGTATCCTACGCCGACGACACCCAGCTCATCCTCTCACTCACGAACAAACCCGAAGACACCAGACTCTGCTTCCAGGAAGGAATGAAGAACGTGGCAGCCTGGATGAAGAACAGCTGTTTGAAGCTCAACTCAGAGAAGACCGAGGTCCTCATCCTCGGACCCTGCACCTCCGCCTGAGACCACACCTGGTCCGCCTACCCCTACAAACCACTCACGAAACCTCGGCATCGTCCTCAACTCTTCCCTCTCCATGAGATCAACGCCATCGCTTCCACGAGCTTCAACTGTCTGCGCATCCTCCATAAGACCTTCAAATGGATCCCCATTGACTGCAGAAGGACCGTCACCCATGTGCTCATAACCAGCAGACTGGACTACGGCAACGCCCTATACGCCGGAATCAACAGAACTCTTCTACACAAACTCCAAACCATCCAGAACGCCGCAGCCAGACTCGTCCTAGGGACACCGCGCCACGAACACATGACCCAACACCTACGAGACCTCCACTGGCTGCCCGTCGAGAAGAGGGTCACCTTCAAACTCCTCACCCACGCCTACAAATCCCTCCACAACATCGGACCCAAATACCTCAATGAGAGAGTATCCTTCCACGCACCCAAGAGGAACTTCCGCTCTGCCGACCTCGCCCTGGCAAAGGTCCCCCGCATCCGCAGAAACAGAACAGGCGGGAGAGCCTACTCCTACATTGCAGCCAAGACCTGGAACGAGCTCCCCGTAAACATCAGATGCTCTCCTACCCTGCACACTGTCAGGAAGGACCTCAAGACCTGGCTCTTCGACTGATCCGGAGCTGCACCCCCCCTCCCCTCTAGCGCCTTGAGACCCTTACGGGTGAGTAGCACGCTTTACAAACCCCTGATTGATTGTTTGATTGATCAAATACAACTACACTAGAAGAAGCTCGTGAGCTACTGGTCACCCTCCAAGTGAAAGGGCTTGCAGATGAAGATAGAGATCTCCTAGACCAGGAAATGACAAAAAGTGAAATAATTCAGGCATTGAAGTCGAGGAAGACGGGGAGCCCAAATTGTATTCCGATAGAGTTATACAAACAGACGGTGTCAAAGGTGGCCCCAATGCTTCCCCGGGTGTTTCAGGAGAGTTGTAGTCTCTGCATGTTGCCAAGAGATCAGCGAATAGCTAATATAGTAGTAGTCCATAAGTTGGGCAAGCCTAAGGAGGATTGTTCTTCCTACAGACCAATTTCAATCGTAAATGCGGAAGTGAAAATATTGGCTAAGCTATTGGCAACTCGTCTGACAAAGTTTTTACAGTCCCTGATTCACCCGGACGAATCTGGTTTTATGCCGTGGAGGTATACAGCACTCAATTTAAGAAGGCTGCCTGGAGCCCTGGGGAGAGCGGCCAGCATTGAAGAAGATGCAGCGGTGCTCTCATTAGACGCACGAATGGCCTTCAACACCATCGAGTCTTTCATATACGCAGAAGTAGAAAAGCAGGGCTTTGGGACACAATTCCTATCATGGATAAGATTGCAATACTCCCACCCGCTTGTCCAAGTGACTGTCAATAACAGCATGTCAAAGATTTTTCGACTGCATCGGAGTATGAGGCAGGGATGTCTTCTATCGCCGCTTATCTTTGCATTGATGTTGGAGCCCTTAGCGGTATGGATAAGAGGGGACCCCATGCTCAGAGGAATGAAATAAACACTAGACTGGAAAGACAAAATTTCGCTATATGAGCATGATATCCTATTATATATAGTGACTCCAATGGCCACTCTCCATAGATGCAAAAGAAACAATTGATGGACGGAATGCTGGACAATGCAAACATTCACCCCCAGTCACAAGGATCTGGGTCAAATCCATCATTCTTTTGCTCACCACACCATCCCAGTTTGGACCCAGCCATATGCAAATCAGTCTTGACCCTGTTCCTTGTGGGAACAGTCCAGCCCGAACTGCCAAGCCAGGTCCTCCCTGGACCGGAAATAAGCATCCTGGGACCGGTTTCGGGCATCACCCTTCATCAGCCAGGCTAGCTTGAATCCAGTGGTGTAGTGAGCACGGGACCCACGTCTGGGCAAACCCTTCCCACTTAGGGCGACACATGCAAAAGAAACAATTGATAGACGGAATGCTGGACAATGCAAACATTCACCCCCAGTCACAAGGATCTGGGTTTAATCCATCATTCTTTTGCTCACCACACCACCCCAGTTTGGACCCAGCCATATGCAAATCAGTCTTGACCCTGTTCCTTGTGGGAACAGTCCAGCCCGAACTGCCAAGCCAGGTCCTCCCTGGACCGGAAACAAGCATCCTGGGACCGGTTTCAGGGCATCACCCTTCATCAGCCAGGCTAGCTTGAATCCAATGGTGTAGTGAGCACGGGACCCACGTCTGGGCATATCCTTCCCACTTAGGGCAACAAATGCAAAAGAAACAATTGATGGACGGAACGCCAGGCACAGGGAATCCCTCTGGTGCGGGCACCAGAGGGATTCCCTTTACCCCTCAAGAGCCTCGGGAGCTGGGGAAGAGCTTCCCCAGCTCCCAAGGCCCCCCCCCCTGGTTTCCCTGAAATGACGATCAGCGCACACGTCGCGCTGACGTCATTTCAGTGAAACCAAAACTGAAATGAGCCAAGAGGCTCATTTCAGTTTCCTTTCTACGTGCTCAGGGGGCTATCTCAGCCCCTGAGCACGTAGAAAGTCAGGAGAGGTATCGTTGGAAAGGGGAGAATCTCCCCTTTCCAATGGTACTCCTCCCTAGTGGATCCCTGCTTGTGGTTCACCCCAGGAGAGCAATCCCCAAGCAGGGATCCACCCACTAGGCACCAGGGAGGGGGGAGCGGCCCCTTGGGCAAGGGCCTTTGCTCCCCCCATATTAATTTGGGCAAATTTAGTCTTTCTGCCCCCCCTGGGGGGCAGAAAGCCCACTAGATACCAGGGATTTTTTTTACATTTTAATTAGGGGTGGGGGCTGCCCAATATGGGCATGCCAATGCCCCCACCCCTCTGCCGCAAAGGTACGGCCTTTCTGCCTCCCCTGGGGGGCAGGTGCCCCCAATCTCCCCCCCCCGGGGGGCAGAAAGCCCACTAGATACCAGGGATTTTTTTTTAAATTATAATTAGGGGTGGGGGCTACCCAATATGGGCATGCCAATACCCCCACCCTCCTGCCGCAAAGGTACAGTCTTTCTGTCCCCCCTGGGGGGCAGATTGGGACAGTAGCCCCCAATATGCCCGCCCGGGGGGGCAGAAAGCCCACTAGACACCAGGGGGTTTTTTCCCCGATGAATTTAGGGGTGGGGGTTGCCCAAGATGGGCATGCCAATGCCCCCACCCCTCCCCCCCACAAAATTCCAGTCCATCTGCCCCCCCGGGGGGACAGAAAGCACCCTAGATGCCAGGGATTATTTTTTTTATAGGCCCGGGTGGGGGCTGCCCAGAATGGGCATGCAAATGCCCCCACCCTACCCCCCAAAGAAAACAAAGACTTTCTGCCCCCAGGAGGCAGATGGGGGCAACAGCCCCTGATCTGCCCCCCGGGGAGGGGGCAGAAAGCCCACTAAGCACCAGGGATTTCTTTTTTATATAGGTAGGGGTGGGGCTGCCCAGAATGGGCATGTCAATGCCCCCACACAAAAAAAAGGCTACAGTCTTTCTGCACCCCCTGGGAGGCAGATGGGGCAATAGCACCTTAGCTGCACCCCCCGGGGGCAGAAAGCCCACTAGCCACCAGGGATTTATTTTTCTCAAAAGTTCGGGGTGGGGGCTGCCAAGAATGGACATGCCAATGCCCCCACCCACCCCAAAAAAGATGCCACTCTTTCAGCTCCTCCCAGGAGGCAGATGGGGGCAGTAGCCCCTGATCTGCCCCCGGGGGGGCAGAAAGCTCACTATGTGCCAGCGATTATGCTGGCTTTTTTATACGCAGGGGTAGGGGCTGACCAGAATGGGCGATTTTTTCAGCTAAATTTGAGGTTTGCAGGGCATTCTGGGTAGGAAAACGTTGGGGAATCCACGTAAGCCATACCTCGCTGGACTCCCCCGGGTGTCTAGTTTTCAGAAATGTGTGGGTTTGGTAGTTTCCCAAGATGGCCGCCGAGCCCGGGGCCAAAAACCCAGGTGACCCCCCCTTGCAAAACCAGATTGTTTTGTGATAGGTCATTTTGATGTCTCCTCAATACGTTTTGGGCCCTTGCCTGTCGCGGGTACTTGACCCACCCACGCGAGTGGGGTACCATTTTTATCGGGATACCTGGGGGAACGCTGGGTGGTAGGAAATTTGTGGATCCACGTAGATTTTAGCACTTTCCTACACAGAAATTTGAGAAAAAAGTGATTTTTTCATCAAAATTTGAGGTTTGCAGGGGATTCTGGGTAGGAAAACATTGGGGGACCCACGCAAGGCATACCTCCCTGGACTCCCCTGGGTCTCTAGTTTTTAGAAATGTGTGGGTTTGGTAGGTTTCTCTAGATGGCTTCCGTCCCCGGGACCAAAAACTCAGATGCCCCCTATGTATCCGAAAATGACCTGGTTTTGCAAGGGGGTCACATGAGTTTTTGGTCCCGGGCTTGGCAGCCATCCAGGGAAACCTACCAAACCCACACATTTCTGAAATCTAGAGACTCGGGGGAGTCCAGGAAGGTATGGCTTGCGTGGATCTCCCAACGTTTCTCTACCCAGAATCCCCTGCAAACCTCAAATTTTGATGAAAAAATCACTTTTTCTCAAATTTCTGTGTGGGAAAGTTCTGGAATCTACGTGGATCCACAAATTTCCTACCACCCAGCGTTCCCTCAGGTCTCGCGATAAAAATGATACCTCACTCGCGTGGGTGGGTCAAGTAACCGCGACAGGCAAGGGCCCAAAACGTATTGAGGAGACATCAAAATGACCTATCACAAACGAATATGACTCGTTATTTCGTTACTACGCAAGTTTTTAGTTCGCATACCTTTACATTGCAAGTGTTAATGTATGCGAACTAAAAACTTGCCTGGTAATAAAAACAGACATTTACCCCGCTTACTTTTCCTAACCCCTTTTTTGACTGTCAAAAAAAACCAACACTACACTAAATACTAAATACAAATACACTACCCTACACATCACAAACTCTAAAACACTACCCAAACCCTCAAACACTACACTACGCTACACTACTCAAACACCACTTCACTACCCTAAACCCTAAATCACTACCCCCTGGACGACCCTCCCCCTTCCCCCAGCCCGCTCCCTACACTCAAACACTACGCTGCACACCCCCGACACTACCCTAAACCCTAAAACACTACCCTACACAAACACCACAACACTACCCTAAACCCTAAATCACTACCCCCAGCACGACACTGCCCCTACCCCCATTCCTGTCCCTACTCCCAAACACTACCCTGCACGCACCCCTGACACTACCCTAAACCCTAAAACACTAACCTACACTACACAAAAACCACAACACTACCCTAAACCCTAAAACACTAACCCCAGCACGACCCTGCCCCTACCCCCAAGACGGTCCCTACACTGAAACACTACCCTAAACCCTAAAGCAGTATCCTACGCTACACTAACACCACAACACTACCCTAAACCCTAAAACACTACCCCCATCACGACCCTGCCCCTACCCCCAAGACTGTCCCTACACTTAAACACTACCCTGCACGACCCCCAGACACTACCCTAAACCCTAAACCACTACCCTACACTACACTAACACCACAACACTACCCTAAACCCTAAAACACTACCCTACACTAACACCACAACACTACCCTAAACCCTAAAACACTACGCCCATCACGAGCCTGCCCCTACCCCCAAGGCGGTCCCTACACTGAAACACTACCCTGCACGACCCCCCAACACTACCCTAAACCCTAAAACACTACCCTACACTACACTAACACCACAACACTACCCTAAACCCTAAAACACTACACTACACTAACACCACACACTACCCTAAACCCTAAAACACTACCCCCAGCACGACACTGCCCCTACCCCCATTCCTGTCCCTACTCCCAAACACTACCCTTCAAGACCCCAGACACTACCCTAAACCCAAATACACTACTCTACACTAGACAAACACAACTACACTACCCTTAAACCAAAAAGACTACCCCCTGCACAACCCTCCCCCTACCCTAACCCCTTAAATACTACACAGCCCCTCTTACCTCTCTCTCCTCGGTTCCTGTCTTCTCCAGCTTCCTGCGTCGTCAGTGTTGCACGTCGTTGTGATGAAACGGAAGCGCGTAGTAAAGGCTACGTGTTGTAACATCGCATGCATTGTAACGCTTGCAAAGTAATGGTACACGATGTAACAGCTGCGTAATAATGGATGTTTACCATCACAAAACAACCTGGTTTTGCAAGGGGGGTCACCTGGGTTTTTGGCCCCGGGCTCGGCGGCCATCTTGGGAAATTACCAAACTCACATATTTCTGAAAACTAGACACCCGGGGTAGTCCAGCGAGGTATGGCTTGCATGGATCCCCCAACGTTTTCCTGCCCAGAATGCCCTGCAAACCTCAAATTTTGCTGAAAAAATCACTTTTTTCTCAAATTTCTGTGTGGGAAAGTTCTGGAATCTACGTGGATCCACAAATTTCCTACCACCCAGCATTCCCCCAGGTCTCCCGATAAAAATGATACCTCATTCGCCTGGGTGGTTCAAGTACCCGCGACAGGCAAGGGCCCAAAACGTATTGAGGAGACATCAAAATGACCTATCACAAAACAACCTGGTTTTGCAAGGGGGGTTACCTGGGTTTTTGGCCCCGGGCTCGGAGGCCATCTTTGGAAAACTACCAAACCCACACATTTCTGAAAACTAGACACCCGGGGGAGTCCAGCGAGGTATGGCTTGCATGGATCCCCCAACGTTTTCCTACCCAGAATGCCCTGCAAACCTCAAATTTAGCTGAAAAAAAACACATTTTCCACATATTTTTGGGTGGAATCACCGTGCCGGCACAAATGTCCTACCCCACAGTGTTCCCCTCGGTCTCCCGAGTAAAATGAGACCTCACTTGTGTGGGTGGGGCAAGGGCCTGTGACTGGGAAGAGCCCAAAACATAGGGAATAAGGGTATAACACCGAGAATTCTAAGCGCTACATTTTTTTAAAAATACGTTTTTAGCCAATTCTGCATTGGACACCCACACAAGTGAGGTATCATTTTACTCGGGACACTAAGGAGAACGCTGTGGGGTAGGACATTTGTGCCGGCACGGTGATTCCACACAAAAATATGTGGAAAATGTGGTTTTTTCAGCTAAATATGAGGTTTGCAGGGGATTCTGGGTAGGGAAACGTTGGGGGATCCATGCAAGCCATACCTCATTGGACTCCCCAGGGTGTCTAGTTTTCAGAAATGTGTGGGTTTGGTAGGTTTCCCTAGATGGCGGCGAGCCCAGCGCCAAAAAACCAGGTGCCGCCCCCAAAACCAGGTAGTCTCCACAATACGATTTGGGCCATATCCTGTTGCAGCCACTGTGCCTACCCACACAAGTGAGGTACCATTTGTATCGGGAGACCTGGGGGAACGCTGGGTGGTAGGAAATTTGTGTCTGCCCGGTGATCCTACAACTTCCCCACACAGGAATGTGAGAAAAAATTGATTTTTTCAACAAAATTTGAGGTTTGCAGGGGATTCTGGGTAGGGAAATGTTGGGGGACCCACGCAAGCCATACCTTGCTGGACTCCCCCGGGTGTCTAGTTTTCAGAAATGTGTGGGTTTGGTAGGTTTCCCTAGATGGCCGTCGAGCCCGGGGCCAAGAACCCAGGTGACCCCCCTTGCAAAACCAGGTTGTTTTGTGATAGGTCATTTTGATGTCTCCTCAATATGTTTTGGTCCCTTGCCTGTCGCGGGTACTTGACCCACCCACACAAGTGAGGTACCATTTTTATCAGGAGACCTGGGGGAATGCTGTGTAGAAGGAAATTTGTGGATCCACTCAGATTCCAGAACCTTCCCACACAGAAATTTGAGAAAAAAGTGATTTTGTTTCAACTAAATTTGAGGTTTGCAGGGGATTCTGGGTAGGGTAATGCTGGGGGACCCACGCAAGCCATACCTTGCTGGACTCCCACGGGTGCCTAGTTTTCAGAAATGTGTGGGTGTGGTAGGTTTCCCTAGATAGCGGCCGAGCCCGGGGACAAAAACTCATGGGACCCCCCTTGCAAAACTAGGTTGTTTTGTGATAGGTAATTGTGATGTCGCATCAATAGGTTTTGGGCCCTTGCCTGTCGTGGGTAATTGATCCACCCACACAAGTGAGGTACCATTTTTCTCTGAAGACTTTGGGGAATGCGGGGTGGGTGGAATTTTGTGGATCCACACACATTCCAGAACTTTCCACCACAGAAATGTGAGGAAAATGTGTTTTTTTTGACAAATTTTGAGGTTTGCAAGGGTTTCTGGGTAAAAGAACCTGGTGAGAGCCAGACAAGTCACCCCATCCTGGATTCCCCTGGGTGTCTAGTTTTCAAAAATATATAGGTTTGCTAGGTTTCCCTAGGTGCCGGCAGAGCTAGGGTTCAAAATCTACAGCTAGGCACTTTGCAAAAAAAGGGTTCGTTTTCACTGTGAAAATGTGGTGTGTCCACGTTGCATTTTGGGCCATTTCCTGTCGCGGGCACTAGGTCTACCCAAACAAGTGAGGTACCATTTTTCTCGGAAGACTTTGGGGAACGCGGGGTGTATGGAATTTTGTGGATCCACGCAGATTCCAGAACTTTCCACCACAGAAATGTGAGGAAAATGTGTTTTTTTTTACACATTTTTAGGTTTGCAAGTGATTCTGGGTAACAGAACCTGGTGAGAGCCAGTCAAGTCACCCCATCCTGGATTCCCCTGGGTGTCTAGCTTTCAAAAATGTATAGGTTTGCTAGGTTTCCCTAGGTGCTGGCAGAGTTAGGGTTCAAGATCTACAGCTAGGCACTTTGCAAAAAAAGGGTGCGTTTTCACTGTGAAATTGTGGTGTTTCCACGTTGCGTTTTGGGCCGTTTCCTGTCTTGGGCACTAGGCCTACCCACACAAGTGAGGTACCATTTTTCTCGGAAGACGTTGGGGAACGCGGGGTGGGTAGAATTTTGTGGATCCACGCAGATTCCAGAACTTTCCATCACAAAAATGTGAGGAAAATGTGTTTATTTGGACAAATGTTTAGGTTTGCAAGGAATTCTGGGTAACAGAACATGGTGAGAGCCAGTCAAGTCACCCCATCCTGGATTCCCATGTGTGTCTAGTTTTCAAAAATGTATAGGTTTGCTAGGTTTCCCTAGATGCCGGCAGAGCTAGGGTTCAAAATCTACAGCTAGGCACTTTGCAAAAAAAGGGTCCGTTTTCACTGTGAAAATGTGGTGTGTCCACGTTGCGTTTTGGGCCGTTTCCTGTCGCAGGCACTAGGCCTACCCACACAAGTGAGGTACCATTTTTCTCGGAAGACTTTGTGGAACGCGGGGTGGGTAGAATTTTGTGGATCCACGCATATTCCAGAACTTTCCACCACAGAAATGTGAGGAAAATGTGTTTATTTGGACAAATGTTTAGGTTTGCAAGGGATTCTGGGTAACAGAACCTGGTGAGAGCCAGTCAAGTCACCCCATCCTTGATTCCCATGGGTGTCTAGTTTTCAAAAATGTATAGTTTTGCTAGGTTTCCCTAGGTGCCGGCAGAGCTAGGGTTCAAAATCTACAGCTAGGCACTTTGCAAAAAAATGGTCTGTTTTCACTGTGAAAATGTGGTGTGTCCACGTTGCGTTTTGGGCCGTTTCATGTCGCGGGCACTAGGCCTACCCACACAAGTGAGGTACCATTTTTCTCGGAAGACTTTGGGGAACACGGGGTGGGTAGAATTTTGTGGATCCACGCAGATTCCAGAACTTTCCACCACAGAAATGGGAGGAAAATGTGTTTTTTTGACAAAATGTTTAGGTTTGCAAGGGATTCTGGGTAACAGAACCTGGTGAGAGCCAGTCAAGTCACCCCATCCTAGATTCCCCTGGGAGTCTAGTTTTCAAAAATGTATAGGTTTGCTAGGTTTCCCTAGGTGCTGGCAGAGTTAGGGTTCAAAATCTACAGCTAGGCACTTTGCAAAAAAGGGTCCGTTTTCACTGTGAAAATGTGGTGTGTCCACGTTGCGTTTTGGGCCATTTCCTGTCGCAGGCACTAGGCCTACCCACACAAGTGAGGTACCATTTTTCTCAGAAGACTTTGGGGAATGCGGGGTTGGTGGATTTTTGTGGATCCACGCAGATTCCAGAACTTTCCACCACAGAAATGTGAGGAAAATGTTTTTTTTTTTTTATAGAAATGTTTAGGTTTGTAAGGGATTCTGGGTAACAGAACCTGGTGAGAGCCAGTCAAGTCACCCCATCCTGGATTCCCCTGGGTGTCTACTTTTCAAAAATGTATAGGTTTGCTAGGTTTCCCTAGGTGCCGGCAGAGCTAGGGTTCAAAATCTACAACTAGGCACTTTGCAAAAAAGGGTCCGCTTTCACTGTGAAAATGTGGTGTGTCCACGTTGCGTTTTGGGCCGTCGCTGGCACTAGGCCTACCCACACAAGTGAGGTACCATTTTTCTCGGAAGACTTTGGGGAACGCGGGGAGGGTAGAATTTTGTGGATCCACGCAGGTTTCAGAACTTTCCACAACAGAAATGTGAGGAAAAAGTGTTGTTTTTTACAAATTTTTAAGTTTGCAAGGGATTCTGGGTAATAGAACCTGGTGAGAGCCAGTCAAATCCCCCCATCCTGGATTCCTCTGGGT
The DNA here is from genome assembly GCA_963921515.1 of Calotriton arnoldi. Classification (NCBI taxonomy): domain Eukaryota; kingdom Metazoa; phylum Chordata; class Amphibia; order Caudata; family Salamandridae; genus Calotriton; species Calotriton arnoldi. Next base: position 2,940,275 of record CAWUFW010000826.1, read on the forward strand.
GTCTAGTTTTCAAAAATGTATAGGTTTTCTAGGTTTCCCTAGGTGCCGGCAGAGCTAGGGTTCAAAATCTACAGCTAGGCACTTTCCAAAAAAAGGGTCAATTTTTACTGTAAAAATAAAGTGTGTCCACGTTGCGTATTGAGCCGTTTCCTGTCGCGGGCACTAGGCCTACCCACACAAGTGAGGTACCATTTTTATTGGGAGACTTAGGGTAACACAGAATTGTAGAGCAAGTGTTATTACCTATTGACTTCTGATGCAGTTCTGCCTTCCAAATGAAAGACAATTTGTAAAAAAGAAGTCATTTTGAAAAATGACCTATCATTCTCATGCTAATATGGTTACTCACAATTTCGGAAATGTGCAAATATCTACTGTTTCCAAACTTTATATTTTGTTTCAATTTCAGAAATACATAGGTGTCTCTCATACAGATTTTTCCATGTATATATTTTCCCAAATTAATTGCTATATACCCGGTACATAATAAAAAACCATTGCAAGATGCTGCTCAGTTATTGGCTCTAGGTTCGTCGGGTTCTTGGTGAACCTACAAGTCCTATATATCCCCACAACCAGAAAGGTCCAGCGGATGTAACGGTATATTGCTTTCAAACAGCTTTCATAATTAGAAGAAGTTACAGGTGAAAACGTTGATACAAATGGCTGTTTTTTTCAACTAATTTTCAATTTTTCCTATATTCAACGGTTAGTTTCTATAAAGAAACCTTGAAGGATCAACACAAATGACCCCTTGCTGAATTCAGATTTTTGTCTACATTTCTAAAATGTATAGCTTTCCAGGATCCATTATTGCTTTCATACCCATTTCTACCATTAACTGGAAGGAGGTTGAAAGCACAAAAATAGCAAAAATAGGCTATGTCCCAGAAAAATGCCAAAACTGTGTAAAAAATTTTGGTTTTCTGACAAAAGTCTGTTTGTCCCTGAAAGCTGGGAAGATGGTGATTTCAGCACCACAAAATCTTTTTGATACTATTTGCAGGGAAAACACCAGACGCTTTCATCTGTAGCCATTTTTTTCCCATTTTTCCACAAAAAACAAAATTTAGCTGTATTTTGGCTAATTTCTGGGTCCCCTCCAGGGGAATCCACAAACCCTGGGTACTTTTAGAATCCCCATGATGTTGGAAGAAAAGGACGCAAATTTGGTGTGGACACCTTATGTGGTCAATCTTCAGCACGACTGCACTTTAGTTTTGGACCCTTGCTGCTAACAACTACGCCGCACTTTGTTCCCGCTCCCTGGAGGAGGGCGGGCGTACATAAGGAGAGAGCAGGTCCCGCAGTGTGTGAGTCATCTTCAGCACGACTGCACTTTAGTTTTGGACCCTTGCTGCTAACAACTACGCCGCACTTTGTACCCGCTCCCTGGAGGAGGGCGGGCGTACATAAGGAGAGAGCAAGTCCCGCAGTGCGGGACGCGCCCGGGCCAAGACTGGCCTGTCTTAGGCCGTCCTAGCCCAAAATAGGCTGGGCTGGGCCACATCTCTTTGTTGTTGCTCTACAGTAAGACCCTTTATTTGTGTTATTTGTTCGCCGTATATGTTGGTGAGCAGGGGACAATAACAACGAATCTATTATCGTTTTGCCTGTTTCCAAAAACTTTTTGGATATGGTCATTATTGAGGTAAATAGACAATTGACACTCGTTTTTTGACTGTGGGTAGCTTTCTGCGCCTTGTATTATCTTAAACAACCAATTAACGGCTCTCCAAAGTGTATTAGTTTCAAAAATTTGTTTCCTTGGTTTTAAGTTTGTATTGGTAAGAATTGTTTTGACAATTTGTTTACAATGGGGAAAAGAAAAAATCCGAGTATGCAGAAGAAAAATCCGGAGGTGGGTCCCCGGCAGACTTTATTAGATTGTCTAACGGGAGCAATGGGGGCTATAGAGCAGCAAATTATTTCTGTTGAAGAAGTTTTAAATACGGAAAAGCTAAGCCCTGATATAAAAACACCTGTAGAAACAGCTGTATTAGGATCACCCAGCCCCTCTCTGCCACAAGATATACCACAAAGAGTTTTGGCTAAGACCAATGGTTGTATATTGGATGTGTCTGAGCAAATTTCTGTTAGCGATCAGGAGAGTGTTTCCCAACCACCATTTAAGCGCTCACGAAACATAGATCTCCCACAAACTTTAACAACGGTCTCTGAGCCACAGTTAAATCAAATAATGCACAAAGCATCTAAAAAACCCTTAAGAAAGATAAGCCCCACCCTATAATAAAACAAAGATCAAAGACAAAACTGTAGTTCGGGCCCAATCGTGTAATATGACCGAAGTCGATAAGTTAAAACACAAATTAGACCTTCTTGATACCTTTCTTAGAGACACTTTGACAACTATGGCTACTAGAATGTATCTAATGGAGGCCTCATTATTAAAGTGTCTGGACTTACATCAATCAGTCACCTCTAATGCAGCAAAACCGTATAATAGTAGCGCAGATGTTGAGGGGAATATTCCTAGGCCACAACTTAGTAGTGGGGGACCTAGATTGAGTAATCAACTAATTACGAGGGAAGTCCCGGGGAATAAAGACCACATTATGAATATTGTTGGGCCAAATGGCCCGCCCAACCCTTTACGCACAGCTTTACCACTCCTGTCCAAGTCAAATAATACTCCTGTCCCTATGGATCATAGCATAGCTCCAGTAACAGAGAGGATTAACTCGGGTCCACAACCATTAGTAGGCTTTGAGGGGAGACGCATAAATGCCCAAGCTACTCGGCCAAATCAGGAAGAATTTCCAATTTCGACAACATTAGATCTACCTTCAGCTGTCACTCCATATTTGGTCGTTTTAGCTAATGTCCCCAGATTGTCTATGGAGGTTGAAGAGACCTGGGATTTCCTTAGAAATAAATCTCTCTGTTGGCTGGGATAAAAAATAGGCCAAACTGAGAGGTTATTTACCGAGTTTAAGATGGCAAGAAGGATAAGTTGGATAGGGAGAGGGTCAAAGTAGTTAAGTGGCGATTGTGTGGTACTGTCATTTACAACCCCACAGTTCGTACAAATGATTCTGTGTAGGGCTGGAAATTGGGTTCTCTCAAGCAATGGCATTAATATACTCCCCTTGGGTTATTTTTATCAACCCTTAGTTAACACCTGCCCTTCAGCCTCTTTAGATCCTCAACTAGTGAATTATAGTCATTTGTTTAATGTACCAGTCTATAATAGGTTTGACATCCTCTCCAACCTAGTAGAGGTGGATTGACTGAATGCAGAACAAGTAAGGCAGCAGGAGTTTAGGGGCAGTTTAAGCAGAAATAATTTAGAAATGTGTGTAGGTACCCAGTGGGACGAAGATATTAATGCGCAAATTAGTGAAGGTCATCCGATAATAAATGATCCCCTTATGAGCTGTGAGGGTTATGATAATGAAGCCTTTGTAAGCGGCTATTCTGTAAGCTCTATCATACCAGCTACGTACATTAGGCCAGTGACCCCTCAGCCTATTCAGCTTATCCCATTAATAGACAATGCAGGTTCAATCGCCGAAGAAACTGGGGGAAATAGGATGCATCATTGTCAGTTTTTGTTCTGGAACGTTGCAGGTATAAAAACGAAGGTGACAAATCATGTTTGGTGCGACTTCGTGAACAAATTTGAAATAGTTAGTCTCCAGAAGACCTGGGTCGAGGATCCTATTCATATAAATGGTTTTAGAACTTATCATACTTCAGCCATTTCATCGACCCATGGTAGAGCAAAGGGGGGACTATGTACTTTTGTTTCGAATTATTTGAATCTGAAAAAAATCGTAATGATTGGCGTTGATCTGTATTTTCAGGCTTTGCTTTTAGATATTGATAAATCATTAAGCATAGTACTAGTGAATTTTTATAATAATGTCCCACACGATAGGCTTGAGGGAGTACTGAGGTCAATAAGTACCATCTTACAAAATACTCAGGCCTCATTAACTAAAGATTTGTTTATAATATGGGAAGGGGATTTTAACTGTACCGTATGTAAACATGTAGAAAGTGGGCCTTGCGGCATTGCCTGTGATAAAAATTAGTTCTTCCAACATTTTGCTCATAACTTTTATGGAGACATTTTGAACCATATCATGTTTGAAGCAGACTTGGGATTTGCAAATAATCTATGTTCCCCGCCGGTGCCATTTAATCCTACTTTTAATGGGCGTGGTACATTTTCAACAATAGATCTTATTTTAGCTTCCTGCAGATACTCTTCGAGGGTGGTGGACTTTCGTACTCATGAGATCTCAGTGAGTGATCACTTTCCCCTGAGTTTGACAGTTCTGATGAAAAGTAATATGGCTAGTTTGAGAGATCACTCGATTCGAACCATTGGGAACATCAATTTGAATAGGCAAAATGGGTATGCCCTAAAATGGGACAAATTAGACCCGGAGAAATTTACAAATAAGATTATCACAAATTGTAACGATGCGATCATAACCTGCTTAAATGAAGAAGCTTCTCATAAAGATATTATAGCTGGTTTTTCTCTAATAGCTGACCATATTAGAAAGGACTTACTAATGAAGACTAGTAAAAAAGTAGGGTCTATACATGGGTGGTTTGACACTATGGGCCCGATTCTGATGCGGGTTGGAAAAGCTTCCCGACCGAGGGCCTGATTCTGATGCGGTTAGGAAGGCCTCCTAACGGCATTTGCTCCTTCCAAATCGGATCGGGAACGTGTCTTCCCGACCGAGGGCCCAATTCTCATGTGGTTAGGAACAAATGTTCCCATTGAAGTCAATGGGAGTTCAACCAAATCGTATCTGGAAGCATCCGGATGCATCCTACTCCGCCGGTCGGACTTTCCCGATCCGAGTGGGTCGGACACCATTTCCCAACCGATTCGGTCGGGAAACTTTTCCAACCCGCATCAGAATCGGCCCCTAAGTGTACTAAAGCCTATACCAAGCTTAAAAACTCCCTACATAAAATAACCAAAAATCGGGTTGAGATTAAAGAAGCCAGAAGATAGTATAATAAGGCACTAAAAGTAAGGAAAAGGGCTCTAAAAGAAGAAGCATGGCAGGCGTTACACTCAGCATCAAAGGTAAGGGATTCTTCAGCCTTTTGGAAGGCAGTCAACAATCCTTTCTTGGTTGATAGAGACAGGGTGACAATTGAGATAGCCATTAGTGAGGTCGGGTAGGTTGAACATTACACCAAGTTATATAGTAATCCTTTCTTTGTGTCATATGTAGAAGGAGAGACAGAAGAACTCCCAGGAAACTTACCAACAAGCAATCAATCTAACTTAAGTTTTGACCTTAGTGAGGTTAACTTGGCGATAGTGTCAAGCATGGGTGGGAAGGGCCCTGGGCCCGATGGCATCCCGGTTGACCTCTTTAAATATAATATCTCTTTGTGGGGTCCGTTACTAACACAAGTCATAAACGCCTGTAGCATGACTGGTTTTTTACCATCTTGGTTTGAATCTATACTGGTCCTGATTTTTTAAAAAGACCGGTCAAATCCAGCATGCTACAGGCCGATATCTCTGCTTGACTCCACAGTTAAAATTATTGGGAGAGTCCTGTTAACCAGACTACAAGATTGGGCGGAGGATCATTCGATTATTAGCGATATACAGTTTGGCTTTCGCAAGGGTCTAGGAACTGTGGAGCTAGGCTTAAACTTAAATATGTTGATTGGCAAATATACCAAGGCAAAAAGGGGCAGGCTATTTTTAACTTTTGTTGATTTAACTGCGGCGTTCGATTGTGTTATACACGAAAAACTATGGCGAATTTTAGAAAATATGGGGATGGATGCTTTTTTAATATTGTTTTTAAGGCAGCTATATTCAGGGGCAAATTCAAGGGTCCGATTTGGGGTAGGGGGGGAATGTACAAAACAATTTAAGGTGATGAGAGGAGTGAGGCAAGGTTGTGTCCTGGCACCTTTCCTCTTTACGTTATATATAAACGATCTAGGAAGAACGTTAGAGAAAGAGTGCCAGGACCTACCACTAGTAGGGAAACGTCCAATACCAGCATTAATGTATGCAGATGATGCAGTCTTTATGGCCCGTACTCCACTGGGCATTCAGAGATTAGCTTGCTGTTTTGCAAACTTCATGTCAAATCTAGGTCTAAATGTTAATATTTCTAAGACTTTTGTCATGAAATGCGGGGCAGGAAGTAAGAAATGTAGAACTGTGGGGCATATTAGCAAGGAGTTGCGATATTTATCGCTAACCGCGCTTAGCGCGTATTTTTTTAATGCCGCCTATCGCTGGAAATTATTGCTGAGATAACACCCTATTAGCAAGGTTTATCACCATAGCGATAACATTTCCAGCGATAGCGGCGAAATGCGAGAATATCGCTGGAAATCCAGCGATATTCTCGCATTAACGCTATGGTGGATTTAGCCTTACAATCCACCTCCTATACCACAAACAGGTAAGTCATGTTCATTAGCAGGTGTTAAATACTAGCGATAAACGCGCTTAGCGCGATTTATTTTATCGCTTCGCCTGCCTTGCTAATAGGGGGTATTTGTGTTAGCGACTGTTTTCAGTCGCTTTTAGTTGGGAACGCCTACCTTGCATGTCATTAGCGATAATTATCGCTGGCATGCAAGGCGATGGGAAAAGCGGCCGCTATCGACTGAAAGCTGTCGCTAACGCCTGTTAGCGACAGCTTGCTGATAGGGCGATAAAAATATTGCCGCTTTAGCGGCAAAAAGTGCCGCTATAGCGGCGATAAAGCCCTTGATAATATGCCCCTGTATTTTTAGGTACTAAACAAATTGAATGCTCCAACACTTTTTCTTACCTCGGGATTTTATTTGATAGAAGAGGGACCTGGACTCAGGCAATTATGGCAAGGAGGTTGTTGTTTCTAAAAGCTGTGGCTGCCCTATCTAATTTTAGTAGGAAGCTAGGAAAACGGGCGCCGTAGGAACTATTGCAGATCTATAAGGCAAAGTGCATTGCTATAGCCACTTATGGAGCAGGTATCTGGGGCTATGAGGACGTTAATTCTCTACAAATCATTGAGAATAAGTTTTTAAGGTTCTTGCTGATCGTTCCTGAGAGTACCTCCACCTTTATCTGCCACTCTGAATTAGGCATGCCTTATATAACGGATATTTGCAAAATTCAACCTGTTCTCCTGTGGCATAGGATCTGGACCTCAGAGCAGATGACGCTAAATAGACAGATTTTAGGTGATAGTTGTAGGCTAGACGGGGCGGCGCACATTAGATGGCTTGAGTATGTTAGAAATTTTATGTCTAATTTAGGTCATTCCGAGTATTTTTCTGATCCGACAAGCCTATGTTTAGTACAAAGGAAAGATTTTAAAGATAGTTGCTTGTTCTATATGGAAGAATTCAGAAGAAATAATGAAATGAATAAAATTACTGTTCAAGCACACCACCTCATTGTGACTACTTATAAAATCCAGCCTTATATAGGATTGATTACAGGAGAATATAATAGATTCTTGTTGATACGTTTTAGACTGGGAAATATTCATAGATTAACAACTTTCCCGGTCCAGAATGATTGGTCAAGAGTGTTGTGTATGTGCCCATGTGATAATGTATCACCCCAATCGACTATTCATGTCTTATTCTTCTGTAAATTCTATTCATTACAAAGGAAGACAATGTCGCCCCCGTTTTTGATCCTACAATCTTTAGGAGAACAACATATCATTGCATTAGTTTTAGTGTTTTTAAAGAATGTTTTAACTTGTAGAAAATCTATTTTGATGTGATTACAATTATGTGTATTTTTAGATTTCTCACTGTAATCTTTGTCCTTGAATGTCTTGGTATATGGTAATTTGATGATGTTTTTATATTGTGCTTTTATGATTATTTTGTAAAACAATCGAATAAAGCTTGTTGATGGATTGATTGGTCAAAAAGTTACAGGGGCCTAAGCGCGAACTACCCCAAATAGCCAAAAAAAGGCTTAGCACAGGGGGGGGAAGGCCTAGCAGCAAAGGGGTTAAGAGATATTTATGGAGGTGACAGGGTGGATTCCTTTCTTGAGCCAACCTCCACTACACTGCAGGTTTGGAAAGAGGCGCTCACAGCTCTCAGGTGGAGAGGTAGGCACACACAGATGACACCATTATGGGAATCTGCGCGATTAGGACTCTTGGCAAAGCAAATCGGTTTTAAGAGGTGGGACTTGATTGGCCTCTCGAGATTGGGGGACTTGTGGGTTCAGGAAGACTTAAAACCATTCATGACACTTCAACAAGAATATCAGCTAGCACACTCGGAAACCTTCCGATACCTGCAGGTTAGACATGCACTGAGGGCAGTGTTGACAAAGGGGGAGGAACTTCCGGACTCGTTGCCGTTAGAAAATATGTTATTGAATGGAAAAGAAGGCAATATCTTTGATTTATTGTAAACTCATGAATAATTCTCCAGATCCCTTGCTCGTTCTCCGCGCCTGCTGGGAGCAAGACCTAGGTCAGATAGAGGATAAGGACTGGCTGGAAGCCCTGGCCTCCCCCAAGGAGGTGGCCATCCGCTCACATTTTAGGCTAGTACAATTGAAAGTAGTCCACAGGTCATACATTACCCGTAAAACGCTGGTGAAAATGGGTAGAGTTGACTCCCCAAGCTGTACCCGGGTATGTGGGCAAGAGGGCACCTTGGGGCTGCCAAGACAAATGGTCGAAAATTTGGGGGAGGTGGAACGAGTATCGAGGTACTATATGCGCACCAATACCCCCGCCAAGACCAAGGAATCCATCCGAAAACATCTGAATGATGGGGGCATTGAGGAAATGATCAGTAAGGTCCTAAAATTGCATGGACATTGTATCACTGTGCTAGAACTACAGCATGTAACATGGTACTAAATGTGCACTGATATTGCTGATTGTCTTTTGTTTTGTTCTCATTTGATTAATAAAAAGATTTATTAAAAAAAGTACTCACTGTCCTCAATAAGGTAGTCCCTCTAAAACCCTGAATGTTAATAACGGTAAATAGACATAATATCGAAAAAATATATAGAATGGACAGAATATCGAATTCAAAATATAGAATGGACATAATATCGAATGGACATAATATAGTGGTTAATAATATCGAAATGAAGGTAAGTAATATCGATTTTCAAAATATAGAAGTACATAATATAGGCATTAAAAAATATCGAATTTTTAATAATATCGAATTTTTGTAAGTGTTTAGTATGTTAGTATATGAGTTAAAAATGTATATTATTTTTGTAATGTATGTTTAATATTTTTTAAAGTTACGAAATTTATGTAAAATTATTTTTGCGTAATTTAATTCCGTAGCGGGTTGTGAGTTTATAGGGGAATAGGGTGGGAAGTAATTTAATTATAGTAAATTAAATATTAATTTTTAGGAATTATTAATTATTTTTAATTTAATTTTGCGTTTTAGTTCTGTAGCGGGTTGTGGGTTTATAGGGGAATAGGATGGGAAGTAATTTAATTGTAATTAAGAAAATATTTATTTTTATTTATTGGTATTGATAATTAATTTATTGTTAATTAATTATTAATTGGTAATTAATTTTTATTAATTGGTAATTAATTTTTATTAATTGATTAATTGATAATTATGTTAATTGTATTAATTTATTATTCGGAGAGGGTTGTGGGTTTATAGGGGAATAGGGTGGGAAGTAATTTAATTGTAATTTAGAAAATATTTATTTTTATTTATTGGTATTGATAATTAATTTATTGTTAATTAATTATTAATTGGTAATTAATTTTTATTAATTGGTAATACATTTTTATTAATTGATTAATTGATAATTATGTTAATTGTATTAATTTATTATTCGGAGCAGGTTGTGGGTTTATAGGGGAATATGGTGGGAAGTAATTTAATTGTAATTAAGTAATTATTGAAATTCTTTTTGTGTATTGATTAATTTATTGTTAATTAATTATTAATTGGTATTTGTTTTATTACTTATTACATTTTTGGTATTGAAATTAATTGGTTGTTGATTAATTATTAATAGGTAATAAATTTTTAATAAATAATATTTATTGGTATTTATAATTAATTAATTATTAAATATTTTGTAATTGGTAATTCATTTTAATAAATTTTTTATTGGTATTGATAATTCATTTATTTTTATTTAAATATTAAATCATTACTTTCCCTACTGTTGCACCTACTGTTGCACTCACTGGAGTGGGAATAGTAATTTTTACCCCTACGCTATCCAACGCTTTCCCTACTGTTGCAGTCACTGGAGTGGGAATAGTAATTTTTACCCCTACGCTATCCAACGCTTTCCTTACTGTTGCACTCTCTGGAGTGGGAATAGTAATTTTTACCCCTACGCTATCCAATGCTTTCCCTACTGTTGCACTTACTGGAGTGGGAATAGTAATTTTTACCCTCCCGCTATCCAATGCTTTCCCTACTGTTGCACTCACTGGAGTGGGAATAGTAATTTTTACCCTCCCGCTATCCAACGCTTTCCCTACTGTTGCACTCACTGGAGTGGGAATAGTAATTTTTACCCTCCCGCTATCCAAAGCTTTCCCTACTGTTGCACTCTCTGGAGTGGGAAAAGTAATTTTTACCCCTACGCTATCCAACGCTTTCCCTACTGTTGCACTCACTGGAGTGGAAATAGTAATTTTTACCCCTACTCTATCCAACGCTTTCCTTACTGTTGCACTCTCTGGAGTGATAATAGTAAATTTTACCCTCCCGCTATCCTACGCTAAAAATATTGAATATTTTTATTAATATTAAGTTAATATATATATGTATTAAAAATAAAAATGTATGTTTATTTTTTTATAACTTACATTAATTATTTATTAATTTTAAGGTTATTTAAGTATTTTTAAGTATGTTTCAGTTAATTATATTTATTATTTTATTAATGTTACATTACTTTTAATACATTTAAAAATTCGATATTTTAACAAACTATGGGGCCCATTACGATACCCGGCGTAAATAAATCCGCCAGGCATGGAATCGGCAAAATACCGCCCGCATACACCGTCTGAACACCGACCACGCCATTACGATAACACAAACCAAAACCGCCATCGGCGGAAAAATCGCACAAAATACCGCCCGCCATCGTCCGAGTCGGAGTCAAACCGCCCGCCACGGACGGAAACACGCCCGACAACACAAAACCGCCCGCCATCACGGCCGACACACCGCACGTGAAATTACGATCGCACCGCCATGAGCGCGGGAAAACTACAAATATACCGCCCGCCAGCGCAAACAACGTCGATGAGAATCGACACGGCAGAAGCCATGGCGCCCACGTACCTGCACAGAAACCATCCGCTCACAAAACCAATAGCACACAACATGGCCAACAAGTCCACACAGCAAGGCACGCACAAATACACAAGCACAGTACACATCCCGAAAACACCCCCCGGACAAACAAAAACTACAAAGGCCAGAACCCCAGACACAACACACCTGAAAACAACAGACCATGAGGACACACCCACATAGGTAAGTACAAAAGCAGAACTCCCACAGACCACAACCCCTTGCAACATTGTAAACCAGAGAGGAGAGGAGAGGACACAGTGACACAGCAAGGACAACAGCACACCACAGAAACGCACACATCACTACCACCACTACCACCACCACCACCACCAAACACCACCACCACCACCACCACCACCACCACCTCCACTACCACCAAACACCGGCACCACAAACCCCCTGCACATTACACAACACACACCGCACCAGCACCACAAACATCATGGCACCACAAAGAATGCCCAAGTTCACGCCCATGGAGCTGACGGTCATGGTCGACGAGATCATCAAGGTGTACCCACAAATCTATGGGAACATGGTCCAGCACACACCACTAGCCACCAGAAACAGAATGTGGAACCGGATCGTAGACCAGGTCAATGCAGTCGGGACCCTGCCCAGGAACAGAGTCGAAATAAACAAACGGTGGAATGACGCCAAGAGCCTGGTCAAGAAGAAGGAGGGCAAAAACAGAGAGCTGGCTGCAGTCACTGGCGGAGGGAATCCCGCGCTCTTCAAGACCTTCAAAGCGTGGGAGGAGAAGGTGCGAGTCATCATAAATCCCGAGATCCTCGCCGGATTAGCAGGGGGAGTGGAGGCTGGTAAGTACAAACTAATGTATACCAGCACACCGCTATGTACTCACATGCACTACCACCATGCCACAGCTCCCAGGGACAAACACCCCCATGTCCAGCACACAATACACAACACATCACACACACATGCAACAGACACCACCACACACAGCCCAAACCGAACAACTGCAAGATGCGTGGGGACATGTGTACACTAAGCCAGCCACGTAACCACCAACAGGTCCCCAAATATGCCAGAAGCGCCACAACGAGCACCCACCACACCCATGTGTCCGCCACAGCTGCACCAACCGACAAGTAACAGGTAAGTGGCAGGAACACAAAGTGCAGTGGGTGGGAGGGTGGACAGCCCAAGTACAACACACACCAGGCCCCTAGTCCCACAGTACAGCAAGGAGGAGCATCCCCCACACCCCACAGCCACGTGTCAGCCACCGCAGTGCACAACGACAGCCGAAAGGCAGACATCACGGTCCACAGCAATCGGTGTCAGTGGGTGTCCAGCCACCCCCACGACCCACAACACCCCCCCACCCCCACAGACCTGCAACATGGAGCACCCCCCGCTTAGAGCCATGTGGCAACCAGTACAGTGCACGCACGAACAACTTGCAGGTGGGAAACTGGACAGGGCTGGATTACTGGAGGCATGAGGACCATAACACGACCAACACATGGGACATGTCACGTAGCAGACGAACACGCAGCACCGCCCACCGTCACGAACAAGTGAACAATGTGCACACGGACATGAACAACAGACTCACACCCCACATGACCCATCACAGACATAGCAACACCCAAGGAGCCACGTCTGCATGCACAAGCCACACTGAATATAGTACCACACGGCAGCCACTGTGCAACTCATCACACACAACCGAAACACCATTGAAGTCCTGTCCATGTAGCCCCTACTGCCTGTCAACCACACACCCCACAACTACGCCTATGTAAGACAAACAACACTAGACGCAACAGAGCGGAACAACATAAATGCACACGAACACCACTGAACCCATCAAACACACAGACACACCATGCACAAACAACATACCATCCATCCCATCCGTCAGCCCCAGTCTCATGAAAGGCATGTCATCCGCACAGCTGCCACACATACAGCCGTTACGCTAAGATACATGCCCATGACCAACCATGTGCCAGAAGTCAATGAAGTGCACGACACACTGTGAGCAACAACACACAACATGGGCCACACCCCCCGAGCACTGCAGTGATGCACATGGCACAGGGCAGCACGCACACCAAGGAGATGGGACAACTGCAATACGTTGGCTGGCACACAACCATCACTCACTCATAACGATGCGTCCAATGCCATGTCCAGTAATCACAACAGACAGCAAATATGCAGGCCATGTCAAGCATGCACACACCGCAGACCATGCACTGTCATGCTGCCACAACACATGTCACGTTCGGCACCCATGGCTCACAGCATGTACCCCAAAAGCATATTCCCTCCCAAATGCGAATCTGGGGCATGGCCCCCATGTTGCCATATGCGTTCCTAAGCGTTCCATTTGAACCCCAAAAGCATATTCCCTCCCAAATGCGAATCTGGGGCATGGCCTCCATGTTGCCATATGCGTTCCTAAGCGTTCCATTTGAACCCCAAAAGCATATTCCCTCCCAAATGCGAATCTGGGGCATGGCCCCCATGTTGCCATATGCGTTCCTAAGCGTTCCATTTGAACCCCAAAAGCATATCCCCTCCCAAATGCGAATCTGGGGCATGGCCCCCATGTTGCCATATGCGTTCCTAAGCGTCCCATCTGAACCCCAAAAGCAAAGTACAAACCAGACCCAGGATGGGCCAGGAGCCCGCATACACCAGAGTCACAATAAGTAGGGGCACAGCAACACACCCATCGGCATGGCCAATCCGTCCCATGCCACATGTGCACAGCACACAGTCCCATTGCCTAGCACACACAACTACAGATGCCACAGCCACACACTCGCCTCCGGGAAACCCATGTACGAGATTGCACGAACTGCCAATGTCAGACGACTAATACATACTTCGCCAGGTGCAACACAATAACAAATCTCATTCTCTCCACAGGTGACGAACTGCTGGACGCTGGGGATGGAGACAGCAGCCAGCACAGCCAGCCTACAAGCCCCCAACGAGGACACACGGATCTGGAGGATCTGTCCACCTCTTCGGACACGGACCACCAAGCTGGCCCATCTGGCGTGGCAGGGCCCAGCCGCTCCCCAGGACCCCTCCTACCCACCAACCCATCATCCAGGGCTGCTGAACAGTCCCAGCCCCCTGCTGCCACTGTCGTTGCGGCCACTCCCACGGTCATTGCGGCCACACCCACGGTCATTGCGGCCACTACCACTGCCGCAACCGCCACCATCGCCGCACCGACCACCACCGCCACCACCACCACCACGTCTTCGCTGGCACCAGCCCCAGCGCAGGTGGTGGCCCGGCCGACTGGATCCACCCTGGGAGCCACAGCGAGGACCGCGGTATGCAATGTGGCTAGTGGGCAGGCCGGTGGCAGCAGGACTGGTAGGAGGAGCAGGGTCAGGGAAACGCCAGCCTCCCCTGGGAGCCATGCCCTGCCTCAAATGGCCAGAGTCCTTGGGGCCTATGAAGAGGCCCAAGAACAATGGGTCAGGTCTGCTTCAGACACGCGGGAGGTGCTGGGGGTGCTGAGGTCCATGGACGCCCATATGGGCCAATTCGTGTCCCGTATGGACCAACTCGTGGACCTCATGGGCCAGCTGGTGGTGGCGGTGGGGTCACAGGCAAGGCCAGCAGCACCACCTCCGCCACCACCTGCTAGGGCGCAGGGTCGGCCAGCAGTGTCCACATCCCCTGCGACCACAGCCAGTGAGCACACCTCACCCACCACCAGCAGGTCGCCACCACACACCCCCCTCCCAAACGTGGAAGGGGCCGTCCGAAGAGGAAACAGGTCTCCCGGGAGGACTTCGCACGCACCAGTCGCAAGTGAGGCAGCCAGCCAGCCTTCCGCCAGCCTGCCTTGACCAGCCACTGCATTGACTTGCTCTACGATCCCACTCCACACAGCCAGCTGGATGGCATGTGTGTGTTGGACCATGGACATAGAACCAGTGGATACACCCTGAGCTTCACGCAGCCATGACCGACAGCTCATTGACACTGCACGCACCAATTTTGTCATCACCTTACGCACAATCACATGTCACAGTTTGTAATAAATGCACCTTTTTCACTAACTGCTGTTTGTGCCCTGTGTTTTATTTGTACGGAATACAACGGCCACCTTGGGCGGAAAGGCACCTGATGCGTGGCATGGCAATGGAATCCGGACGGCCTGTAGGGACCTAGGGGTGGGAGACAGAACAGGAGCACATTCAATGAGTGTGTCACACACCCATCACACAGTACATGTCAACAACTACAAGCAATGTACACACATCGCACAGAGCAATAGGGCACAATGCCACAGTCACCGACAGTGGCATACTACCCTGGCCATGGAGCGTTGACACACAGCACGTAGTGAACAAACGGCCACCCTGACACATCACACACACACCTGCACAGATACAGCCACATCAGCCGTCGTACATGGACACTCACCGTCAAGTGAAGTAGCGGGCGATGAGCTGCTGCCGCACATTCCCAGCTTCCTCCTCTCCGCTGTCCACCTCACTCGAGCTGTCCTGGTCTGCGGGCTGGGGCCCTGGTTGATCTCCGTCATCCACAATGAGGGGGATCTGCTTCCGAATGGCCAGATTGTGCAGCATGCAGCACGCCACCACTATCTGGCACACCTTCTGTGGGGAGTACGCCAGTGCACCCCCGGTGCGGTCCAGGCACCTGAACCTGGACTTGAGGAGGCCAAAGGTACGCTCGACCACACGTCTGGTCCTCCCATGTGCCTCATTGTATCGATCGTCTGCTGGGGTGCGAGGATTCCTCAATGGACTGAGCAGCCATGCCCCATTCGGATACGCAGAGTCACCTGGGTGTGAGGGACACAGAGAACCGTTGCTATTCCAACTGGACAGGGGACAGCATCGCACAACCAGCAAGCTACACCACTCCACATACTCACCGACAATACAGCCACGATCCTGTTGCAGATTGGCCATCAGTCGTGGCAAGATGCTGTTGCGCATAATGTGTGCGTCATGGGCAGAGCCTGGAAACTTGGCACACACGTGGGTGATCACCATGTCCGCAAGGCACACCACTTGCACATTCAGGGAGTGCGTGTGCTTCCTGTTGCGGTACAGGTGCTCAGTGGCCTGTGGTGGAACAAGGCCAACATGTGTGCAGTCAATGGCTCCCACGACGTGTGGGATTCTGCCAAGGGCATAGAATGCACCCTTCACTGCCGCCAATTCACGAGCCCTGGGGAAGCGGATGTACCTGTTCCGGTAAAGCATCATGGCTGCCAGTACATCCCTCAGCACCTTGCTGAACATGGGCTGGGACATCCCACCTCCACTGCCCACTGTGTGCTGGAATGACCCAGTGGCGAAGAAATGCATGGCGGCCATCACCTTAGCCGTGGGGGTGATAGCAGTCGGATACACCCTGCGGGGACGGAGATGGGGCTCTAACATGGCACACAGTCGATGCAGGGTTGGCCTGTCCAGCCGGAACTTCCTGATAACCTCTGTATCGTCCATGTCCGCCAGCAATTGGTATGGGCGGTCAATGTTCGGTCTCCGCCTGGGGAAAATGGCAGAGGACACATGTCAAAGCAACACAACACATAGCAATTTCGCATACACATCACTGACATGACTGAGCAAGCACATGTGCCACAGCCCAGCTGTCAAGCTGGGACGGCACGGCCACAATACACTTACACAGATCTCCCAACAATGGCAATGGCAAGTGAGACATACCACTGCCATGGTCATGCACATGGGGATCTAGGCCCCAATGACTTGCGGGGCGTGCTGATGGGGACTGACTGCATATTCGTCAAGCGGCAACGCCACGGCGACATGAGTGTCTGCTGAGCATGGAACTGCTTCCGAGGCTGGATGAGTATGGCACACGACGACGACGATGTGGGCACGGGCTGAGCGGCCAATACAAGTGGGACCTGTGGCACGAGGGGAAATGAGACAGTAGTAGGTGTCAGCACTGCACCCTATGTACAGCACTGTACGGATCACAGCTCCCAAAACATTGACAGGTGTCCACATTGACAGCCCCATGCCAAGACGGCTGTGTGCTTGCAGTCACACGTCACAGGTGAGAGGTTACATTGCACGCGCCAGGTGGCAGACGTACATAGTGGGAGCTGGCATGTGTGTGCATGTGTCTCCTGTTCAGGATCCACCAGATGGGCGCTGACTCTGTACTGACCATTGGACACAGCATGTTCCGTGGTAGGCTTGTGTGTGTGGGATGGTGGCACTGGATGTGCCTCCGTTGGGTGGGGGGCCATGCACAGGGCGGGTACGTCGATGATTGCGCATTGTTGGTCACGGTGGGTGCACCTACTAAGATGTGTTGCCCTGTGTTCAATTCCTATGTCCGCATGATGATGGACTGTGGATGTGGGCAGACTACACATTGGTCGATGTGCTGTCTATATGCATGTGCCTTCACACCAGGCACAGCTGCCCCTGCACATGTGACCCCTGCTGGACTCGCTGCTGGGTCTGTGGAGCTGATGCACCTTCTGCGCGTGGGGCGGACAGCACTCCTCACTTCCCTCATTGCGCATGTCATGTCTTTGCCGCAGGTGACATGGATCATGGAGGGCCCACATGTACGCGTGGGTAGGCAACACATGATTGTTCACTGGTCGCCACCCCCAGTCAGTGTTTCGAATGGGAAGGTTGTCGTGCTGGTGGTATGTTCGATGTGGCGGATGGGCGGGCCTAGGTGCGGGCTTACATTCCGGACATGGGGGGTAGTTGAATTGGCGACTAGTTGCAGTACACACGGGACACGTCTCTTCCTTTCCACATCTGGGTCATCCCTTGTACTAACTGACAGTGATACAGTCATCTTCGCCCCAGCCCTCATGTCCTCCCCTCGCCCCCCAATATGCATGCTCACCTGCGAGGCTAGCGCTTGCACAGGCAGCCCCAAGCTCGCACCAGAGAGGGCAAGGAGTGTATGTGTGGGTCCAGTTGCACGAGTGGGCTGTCTCAGGGTATGATGTGTGGCGGGACGCCGTCCACCTGCGTGGTGCCCCAAATGGAGACCCGGCCTGCATGGACTATGCATCACAGTCTTCGCCTTCCGGATCCGCCACCTGCGACACCCAGTGGCTGTGGCTGCCCTTGCGGCCATGCCGCGTCCGTCTGTGGCTGATGGCCCACACATTCACTCTTTGGCCTCTCTGGGGAGGGCTCGGGGGTGGTGGCGCACGCGCTTGCACTTAGTCGCAATGGCATGTGGCGTGGTTGGTATGATGGGCAATGGATGGGATGGTGCGAGCCACCTCCCGTGACGTCAGTGCTGCTCGTGCTGTGGTGCGTCCCCCCTACACTTCCATGTGACTTGTGCCATGCTAGACGTTGAGGTTCTATTGCCTGCGTGATATGACCAGGAGGGGCGCGAGGAGACCTCTCACACACCATGCTCCACTGCCATCCCGTGCCCTGTATCGCCTGTGCGGATTGACTATGTTGGGGTTACACCTGGTCGACTGGGGCTGTGTGTGCCTTGTCAAGGGGCATGGTGGGCGCACAACAGGATCCAGCTTGTCCACAGAGGGTGGGCTGAGGTGCGCCTGGTACCGCTTTGTACGTGTGCCCGGCTGCTGTGCACACACGTGTTCACTCCCCCCGACAGGTGTCCTCTCACAATGCCCAGGGAAGCGGTGGTGTACTGTTCATGACCCCTCCCAACACGGCGTGCTCCAACTTATCATGTGCGCATCTACCCGTCGCACCCACCCACCTGAGCACTGCGTCCATACGACTTCACACGACACATGTGTGTCTTCCACAGTAGTGCTACTCATTTGCGTTGACATCCAATACCAGTGGACTACATGGTCATGTCACGACTGCCGTGTACTTCACATACTCTCATCCTCTCTCATTCGTACTTGTGAAATGAGTCAGCGGAGACAGTTCTGGTTTCAAACATTATATTGAGTCTTCTGTCCTCTGTGATGCAGTATAGTGGACACTACTGGCAGCGGAATACATGTTGGGGATATACTGAGCATGATTGCAAATGGGATAGGGTGTGGGGTTACATGTGATTGGCTGTTGCATGTGGGATGTGGGCTTCAGAGTGACATCTGCTTGTCCAAGGCTGTGCTAATGTACATTTACGTATAGCTGCGGAGCTGCGGACTTTGACACAGACGGTATACATGTAGCCTACCAGACCGCTCGGCATCATGGGCACAGTCCATCTCAGTTCCATGTGACAGGTTTGCTGCGGTTGTTCCTCATGCACGCGTGCATGTGAGATGACATCAGGGCATGTGCTTGCGTGCATGCAGCGGCGTGCCACTTGTTGTTGCACTGTGGTGGTTACTGGACATGTCACAGTCACTGGGGTCGTGTTGTTGTTGTATGCACTTGTCGTCCATGCAAAGGTCCTGGTATGGGATTCCCGGGGCGGGGGTGGGAGGGGTGCAGCACCCACAGACTCCAGGCGACCTATTCATGTCCACTGAGCGGTGTGTGTGTCCATGTGCGCTGGATCCATGTCGTGTCCTGGTTGTACGTGCAGTTCCGTCCATGTGGGTGCGATGCACAGAGCCCATGCCACTGCCTCCCACGATGCATGCGGTGTTCCTGGATGTGATGGGGAACAGTGTGCATGTCCCGGTCATATCCGATGTCATGGCGATGTCGTTGATGGTGTGGTTACAGTTGCCGGTCGTTTGGTTTGGCTGTTGTGGTGGTGACTGGCCAGTCCGTGCGGAAGCTGAGCATGGGTGCGGGGTTGGACTTCATAGGTCACTCGGGGAACCTGCGTTGTGGTCCGACGTATTTACAGGTTGTCAGGTATGCGATGCCGTCCAGCAGGGCTTCCATGTCATTGGTGGTGTACATGTTTGCCAGCCAATGAAGCGGATGGTGGCTGTCAAGGTGTTGTTCGTAGGTTGTCCCTTGGAGGACCATGATGGGGCATGCTGGGTGACATTCGATGTAGCTGTTCTCGATGATCCGTCGTGTGGAGGCACAGTGGTCCCATTTCAGTGCGGGTGCGATGTTGGCCACATACGCCATGCCCCCATAGGCAGAGCAGGCCCTGTCGTGTGCGTCCAGAGGGAGGAGTAGTGGTAGCAGGTCCGCCTTCAGACATGCCGGGTTGGAGAGGCATATCTCGACGGGATGCTGGTAGGGACACCTCCGACAGTAGAAGACGGGCATGACGCAGCTGAACAATGTGATGCGGTAAGTCAGTCGGTAACTTACGTTCAGCAGGGACAGGAGATCGCATCCCAATGTATGGAACAGGTTGGTTTTGTACAGCTTGAGCTCTTCGGCGTAGTTGGGTAGGTGTGTTGCGGTTGCCATTTCGCAGCGGTTCGTAGAGGTGGCGTGCTCCGGCTGTGTGTGCAGTCTGCAATGTGCACGCTCCGGGGTTGCTGTGAGCTCTGTGTAGTCGTGGGGAGACAGGACTTGTGTTCTGTTTGCTTGTTTGGAGGACACGGGCCCTCTTCCCACATGCTTCTCAGACAGTTCAAGGTCGGTGCTGTGTGACTCCTTCCAATTAACTTGCATGTGGCCGACATGGGGGAGTGTTTTCTTGTTTCTTCCCCGTCCGTTGTGTGCTTCTGTGATATGCGCTATCTGCCCTGTGGTCGGTCTCCTCGGCATGCCTGTGTTGGTCTATTCTTGGACAATGGCTGTATTCACCGGCTTCTGTCGTAGGGCTGTGGTTTCGGTGTTGGAATGGAAGGTCATTCAGTGCTGTCTGCTCTCCCTTGTGTGGGCGGCAGGCTGCCTTTCCGCTCTGCGTTGGGCCTTGTGTGTGGATGTTATTCTTGGGCCACCTGTTGTCGGTCCCCGGGCTCTTTGGTGTTCCGTTTTATATGTCTTGTTCATATGTGCAGGGTGGTATGGGTTTTCCAGTGTGGTACTGGCGTTCCTCTTCCCGAAGGGGCCCTGCTTCTCCTAGTTGGTGTTGCCGCCGCTGTGTGCTTCGCCATGTTTGTTACACTGGGGTGTGTCCTGCTGTTGCGTGTCTTCACTGACATGTGTGCGTCGGTTGTGTGGCGTTGGGTGTTGTCCGTGAATTGGGCGTTGGGGACATGTCTGTGGCCGGCCTGTCACGTGTCATGTGCGTTCGGGGTGGGGCTGATGTGTGTGCTGCTTGGTTGTGTCCCTGTGTCTGTGTGCGACGCATGCATGGCGCTGCGGTTGGCCTCTGCGTTGTGCGCATGTGTGGCGGCGTCATCGGCGCTTTGTGGCCGTGGCGGGGTGGTTGGTTCCTAGTCCCAGGTGGTGTGTACACATGTGTTCCGCGATGTTAGGATTTGGCCTGTGTGTCATATGTGGATGCGATGGTGGATGTGTAGTGTACACGCGCTGGTGGGGGTTGTCCGCTTTTTCCGCCCTTGCACTGTGTGCGCTGTTTGCGTGCACTTGTTGTGTGTGTGCCTACCTGCGTCTCCGCGGTGCGTTGCGTCCTTGGTGGTGCATCAGCAGAAGCATGGGGAGGGCCTGCAGTGCTGGATTCATGCTCGGGATGCCGCTTCTTCGTTTTCCGTGCTCTGCGTCCGTGTTACCGCCTCTCTTTCACGTGCGGTGTCTCTTAGCCGTGGGAGCCGTTTGTTTGCGGCATCGTAATTTATACGCCGGGCGGAACGTGATTTCGTCGGACGGTGTGTGTCAATTGTGCTGCGCCGCTACGTGTACGGGCGCACTTTGATGGCGGACGGTGTTGCTGGCTTGCCGGCGGTGTTTGGCCTGCTTTTCGCATCGTAATTGGGCGGGCGTGTGGACTGCTGCGTGCCGGCGGTAACTGGTGGTTTTTGCATCCGCCAGCACGGCGGTTGTGCTTCCGCCCGCCATCGTAATGAGCCCCTATATTATTTACAACGATATTTTGGATTCGATATTTTTGTACTTACCTGTTTGTAGATAGGAATTCGATATTTTGGCATTCTATATTTTATCCACTATATTTTTGTAGGTCGATATTTTGGCATTCTATATTCTGTCAGTGATCCGTTAATAACAATGAAAGAAGCCGCCAATGCTGAGTACACTGATAACCTACAATATCTGAACAGCAAGGCACGATATTTGAATGAAGGCTATTTAAGTTGCAACTTCCCAGGGGTAAAACAGCCTGAAGATTTTACTTCTGAGGCTACAAGAAACAATTGCACAGGACCAAAATGTTGTTCTATCACTCTTTCATAGTCCACATTTATCAGAAAATTGCAACCCAGACCATTATCTGCCCCATTCACAGGCTACTTCCCAGAGCCTATGCCTATTGAAAGGTAAGATTGACAGTTTATGCATCAATTTATAGAACGTAGACCCCAATCACACACATTCAAGGCACTACACAACTCAGGCCCCACCTACCTGAACAGTTGCATCTCCTTCCACCAACCACTCAGACCCTCGAATCCATAGGACTCCTAATTGCACAGATCCCATGCATATATAGAGCCAGATCAGGAGGACGAGCATTCTCTTACATCGCTTCAAAAGCATGAACGACCTCCCACTCCACATCAGAGCCTCCTTCTCTTTTGAATTCCACAAGAAGCTGAAGACCCGGCTTTTCAATTAACCACCCTACCATAGGTAGGGCTAATCACACAACTTGCTCAGCGTTTATGTACGTATTTACAAATACACATATCATAACAATCTTGGAATTACATCATGCAAATAGAGATCAGTCAAACCTTAATGCTCTCCAAAACTGAGGGAATTTGCCCCTTTCAAATAGTGATTCCTGTGGGTTTCTAGACCCATTGTGCAATTTGGTCTCAAGGACAAATGCCTGCTCCACAACAAAAGTTTCTTCAACATTGAGAAATGGGACGGGTTCTTAATGGGACCACTTCCTGAATCTGTTACCACCTTCTTTGAAGTTTGGGTAAAATTTCAAACAAACAAAGTAGCACAAGCAGGGCATAGTGCACCTTCCCGTTTCTTTATTGCTTCTTTCCAGGGCAAATGGATTTAGACTTTGCACTGGTTTGTGTCACTTTTTGTGACTTTGTATTGCTGCAAAGCCTTGATAAATCTGGCCTGCAGTGTGTAAATTTGATTGAAGCAGCATTCAAAGCATTCCAAACAAACATGTGCAGTGTGGCACTCAGATGAGTCATCTATCTTAGGGTAAAATGTGTAGAGCAAGGGCTAGTGCTACATGGCTTGAGCAGTACAGGAACAGCCTCCCCTATGCCCGGCCACCAATACCACTTCTTGACTCTTTGTTTTGTTTTCACTATACTGCAATGATCTTCATGGCACAATTTCATAATGCTTTCTCTAAGAGTGAATGGAGGAATTCCGTTATCACCTCTGAAAAATGTTCCATGAACCACTGTCAATTCATTTTTGATTTCCCAAAAGTGTCTTACATTTTTCAAAGCCCTAGCTTTACGTGGCCAACCTTTCACCGCCCACTCAATCAGCTGTTCTAAATCCCTATCCTTAGTATATTCATCTCTCCGTGCCTCTTCTGTCACACCGGAAACACTTTCTTCATGAATTAATGCAATTTGTAACTCATCCCACTCATTCTTGTCACACTCCAGAATGACTAATGGCATGCGTGATAAAAAAATCGGCCAAAACATTGCTTTTTGCAGGCACATACAAATTCTCATAAATGAAATCTTGTAAACGCAATGACATTCTTGCAATCCTGGCAGACGCCTTCTAAAGACCTTCCATGGATAAAAGCTTAACAAGAGGTTTGCGGTCACTCCGAAGTATGCATTTCTTGCCCCAAACAAAAGATCGGAAATGTTCCAGGGCCCATACACATGCAAGAGTTACTTTCTCAATTACTGAGAATTTTTCTTCAATAGGTGACAAAGCACAGGAAGCAAATGCAATTATGGCTTCTTTTCCTCATCACTTTGTGAAAAAAACGCCACCAACCCTTTGTTGCTTGCGTCCACTGACACCACAATATCAGGGTCAAAGCAACTTAACACAGGGGCTTCTACAATTGCATTTTACATGTCCATGAATAACATCTTGCATTCTTCAGACGAAAAGAATTCCACTTTACTTTTAAGCAATTGTCTAATATTGTACACTGCTTGAAAATCCTTTCGCAATTTTTGCATAGAATTCTACCATGCGTAAAAACGATCTGACCTCGTCCTTACTTTAAGGATGTGGGGCATTCTGGATGGCCTCCACCAACTTAGGTTTTGTGGCTACTCCTTCACCACACAGAACATGCCCAAGATAAGTCAGTGATTGTACACCAAACTTATTCTTAGAATGCTCTACTGTTAACCCCTTCTCCTCTAAAATAAAATGCCTGCACCTCCTCCAAAACTTTGTTGTGCTCTGACCTATCTCTGGCAAAAAGCAAAATGTCATCTTGAAAGCACCTTACTCTTGCGTGCTTTCCAAAACATTTGATGCAGGAGTCTTTGGAAGATTGCCGCAGCCGAAGCCAAACCAAAAGGCATTGACTTATTGAAAACACCCAGTGGGAGTAATAAATGCTGTGTACTGCTTGCTCTTCTTATTCAATCGAATCTGGTGATATACTGCGGACAAATCTATGGTAGAAAACCATTTCGCATCCTTTATCAGTGCAAGCATTTCCGATATCTTAGGTAGGGGAAATGTATCCACCACATTTGTATTCAAGTGGCGCAAATCAATACACAAACAGATTTTGCCATTACTCTGTCTTGCAGCAACCACAGGAAAAATCCACTCAAAAGACTCAATTGGATC
The DNA here is from genome assembly GCA_963921515.1 of Calotriton arnoldi. NCBI lineage: Eukaryota > Metazoa > Chordata > Amphibia > Caudata > Salamandridae > Calotriton > Calotriton arnoldi. The sequence continues at coordinate 2,965,291 of CAWUFW010000826.1, forward strand.
TATTATATCTGCACTAACTAATTTCTCTAAGTCTTTTTCTACCTCTTCCCTGAGGAGAATAGAAATATTTCTTGCCTTATGTATTTTAGGACAGGCCTTAGGGGCCCATTACGATGGCGGGCGGCAGCACAACCGCCGTGCTGGCGGATGCAAAAACCACCAGTTACCGCCGGCACGCAGCAGTCCACACGCCCGCCCAATTACGATGCGAAAAGCAGGCCAAACACCGCCGGCAAGCCAGCAACACCGTCCGCCATCAAAGTGCGCCCGCACACGTAGCGGCGCAGCACAACTGACACACACCGTCCGACGAAACACGTCCCGCCCGGCGCATAAATTACGATGCCGCAAACAAACGGCTCCCACGGCAAAGAGACACCGCACGTGAAAGAGAGGCGGAAACACGGACGCAGAGCACGGACAACGAAGAAGCGGCACCCCGGGCATGAATCCAGCACTGCAGGCCCTTCCCATGCTTCTGCTGATGCACCACCAAGGACGCAACGTACCGCGGAGACGCAGGTAGGCACACACACAACAAGTGCACGCAAACAGCGCACACAGTGCAAGGGCGGAAAAAGCGGACAACCCCCCACCAGCGCGTGCACACTACACATCCACCATTGCATCCACATATGACACACAGGCCAAATCCTAACATCGCGGAACACATGTGTACACACCACCTGGGACTAGGAACCAACCACCCCGTCACGGCCCCAAAGCGCCGATGACGCCGCCACACATGCGCACAACGCAGAGGCCAACCGCAGCGCCATGCATGCGTCGCACACAGACACAGGGACACAACCAAGCAGCACACACATCAGCCCCACCCCGAACGCACATGACACGTGACAGGCCGGCCACAGACATGTCCCCAACGCCCAATTCACGGACAACACCCAACGCCACACAACCGACGCACACATGTCAGTGAAGACACGCAACTGCAGGACACACCCCAGTGTAACAAACATGGCGTAGCACACAGCGGCGGCAACACCAACTAGGAGAAGCAGGGCCCCTTCGGGAAGAGGAACGCCAGTACCACACTGAAAAACCCATACCACCCTGCACATATGAACAAGACATATGAAACGGAACACCAAAGAGCCCGGGGACCGACAACAGGTGGCCCAAGAATAACATCCACACACAAGGCCCAACGCAGAGTGGAAAGGCAGCCTGCAGCCCACACAAGGGAGAGCAGACAGCACTGAATGACCTTCCATTCCAACTCCGAAACCACAGCCCTACGACAGAAGCCGGTGAATACAGCCATTGTCCAAGAATAGACCAACACAGGCATGCTGAGGAGACCGACCACAGGGCAGATAGCGCATATCACAGAAGCACACAACGGACGGGGAAGAAAGAAGAAAACACTCCCCCATGTCGGCCACATGCAAGTTAATTGGAAGGAGTCACACAGCACTGACCTTGAACTGTCTGAGAAGCATGTGGGAAGAGGGCCCGTGTCCTCCAAACAAGCAAACAGAACACAAGTCCTGTCTCCCTACGACTACACAGAGCTCACAACAACCCCGGAGCGTGCACATTGCAGACTGCACACACAGCCGGAGCACGCCATCTCAACGAACCGCTGCGAAATGGCAACCGCAACACACCTACCCAACTACGCCGAACAGCTCAAGCTGTACAAAACCAACACGATACATACATTGGGATGCGATCTCCTGTCCCTGCTGAACGTAAGTTACCGACTGACTTACCGCATCACATTGTTCAGCTGCGTCATGCCCGTCTTCTACTGTCGGAGGTGTCCCTACCAGCATCCCGTCGAGATATGCCTCTCCAACCCGGCATGTCTGAAGGCGGACCTGCTACCACTACTCCTCCCTCTGGACGCACACGACAGGGCCTGCTCTGCCTATGGGGGCATGGCGTATGTGGCCAACATCGCACCCGCACTGAAATGGAACCACTGTGCCTCCACACGACGGATCATCGAGAACAGCTACATCGAATGTCACCCAGCATGCCCCATCATGGTCCTCCAAGGGACAACCTACGAACAACACCTTGACAGCCACCATCCGCTTCATTGGCTGGCAAACATGTACACCACCAATGACATGGAAGCCCTGCTGGACGGCATCGCATACCTGACAACCTGTAAATACGTCGGACCACAACGCAGGTTCCCCGAGTGACCCATGAAGTCCAACCCCGCACCCATGCTCAGCTTCCGCACGGACTGGCCAGTCACCACCACAACAGCCATACCAAACGACCGGCAACTGTAACCACACCATCAACGACATCGCCATGACATCGGATATGACCGGGACATGCACACTGTTCCCCATCACATCCAGGAACACCGCATGCATCGTGGGAGGCAGTGGCATGGGCTCTGTGTATCGCACCCACATGGACGGAACTGCACGAACAACCAGGACACGACATGGATCCAGCGCACATGGACACACACACCGCTCAGTGGACATGAATAGGTCGCCTGGAGTCTGTGGGTGCTGCACCCCTCCCACCCCCGCCCCGGGAATCCCATACCAGGACCTTTGCATGGACGACAAGTGCATACAACAACAACACGACCCCAGTGACTGTGACATGTCCAGTAACCACCACAGTGCAACAACAAGTGGCACGCCGCTGCATGCACGCAAGCACATGCCCTGATGTCATCTCACATGCACGCGTGCATGAGGAACAACCACAGCAAACCTGTCACATGGAACTGAGATGGACTGTGCCCATGATGCCGAGCGGTCTGGTAGGCTACATGTATACCGTCTGTGTCAAAGTCCGCAGCTCCGCAGCTATACGTAAATGTACATTAGCACAGCCTTGGCCAAGCAGATGTAACCCCACACCCTATCCCATTTGTAATCATGCTCAGTATATCCTCAACATGTATCCCGCTGCCAGTAGTGTCCACTATACTGCATCACAGAGGACAGAAGACTCAATATAATGTTTGAAACCAAAACTGTCTCCGCTGACTCATTTCACAAGTACGAATGAGAGAGGATGAGAGTATGTGAAGTACACGGCAGTCGTGACATGACCATGTAGTCCACTGGTATTGGATGTCAACGCAAATGAGTAGCACTACTGTGGAAGACACACATGTGTCGTGTGAAGTCGTATGGACGCAGTGCTCAGGTGGGTGGGTGCGACGGGTAGATGCGCACATGCCAAGTTGGAGCACGCCGTGTTGGGAGGGGTCATGAACAGTACACCACCGCTTCCCTGGGCATTGTGAGAGGACACCTGTCGGGGGAGTGAACACGTGTGTGCACAGCAGCCGGGCACACGTACAAAGCGGTACCAGGCGCACCTCAGCCCACCCTCTGTGGACAAGCTGGATCCTGTTGTGCGCCCGCCATGCCCCTTGACAAGGCACACACAGCCCCAGTCGACCAGGTGTAACCCCAACATAGTCAATCCGCACAGGCGATACAGGGCACGGGATGGCAGTGGAGCATGGTGTGTGTGAGGTCTCCTCGCGCTCCTCCTGGTCATATCACGCAGGCAATAGAACCTCAACGTCTAGCATGGCACAAGTCAGATGGAAGTGTAGGGGGACGCACCACAGCACGAGCAGCACTGACGTCACGGGAGGTGGCTCGCACCATCCCATCCATTGCCCATCATACCAACCACGACACATGCCATTGCGACTAAGTGCAAGCGCGTGCGCCACCACCCCCGAGCCCTCCCCAGAGAGGCCAAAGAGTGAATGTGTGGGCCAACAGCCACAGACGGACGCGGCCTGGCCGCAAGGGCAGCCACAGCCACTGGGTGTCGCAGGTGGCGGATCCGGAAGGCGAAGACTGTGATGCATAGTCCATGCAGGCCGGGTCTCCATTTGGGGCACCACGCAGGTGGACGGCGTCCCGCCACACATCATACCCTGAGACAGCCCACTCGTGCAACTGGACCCACACATACACTCCTTGCCCTCTCTGGTGCGAGCTTGGGGCTGCCTGTGCAAGCGCTAGCCTCGCAGGTGAGCATGCATATTGGGGGGCGAGGGGAGGACATGAGGGCTGGGGCGAAGATGACTGTATCACTGTCAGTTAGTACAAGGGATGACCCAGATGTGGAAAGGAAGAGACGTGTCCCGTGTGTACTGCAACTAGTCGCCAATCCAACTACCCCCCATGTCCGGAATGTAAGCCCGCACCTAGGCCCGCCCATCCGCCACATCGAACATACCACCAGCACGACAACCTTCCCATTCGAAACACTGACTGGGGGTGGCGACCAGTGAACAATCATGTGTAGCCTACCCACGCGTACATGTGGGCCCTCCATGATCCATGTCACCTGCGGCAAAGACATGACATGCGCAATGAGGGAAATGAGGAGAGCTGTCCGCCCCACGCGCAGAAGGTGCATCAGCTCCACAGACCCAGCAGCGAGTCCAGCAGGGGTCACATGTGCAGGGGCAGCTGTGCCTGGTGTGAAGGCACATGCATATAGACAGCACATCGACCAATGTGTAGTCTGCTCACATCCACAGTCCATCATCATGCGGACATAGGAATTGAACACAGGGCAACACATCTTAGTTGGTGCACCCACCGTGACCAACAATGCGCAATCATCGACGTACCCGCCCTGTGCATGGCCCCCCACCCAACGGAGGCACATCCAGTGCCACCATCCCACACACACAAGCCTTCCACGGAACATGCTGTGTCCAATGGTCAGTACAGAGTCAGCGCCCATCTGGTGGATCCTGAACAGGAGACACATGCACACACATGCCAGCTCCCACTATGTACGTCTGCCACCTGGCACGTGCAATGTAACCTCTCACCTGTGATGTGTGACTGCAAGCACACAGCCGTCTTGGCATGGGGCTGTCAATGTGGACACCAGTCAATGTTTCGGGAGCTGTGATCCGTACAGTGCTGTACATAGGGTGCAGTGCTGACACCTACTACTGTCTCATATCCCCTCGTGCCACAGGTCCCACTTGTATTGGCCGCTCAGCCCGTGCCCACATCGTCGTCGTCGTGTGCCATACTCATCCAGCCTCGGAAGCAGTTCCATGCTCAGCAGACATTCATGTTGCCGTGGCGTTGCCGCTTGACGAATAGGCAGTCAGTCCCCATCAGCACGCCCCGCAAGTCATTGGGGCCTAGATCCCCATGTGCATGCACATGGCAGTGGTATGTCTCACTTGCCATTACCATTGTTGGGAGACCTGTGTAAGTGTATTGTGGCCGTGCCGTCCCAGCTTGACAGCTGGGCTGTGGCTCATGTGCTTGCTCAGTCATGTCAGTGATGTGTATGCGAAATTGCTATGTGCCGTGTTGCTTTGACATGTGTCCTCTGCCATTTAACCCAGGCGGAGACCGAACATTGACCGCCCATACCAATTGCTGGCGGACATGGACGATACAGAGGTAATCAGGAAGTTTCGGCTGGACAGGCCAACTCTGCATCGACTGTGTGCCATGTTAGAGCCCCATCTCCGTCCCCGCAGGGTGTATCCGACTGCTGTCACCCCCACGGCTAAGGTGATGGCCGCCATGCATTTCTTCGCCACTGGGTCATTCCAGCACACAGTGGGCAGTGGAGGAGGGATGTCCCAGCCCATGTTCAGCAAGGTGCTGAGGGATGTACTGGCAGCCATGATGCTGTACCGAAACAGGTACATCAGATTCCCCAGGGCTCGTGAATTGGCGGCAGTGAAGGGTGCATTCTATGCCCTTGGCAGAATCCCACACGTCGTGGGAGCCATTGACTGCACACATGTTGGCCTTGTTCCACCACAGGCCACTGAGCACCTGTACCGCAACAGGAAGCACACGCACTCCCTGAATGTGCAAGTGGTGTGCCTTGCGGACATGGTGATCACCCACGTGTGTGCCAATTTCCAGGCTCGGCACATGACGCACACATAATGCGCAACAGCATCTTGCCACGACTGATGGCCAATCTGCAACAGGATCGTGGCTGTATTGTCGGTGAGTATGTGGAGTGGTGTAGCGTGCTGGTTGTGCGATGCTGTCCCCTGTCCAGTTGGAATAGCAACGGTTCTCTGTGTCCCTCACACCCAGGTGACTCTGCGTATCCGAATGGGGCATGGCTGCTCAGTCCATTGAGGAATCCTCGCACCCCAGCAGACGATCGATACAATGAGGCACATGGGAGGACCAGACGTGTGGTCGAGCGTACCTTTGGCCTCCTCAAGTCCAGGTTCAGGTGCCTGGACCGCACCGGGGGTGCACTGGCGTACTCCCCACAGAAGGTGTGCCAGATAGTGGTGGCGTGCTGCATGCTGCACAATCTGGCCATTCGGAAGCAGATCCCCTCATTGTGGATGACGGAGATCAACCAGGGCCCCAGCCCGCAGACCAGGACAGCTCGAGTGAGGTGGACAGCGGAGAGGAGGAAGCTGGGAATGTGGCCAGCAGCTCATCACCCGCTACTTCACTTGACGGTGAGTGTCCATGTACGACGGATGATGTGTCTGTATCTGTGCAGGTGTGTGTGTGCTGTGTCAGGGTGGCCGTATGTTCACTGCGTGCAGTGTGTCAACGCTCCATGGCCAGGGTAGTATGCCACTGTTGGTGACTGTGGCATTGTGCCCTATTGCTCTGTGCGATGTGTGTACATTGCTTGTAGTTGTTGACATGTACTGTGTGATGGGTGTGTGACACACTCATTGAATGTGCTCCTGTCCTGTCTCCCACCCCTAGGTCCCTACAGGCCCTCCGGATTCCATTGCCATGCCACGCATCAGGTGCCTTTCCGCCCAAGGTGGCCGTTGTATTCCGTACAAATAAAACACAGGGCACAAACAGCAGTTAGTGAAAAAGGTGCATTTATTACAAACTGTGACATGTGATTGTGTGTAAGGTGATGACAAAAGTGGTGCGTGCAGTGACAATGAGCTGTCGGTCATGGCTGCGTGATGATCAGGGTGTACCCACTGGTTCTATGTCCATAGTCCAACACACACATGCCATCCAGCTGGCTGTGTGGAGTGGGATCGTAGAGCAAGTCAATGCAGTGGCTGGTCAAGGAAGGCTGGCGGAAGGCTGGATGGCTGCCTCACTTGCGACTGGAGCGTGCGAAGTCCTCCCGGGAGATCTGTTTCCTCTTCGGACGGCCCCTTCCACGTTTGGGAGGGGGTGTGTGGTGGCGACCTGCTGGTGGTGGGTGAGGTGTGCTCACTGGCTGTGGACGCAGGGGAAGTGGACACTGCTGCCCGACCCTGCGCCCTAGCAGGTGGTGGTGGAGGTGGTGTTGCTGGCCTTGCCTGTGACCCCACCGCCACCACCAGCTGGCCCATGAGGTCCACGAGTTGGTCCATACGGGACACGAATTGGCCCATATGGGCGTCCATGGACCTCAGCACCCCCAGCACCTCCCGCGTGTCAGTAGCAGACCTGGCCCATTGTCCTTGGGCCTCTTCATAGGCCCCAAGGACTCTGGCCATTTGAGGCAGGGCATGGCTCCCAGGGGAGGCTGGCGTTTCCCTGACCCTGCTCCTCCTACCAGTCCTGCTGCCACCGGCCTGCCCACTAGCCACATTGCACACCACGGTCCTCGCTGTGGCTCCCAGGGTGGATCCAGTCGGCCGGGCCACCACCTGCGCTGGGGCTGGTGCCAGCGAAGACGTGGTGGTGGTGGAGGCGGTGGTGGTCGGTGCGGCGATGGTGGCGGTTGCGGCAGTGGTAGTGGCCGCAATGACCGTGGGTGTGGCCGCAACGACAGTGGCAGCAGGGGACTGGGACTGTTCAGCATCCCTGGATGATGGGTTGGTGGGTAGGAGGGGTCCTGGGGAGCGGCTGGGCCCTGCCACGCCAGATGGGCCAGCTTGGTGGTCCGTGTCCGAAGAGGAGGACAGATCCTCCAGATCCGTGTGTCCTCGTTGGGGGCTTGTGGGCTGGCTGTGCTGGCTGCTGTCTCCATCCCCAGCATCCGGCAGTTCGTCACCTGTGGAGAGAATGAGATTTGTTATTGTGTTGCACCTGGCGAAGTATGTATTAGTCGTCTGACATTGGCAGTTCGTGCAATCTCGTACATGGGTTTCCCGGAGGCGAGTGTGTGGCTGTGGCATCTGTAGTTGTGTGTGCTAGGCAATGGGACTGTGTGCTGTGCACATGTGGCATGGGACGGATTGGCCATGCCGATGGGTGTGTTGCTGTGCCCCTACTCATTGTGACTCTGGTGTATGCGGGCTCCTGGCCCATCCTGGGTCTGGTTTGTACTTTGCTTTTGGAGTTCATATGGAACGCTTAGGAACGCATATCGCTACATGGGGGCCATGCCCCAGATTCGCATTTGGGAGGGGATATGCTTTTGGGGTTCAAATGGAACGCTTAGGAACGCATATGGCAACATGGGGGCCATGCCCCAGATTCGCATTTGGGAGGGGATATGCTTTTGGGGTTCAAATGGAACGCTTAGGAACGCATATGGCTACATGGGGGCCATGCCCCAGATTCGCATTTGGGAGGGGATATGCTTTTGGGGTACATGCTGTGAGCCATGGGTGCCGAACGTGACATGTGTTGTGGCAGCATGACAGTGCATGGTCTGAGGTGTGTGCATGCCTGACATGCCCTGCATATTTGCTGTCTGTTGTGATTACTGGACATGGCATTGGACGCATCGTTATGAGTGAGTGATAGTTGTGTGCCAGCCAACGTATTGCAGTTGTCCCATCTCCTTGGTGTGCGTGCTGCCCTGTGCCATGTGCATCACTGCAGTGCTCGGGGGGGTGTGGCCCATGTTGTGTGTTGTTGCTCACAGTGTGTCGTGCGCTTAATTGACTTCTGGCACATGGTTGGTCATGGGCATGTGTCTTAGCGTGACTGCTGTATGTGTGGCAGCTGTGCGGATGACATGCCTTTCATGAGACTGGGGCTGACGGATGGGATGGATGGTATGTTGTATGTGCATGGTGTGTCTGTGAGTTTGATGGGTTCAGTGGTGTTCGTGTGCATTTATGTTGTTCCGCTCTGTTGCGTCTAGTGTTGTTTGTCTTACATAGGCGTAGTTGTGGGGTGTGGGGTTGACAGGCAGTGGGGGCTACATGGCCAGGACTTCAATGGTGTTTCGGTTGTGTGTGATGAGTTGCACAGTGGCTGCCGTGTGGGACCATATTCAGTGTGGCTTGTGCATGCAGACGTGGCTCCTTGGGTGTTGCTATGTCTGTGATGGGTCATGTGGGGTGTGAGTCTGTTGTTCATGTCCGTGTGCACATTGTTCACTTGTTCGTGACGGTGGGCGGTGCTGCGTGTTCGTCTGCTACGTGACATGTCCCATGTGTTGGTGGTGTTATGGTCCTCATGCCTCCAGTAATCCAGCCCTGTCCAGTTTCCCACCTGCAAGTTGTTCGTGCGTGCACTGTACTGGATGCCACATGGCTCTAAGCGGGGGTGCTCCATGTTGCAGGTCTGTGGGGGTGGGGGGTGTTGTGGGTCGTGGGGGTGGCTGTACACCCACTGACACCGATTGCTGTGGACCGTGATGTCTGCCTTTCGGCTGTCGTTGTGCACTGCGGTGGCTGACACGTGGCTGTGGGGTGTGGGGGATGCTCCTCCTTGCTGTGCTGTGGGACTGGGGCCTGGTGTGTGTTGTACTTGGGCTGTCCACCGTCCCACCCACTGCACTTTGTGTTCCTGCCACTTACCTGTTACTTGTCGGTTAGTGCAGCTGTGGCGGACACATGGGTGTGGTGGGTGCTCGTTGTGGCGCTTCTGGCATATTTGGGGACCTGTTGGTGGTTTTGTGGCTGGCTTAGTGTACACATGTCCCCACGCATCTTACAGTTGTTCGGTTTGGGCTGTGTGTGGTAGTGTCTGTTGCATGTGTGTGTGATGTGTTGTGTATTGTGTGCTGGACATGGGGGTGTTTGTCCCTGGGAGCTGTGGCATGGTAGTTGCGCATGTGAGTACATAGCGGTGTGCTGGTATACATTAGTTTGTACTTACCAGCCTCCACTCCCCCTGCTATTCCGGCGAGGATCTCCGGATGGATTACGACTCGCACCTTCTCCTCCCACGCTTTGAAGGTCTTAAAGAGCGCGGGATTCCCTCCGCCAGTGACGGCAGCCAGCTCTCTGTTTTTGCCCTCCTTCTTCTTGACCAGGCTCTTTACGTCATTCCAACGTTTGTTAATCTCGACTCTGTTTCTGGGCAGGGTCCCGACTGCATTGACCTGGTCTACGATCCGGTTCCACATTCTGTTTCTGGTGGCTAGTGGTGTGTGCTGGACCATGTTCCCATAGATTTGTGGGTACACCTTGATGATCTCGTCGACCATGACCGTCAGCTCCATGGGCGTGAACTTGGGCATCCTTTGTGGTGCCATGGTGTTTGTGGTGCTGGTGCGGTGTGTGTTGTGTAATGTGCAGGGGGTTTGTGGTGCCGGGGTGTGGTGGTGGTGGTGGTGGTGTTTGGTGGTGGTGGTGGTGGTGGTGGTGGTGGTAGTGATGTGTGCGTTTCTGTGGTGTGCTGCTGTCCTTGCTGTGTCACTGTGTCCTCTCCTCTCCTCTCTGGTTTGCAATGTAGCAAGGGGTTGTGGTCTGTGGGAGTGCTGCTTTTGTACTCACCTATGTGGGTGTGTCCTCATGGTCTGTTGTTTTCAGGTGTGTTGTGTCTGGGGTTCTGGCCTTTGTATTTTTTGTTTGTCCGGGGGGTGTTTTCGGGATGTGTACTGTGCTTGTGTATTTGTGCGTGCCTTGCTGTGTGGACTTGTTGGCCATGTTGTGTGCTATTGGTTTTGTGTGCGGATGGTTTCTGTGCAGGTACGTTGGCGCCATGGCTTCTGCCGTGTCGATTCTCATCGGCGTTGTTTGCGCTGGCGGGCGGTATATTTGTGGTTTTTCCGCGCTCATGGCGGTGCGATCGTAATTTCACGTGCGGTGTGTCGGCCGTGTGGGCGGGCGGTTTTGTGTTGTCGTGCGTGTTTCCGTCCGTGGCGGGCGGTTTGACTCCGACTCGGACGATGGCGGGCGGTATTTTGTGTGATTTTCCGCCGATGGCGGTTTTCGGTTTGTGTAATCATAATGGCGTGGTCGGTGTTCAGGCGGTGTGTGTGGGCGGATTTTTGCCGCTTCCATGCCTGGCGGATTTATTTACGCCGGGTATCGTAATGTGCCCCTTAGTTTTTAAAATATTATGGTGCTCAAATCCCTCTAAAGTGGCAATTTCTCTAATGGAGATTTTAGTAAATGTTTTAACATATTTCCAATATTCTCCCCATCATCAACAATCATCACAGGCTCAGGGCTATTAGGGTCAAGGGTAATATGTAAATCACCCTGGTCTCTCCATCCTAGTACAGAAGGACTTTTTTGCTATAAACAATTTTCCAACAGATTTCCTGTTCTTAAATGTGAATATTAAAATTTTGTAACCCAGCAGTCAATTTATTTCCCTGAAAACCCTCTCCGGACAAATGACCAGATCCAGTAGATTATTTCCTAGCTTCTTTTAAAATGTAGAGTTCCATATTTCCTCATTCACAATAGTAAAGGGAGAGCCAGAGTTCGCATACGTTTGCACCTTCACCCCTCCAATAATTATAAGGCACAGTGTTCTTTTCTAGTCTCCACCTGAATTTTCATAAATTTTCAAAACAAATAAATCCTTAGTTGTACTATGGCCTGCTACATTGTTCACATCACAATGCACATTTTTTTAACATTACTCTCTTCCTCACTAGAACTTCCACTTCCTTCATCCACACACTTCACTTTATGGCTCTTCTTTTTCTTATAGACTCTGGCAAAATGCACCATCACTCCGCAAGCCGCACACTTCTGTTTTATCGCCGGGCAAAATTTACTAGACGCTAAATGTGAACTACTGTCCCAATGATAACATTTCAACTCGTCTCTCTTAACAGGCTCATGCACTTTCAGACTTCTTTAATCAATTTGCTAAATCCCTTGTTTTTAAACTTGCTAACTATTTCCTCACAAGACTCTTTCGACTCTGCCTTTAAGGCTTTTGCACTCCTACTAGATAACTCTGCTTTCCTAACGATGGCTAATACTTGCCAACTATCTCCTCACAAGACTCTTTTGACTCTGCTTTTAAGGCTTTTGCACTCCTACTAGATAACTCTGCTTTCCTAACGATGGCTAATATGTGTTTAAGATCAGAATCTCCATTTATCAACAATGTCTCTTGAATAGCGGAATCGTGGGTATGCATGACCACTTGATCCCGGATTAGTAGTTCTTGCCTGTGGTCAAATTTACAAACCCCTCGCCAATTTCTTAAGCGCCACAACATATTCATCCAGAGTTTCCCTTGACTCTAACTTCCTTTGGAAAAATGTATACCTTGAAATACCTATGCATACTTTAGGGGCAAAATGGTTATCAAAGTCTCTTGATGCATCATTAAAAACATTTTATTCCCCACCCCCAATTGTTTTGGTCATTTCCTCATACATTGTTAACCCTTATGGACTAACATAATGCAAAAAAATCCTTTTCTTTCCAGGCTTCATTTTGCCTTCCTCGTCAATTGTTTCCAAAAAAGTTTTTAAAATATGCCTTCCATTCACCCATTTCATACATGGGTTTCCACCAGCTGGCCAGAATGCTTGTGGGGTCTGGAGTGCAAATGTTTGTGTTGCCGTACTGCTTATTGACCCAAATACACAAGAGTATCCTTTCTTCACCCAACAAGAAACAGAATTCAGGAGTAAACCCGTTGACCCAGTTGAGACCGGGTAAGCTGTATAACAAAGGCAACAATGTCTCAACCAGTTTATCATTCAAAAAGACCGTTTACATAAAGTGTATAAATCACTAGAGGAGGGGAAAAAAAGTGGGAGGGAGACCAAGAGTAGATTGGAAGGGTTGTTATTTGCAGGTAGTTATAACAGCACTACGGTACAATTAGATTGGAGTAACCATAACAACCAAACGTGCACTGAAAGTGTTGGTGGGAGTGAACGGCGCAGTGACACGTGATAAAAAAGCAACGTGAGACGGCAAAAAACAGTAAAACAATTATTTCAAGGGTCAAATGTATGAATTACATAAATGCAGATACAGCTTTATGTTTTGCGAATGACCCCGTAGAAGCCGCGGATAACGCTGCGTTGTCGACGGCGTTTGGACCTATTCAAATTTAGGTCATCATCAGGACGATGGTTACTAATTCCATAAATAGTGCTGGTAGCACAATGTTGATGGAAACAAAGTAGTAAGATGTAGGACGAAGAAATCCGATTTGGAAAAACGCTGGTGGGCGTCAATTAGGTAATCAGCAACGGAATTACAGGCCGGATTAGGTAATTGCCGGCGGAAGACTTGGTATCTGGGCGCGAAGGTGATGCTGCCCGGGGGGAGGGGATTCTGTTGTGGCAAGACATCCCAGTCCGCTGCGTAGGACGGAGGGCCGGGGGGCTGGAGGTGGTGGGCGGCGAACGAGCAGGCGTGCTTGAGTCATATGGCCTGGTACTGCCTAAGTCCCCTTTTACTTTTTGACCCAAAACCACCCTTGGATGTGGACTCCCTCCCTCCTCCAAGGCAAGCACTTCAAACCACTCTCTTTTGGAATAGGGGGAGTAACCCCCCTGCCGTATTTATTACATAATTAAAACTTTAACTTATTATTTACATTATGTACAATTACGCAGAAAGTCCAGATACATTGGTAGATACATAATGTTACTTGGCTAACCTTAACATGTTTCTAGTACATAGCCATTCCTACCGTAATCTAAACATGTATATACTTTACTTTCTGCGTGTCCCTGTTAGAGCCTACGGCAAGGTCAATGACTGGCAGCCCCAGATCCCGGTAAAACTACAAAGACTCCACTGGAGTAAGATTGCGTAGGGGGTCCAGCTTATCAGACGGATATTTTCCCCCGGGCCCCCCCTACGCCCTGAGGCTTAACTCCATAACGGGGCGCTGCAACTTTTGCATCCTTGCGCCCTGATGCGCATGCGCGTGCAAGGATGGCCGACCAGCCTACTGGAAAGCGTGACTCCCTGGCCCCCGCACCCTTTCAGCCTACCGACCGGCTGTAACTGCCCCTGGAGTTCCATGGTGCTGGCCACTAAGGACCGAAAACTATGCTTACCAATCATGACCTTACCGCCACAGGCCAGAATAGTTGCCCGACTATCTGGCCTCCCCCTCTGCTCACCCAGAAGGTCATGTCCTGCGCCTTGCCTCCTCCAACCATGCTAGGATGTCCTCCATGACAGCCTGATTCCCTTTAGTCGAGAGGTGGACCCCATCCTGCAAAAAGAACGAATGTATGATGATACAACGTGTACCATCACAACGCGGTATGTTACATCGCGGTCTTGACAACGTAAGTCGTTACATTGACTTGCGCTGGAGGGCTCTGGATATAGGAATAGTGTGAATTACTATTCCAACTCCAGTCTACATACAGTAGGGAAGGTGTTGGAATAGTAATTCACACTATTCCTTAGTCTAGAGCGCCCTCCAGTGCAAGTCGATGTAACGACTTGCGTTGACAAAACCACGATGTAACCATACCGCGTTGTAATGGTTTCGTGGTAAAGGATGTTTCCCAAAAAGAACTGATCACCCCGGATGTAGCCATGTCCTATTGACTTTAGTTTGGTGGTCCTGAACAACTTCCCAAACTTATTGTTGATCCGCTTTACCGCGTGATTCAACGCTCGCACTGACTCACCCCCTCTCCACTGCAACCTCGCAATCATGTGAGACCAGACTATCATGGCATCAGGGCACTTCTTCACCAACCATCCCACCTCAGTGAGCAGCTCCTCAATGAGCACCCTCCGCCCCAGTTGCACCAAGTCATTCCCACCTAAATGCAAGATCCAGATTGCAGGTGGGCCCTTACTTTCTTTTAAAGCGCGGTTCACCAGCTCCCTGAATTGCCTAATGCGCAGTCCACCCTGTCCATGAAATACAAATTTTGCTCCCAACTGACGCGCCCTGGCCTCATGGGCCCCTGAAAAGAAAGCTTTTAGACGACGAACATAAGAATGCCCTACGTTCCAGATCTCCTGGTCTTCTTGGGCCCAAGAGTGCACTTGGGCCATCACCTGTGCTGTACGATCGTGAACCGTTGACCGTTGACCGTCGTCCCCCTGAGTGACATGGTGACGTTCTTTCTCCTTGATGGTGGACCGCTGCAAGCTTCTCCCCTGAGTCACAGGATGAAGAAACTGCAAATCAAACCGGAAAAAGGAACCACACGTCAGAGCACCGCCCTACCAATAGCTACAGCAGATGCAGTCACACATAGCGTTTGTAACAGTTAGTGGACCATCTACCGATCCTTTTACCTGTTCCTCCTTAAAACCTCTGGCCACTGCTTCCGTGGCCGCCCCAATGCTAAAGGAGTGAGTCCCAAAGTTAGCTGAATCCAAGCCAGCATTCCGCATGGCCAAACCCATGACCCTCTTAAACTGGAAAACAGTGAGAGGTGAACCATCCATATGGACTAAGAGTGGCCCCGCTGTGGCCCACGTTCGCTGTGCCATGAAGGCCTCCAGTCTGGCAACGGGGCAGCATGTACTACCTGCAGCCCTGTGGAGCACTATGCCCTCGCCCTTTCCTTCCTGATCAGTCTTGGACCTAGATAGGGAAATCAGCACAGAGTCCCTATTTATCTGGACATGTCCTACCTGTAATCCCCCTGCCAGTCCCTTTTGTTCCTTGACACCAGCTCCCCTCCCCCAAAAGCGCCATAAAATGCCAGGCAGAACGCTGCTTGAAAGAGAGTAGCCTCCCTTGCAGAATTACAAACTTGCTGTAGAGCTTCCATCGGTTTGGCTAGTGTTTGTAACCCTATGGGTCTTCTATCATCGGGCTGCACCCCTTGCAAGCGCTGCCACCCCTTCAAAGCCTTTCGCACTACAAAAATGCCTGTTGGATCCCCTTCGCCCCTGGTTTTAGCAAAAAAGGAGATGGCTGTAATGTGATGCCTAGCCACCGCCACTGAGCGTCCCTCGTCCCTCATGAATCTCAGATAAGCGACCACCGACCCTGGGGCATGCCATTTGTGTTCCCAACTGTCCCCCAAAAACTGACAATATGACCAGAACGCCCCTTCATAAGCTCTCCTGGTCCTGGGTGCTAGGCTAGCTGCCATGAGGTCTGATAATTGGGGGCACCAAGCTGCCAAAGCTGTTTTGGGAAAGGTGTTGGGTTCTCTGCTGCTTCTGGGAGGTGGGACCTGAATACCTGCATCTTAAAACGAGGGTGTGCGTCAGCGGCATGGTTCAATATCCCCGGTACGTGCTTAGCTCTAAATAGTAAATTCAGTTTCATGCACCGCAATACAATCTCTTTTAATAATCGCAGGATCATTTTGCATTTTGCCGCTTGATTGTTAATACATTCCACCACCGCCATGTTATCTGACCAGAATATCACAGACTGATCCCTCAAATGTTCAGGCCAAACGGACAACGCCACCAAGATGGGGAAGAGCTCAAGGAAGCTTATGTTGCTTGTAATCCCTGATTCTATCCACCAGCCCGGCCAGCACTGCGCAATCCACTCTGACCCCAGAATAGCACCGAACCCTTCGCTACCCGCCGCATTGGTCATCAACCCAATCTCTGGACTGGACCTAAGCGGATAGAGCCACACCACCCTACCATTGAAATCGCGCAGAAATGCCTTCCAAATGAGCATGTCCTGCTTGACCTCGCCGGATAGTCTGGTGTGATGGTGCTTTTCCTTGAGCCCTGACATGGCCTGTGCGATGGTGCGTGAGAAAGGGGATGCCATTGGTATTATGCGCAGTGCAAAATTCAATTGTGCTACCACTTGCTGCAATTGCTGCAGAGTAACCTTCTCTCTAGCGAGGCAGTGCTGTAATGCTGCCCCAAAATCAGTCACCTTCTCAGTAGGTAACCTAGACACCCCTTGCACTGAATCCAGCTCAATACCCAGGAATTCGATCCGGGTGCTAGGACCCACCGTCTTACCAGGTGCCAGTGGCACACCGAACTCCTGCATGAGTGCACAGAACCTCCCCAATGTTGTACTGCAATCCCCTGAGCCTGGCGCCCCCAAGAAGAGAAAATCATCGAGGTAATGTAACACCCATCGGTGGCCCCTGTCCCGCCTGAACACCCACTCCACGAAAGAGCTAAACTTCTCAAAGTAAGCACAGGAGACTGAACAACCCATTGGCATACACTTGTCCACGTAATACTTCCCCTGGAATTTGAAACCCAGCAGGTGAAAATCCAGTGGGTGCACTGGTAGTAGGCGAAAAGCTGACTCTATGTCGGATTTTGCCAGCAACGCTCCTTTACCCAGACCCCTAAGCATGCCCACTGCCTGATCAAAAGATGCATATTTTACACTACACAATGTGTCTGCAATTGCCTCATTCAGAGAACTCCCTCTGGGTGCCGAAAGATTATGAATCAATCGGAATTCGCCCTGCTCCTTTTTGGGAACCACCCCCAGTGGTGAGCAAACAAATTCTCTTATTGGGACATCGTCAAATGGACCTGCCACTCTGCCCAACCTGACTTCCTTTGCAATTTTTTTTGCTGCTACACCCTCATTGCTCCTGACTGAAAGTTGGTGCCTTCAATGTGCCACCCCAGTGTAACCCGGCGCCGGGATCCTAAAACCATCCAAAAACACTTCCCTGATTATTTTAGCGGCGTCTGGGCAATTGTAAATGTTCAACCAAGGGATCATGGCGCTGATATTTATGGGGGATCTGGCTTTCGCAAGGGGCAAACTCTCATTCCTGTTTTTTAACTCCCTTCTCTCTGGATTTTTTGAAACACTTGGATTCGGGGTGTGATGTGTTGCCACAGAATGCACAGTTGTGCTTGAATCTACAAGTGCCCGGGGCTCTAGTAAAAGTTCGCCTATTGAAATCAAAGCACACCCCTTTCTTTCCCGTGCCCCCCGTGTTCCCTGCGGTGCCCCCCGCATTCCCTGAGGGGCCTGCACGAAAGGGCTGGAACCTAATATTGTCCTGCGCCTGTCCCCGGTGGTTGTCAGATGACCCTTGGACTAAGTGATTCAAGTGGATGAACAAGTCCGTTTGATTCCATCCTAATGACGGGTCCATTGCCTTCGCCCTCCTAAACTCCTTATCATATTCCTTCCACCCATTGCCCCCATACTTGGCCTGAGCAGTAGTAATTCTATTTTGGTAACATGCCATCTCTGACCCCAAAGTTGGAAAACGTTCAAGCATGATTGCCATGTAGATCGTAAAACCTTGCACCCAATTAGCTAAAGTCTCTTCCACCCTGTATTTGAGAATTATGTTAGCCCACTCCCTAGGGTGCGTCCATTCTTTATTCTTTGCTTTCTCCCTCCCTGCCTCATCTATCAACAAGGAGAACATACTTACATATGCCCCCTTCCAAATTCTTTCCCTCATTTCCTGTGACAAATGTCACCCCAACTGATCTCTATTTGAGCGCAGCTCCCCCAAACCTAGTGGTGGCAATGGTTTAGTTATACCTGCTGGTGCTGCTGTGTTGGCCGTCTTTGGAGCTCCTGGATCCACTGGTGCGCCTACCGGTGCTGGACGTCCACCACCACCTACCGGCGCTGCGCCCACCGGCGTAGCACCCCCCCGCCGGTACTGCCGGCCCAACATTCGGCTTAGCTTTACCCAGCTGTGCCATTATTTGCCTGGCCTTCTCCAGTGCATCCCCCCGCTGCCCGATGCCCCCGCTGCGGTGGACCAATTCCCTACTGTCTCGAGCCACGGGAGCACTGCTGCCAGATTGGACACGATGTCTGGCTGATCAGGCGTCACCCCCCCTGTGCCTCCCAATAGAGGGACCGATGGAGCCTGTGGCTGGTCCCCCACCGGCAACGTGGGTACTGGCGTAATAGGCTCCCCATTGCCCTGTGGGCTTGGCATCGGAACGGTTGGCCGAGGTATCACCTCCCTAGGAGCCGGTCCTGGGGCACCCCCCGCCCCTTTCCCGCCGGACCTGGGCCTACTTCTTTTGGGTAACGGCGGGGAGAAAGTCTTAGGAGGAACGATCTGTCGCCTGGGCCTCCCTTCCTCCCCATCAGGACCATCCACCTTCTCTTGTAACCGCGTTAGAGCCTGACCCATGACCTGAACCTGCTGCATCAGGGCTTCCAACATAACATCTGTGCGGGAACGCTTCGCACTCCGTTTCACCTTAGGGGCCATTGTGTCTTAAATGGATTGCCAACACTACCGCAATCCCTTATGCACCGTTCCGGGACACTGCCCAAACCCTTACCTGGTAGTAGTAGCAGCCACCAGCCAGCCCTTGCACCCACGCAACCAGAGCCACGCCCACCAGCTAGTTCAGTCGGTCAGGTGAGTATGCACTCCAACCCGCGTGGCTCCCGGAAGCAATGGAATGCCGGCTTGCCGGTGCTGCACTCACTGATAATTCTGTGAACCTCCTCCGTCAATTGCTGGTATCACCCGGGTCCACCTGAGATGCAAATGTAGAGCAGCCAACTTCTTCCCTGCGTTGACAATCTCGTGCTGCTCCTGCAACTGAGAGAAAAGAGAGCCTTTACGTTTAATACCCCTTGTGCCTTAAGCCAAGGAAAAGCCGGTTTTCACCGTCCCAAAACAATGCCCCCTGCTGGCCTACGCTGTAGTAGGAGACCACAAAACTACCGAGTACTTTCCCTTTTCAATACGTGCACTTAGAACTCAAGTGCGCATCCCCCCAACAACCGGTAAGGCCCCGCCGCCGCACGGCACCTGCAGAAAAACCCCTGTTGCCCTTTAAATTAGCCGTGCCCGCTCAGACGCGCCGCTCTGCAGCCGCTGCTCACACACGCCATCAATGATCATAAGAAATCAGCTGGGTTCACCCACGCGGTCACCCGGCTTACACTGTTGCGGTCGCAGCTCGCACTAAACAGCCGATCCGCACTGCCTCACAAATTGGTGCCGCGAGCCCAGCAAGCTCCTACTCCCTCCCGGCTGCACAGACCCTTCTACCTGCGCCGAGCGCGCGTTCCCCACACCGCAGCAGCTCCGCTGCTCCGACACCGAACCTCAAAACAGCTGATCACTCCCGCTCCTTCGCCTTGCCGCAAAACACCTCCCGATCGACGCTCCACCGGTGTTCTTCCGACGATCCCTGACGACCTGAAAAACAAAGGAAAAACAAAATTACGGTCCTCCGATGGCCCGGACCCGTATGCTGGGGAGCGAGAGAACAAGAGACTGTCCTCGCTCCCCCAGCCCCCTTTTAAGGGGGCGCAGGGGCAGACCGGTCAAAACCGGCCTGCCCCCTACGTTGAAAAATTACGCTGAACCGGAAGCCCTAAGTGCTTCCGGTTCGCGCCCCCACTGGGCACAGCCATTGGCCGTTTAAGGGGAGGTGGGGCGCCGCATCACTAGTGCGCGCGGCAACCCCCCCACCTCCTCTAAGCCCCGGGGACTGGCGTGACCGCCATAATGGCGGCATGCGCGAGTTCGCGCTAAGCCTTGCCCAGGCTCGTAGTGATTAAATCCTGCCGGATTCGCAAAACATAAGCTGTATCTGCATTTATCTAATTCATACATTTGACCCTTGAAATAATTGTTTTACTGTTTTTTCGCCGTTTCACCTTGCTTTTTTATCACGTGTCACTGCGCCGTTCACTCCACCAACACTTTCAGTGCACAATTGGTTGTTATCGTTACTCCAATCTAATTGTACCATAGTGCTGTTATAACTACCTGCAAATAACAACCCTTCCAATCTACTCTTGGTCTCCTTCCCCCTTTTTTTCCCTTCCTCTAGTGCATTATACACTTTATGTAAACGGTCTTTCTTCACCCAACGGCACTAATTTGTTGAATGATGTGTCAAGGAACAGTGTCCTGACTTCACCCTAGAAGGGGACTAGTTTACTGTGCACTAAAACTGAATTAAAGGGTCAACAGTCATCAATTTTCCCACTTACTGTCTTATGCACCGCTTTCAACCATCAGCCGAGGAGCAACCTGGCACAATTGTAGTGGCAAAATATACTGATATGTGCCGTTAGACCGCAAACTGTCAAATTGCCTCCTCAATTGGCGCTGCACTGCATCCTGACATTAACACTTGAAGACTTGCCGAGTACAAACCAAATTGTACATCCAATATGGCTGCACCCACAATGACGCATACACACCAGAACATCAGGAGGATCCAATGAAACGCTGTGCACTTTTGTACCTTCAATATGGCCGCACGTACACTGACGAACGCACACCAGTAAGTGAAGAAGACGTAAAGAAACACTACGAGCTTATCCAGCAGTGCTCACCACATTCTACATGCAAATCCACCTTAGCAATAATGGCATGGAACAGCTATCAACGCCGAACCTCAAGACGAAACCATTCCATGGGATGTATGGCGATACCACGCATGCATTACATCGCATGCCATTAGATCGCGGTTTTAACAACGCAAGTCATTACAACGACTTGCGTTGGAGGGCGCTGGACTTAGGAGTAGTTTAATTTACTATTCCAACTCCAGCCTACGTACAGTAGGGAAGGTGTTGAATAGCAATTTAAACTACTCCTTGTCCTATAGCGCCCTCCAGTGCAAGTCGTTGTAACGACTTTCGTTGTAAAAACCGCAATCTAATGGCATGCGATGTAATGCATGCGTTCTAAAGGTTGTTTCCCATTCCACATTGCATGCCAAGTCCAAAGCATGCACGTTTGCAAAATGCCGTCGCGAACTGCCAACAGTAAGCCAAAAGCAACGATGAGTAAAAATGTCAAACCACTTCCAGTAAAGACGTCACTGTGATCCCAAAGTACTATCCCTCCAAAGGATCCACACAACACTTTCCTTAATGTATATAAAAGGCACTCTTTGATATTACAAATCCAAAGCTATGCCATATTACCAAAGCAATAAAAATCCTCCAAATTTCACTGTGGGTTTTCCTTTGGTGTTCCAACTGCTTTCTGCTTGTCGCCAAATTTGAAAGTCAGAAACCATATACTTCCAGAGTAAATTTATTAAAAGTTGCAACACTACACACAGTTTACACAGCACGTCCTGTCCAGGTCTCCTTACTCCAGCAACTGCTCTCTCCAAGCTCCACCTGACAGAATCTGGAACTCAGGGAACATGCATGGGATGACAGAGGACTTACAAAAGTAAACATTACAAAACACTATGTGAAATATTATATACATAATTACAAAGCTATACAAAACATAATAAACAATAGAATAAATATTATGCAAAACAGAAGTGTCAGAAGACACAACACAGACCCTGATGGAGCAGAGCTTCATGTTAAGTGCTGGATTCCTTAGGCCTTTGGATTCTGTGACATAAACCCTACTTACACTGGCCTGGGTACAGATTAGGGTCGAGCAGAGAATGACTGGGGAATAGAAAGTATATTCCTCTCACTAGGACACTGAAAATCCATCATTGCATGTTCCAGCCCAGAGAGCGAATGGTGGTGTTTTCAGTCAGCACTGAACTAAACCCTTATTCCACAATTGTCTGGAAGAGGATGTTTACTATCTGAGGGAACAGCCAGATTCCAGGGGAGGTGGGTAGAGTGGTATGGAAGTAACCAGTGTGGTGCATCAACCTTACTGGGTTCTAAGAGACAGAGAGGAAATGACAAGTCAGATGAGGGTGCATGTGGTGGACTAACTTGTGTCAGGGAAAGCTGCAACAGGCTGAAGCATCTGGAGGAAATTGTGCCACCAATACGCTGGTGTAGGGTAAAACTCCATTTGTGGGAATTGCAGTAACTTGGGAAGACCACTAGCAGGCACCCTACGACTGCTACTTACCTCATCTTTTCTTTTGGAAGAGGCAGAACCAGAAACAATGCTTTATTTGTAAAAAGAAGTAAGTGCCAGACCAAGTCCATTTTCGAGATGCCACCGTGACTAGCACCACCCACTGCCCAAAACAGAGCTTTGTCAGTGTTACCGTCAAACCGTGCCACTCATACAAGTGAGACATTTTGGACTATTAGAGGCTATCTTATGCAATAATGATGAAGTGAACTTGCTGGTTTTTATATTATTTATTTTAAGTAGTGGAACTCTGAAGTGCTCTGCTCTGTTCAAAAATAGAAAGGCAGCACCACCACGTGGTGGATGTATAAGTAGTTGCCTGTCTTTATTAATAAGTGCCGGTGCTGAGCACCTGCAAACACTGCCACAAATTATACACTGACCTGAAGCAACTATGAAGCAGTATGGCCAAAAGGCAGGCCTTACACCATCCCCAGAGGAGTGAACTCTAAAAATCAAAGTATGTTGATTAAGTATTACATTATAAGAAGTGGGATGGCCACCACCTTCCTGGTCAATACAGACACTGTTTCCACTTTCTGTGATAGCCTAATGCATTCTGGGTGTTGTAGTGTTGTTTTGTTCTGATTCAATTAATGAGGCTAAAAGATTGGACTATTATCATGGAAAATGTGACAAGAGTTATTGATCAAGGAGGGCTTCTACTGAGCCCGGGCACATGTAGCTTTGGTGCATGACAAATTCTAAATAGCATGAGTGAAGGGGCTGTCTAAAGTGAAGTGAACTCTAAAGTGGAGGGCGTGTTTTAAGAACAAACAAATACTAAGGGTTCAGGCCCCAGAATTAGAGGGTGGAAGACCAGTCTCCTAATGCAAGTAGTGCCTATCCATGACAAATGTCAGTGGTTACTACAAATGTCAGTGGTTACTACATCTAAACACCTCCCCAGAGATGATGGGAGGGAGGAAAAGGTGAACGACAAATGTGAGGGAAACTACTGAGACGGCCATTCCCCAACTGCGGGACTGTATGGAGAGTTACTTACACTACTTCTGCTTTATGACTCATACTCATTTTTAGCTTTGCAAGTTGTGGGTTTTTTTTGGGGGGAAAACCGAGATCTATTTGTGACCATAAAAAGCTATTTGTAAACCATGGAATGTGTACCTACCTACAGTTTTGTTGGTCCAGTCGCCTGAAATGTGTCTGACCTCTTTGGCTTCTTGGGTCTAAGCATTGACAGTTTGATGTTAAATTACCCCTGATGGTATAGCATCAATAAACAAATACAAAAGTGCTTGATGCTTAACATTCCTTTAGCACCAGTCTTCCTACAGATGCGAGGACTGATTTTTGGATCCATAGAAAATTAATATAATCATATTTGGGAGCTTCCTTTAGTCTAGCAGCAAGGCCCTCATGTGGGTGTTTTTGGTGATGCTGTAAGGCAGCCAACTACAGTGGCCTTAAAGTACCACCGACCATGGGTAATGCTAAAGGTTGTACAGTACTCAATTATTACCTTGATTAATTATTAAACAGTCTTTCGAGTGCTAGAGGGAGACACTCTCTTAATCCAAGAGAGTGCAACCACGTCTGGATCATCCTCATACTCAGGAGGACTTACCTTCTTGCACCACTTACTTGATTACCATTCGAATATTCTGACTATCTCAAGAGTGCGTCATTCTCTCTTTTTCACATTTGTCTCCCCACTGAGTAACATAGAGAACGCACCCACTACTACAATGGAAGAAATTGCTAACACTACGGAACGTAGAGCAAACACGTTTGTTTATTCCTCAGAGGAAACACAACGAATCTATGCTTTATTTGAGGAAACAGAAGGAATCAGCACCAGTAGCACCTCAACACAATCCATCATTAAACAGTTGTTATACACTTCCA
Source organism: Calotriton arnoldi (assembly GCA_963921515.1). NCBI lineage: Eukaryota > Metazoa > Chordata > Amphibia > Caudata > Salamandridae > Calotriton > Calotriton arnoldi. The sequence goes on from CAWUFW010000826.1 coordinate 2,989,915, forward strand.
AAAGAGCTATTAACCAAAGATTACATGCTAGTACTCTGATCAAGTACCACAAAGTACAGCGAATACCGAGGGGTCTAAGAATTGCCTTGAAATCCACACTATGTAAAAACAATTCTAAATTTACAGAAAAATGGGAGGCAATTTTGAACAAATGTTCACTGGATTTAATTTTACTCATAGTTGAAGAACTATCTACACTACTGGAAGACCTTAACAAAGAAATAACAGAACTCAAACAAGAAATTTCTACGAAACTGGAAAATGAAGACTGGAACGCGACACTAGCAGATTTGAATAAACAATTGGATGAATACACCAACGAGATCAACGCAAGAAAAGTAAGAAAATTTAAACGTGATACCATAGATTACAAGTTGGGGGAGGTATATACCTGGGCAGACGTATACGCGAACAAGAGACAACTAAGAAGAAACACTGGTCATCCATCTGACAGAGACACTACATCCTCAGATGATTCGCAAACCAGAGGTAGAACACCACGAACTCAAGCGGACCCTCAAACCAAAGGTTTACGCCCAGCTATAGATGACTCACATGAATCAATTGTTGAAGCTCCTTCCACATCTTCTACCAATGGCAGACAATCTTTTTTAGAAGTAGGTCCAAAACCACAAGACGAAGCAGGAGGAAAGTCAACATCAACAAAACCGGTTGCGAAGGGAACACGCAGCCAGAGAACCTGGTGATCAATATTTCCAGACACAAACTAACGGATTTTCAAATGAGAACTCTACAGAAAGGAACATCGTTTGTGCCTACATACCATTCAAACCATCTTGACACAGAAGTTTGTTTTTTCAAATTTATGTGGACACTTAGGCTTAAACACTTTTTTCATAACGTTATGGATTCTACATACAGACCCCGTGACAACACACTAATGGGATTACGGAACAAAAGCACATTCATGGCTCCCACCAGCCACAAAGTACTAGATGCTTTCAAAACCATTACCCTCAAAGAACTCAGCAAAATATCTAACAGACGAAAATTCAAGAATACTAACATCACTCAAAAAGAGCAACAAGCTCTTTTTCAAATAGCAGCAAGAACTGAAATTACCATCCGTGAAGCTGACAAAGGAGGGGCAATGGTTATTATGGATTCTGACTTTTATGAGAAAAATGTCAATGATCATATTCAAGATCGCAACATATACATGCCTTTATCGTTTGATCCTACCAATGATTTTATAAAAATCTTGCAAACCATAATTGATGAGGCTATTGAAAAGGGTACCATCAACAATGAAGACAGGAATTACCTCATCAAAACCAATCCGTCTATACCCTACATTTACATGATACCTAAGATTCATAAACACGCTACTTTACCTCCATTTAGGCCAATTGTTTCCACCATCAATTCATTACATGAACCTATCGGAAGATACTTGGATAAACATCTACAGCCATTGGTACAATCCATGAGTACATACATCAGAGACACCACCGATTTCATAAACACATTGGAAACTGTTCAAGACAAAATTACTCCCAACACCATACTTTGTTCCGTCGATGTCAAAGCACTCTATACATCGAAACCTCATGATAAAGGCATGGAAGCAGTTGAATCTTTTCTTGTGACTACAAACAAACCTTACGACCTCAAAGTTTTTTTAATGGAACTCATCCATTTTACATTGTATCACAGCTACTTTGAATGGTCCGGTAATTATTATATCCAATGCTCTGGAACATCTATGGGCAATTGTGCAGCCCCAACGTACGCTAATCTGTACATGTATCGATTAGAGTTAGACCACATTCTGAATGATCAAGAATGGAACGAAAATCTCGTTTTATACAAACGATACATTGATGACATTTTTATTTTATGGCAAGGATCCACCACGAAACTTGAATCACTTTTACAAACATTGAATAACGTCGATTACCGCATAGAATTCACACACACCATCAGTAAGGATTCTATAACATTTCTGGATACCGTTGTGACCAATGATAATGGAACTCTCATTACACAGCTATATACCAAACCTACAGATCGTAACAACCTATTACATTTTCATAGCTTTCACCAGCCTTCTCTCAAAGAACATTTACCATACTCTCAGCTACTCAGACTCAAAAGAATATCCAGCACTCAAGAACTATACAACGCAAGCAAAGACACTTGTATCGAAAAATTTAAACAACGAAAATACCCTATGAATATCTTGGATAACGCTAGTCACAAAGTTGATAAACTCACACGTCAGACACTGTTAAGGTCGAAACCTATTAACAAAGACGAATCGAGAAGCGTTTTCGTGTCTAAATTTTCTACTCAAAGTTACTCTATTAAAAAAATCATCTTAAGATATTGGCCGATGCTTGGAACTGAAATGGATTTCAGACACATCTATGATACACCACCGAGATTCGCTTACCAAAGGTCGAGAAACTTAAAACAAATTGTAACCACATCTCAGAACATCAAAGATACAATTTTCAAAGGGACTACACCTTGCTACAATTGTGGAAATTGTAATTCGATCATAAAGGGTAACACCATTCAACATCCTCAGAAAGGTTACAACATAAAATTGAAAGTAACAGCTACGTGCAACAGTCAAAATTTTATTTATTTGTTAAAATGCCCGTGTAGCATGGTTTACGTGGGCAAGACGGAGAGAAAATGCGGATAAGACTCAATGAACACAAGAGTAACATTCGAACTCACCAGATGAAATCATCAATTGCCAATCACTTTCAACAACTTCAACATAATATCAGTCAACTCCGGTTTCTGATTCTTGAACAAGTACCAGTTTTGAAGGGACGAAACAACACGCAATACATGTTACAGAGAGAAGTATATTGGATAAATAGACTTGATTCCTCCAGTCCAAAAGGTCTTAATGAACGTTATGATCTTGGTTGTTTTTTGTAGAATATGTACCTTCACACTACACACAGATTCTGAATTCCCCTCGGATCTGTGCTTTAGAAGACTTGATCAGCACATTAGTTACATTTCAACATTACGCAGCTTTATTCACTTATTACATCATTTTACACTTTTTTACCATATTTTGCACAATGTATGTATCACACTCAGAATTGATCACTTTTTTATTTTTTCAACCTTTTGGAATTTTTTCATTTCAATTCACACAGTCCATTACACTTCTAAGATATGTCACTGTTGACAGCGACATTGCTAAATTGCCAATATGCCATTTGTTTACTCTTTTGAACTTTCCACGTTCAGTTATATTTTCCGTTTTCACTTTTCACACTGATCCACCTGCGTCAAACCACATATTTGTTTTTTACCTAGTTTACACCACTTTGTCTTGTGTTCCGTTTTCACCGTTATTATCTACATCGATACTCGTGTGAAACTACGAGTCTGTTTACCGTGTAGTTCATGTTATCCCAGAATTCCCAGCGACGCTGGTCATATACCAACGTAAGCTGACGTGCACTTCCAAACTTTTCTGAACGCCGTCCGGCATCCACGCAGATTTTTGGAGCTTCAAATCTTTACCGACACATACTCTAAGTAAGTTTATTCTACGCAGCACTAGTTGCTGTGTCCAGTATTATGTTTCCATTTTTCAACGAGTTTATTTTTCACCATTTTCTCACCCCGTCCTTTTCACAGAGTAATGCCGATACGTTTTTCAAGACATGTGAGTTTAACCAAACCTTGATTTAGTCGAGCGTTTAGTATAACTTGACCCGTCTCGCATTCACATTTTTTCATTCCTTCACTATCGCATGATCTTATTCACAGTACAATATTTTATTTTTCTGCACAGCTTTTTACCCGCGCAATGACCGACATGTTTAGCAATTTTAAGACGACTGATGTCATTGATTCACTCATGGCTTGTATCACGGGCACATTGTTTAACACTTTACATATCGATTGACATCAATCTCCGGATAACTATTAACCATGACATTCACAGTGTACTTTCGGTCACGCTTAATATACCAATTCATGGGTTGTTTCTATCATAATTGAATATGTGTTTCTACTGGTTATTAGCTATATGTGTAAAACGAACATTCAGTATGATTCAGTTGATACCTTGTTTCCTTTTTTAGAGTATAATAGCCCCTGATGAAGGGCTCATCGGCCCGAAATGCATTGGGCATCTTTGAATGAATGTTGAATTCAAGGAACTGATTGATTTCATGGACAATTGAATAATAAAACTAAAGATATACAAGGATGACAAGGTTGTACAGTACTCAATTATTACCTTGATTAATTATTAAACAGTCTTTCGAGTGCTAGAGGGAGACACTCTCTTAATCCAAGAGAGTGCAACCACGTCTGGATCATCCTCATACTCAGGAGGACTTACCTTCTTGCACCACTTACTTGATTACCATTCGAATATTCTGACTATCTCAAGAGTGCGTCATTCTCTCTTTTTCACATTAACATTCCTTTAGCACCAGTCTTCCTACAGATGCGAGGACTGATTTTTGGATCCATAGAAAATTAATATAATCATATTTGGGAGCTTCCTTTAGTCTAGCAACAAGGCCCTCATGTGGGTGTTTTTGGTGATGCTGTAAGGCAGCCACCTACAGTGGCCTTAAAGTACCACCGACCATGGGTAATGCTAAAGGCGTACGGTACACAAGAGCATTACAGACCCAATTCATTATTTATTTGGCTGGAAATAGATGCTGATTAGAAATGCACCTAAACATAGAGACCCCATGTGACCAGACTGAATTATTTAAAATGAATACTTTCGGGACACGTGCCTTAGAAAGAGTCTGTTCAAATTGGCCCACATGATTAAGGAGACACCAGAAAGCCTTTTATATGGCAATAACATATTTGCCATTTAACTATGAGGTTACATCGGATTCCTGGGGATAAGAACATTCTCTTCCTGTCACAATCTGTCAGCCTCTCTTTCCAGAACCGCAGTAAATTATCATGTCGTGACAACATCTGACTGATGATGTGGGCAACTGCATGCTGTCAGATGTCACATGCACGTTTTCTGAGAGGACCTGGGCTATGAGTAGTTCAGGGACACTAAGGCACATAAACACAAACAGAGAAGGACAGCTAAGAGGGGTTTGGCTCTGTTAATCCGATAAGGAAATCCGTCATATATGGGTTTAAGCATATTTTATTGGACTATGCAACAATTTCTTGGACTATGCAACAGTATGCAATGCTGGTACAATAAATTAACTTTGGGTCAACATTATAAAAGTTGCTGGTCTGTACCAATCTTCCCATTTTATGGACCACCCATTATTCAGGGCCACTAGAATTATGTGATTCTGCAGCCGTAGCATTTTACGCATAATAATGGATTTGCCGCATTTGCCACACAATCATCTGCTGCACAATTTGCAGATTTTACCCCAAAAAAATGTTCCTAGCTCAAACTAATCAAAAGTTATTCAAAATGGCACAACACTTTACAAATGTTAACTGGTCGTCTTTTAATTGCTTATTGCTGTATTTCAGCGTTAAATGGTTAGTAATGAGGTAGAACCAGTGCCCAGACTGTATTACAATGTGTAAAAAAGACAAAAAATGCAGTAATACTATCAGTGCTGCTTTGTGCTGCATAATTTGCCTTTTCTTGCCGCATAATTTAGTCAACGCTGATGGATAATGTTGTCCTTCCCTGTTGCATAATCCAGTGGCCCTGCCATTTCTCAATGACTGCCAGTGACAGACATTTGCACCCACCGCCAGGATAAGCCCATTGGTGGCAGGTTACTCTCATCAACACTGGTTGACAAGCAGGTGGGCGATTATTGGATTTACGCTGCCCCATGAAAACAATGCCAGCCTCTCACAGATCAGGCACAAAATACCCATTTGATATTACAGTGTCTACTCTGTGAGGATAAACATTTATACAAGCATCTTGGTGTGAATGTGGGCAGTGTTTGCAGGTGAGACTGAGCCACATTTTAAGGCTTGCAGTGAGTGGGGGATGCAGTAAATGCCACCCACCCTGACAGATACGAGCAGCAATCTTCCATATGACAAGCAAATAGTGACCACACATGACACCTTCCACCTCGTCCTGTTTCCCGCTGCCAGGTTGAAAAATAATTCCTTTGTGTAATACTTCTCTACTCGGGTATTACAACCCAGGGGTAAAATGAAGAATTGAAATAAATTCTGGTCCAGATATACTAATGCTTTGCACCAGGTCTGTGTTACTTTTGTAATACAAGCCAGATGCCAAGTTTTATGTTGGGATTTACTATCCAGCAGAAATAAGTATTTGCGTTGGATGGTTTCCCAAAGTAAAGCAAAGTTGTGCAATGCACCGCTTTGCATTACACTGCGTGAAGTGGGCATTCCATGGTTGGTGCATGGGTGTTCCCATACAACCAAACAGGGGTATTGACACCCTATACCTATCTACACACAATTGTAGACAGTTAGTTGTGCCAAAATGCTGCGCCTCAGGAGGCAGATGCAGCAAGGGAATGTTTTAATTTCTCCTAGTTTCTCCTACTTTGGATGTATGCTGCAAAGTTCAGAACACATACAAAGCAGGACAAATGTTAAAGGACAGTTTTTGTGCTGGAAAGGTCCCCTTCCAGTCCAAAACCTATTCCTTATAGAATGCACACACTCTTGCACTATGGCGCAAGGGTGTGTGCATTGGCGCATGGCAGCCAAAGGTGTGCCAGCACAAGGAGAGAGGAAAACAGTGCCACATCTTATTATATATGGCACTCTTCTGTTCTCTTTCTTTCACACAATGCAGCGCGACAACTTTAGTTGCTGTGTTGCGTTACCTTTTAGAAAATATTGGGCTCTATCTAAAATTGTCTCCTGAAGTCTTATGTCAAATAGACTCACAGATTCATGTACAGAGAGATACACATACGTAATTACACACACAAACAGATGGACAATCACAGACCAAAAAAAGTCTAGTGATACACACACAAACACATGCACACACATTGTTGGTCCAGGCCCTTTCTGCAGGGTCATCCCCAAACATTTTGCCTTTCTCCTCCTATTTTTGTTGAATTCGTTTTGGTTCTCCTTAGGACTCTGTGCACTTCACCCTGCTAGCCAGTGCTAAAGTGCTTGTGCTCCCTCCTTAGAACATGGTAGATTTGGCTTACACACACTTGGCATATTTCATTTACATATAAGTTCCTAGTAAGGTGTCACTACATGTGCCCATGGCCTATAAATTAAATGCTACTTGTGGACCTGCAGCACTAATTGTGCCAACCACTTTAGTAGTTTTTGATACATGTCTCAGGCCTGCCATTTCAGAGCCTTTGTGTGCAGTTTTAAACTGCCATTTCGACCTGGCAAAATAAACTTTTTGTCAGGTCCAAACCTTCCTTTGTAATACATATAAGTCACCCTTAGGGTAGGCCCCGGACAACCCCAAGAGCACAGTGCAGTGAATTTAAAAAGTTGGACATGTACTTTTAAGTTTTACATGTCCTGGTAGTAAAAATCTCTTCAATTTGTGTTTCACTACTGCAAGGCTAATCTCTCCCATGGGATAATATTGCAGTTGCTTTATTACATGTTATAAGTGTCATTTCCAAATGGAAATAGTTAACTGGTTCATGTTTAGTGTCTCTGGAATCCTAAACTAAAGTCCTGACTTATGGTGAAGTCGGATTTTAAATGGCAATTCTGAAAATGCCACTTTTCTATTTCTACATTCACGCACTCAGCACGTATACGTGTGCTTTTGGCGGATCACACAGAATCGAGGTTTACGATCTGACCACTGGTTACGAGTCAGAGGAGGCATACGCACCGTATACTAGTAAGTTTAGTGTTTTTCGTGGGTTATCGCTTCACGGTGGATGTGATGTAGGGCAGGGACACAAATTTTTATTGAGCACATTTTTTTAATTTTTTTTTTTATTTTTTTGTTGTTTTTTAGCATCACCAGTACTCCCGCAGGAGGGTTGTGACATATCGGATACGTTGAGCACTTCTTACATTACATAGCCCGGTTACGTGTGGCACTCAAGAAAGTTGGGTGAGTTTCTTTACATTAGTATCACAACTTATACGTTGGTTATTCTTATCGTTTTTGGCTATATTTTCAGTGTATATGTTTCTTCGGTTTCTTAGGTCGGTTGGAAGTTTCTTTGACAGATTTGTTTCAGCTCCGGATACATTTGTTTCAGCTTCGGATACTTATCGTCATTGGATTGGAATTAGGTAGACATTGTTTCCACAATATTGGGGTTTTTCCTTTCCTCCTTTTATATTCTTAATCACTCACACCTTTTTTAATTCACGCACAGGGTTGTAGGTACTTTTTGGCAGTTTCACGGTTTTTGAGTACTTTCGTTTTTTCAGAGTCACCTTCATTACTGCTATTTGGTTGTCACGCACATTAGCACCAAGTTAATGATGTACGCATATACACTGTTTTAATTCCCTCCCGGTTTGTATAGGTCAGTCATTTAAATGTTATTCATGCATATATTCAACATGACAAGCTTATTTTGATACATGTTAAAACATTTTTTACATATTCATTTATAGATATCCCCTGAAGAAGGGTGTTGATTACACCCGAAATGCATTGGGATTGTGGAGTGAACTGCATTTCACTGTTATGTTTTGAATAAACGGACCTTTGAAAATCCGTATCTTTGATTTGGATTCACAGTTTATGCGTGGACAAAAAGAAGTCAACCGGCAAGACTGTTTTGACTGAAGACTTAAGTTTACATGCTTTGAAGATTCATGGTTTGGGGACATTGTGAATTTATGAATACGTAGTTCTTTCATGTTAAAATGTTTTTTGAAAAGATTTTGATGCATTGTTTACACACACTCACATAGGAGTGTTTCTGGGTAGTGCACGTCCTGTCTAGAACATTACGCTCTAGTTTGTTTTTTCTACTTTTAGAAAGTTGGCATTTTAGTGCCATAGCCATTTGGTTCCTGCAGCCTGTCTCCGGTCACATGACTTGGTGTAGTTGCCAGTTGAACTTTGTGTATTCATCCTAGACAGCCACACACAATTGGAGCTTAGGTGTGACTGGATGGGCCATCACGGGCAGAATCGGAGGGAGTAGCTGGGCCAAGCCTCACTTACACCTGAACAAGCTGTGTCCTGTCTCCACACAAAGGGCCTAACCACCCTGCATTGTCACTTTAGCCAGGTTGATCCAGGGCAAGGGAGGTAGGGAATTTCATGCACTTCAAAGCCACTGTCTAGAAGCTTCTCTCACGTTCCAGAATAAGGGCACCACTATATAAAAGAAGGATTCCAGACACCACCACTTCAGTACACTTTTGAACGTGTGGATATTCTGCCAGAAAGATGGATTGCTATGCTGCTAAAAGGACTGCCACTCTGCTAGACTGCTACTCTGAAGGAGCAGCTGCCTTACTGGGCTGACCTGCTGCCTGCTGCCCTCTTGCCTGGGGAGGAAAAACTGGACCTGCAATCCTATCTTGAACCCAGGACCCCAGAATGTCTCAAAGGGCTAGTCTGCTGGCCTCCTGATCTGAGCCTCAGGGACAGAAAAACACTCCCCAACAGCTCCTGGACCCGTCTTCACTGAGTTCCTGACCCCAAAGTGGTGCCGCTCAAGTCCTGGACTCTTGTGTGGCTCTTGACCGTGAACGTACTGCGCCGCTGGCACAGAAATTCAGCGTGAGCCCCCGACAGCCTGTCTCTTTGCACAGCAAGCATCGATCCCCACGTGGACCACAAAGGCGAAGCTCCAGCCCGCCTGTCCGCGATGCCCGGCCTGCTTCTCGCGCCATGCCGACCACTGCCAGTGATGTTCTCCTTGCTTCTGGTGATCTCCTTCAAAACGAACTGGACTCTTGGCACAAAACTTGAGAAGGTAAACCTTCTGCTGTACTAATCTGGGATTGTATCCGACCCGCACTCCATGATGGTCCGCTTGAACTTTTGACTTTGACCCGGTCCAGCACAACCAGATAGCCATGGTTGGTGCTTTATGCTATTAAGTGCTATATTGCAGTTTATTCTTTAAAAATTCATAACTCCTGTTCTACTGATTGGACTTTTGCTGTTTTGGTCTTCTTTTGTTCATTAAATTAAGCTCTATTTTTCTACTATAGTGGGAGATCCATTTTGTGGGATGTTTTCACTGTTTTACTGTTTGAAGTGTTGCACAAATACTTTGCACATTGCCTCTAGGTTAAGGCTGACTGCTCTTTGCCAGGCTACCAGAGGGTGAGCATAGGTTAATTTGGGGTTTGCTTGTGCCTTACCCTGATTAGGATTGTGGTTGCTGCTTGACCAGGGCTCACACTCCAGTCAACCATTAACTCAATTTCTAACACAAATCTACACACAAACACCCAAACATACACAAGTGCGCACATACACAGACAATAATAAATAAAAAAATATACATGCCTGAACACATCGAGGCACAAGCACAGACATACTGCTGGCTGAATTGTGCCTGAATATAAATTCAGACACTATTCAATACAATGCAATGCTCCCAGACAGATATCAAGCACATGCATGCATATACGAGGCACATACAAACTACACAAGAGACAAATGAATGCACAAGCGGCCACACAATCAGCTCTCTACAAGACCCCACAATGCTTTTCTGTACTCAAACAGCAGTACTTTAAATTAATGGACCTCAATTGGCATATTGTGATCTAACAAATAAAAGAACCCCACGCTAAAGCTTTGCTTTAAAAGCCGTGGGCATCTGCTTTAGTACCATGGCCGCAATTCATCCACGACATCCTTCAATCCATTCCATGAAATCAATACAATCCACATGACAAGCCCTTGCTTACATCATGTTAGGTCTGGCCTCACAATCCGCTTTGTCTGCTTTGCTGCTGTGTTGTTTTTCATTCCTCGCCAGGCATCTACCTCCTTTTCTTCCCATTCTCTGGCTGCCCTCCCACCTCTTCATGGCTGTCATTTTGCTTCCCAGCCAGTGAACCCTGATGTAGTTCTAAGTGACAGACGAGGCTTAAAAGCACGCTGGAAAGCGCCTGACTTTTAAAATGGACTCCTGTCTCCTCCGAAGATGTACAGCAACATTCCATTAGTGCCCATCACTCGAGGATAGAATGGTCTCCGCGCGCGAGGTCCTCGCAAATCCATACTTAGTCATGTCGGCCGCTCTTTCTCCGAGTTCTCAAATAAAAAAGTACATTAAAAAAAGATCAAAGGCTATATTTCCCATGCAGTAAAGAGAAGAAGGAAGAAAAAAAAATAAACAGGATTATACATTGTGCATAAAAGATTTATGGGAGTGGGAAATATGAATTGTTAGGGAGGGGTAAAAGGAAGGGAATGAAAGTTAGAGCATGGAAGTGGGTCACGTCTCCCCATGCATCGACTGATCATTACATCGACCAATTTACATGGAGAGTGAACATTATCTTGACTTGCATTACTTTGACCGGCCAGATTGACTGTTCTGACACCTGTGCTTGCATTAAGTGCTCCAGAGTCAAGTTGAGGTCATGGCAAGCCAAGGTAAAAGCAGTGACCAATGCAATGGTCATGAGAAAGTGGTCAACCAGTGCAATGGTCTTGAGGTCATGGGGTACTTCTGGAGTTTCTCTGAGAAGTCAATGTGCAGGGGTCCTACAAATTAATTTGACATTTCATTGTTATGAAACAAAACAGTACCTTTAGCAGTGCTGTTTGTTGATTGTCTATCTTATGACCAACCTGGACAAAACACATCTTCATGGGTCTCTTGCCTCACAGTCCAGGTGCATTCTCCCACAAGGCTTTCCCTGGAGATTCGATCCCTCCAATCATATGAGCCGGAAGTGGAAGAGCTGAGTTTCCTACTACACCCCTCCACACCCTACAGAACTTGAATGCTGCGGTTGCTACATTACCCAACAGTAAAGAGGATTTGATTGTGATCAGCTTATGTGCTAGAGTCATGACTGTGAGACTTAAAAAAGTGTTTTATGGTTTTTTAATGGCTTGATATGATGAATTTGTGCTTTTATGATCTTTTTTTTTAATCGAATAAAGATTTTAAACGAAACGACTGTGAGACTTAGAGATTTTAATTTGTCAAGTTGTGCAGGAGCATGGCCAGACCCTGTCCTTTCTGCATGTGATAACGAGTGACCGAAACATGTATCAGCATCAATGGGCTGAATACGTTAAGTTCATCTTGAATCTCTAGGTACAGTCAGTGATGGGCTCACATCTGGTCATGTCATTTGACATTTTGAGAGACTCAACAGAGAACTCAGTTATGTTGGATATATTTGAATTAATTCTTTGAGACACTGGTACAGTGGAGCATTGTGTACCTAATGTTTTAGTTTGTGCCATTACAAAAGGAGACCCTTGTATGAATCAGTCAAATCACACTGAGTGTTCCTTCAAGTACCTCCTCTTATGCATGGAGTGAGGTGAGAGAGAAGAGCTATGCAGAGTAGAGACAAGATTCTACTATTTTAATTTTAGGTGCATGAAACCCTGATATGGATTTAATGCCACAATGCACGTTTCCAGAACAAAAAGTACACAATTTTACTGAAAAGATAGGAGCAAAAATCATGAGATTTAAAAAGATTGACTTAGAGAACAACAACAATGCCCAACTGATTTACCGAAAATACATCATTATTTATCTACAGCAAGGAACTGAACTGGGTAGAACTGAAAACTAAACGTAAACTACATTGTTTGCTGCAGTGAAGAATGTCCTGTTGCTTTTCATTCAAAGATCTTGCAGGGAGTTGTTCCATGCTATGTACTCAAAGTCTTCATTCAGCTCTCTGCTAAAGAACAGGTAGTGTTAGTATTCTGGTTTGGTTCTACAGGGGTGTTTGGACCCATCTACTGAAAAGAGCTTGCCTTATAGAGGAACTTGCTTCATAAAGCCATTCCCCTGAGGAGCTGAGAAGAGCCTGCCTGATGGTGTTGCAGTGCTGGATAGGAAACTCCTTTGAAGAGCGTTAATGCCTAGGGACTGAGCAGATCCTGTTCCCACAGGGAGATACTTACAGACACTTCTAAAGGTTTCTTTGTTCAGTGTAATTAGCATTGAATATAGCTGAACCAATCAATCAATCAATCAGGATTTATAGAGCGTGACTAATCACCCATGAGGGTATCCAGGCACTGAGGAAACCATGCTGCTACGGTAGTGTTCATTTGAACATCCAGGTCTTAAGTCCTTTCCTGAATCCAGCAGGGAGGATGAATGTCGGAGATGGAGGTTGTTCCAAGACTTTGAGGTGAGGTAGGAGAAGGAGCGTCCTCCAGTGTGTGTGAGGGAGAGGGAGGTGAAGCGTAGGTGTCCGGAGGGTTGATGGGATATCCAACGGTGGTTGATGTATGCTGGACCTTGGTTGTGAAGGGCTTTGTAGGTGTTGATCAGCATCTTGAATTTACATCTCTCCTGAACGGGTAGCCAGTTGACCTTCTTGAAGTGGGGGGTGATGTGGGTTCGCAGCATCCAAATGTTTAAATAGTCAAGCTGTGTCAAACGTATGTTTAAGCCAAGCTGATTTGTCCAGACCCACATCAATGCATAGCGAAATGAGGTACCTGCATATGGTCAGAGACATATGCCCAGCATTGCCTGGAAACCCAAGTCTTTAAACCACCGGCATCTAGGATCAATCCACTCTCGATGATCTGATACTCGTTATTGGACCTGCTGTTTGACACCGCCTCACTAGAACTGCATCAGCATAGGGCTACGTTAAGTTGTGAATTTAGCGCACTTTTAATCAAGTATCCCTTAAGCAACTCAACACTGTCGAATCGCCATTCAACTGCTTCCGACATGAGCTCCTACGGCGTATTCTGCGGCTTTAAGCCTTCAAGCCAGCTCAGCCTGAGCTGGACACTTCTTCAAGGAACTACTCTGGAATCAAGGAATCAACCCCTTGATCTGATTCAAAAGTGTTCTTTGAACTGAGCTCAATTTCTAGATAAGCTTGGACAATTTTGGCACAATATATATTCTTGATTATTTCTTATAATTTTTCTACATAGGATTTACATCACTTCTACCTCTTGGCCTAGTGTTTTACTTTTTTAATGATTGCTTGCATTACTTACTCTTTTATTAACTGTTTGCATCATTAATTAGCGGGTTTAACCCCATAAGTTCTTTATATCCTAAATGCATTATTGTTTTTACTAGTTTTTCACACATACTGCACAGCTTTCTCTAAGGAATGCCTCGCTGCTTGAGGCAAGCTATTAAGAGAGAGCCAAGGATTTGGTGCAAAAACAGGTTAACTCGGTGGGTGAGACTATTTGTCCCTGTTGGATTCAAGTCAGAGTTCGCACCAAGACTTCTTTCTCCCCTACTTTGTTGTGGAAATTGCCTGTATGGAATATTTCTTTGCAAAATCAGAGCTGCATTTTCCCCACATAACGTATTGCATTGCTTGGAATTATCTGAAGTTACCCATTACAATACATGTGCAGGATGCTAACTATCCACCAAATGTGTTGACATGTTATACTGCTATATGTGGTCGTACACAATCGCTTCGGACAAATATTACATCATCAAAGGCAGACAGCAGACTGGAGAGCATCATGTCTGAGTGCTTTCTCTTTCCCAGGACCCTGTCACAGAAAATATCATCTATTGATGGATTTTGACAAATTCTGAGGGCAGCGTTGTGAAATCAGACAACCAAATGTGAGTATATTTAGGGGCTTTGTTACAAGCCCCTTGCGCCACCGGTATGTCATTTTTTCCCAGGGGCGGAGGAGCATCGCCCCACTGCTCTCAGAGCAGTGGAAAAATAAAAAATAAAATGATAATAACATTGCTATTATCATTTTATTTTTTGTAGCTATGGGGCTGGGTTAGGACGGGCGGGGCTGGTCTCACAGCCTGGGAGGAGGAGTGGTTTGTGCACAATAAGTGTGCATGACGGTTTGGTCGGCTGTCTTGGGCCGGCCAAACAGTCATGAGCACTTTGCAGACCTCTGACCTCCTGGTCAGGGACCTGCTCTCCTCCCCCGCAGCTCCGCTGTTAAGTGCAGCTGCTCCGTGCACTGTGCTCTGCCTGGTCAGGTAGGTGTTCGAGGCCCTCCTCCACCGACAGGCTCCTGCCTGCGCCTCATCCCTGGTGGTCCAGTGGGAGAGCCTTGCTCTTCTGCTGCCCGCTGCTGTCTGTCTCTGTCTTTGTGCCGTTTCTGTCTTTCTGTGCCCGTTTTTCTGTCTTTCCTTCTAGCCTCTTCACTGCATTTTCTATTGTGCCTGTCTTGTCTTTTCTGTCTTTCTGTGCCCGTTTGCACTCCGTGTCCTTCCCGCCGCTGCTGCCCCTGTGGCCCCTCCCCCCCTGCCGGTTCCCGCGCTTCCCTCCCCCTCCCCTACTTAATGGCGGCCGCTGCGTGGCTGCGCGCAGCGGGCGCGCCGCTGGCACGCCAAAGGCAAGCCCGTCTGCGCCCGTCCGTGACCCGAGCGCGGCCAGCGCCAGGAACCCTGGATCGGCAACCTCCCACCGCTACAACCCCGCTGCCCTCCTCGCACTCAACCTTGGAAGGAACAACAACTGCCAGCAGTCGACGCCAAACACCACCCACGGCCAGTTCTCCTGCCGTCACTGCCGCCAATCCTTCACCTCCGATCGCACCCCCATGACCCCCGCACCGAACGCCAACAACACCGATGCCCTGAAGTGCATCCTCCTCAACGTGCGCTCCCTGCACAGACACGCCGTAGAGATCTGGAACCTCCTCGACACCCACTCGCCAGACGTCGCCTTCTTTACTGAAACCTGGACCAACGCCTCCTCCGCGCCCTACATCGCCACCGCCATCCCCGACGGATACAAGAGCCAGAGGGAGGGCCGACCCAACAGCCCAGGAGCAGGACTCGCCATCGCACAAAAGAGCTCCCTCCGACTCTCCACCTCCACCACGAAGGACTCCTTCCCCACCACCGAACACCTTCACTTCCAGATCCAGACCAGCCCCAGAACCACTCTCCACGGCACCCTCACCTACAGACCCTCCGGACCTCGCGCTTCCTTCGCCACTACCGTCGCCGACCTCATCGCACCCCACGCCATCGCCTCCATGAACTACATATTCATCGGAGACCTGAACTTCCACCTCGACAACCCCAGCAACCCCAACTCCGCTACCCTCCTGGACAACCTCGCCAACATCGGACTGAAACAGCTCGTCACCACGCCCACCCACAAGGCAGGACACACCCTCTACCCTATCTTCACAGGAGGAAACAATATCCACTTCAGCCACACCACGCAACCCCCATGGACAGACCACCACTGCGTACACTTCCACGTCGACAAACCCACGCCGCCCAAACCTGCACCACACCCCCCCACGAAGGTACGGGAGCAAAGTCACTGAGGAACAACTCAACTCCACCCTCAACCGCGACACCCCCACCACATCGACCGACGCCAACCTCGCAGCCAAAGGACTCCACAGATGGATCTCCAGCTGCGCAGACAAGCTTGCACCACTACGCAACCCTGACAGACAACGCCCCAGGAAAGCCACCTGGTTCACCACTGACCTCCAACAATCCAGACTCACCTGCAGACGTCCTGAGAAGAACTGGAGAAACAGCAAAACGCCAGAAGACCACACCACCTACAAAAACGCCATGACGGAATACCACCAACTCATCAGACCCACCAAAAGGACCTTCATCCAAAACAAGATCCTCGCCTACGCCGGCAACTCCAAGCAACTCTTCAGCGTCATCCAGGAATTCACCAAGCCCCCCAGCAAAACCACGGACATCACCCCTTCCGAGGACCTCTGCGACAAGCTCGGATCCTACTTCTATCTGAAAATCAAGGCACTTTACGACAACTTCAATGACCAGACACCCCACTCCTAAACCACTTCCTGCTCCAGCAACGCCATCCAGCCCACCATCTCCTCCTGGATCCAAATCACTACTGAAGACACCACTTTGACCATGAAAGGCATCCACTCAGGGGCCCCCACAGACCCCCGCCTTCCGCACATTTTCCACAGAGCCGCCACCGCCATTGCTCCCGAACTACGACACACCATCAACACCACCTTCAAGACCGGCATCTTTCCCGACGACTGGAAACGCGCAGAAGTAAGACCCCTGCTCAAGAAGCCCTCAGCAGACCCCACCGACCTCAAGAACTACGACCCATCTCCCTCCTCCCCTTCGCGGCCAAAGTCACAGAGAAGACTGTCAATGCACAACTAACCAAATTCATCAAAGAAAACTTCATCCTCGACCCCTCCCAATCCGGATTCCGCAGCAACCACAGCACCGAAACTGCTCTACTCGCCGCCACAGACGACATCCGCACCCTCCTCGACCAAGGACACACCGTGGTCCTGATCCTACTTGACCTCTCTGCAGCGTTCGACACCGTCTCCCACCGCACACTCACCGCCAGACTCCACGATGCCGGCATACAAGGAACCGCCCTCGACTGGATCTGCTCGTTCCTCACCGGCAGAACCCAAAGAATAAGACTACCACCTTTCCTCTCCGAACCCACGGAAATCAACTGCGGAGTACCCCAAGGATCATCGCTCAGCCCCGCGCTCTTCAACATCTACATGGCTCCCCTCGCCGCCATCATCAGACAGCACGGACTCAGCATAGTATCCTACGCCGATGACACCCAATTCATCCTCTCCCTCACCAAGGACCCAATCACCACCAGACTCAACTTCCAGGAAGGAATGAAGGACGTCGCATCCTGGATGAGCAGAAACTGCCTTAAGCTCAACTCAGAGAAGACAGAAGTCCTCGTCCTCGGACCCTCCCCCTCGGCATGCGACAACACCTGGTGGCCCACTGCCCTCGGCAGTCCCCCCACACCCTCGAACCACGCCCGAAACCTCGGCATCGTACTCGACTCCTCCCTCTCCATGACACGACAAGTCAACGCCGTCGCCTCCAGCTGTTTCAACACCCTCCGAATCCTCCGAAAGACTTTCAAGTGGATCTCCCCGAATCAAGGAAGGCCGTCACCCATGCACTCATAACCAGCAGACTGGACTACGGAAACGCCCTCTACGCCGGGATCAACAAGTCTCTGCTCCGCAAAATCCAGACCATCCAGAACACCGCAGCCAGACTCGTCCTTGGCATTCTTTGTCACGAACGCACCACCCAACACCTACGGAACCTCCACTGGCTCCCCGTTGAGAAGAGTCACTTTCAAGATACTCACCCACGCCTACAAATGCCTCCACAACACCGGACCCCAATACCTCAATGAGTAACTCTCCTTCCACGTACCCAAGAGAAACCTCCGATCCGCCGACCTCGCCCTCGCAGAAACCCCGCGCATCCGCGGAGCCAGAACAGGTGGAAGAACCTTCTCGAACACCTGGAACCAGCTCCCGCTCAACATCAGACACGCCCCCTCCCTGAACATCTTCAGGAAGACGCTCAAGACCTGGCTCTTCGACTGAAAGGGAGCTTCTTCCCCCCCCCCTTGCCCCCCAGCACCTTGAGACCCTCACGGGTGAGTAGGGCGCTTACAATTCCCCTGATTGATTGATTGATTTGCATGTCCTCCACCGGGCTGAAATACACCGCCTGGGTGGAGAACATGCACAGGCTCCCAGTCCCCCTCTGAGCGCCAAACCACGGTGCTCAGCAGCGTTGTGATTGGCTTAGGGGAGACTGTGTGCTTCCTGCTTCCGGGACTCACCAAAAAGAGAAGCAACGACAAAGGAGAGACGGCCGTGAAGAGGTAAGTGTTTTTTTAAATATATTTGGTTCTCCCCATTCCTTCACCACTACCATTCCCTGCCAGCCGCCACTGCTTTTTCCCATATTCAAAGTGACACACCGGCGGCGCAAGGGGCTTGTAAATAAGCCCCTTCGTTTTTTTCTCTGCAGTTGTTTGAACATGAAGTCTTTATTTATACGATATGTTGCCTAAAAATGAGCTCTGGGAAAGGGACAGTGCTTAAAAATGTGCAGCACACTATAGTCTTTCTTTAAAGCAGAACAAACTGCATGCAAGAAAAAGCACTGAAAATACAGGTTTCTCTAATGGTGAGGTGGCTGAGTCTTGGGAAAATGTTGTTGTAATATATGACATGAAGCGAAATGTTATGGAAAAATTCACCCAGAGAGACATATTATTCTGAGGAAGATGAACGATGTAAAGTATAGCAAATACTGGAATATTCAGACTTAAGGACACGGGGTGGGATAGTTCTTTGACGATCTTGAATAATTCTTTTTAAGATCTTCTATTCTCCTTTAGTCTCATAACAAAATGTAATGTTTGGCTTGTCTAAGCTTTTTATGGTAAAGCTTTAATGCAGCTCTAAAAGCCGTATGATCAGTTGGGGACATGGAGAGCCACCAGTGACGCTCCAAAGCTTTGCACTCCCTCTTCGCAATTCTAAGATCGCTAGAGAACTACTTCTCGGATGTGGAAGATCTCAGCGACCTCCTCAAATGTCTGTGTAGCGCATCTGTCTAGTGCCTCAACTATTGCCAACTCCAAAGCCTTAACATTCGATTCAACAGGCAGGTCTTCCTTCAATGAAGGTGGACAGATATTGTTGGAGAACAACTCAAGGTTAACTCTCCTCCGTGGTCTCATCATGACCCGGGAGGAATTGACAATTGACAAAAGACTTATTTTGAGATATGAACCTAAATTTAATTAAATAATGGTCAGACAAAGAGATAGGGTGACTATCAATAGCAACATAATAATAATAATAATAATAATAACAATAATAATATTAATAATAACAATAATATTAATAATAATAATAATGGTGATGATGGTAATACCAATAATAGTACAAATAATAATAATGATAATAATGATATTGATAATGCTGCTGCTATTAATAATATTAAAAATAATAATTTATTTTCCTTATAGCCCACTTCTGTCATATATATGCACTGTAAATGATTGTATGACACTGTTTCGAGGGCAGTAACATCAACCTACAAGAATGTTGAATCTACAATACTGAATTCTATGTTATCATCAATTTACGTACATATAGTGAGAGTAGATATACCCTTCTTAACTCCACATCTACGTACCTTGACGATAAAGTGATATACTGAGCTTGAAAAAGTAGCAGCAGATATTCCTCGATAAGTTCGATATTTCGACTCTACGAAACTGTGACCAGCCAATCTGTAGTCAACAGATTTTATTATTACCCACTGTGAAATATTGAGTAACATAAAAAAAATTCTATAGTGGAAGAAAGGTGTAGAGACTTCACTGAGGCTTGATGAAAAGAAATATCTTTCTACTGCTGAGCTAGAGCTCCATGGCTCACTTTGTATAGTTATTTCACGCACCTTCCATCTTATGTCAGACATCAGGAGCATACGATAGGCCAGTATTTAAGTAGAACAATACCATTTATACAGGGTTTACCAATGTTTTTGACACATAGGGCCAATTCACAAAGATTTTTCATTGACTTAGTAGTGTAAGGCTCATGAAACACCGGGATACGCCTGGTGTATGCCAAGAGTACTTATGGCTTACTTCTGAAATTTAAGAGTATGCAGTACCAAAGTAAGTCACACCAACTCATACACCAATATTTGTGAATCCGGCCGATTACAATTTTTCTAGCACTGCTGGTGGTATGAGTAGAGGCTGCATCGGCGGTCACGGCACAAAAACGTTCTAAGTCCTAAGACACTTCTGAGGTCCTTAGATGTGTACGACTGAAGCATGGACTGTCGAGCTTGGGCAAGAGGCTACAGCGTCATTGAGAATCCCAATCATCCCTCATTGTTGAAGGGTTAGGCTCCTGCACATGAACTAGAGGAAAAAAAGGTGGAGAAGGGAGGGGCAGACACAGGTGACACTTCTGGCTCTTCACAAAATCAGTAACATCAACAGGTGCGGGGTGGTATGGTCTTGTGTACAAAGGAACATGTGGTTATCAGTTTGGTAATACTGAACTGGTAAGCAATCAGTGTCATCAGCATTTGCCAGTCCTTTTCTACTCTTAGTGCCTGATTTAGATCTTGGCGGAGGGGAATACTCCATCACAAACGTGACAGATGTCCCGTCCGCCGTATTACGATCCCATTATATCCTATGGAGATTGTAACTGGGCGGACGGGATATCTGTCACGTTTGTGATGGAGTATTCCATCTGCTGAGATCTAAATCAGGCCCCTAGAGACAGACTAGGCTGTTACGATTCCCCACGATGACCGGGATACAGGCGTAGAAACCCAGGATGCTGAGGTGAGCCAGGACTTCTGGGTGAGAGTTGATGACTGACAGTACAGAAGACAGCAAAACCTAAAACCCTGCTAACTAAAGGAACCGATAAAGGAGAGAATAATAAAGGTGAAGGATGTAAAATAGGGAGATGAGCAAGCCAGTAAGGAAAGCTATTTAACACACTCCCACCCCTATTTTGCCCCGGAAATGGATTTCCTAACCCAGAAGTGATTACACCGATGGGTTAGCAGACTAGTTCATGGGCTAAGCGTCCATTCTCAGTTTTCCATAGCTTTCATGGCACCCTACATCCAAATCTCCTGTTACCTGCAAGCATCTAGGGGACATGTGACCTACTTTGTCTGCTCGCCTACGTCTTTTGTGTCCTTCCTCTGAGGATTGCACAATCTCCTACCCAAGATGTCAGCCAGATACTCCCTGAAATTCCTTCCATGGACACGTTCCAATATTCTACAGCTCATGGAGATGGAATTCATGCACTTCAGTCCTGGGGGCATGATAAAGAAAAGCCAGAAGCAAAGGATGATTGTTCTGTGACACCTTTTATGCAATTGAATAACAAATGGAAGGGCATATATTTATGTGCAGAATGCAAGGCATTTTACTGCTGAATTAGAGCATTGCATAGCAATAAGAAAGCTCTTCTCGTCTAAGTGATAGAAGATTTTGAGAAATATAAATCAATTTTCAGTAAACAAAAACACATCAGTACATGTAAAGGCACTTTGTGACCATGTGGCATTCATTCTCTCCTACTCATTGACGCTTTATGGATGCACCTCACTGCCACATGCTGATATATTTTATAGAGGTGGACGAGCCAACAAATTAACAAGGAGAGCCAAGCCAAGGGTCTGGCATGGCTCTTAGAGCCCATGCACAAGCCGAGCCCTGAAAATATTTGGCATGTAATCATGAAACAAACATCATGTAAAAAT
Source organism: Calotriton arnoldi (assembly GCA_963921515.1). NCBI lineage: Eukaryota > Metazoa > Chordata > Amphibia > Caudata > Salamandridae > Calotriton > Calotriton arnoldi. The sequence continues at coordinate 3,012,051 of CAWUFW010000826.1, forward strand.
AGGATAAACTCTCTTCAAATTTTTTTTTTAAAATGCTTTTCTTTTTCATGAGAAGCGTTCCACCTTAGTACATCACATTATATCACTGCATTGAGAGGTATTCATTAAAAGTGGTTGGGGCCGATTCACAGAACTAATCTGAGACAAAATCCTAAACTTACTACTTTTGGTATTCACAGAAGGCATTTAGTAGTAGTAAAGTTAGGAGTCCTAACTTTACTACTACTTAATGCCTTCTGTGAATACCAATAGTAGTAAGTTTAGGATTTTGTCTCAGATTACTTTTGTGAATCGGGCCCATAGTTTTTAAAGATTAATTTAAAACATTCCTGCTTCCCCACTTCCCTCCTGACAATGTCATTAGTGAGCTAAGAGGCAAGTTAGCTGTCATGTGTACCTTTTATGTTGTGATGATTTTTAGGTCTCGCCTAGCAGCGCGCAAGCGCTGCATAGGAGGGGACCTCTTGCAATCGATCAGCACTTTGCCTAAAAGCGTGCACGTTTTGCATTGCTTTCTATTGCAACGCGTGCACGTTTGGCGTTTCCCTTGCGGGAGCGAGCATCGGCGCCATCTGTTAGTAATTATCTTGAAAACAGATGGTGCCCCTGCTCGCTCCCGCAAGGGAAACGCTGTGTGTGTCTGGTCCCCATGCACGTCCCACCACCCCACCTCCTCACTTCAGCCCCCCGCCTGCCCATTTTTCTCGACCCAGTGGGTACAGTTAACACCACCCCCGCTCCAGCTGACGAAGTGTGTTGTTGACGACGCCAATGTAACACTAACCTCCTATCTGCCCTTGTGGCTGCAGGAGAGCTGTTGGTCACGGCGCGCTGGGTTTCCACGAGGAGTTCCTCTACCCTGTTGCGCTAGTGCTGCTCGCACCCACGGCTGGGTTCATGTGGTACATGTAGCAGCACTTTGACCTGCTCCTTATAGTAGCTTTCCTGCTTTATGCATCTTATTTTAAGCCTTTATGCGGCTACAAGCCTCGAATTTGCATTTGCATCTTTGCCCTTTTATGGCCTCTAGGACGCTAGTCCAGGCACCACTTGGCAGCGAGAGGCCCTGGGCGGCCATGGGAGCAGAGAGGCCATTATTCCTAAACAGGAAGTGTCTCTGTGCGCTGGGCCCTTCTTTGTGTCTGCCATGGGGAAGACAACAGGCCGCTTCTTTTGTGCTGATAAAAGACGTGCATGTTCGGTTTCTGTCTCCTGGGAGGGAGGGATAGGACCATTGGATGAAAGGCCTGCTGCGTGCTGCTGTCCACAAACACACAGACCTTGTCTTGTGTTGTTGTCGGGGTTTGTTTCATGGCGACTGATGCCCAGGCCACAGGACTGATAGTTTATTGTGTACATCAACGAAGCACGTGTCTGTCAGTCCTGACGTGTAACCGCCAACCAGACGCAGGACTTCCCACTACATTGTTTCAACTCCCTGACAACCTCCTCAATGTCTCCTTGGCTCCACAAGGCGCTATAAAAAATAGACTGAAGCGCAAACCATACACCATTCAGTCTCGGGGTTGGTCCACTGTATTTTTTTATTTCGCCCGAGGCGCTCGTGCCATCGGAGAAGGATTTGTCCTGCGTGAGTGTTTTTTGCCCTGGCCCCACAAAAACTTCTGAACAGGCTCATTTGGAAGAAAAACATCAGGGCGCACTTTAACTCATCCATTGTCGCTCTTTCCAAAAAACAATGGACGGACTCTGTGTTACATAATAGGACACACATGATCCCCAAGTGTGGTGCATGGATATCTGCACTAAATTACAGGGCATACATGATCTTCCTGCATGGTGCGCCAAGGTTTGTGTTACACAACAAGAAGCACATGACCTCGAGCATGACGAGCAGAGATCTGTGCAATGCAACAGGACCTACATGATCTTCCAGTATGGACCCTGTGCTACAAAGACAGACATGTTATCTCCCAGTCTGATGTAAGAAAATATGTGATACCAACCAAGGGAACCCGTGATCACCCAGTAACGTGAAAGTAAATCTGCACTTCCTACACTGTACATGATCTTCCAGCCTGGTGTGATGACATTTATTCTGGAAACCGAGACATATTCAACCCCTCCACATGGCTTTAGCAGCTCTGTGATACACAACATAAGCAAAGTACACTATGCAGCATGGTGTAAGTCGGTATATGCACCATACCCATAAAATGCTCTACTGCCAGCATCCCATCCTCTGTTTACACCACTGTGTGTTGGTGATCCTGGTTATTTCTTTTGGAGAATAAAGGTGCAGATGCATTCCTGTATGCCTTGGCCCATCCCCGTTGTGTGATCAGAGGACCAGGATCACTGGATAGAGGCTTGGCCACTGGAATTATGCAAATCTGTGGCCACAGCGTTTTCAGTATAGTTAAGGATTTGCCACATAGTCCATCATCTGCTACATAACCTGCAGATTTCAACAAAAACATTTTTTTCTAGTATAAACGGATAAAAAGTTACTAAAAAAGCATTGGCATAGCCAATAGGTCTCGCCTTTGGGACCTTATAAGTGTTAAGTTATCCAGCACAATATCCTTGGTGCAACAACATCAACTGTTGCATGGCTAAACACTTATAAGGTCCCAAAGGCGAGACCTTATTGACTATGCCAATGCTTGTTATTTCAGACGGAACAACATTATAATCGAATAAACAAAACACAGGGGGCTTATTTACAAGCCCATTGCACCGCCGGTGTGTCACTTTTTTTTGCAGTGTACAAGGCCACGTAAAGCCACCCTGCATGGCGTTTCATGGCCCTGCAAATATGGCCCCCATTCATGCATTACTCTGCGTAAAAGGGTTCTTCCATTGGTGTTGCTGTGGGTGTTCCCATGCAATATCCATCGCGCCTGATGCATTCTCAGATTTTAAAGGTTTTGTAAACCTGGGAATGTGTCAGATTCCTAAGCCTCCCCAGGGGAGGTGTAAGAGAGGGACAACAAGGAGAAATACCTTTATTTCTCCTCCTTTGTTCCTCTTTCTGTGTGCTGCATTCTGCAGCACACAGAGAAAGAGGAAAACACCTCTCTTTATTGTTTTTGTGCAGGAAGATGTCCCTTCCTGCAAATAAACAATCGCCCCTACAAAGCAGACACCTTTGCACCATGGCGCAAGGGTGCCTGCGTTGGCGCATAGCAGCCCATTGTGCGTCAGCACAGGGTAAAAAGGACAGGAATGCCCATATCTTGTAGATACAGCGCATTCCTGCCCTTTTCTTTTGACACACAGCAGAGCAGCAGGACGCACTGCCGCTGCCCTGCATCAAAATATTGTAAATGAGGCCCAAGAGGTTTTTGTATAGCACACATCCTGATCGTATGCATATGAAGGCTCTCTCATATGTAATAATAAAGAAAAAGTAGTCTTGGAGAAATATATACTTGCCGAGGATCGCACAATTTACTCAAGAAGTGAAGCTGCGATTTCTTGTGTCACAATGTGCAATTCAGCCACTAGTTGGGAATTTGTTTCTCTCGCCCGTTTTACATCAAAGATTACTGCTTTGTCTGTGATTGTTGGCGCTTATGGTGACAGCCCGGGAGGCAGGCAGACGCCTCATGAAAGCTCGGCTTGCTTTGGGCTCTAGGGTTTAAAAGGGCCTCGAGCTCAGCCAGGCATCTGGCTCGAGCTTTCAGTGGCTCACCCACTTCTATTGTTTGACATTTCAAAGCGCTAGTGTGGCATTTTCCATTTAATGCAGTGAGTGAGTTATTTTCAACTCCCTCACTGCAGCGTCCGTGTTCTCATTTGAAAGTTCGTTGTCATATATAATCAGGTGGAAATAGGAGGTTAAGCTAGAATGCGGTTTATTAGTAATGCAGTAATTTTAAAGCGGAATTATCAAAAATGGGTGTTACAATGACACATTTATTTTACCTGGTCAAACCTTGTGAAATGTGTTCTTCTAAAAGACCTGATAATATGAAATTACCTGTGGAAACCCTCGTAGAAACGCCAGTTGCCATAGCAATACCCCATTCCATAGGTGGAACTTGTAATACCGAGGTAATTTTGTATCCCAGAATTTTCAATTCAAACAGTATTGGGTGATCTGGGTGTGAAATTATCACGTCGAGTACTTCGCCTCGAAATGAGCTGTGGGATAATTTCATAAGGTGAAACTACTTCTCAGGGGACTAATGTAATATTTCTGCAGAGCTGTATTCAGGACGATGCAATAAAAAACAGGTGTTTCCTCCTTTCTGAGCCGCAAAATGCTGAATCTTGCGGTTTTGCTGCACTGACATTTCAACAGGTATACATTTTTGCGAGGACAAATCACTGATGCAACGTCTGTGCTCTACTTGTGATGCCAGCTCAGACACAAAAGCACAAACACAGTTTGCTCCTGAAATCGACACTACCTTGCAAGTCGGAATGGAGGGCTAGGTGGAGTACTCCATCCTAATTCGCTGATGCTCTGAGTGACACTTGACAATTTGGGGATATTTCGGGCAAACACCAATGCACCCTAGGTGGGGATGTTTGCCCCGCATTGATTGAGTACTGTAATTTTTAGTTCGAGCCTGTGCAGCGCATGCGCTGCTGCGCGGCATGCAGTATTGCAGTATGGCTTTGAAGCCCTGCCTACTCTCCGCCCATATTTTTAATTGGCTTGTGTCATTGTCCTTCGTAAACGCTGGCTTCTGAGTCGTTATTAGGTTTGTTAGTCCCTTCTTGGTACCGCCTTGTCTGCATATGTTACCTCCCATAACGACTGGACCTTTTACTTGTCTTCTTACATGGTCTGCTTTATCTTGGCTGTGAGCACTATTTTGTTTAATGATTTGCCGCTATGCCACATACTACGTCGCAGCACCCTGCCCGCTTTTATTTTAATTATAATTACTAATAGCGGTCCAACTTTATTTGTTTTGGCAGTGTGGTCCGCTTTAAGTATTGCGGCCGCGCTTACTCATTTTTTTTTGTTTTTGTTTACTAGCGCCCATGCGGCGCTTTCACATTCATGGAGGCCGTGCCCCTTTCTTTAGACAAGCCACGTGTAAAGAAAGGTGCGCGCCCGCTATTAAACTTAAAGTGCAGCATGGGCGCTTTTACAAAAAAAAACATCTGTATGTCAACTTGACAGATGTTTTTTTTTGTCAAAGCGCCCCATGCCGTGGTTTCACTTTAATGTTGGCCACGCCGCTCTCTTTAGACGCGGCTTGTCTAAAGAAAGGGGCGCGGCCTCGATAAATGTGAAAGCGATGCCTGGGTGCTAGTAATTTGCAATGCAATAGGTCTCGCATTTGCGAGAGTTTGAGCTATTGCATTGCCAATAGCTCAAACTCTCGTAAATGCGAGACCTATTGCATTGCAAATGCTTGTTAATTTATAGGGGTGCCTCCAGAGCCGGACTAGGAACTTACAACAGCACTGGCAAAATTATAAATTCAGCCCCCATGTGCGGACGTGCTAATGCACGCTAGAACTGGAACCAGCTGCGGCCCGTGCAGGTAGGAGCGGTGGGGTGGTGGGGCCAGCTGCGGGGTTTTCGACGGACGATGACGAGGGAAAATTAATTATTTATTTAATTTTCCCTCGCCATCGTCCGTCGAAATCCCCCACCTGGCCCCACCGCTCTTACCTGCATGGGCCACGGCTGACTGGAACAACTATTGCAAGTTGCCGCCCATCGTGTAATGTGCAGCACCACTCCTGGAGGCTGAAACCGGTCTCCAAGTGTCAAAACTAGCCTCCTGGGGTTCCACCCCGCCTTGCGATTGCCCACTTTCCCAGATGGTCAGTCCAGCCATGGGGTGCTCTCGTGTCCTGCCCCATATCCATCCCCTGCGGACAGGCATTTTGCCACCTGCATCTGCTGCATTGTTTATTTACACTGTGCAATGCTGGCAGTAAAGACCTACATGAAGGGCACGTACCGCACGTGACCACACATGCAGTAATCCAGCAAATCTCTCACGCACATGCTCAGCTCCTTTCATAGCGTTAAAATGGTATCTATCACTTTGTTGATAATCTGAGATGTGACATTGTCAGTGATGATTTTTGCTATTTCATCAGCGAAGTTTGATGACGTCATTGGTGAGAGCATAAATGATGTTCTCACAGATGTCAGTTGATTATAAAATTTGTGATGCCATTGATGATGTCATCAATAAGAGACGAGTGAAAGTAAGGCAAACTTTGAACTGCTAAAGCCATTAAGAGAGATTCACTTAGGTGTAAAATGTTGCTTGCATTTCAGAATTCTGATTTACAGAATTTGTCGAATTTTAGAAGCACAGAGTGAACTTTTTATCATTGTAGGTATAGTTGGAAATCTACCCTTGATTTCGGAGTAAACACACGGGGAGGGAGCTGGTGAAGGTCTGGCTTTTGCTGGCATTCTCTGAACCATTATTGTTCGAGGCTAGCATGCCCACTGCACAGCACGTTTTTGGTCCTGAGCTCTGTAGTTATCAAGGCTCTACACACCTTTCTGTAGCTATGTATCTGTTGCAGAAGATGCTGTGACTTTTCCTTTACTGTTTTTATCATGTTAGCAGCTGGAAGTGTTTCTTTCACTAAGATATTTCACTTCCATTGTGTTTCAAAAGTGCAGGAGTGTTTTCAATGTCTTGCAGATTGGCAGGGCAGTATATAGTGGTCAATGTGTGTGCTGTTCTCTTAATGCAAACTTGAGTGAGGCTGCATTGTGAATATGCCATAAAACTCTGCCTCCCCCACACTTTGCATGACAAAGTGTAAGAGACAAACAAGAGGAAATGTTGTGCTTCTGCAGATCTGAGCCCATCACATCCACATACAGATTACAAAAGGGGCCATCACCTTGTCAGTTTTAAAGACTAGCTTTGAGTTTCAAATGACCCCAGAAACACTCTGTGCTATGAATCTTTTTAAGTGGTCTGTGTTTCTATACAAGTTGGAACAAGATGTGTCTGCCTGTTTCAATGTCTGTTGATACATGGCTGGTTCTAACCAGTCTCCAGGACTGTTCTTGCTTTCACTCTAATAGTAATCTTTATTTTTGCCCCGGGCCATTTTAGGTCTTTCTCATTTACAGATTAAGCTTTTAGTTGGCAAACAGACCTTTTGTATTCGGTATTGACTCAAGTTCTGATTACAGGTGTACCACAAAGTTGTAATCCCTGCTCAAACATATGTTTGTACAGGTATTGTAATTCTAAGTAGTGTAATGTTCATTACAAATTACAATTATCTGGTGCAATAATGTTCGCAGATCAAACCTCCTGGAATTGAGCGGGTGAAAAATGCCTGATAAATACTTGGAAATGCAGATTTTATTGCAGTTATCACCAAAATTCGCCAGACATGCACTCTTATCAGAGCAAAACTCATAGTATTCAGAATTATAGTGGTGGGCGGAACTTGCAGAGTTTCACTCCGCAGAATTCCATGGATGTACATAAAAACTCAGCAAAATTCAGCGGAGGTTTGCTGAAAGCTTGTTCCACGCTGTAATATCAGCGTGAACGGCAATACGCAGTGTGGCATTGGGCGCTGCTTCTTTCTTCCGCTCAAGTAGATTTTCTACTCGAGCGGCAGCGTTCTCAACGGTAGCGACCTGCCACGACCTCCTGCATTGAGAAATCTCAGTGTGAGACGTTCGAGCACCCAAAAATCGTGCTGGGGATGTAAATTCTCTCTTGGGCTTGCCAAATTAATGTTGGCGAGCCGCGCACGAGAAAGAATTCTGCTTTGCAGCAGTTGGTGGAGTTTTGCCAGAACTCTGCATTCCAAGCGGAATGCATAGTGGGCAAAGCTCTGCGAACTCCACCGACGGAGCAGAATTATGCGCCCACCCCTAGATTTATAGCACCTGATAAATTCCAACTCTGATTTCATGGCTTTCCTCCCCATTCTCGTGTTTGTCTTACCAAGGAGCATTTCAATCTCACTGTGTTTTGATTAGATGAGTGTAACCTTCCGCTGTTGAAGTGAGGGTACTGTTACTTTCTTTTGTATTTCTTTTTTAATCTTTTTTTGTGTGGACCCAGCAGATGCACATTGCTACCAGGCCACTAAGGTTAGCTCCTCATTCACCACTCATCCCCCTCTCACCATGATTTTTTTATTTCATAGCTTTTCTATTATTAATGTTTGTGAGGGGGCGAGCAGCAGCACCTTGTTGAACCTGCTTGCATTTATTTCATTTCTCCGCTGGGGAATTCCTTTGAGATTTAATTTTGGTGCAGTTGTTTCTAACCATAACATTACAGTAAAAAAACATGTGTCATTCATTATGTAACATATAACATGCCAAATACCAAATATTGAGTCTGTAAGGCCATTTACCTCGTTGATGTTGAATGGTGGAAAGGCCACCTTGTGCCTTTTTTAAAAGTGATGAATATGTGCTAAAAAGTATAAATAAATAAAAATGTTGATCTCTTGTCACCTGCACCAGTTGATATAAATAGAAAATCTGACAATGCAAAAGCCTGACTGTTTTGTCTTTTTGTAATGCAGCCTCTTCAGCATGAATGTGTGCTTGTATCAGCAGTTACATAGCAGCAACCTAGCTGGTAAGCAATGGAGCTCTGAATACAAATGAACCAGGATGTTGAGCAGAATAAGGGGGTCTCTTCAGGTTGGGCCAGAGGGCCTGCGAGTGGTGCATGATTCTATATCGATGGTGGGCGCTGTATTCTTTGAAGAAGTGAGTTCTAGACTCTTTTTTCAAGTGGAGAAATGAGTGAGCTTCGCGCGCGCACCACCAGTGATGCTTCGCAGACCTGACTCGCCTCACTGGTGATGCACAAAAAGGTAACTTTTTAAAAGAATTTAAAAACATTTGGAGATATACATTGTGTTTAGTATGTTACTAGGCCACTGTTCATTGTAGCCTTTTCTGAACTTTTTTGGCACTTTGAAGATCTGGTGATGCATTGGGAATTTAGTGATTTTTTTGGCCAAGAATACTTCAAAAGTGCTGAAAATGCATATAGGAAGTGACCAGGACACTGCAGTTGCACCTACATAGTTTTTTTTTATGACCTTACCCCTCTGAATCTAAAAATTAAAATTGTCAAATGTATTGATTAAAGAAGTAAAAAGAGAATTAATTTAAGTTCTAGATATTTCTCCGAGACTATCAAATGTATATTTATGTGTTTTAAAATCATAAAAAAGGTCCCTCCATATCCAGAAAGGGGAAAAACCTAAAATCTTACATGACTCAGAGTGCCATGGCCTGGTGTAAAAAAAGCCACATTGTCTGCCTAGAGTCTAAACACCTACAAATGTCACGATTATTATTATAACTGGTTCCTAGAAGCTAGAAAGGGATCCTAGAGACTCCTGCTAGGGCATCTGAGGTATAATATGGCCTCCTACTGTTCCCAGGGACTCAAAAACTGCCATGAGGGTTGATACAGAAAATTAGCTAAACCAGTAAGAAACTTTTCTGTCTGGTTTTGCTAATTTTTCAAGGAGTTCACAAAGAATATCAGACTTACTTTTTGAGTACACAGGACATAAACACACTTGTTAGAAAGCTCAGATCTGAAGAGGTTCCTTTTGGAACAAGTTACGTTTTTTCATACCCAGCCGGGGGAAAAACCTGAATTCTTACAGTACTTGGAGTTACATGGCCATGCGTATAAAAAGTGACTTTGTTCCCTTAAGCCTGAACACCACAAAAATGTCACAAACATTAACAAAACATGTGCCTAGAGGCAAGGAATAGGTCCTAGAGACTACTGCTAGGCCTTCTGAAGCATCATTTGGGTTCCTGATGACCAGAGGCACCCACAAACGGTCATGAGGGACCTGATGTACAGAAATCTGTAATTTGCTAAATCGCTGAGTTCATGATCACAGGCTATGTGACCACAAAATGTTTTTTTATTATGTACTAAACCCATTTTCTGATTCTGTAACACATTACTGAATTGCAAAATAGGCTTAGTAACCCATAACCAAATGCTATTTGGAAGGGGTGTGTTTTGGGTGTTCCTTCCAAATAACAATTCTTTAAGGTATGTATCAATCTTTTGCTACCAAAATCCAGTTGCAAAAGATTCAAATTTTAAAGTTACTTCAAAGGAGGCATTAACTCATAGGAAGTATTCGAAGAGGGTCTCCTTGGACCGCCCCCACCCCCCCCCACGTGAATGTTAAAAAATGTTTGTGGGGAGTAGGTCCATGGGACCAATACCAACTCTCAAACGAGCAAAACAATATTTTTGTTTAAAGATGCAGCCTCATTTCTTTTAAGCAAAATGGGTTGCCTTTAAAAAAGAAACATTTTTTTTTATTTCAAATGCAATCACAGATATGCTGGTCTGCTGACCCCAGGAGAAAGCCATTTCTGTGATGGCATTCAATCATAGTGAGTTGCAATTTACGATCTACCTCATGAATATTGATGAGGCATGTTGGATTGCGGCCCGCTTTGATTCAGAATTTTGTGAATTGACCTATTAGTACATAAGTCAGTTACACAAAATACCTTTCCGTTCACAAACAAATTGGTGTGCAATTTGCAACCACTTTTTGTGCCGTCGATCTGAAAAACATTCATGTTTGTGTTCATTCAATTGTGTTCAAGTAGATTACCTGTCTCTAAAAGAATTAAGAAGCAATTCTATGGCTCTCAAATGGAAAATGTTAGACATTGGGTCACTGAGGTGTGAGCCCTGGTCAAGCAGCAACCACAATCCTAGTCAGGGCAAGGCACAAGCAAACCCCAAATTAACCTGTGCTCAACTCCCTCACACAGAGCAGCCAGGCTTAACTTTGAAGCAATGTGTAGAGTAATTGTGCAAAGCTTCAAACAGTAAAACAGTGAAAACACAACACAAAAAGATTCCACACCAAGTTAGAAAAATAGATCAGAATTTAATAAATAAAACAAGACCAAAATGACAAAAACCCAATCAGTAGAATCGGAGTTATGAATGTTTAAAGAATAAACTGCAAAATAACGCCTAAAAGCATAAAGTGCCAACCGCGTCTATCTGGTCACGCTAGATTGGGTCAAAGTCAAAAGTTCAGGCTGATCACCATGGAGCACAGGTCGGATACAGTCCCAGATTAGTCCAGCTGAAGTTTTACCTTCTCAAGTTTTGTTCCAAGAGTCCCGTTCGCGTTGGAGAGGGTCGCGGGGAGCAAGGAGAGCATTGCAGGTGGTGGTAGTCATGGCGCAAAGAGCAGGCCGGGCGTCGCGGATGGGTGGGCTAGAATTTCATGGTGGCAGTCCCCCATAGGCTGTCGATGGTGTTGTGCGAAAAGACACGCTGGCAGCAGCTCATGCTGATTTTCAGAGCGAGCAACGCAGTTCTAGTGCTAACAGGCCAGTTTGCGGTCACAAAGAGCTGAAAAGACTGATTTCAAGAGATCGAGAGCCACACCAAGTGTCAAGGACCTGAGAGGCTCCATTTAGGGGTCAGGAACTCGTTGAAGATGGGTCCAGGACCTTTTCGGGAGCCTTTTATTTCCCTGAGGCTCAGATCAGGAGGCCAGCAGACTTGCCCTTTGAGTAACTCTGGGGTCCTGGATTCAAGATGAAGTTGCAGGTCCAGTTCTTCGTTCTTCTTCCCCAGGCAAGAGGGCAGCAGGCAGCAGGTCAGTAGAGCAGCAGTTCCTTTAGGACAGCAGTAATGTGGAGTGGCAGTCCTTGTAGCAGCACAGCAGTCCTTCTTCACGGCAAAGTATCCACAGGACCAGAAGTGTACTGCAGAGTTGGTGTCTGGTGCTCTGGGTCTAGAAGGTGGAATACGCTTCTAGACAGTGTCTTTGAAGAGCATGGAATTCCCTAACTCCCATGCCCTGGCTCTAAGTTGGCTGCAGTAATAATGTGGGGTTGTTAGGCCCTTTGTGTGAAGGCAGAGCATTGCAAGTGGGTCTGTGCTAAGCTCTGTCCCCCCATCCTGCCAGCAGATGGCCCATTCAGGCACACCTAATCCCACTATTTGTGTGACTGTTTGGGAGGGATTCAGGAAGTCTAAATATCGGTTACACCCAGTTATGTGACCCAAGACTGGCTATAGGCACTAAATGGCTAAGGCAAGAAAATACAAACATTCTAAAAGTAGCATTTTCAGAACTGCAATTTAAAATCCGACTTTACCATAAGTTAGGATTTTAAATTGTGAATTCAGAGACCCCAACCATGACCTGGTCATCTCTTCCAATTTTCGAAATTACACTTATAAAATGTAATAAGGCAACTCCGGTGCTGTCCTATGGGAGAGATAGGCCTTACTGTAGTGAAAAAATAATTTAAGAGTTTTTCACTACCAGGACATGTAAAACTTAAAAGTACATGTCCAACTTTTCAAATACACTGCACCCTGCCCTTGGGGCAGTCCAGGGCCTACCTTAGAGCTGACTTATATGTATTAAAAAGGAATGTTTGGGCCTGGCAAAATGTTTACTTTGCTAGATCAAATTGGTATTTTAAACTGCACACACAGACTCTGTAATGGCAGACCTGAGACATGTTGAAAGTGCAATTTAAGTGGGTTATACAACCAGTGCTGCAGGCACACCAGTAGCATTTAACTATGAGGTTGAAGAAAAAACTATTTATAAAAACAAGTTAGCAGAACACAAAAAGTGCATTTTAGCTGCTAAAAGTTGCTATTATTCAGAGCAAATAAAGTTAGATGCAACGCCAACAAAACTCTATTCCAAGTCATAAAAAGCTGGTGGTAACAACCAGCCCCAATACTGCCATAATAAATCAAAAATTCTGTGATGCTCTGGCCGACTTCTTCCAAGAAAAAGTAGCCAGCATCTTCAATAAATTCACCGCAGGCAGAACAGTCATCTATCCGGATGGACAATCTTTAAACCCCACATCAGCTAAATTCTCTACCTTCAAGGTTCCCTCGGAAGAACAACTCATGAAGCTAATTCCAGTCATTAAATCTGGGGCTCCTCAAGACCCTTGCCCCCCAAAAATTATACATATGATTCCAGCACAAGTGGCACAACATTTGGGGCAAATCTTCAACAAGATGTTTGCGGGGGGAGTCTTTCCTACGCTAGGAAGTCTGCTTCCGTTCTGCCCTTGTTAAAAAAGGAAAATCTAAATGCCACGGACAAAAACAACTATCGATCCATTTCTAGACTCCCTTTCGCCGCAAATTTAGTGGAGAAGGTAATGAATAAACAACTAACAGAATATATAGAAGAAAACTATCTGCTGGATGACACAAAACACGGGTTCAGAAAAAACCACAGTACTGAATCCGCCCTGGTGTTAGCCACCGTAGACATCCATGAAACGCTAGACAAGGGAGGGATGGCAGCTTTAATTTTGCTTGATCTCTCCGCGGCGTTTGACACGGTCAACCATGAGATTTTGGTTGACCGTCTGCGGAGCCTGGGAATAGAGGATACAGCACTAAATCTTCTACAATCCTTTTTAGTCAATAGACTACAAAGTGTGGCGTTGGGCAATTTCACTTTGAAGTCTTTCTCCCTGCCCTGTGGAGTCCCTCAGGGCTCAGCCCTAAGCCCAACACTGTTCAACCTTTATGTTACACCATTGGCTACACTTATCAAGAAATCGGGCTTCTCCCTAACTTCTTATGCAGATGACACTCAAATCGTGGTGTCATTAGCAAAACCTGACAATAACTCGGGCTCGGTTTTTAGAACCTGCATGAGCAATGTAAGCAGTAGGATGGATAACAAATGTCTTAAATTAAATGCCGCCAAAACGGAGGTCATTATTTTGGGCAATAATCCTTCCTTCTGGACGCCGGAGTGGTGGCCGCCAGAGCCTGGCCTCCTTCCCAAACCAATTAACAAAGTAAAAAATCTTGGGTTCCTTCTAGACAAAGAGATGAAGCTGAAAGACCAAGTGAATAAAACAACATCCGCCTCATTCTGCACCTTGAGGCTTGTTAAAAAGATTTCTGCCACCTGAGCTTCTGAAAACAGTAGTCATTGCACTAGTACTTTCGAGGATCAACTACTGTAATAGCCTTTATCTAAATCTTGCCGTAGTTCCCATGAAAAGGCTTCAGACGCTGGAGAATGCAGCTGCACGCTTTCTCTTTAAAATCCCTAAATATGAATCAGCCAGGGGAGCCATCCAGAAACTCCACTGGCTACCAGTCAGACAACGTGTCAGATTTAAGGCTCTCTGCCTGGCATACAAATCATTGAATGGACTGGGGCCAGTCGGTTTTAAGGAGAAGCTCAAATGGTACATCCCAGGGAGGACTCTTCGCTTAGGCTCTGCTATGAACCTGACAATCCCTCCTTTTAAGAGGACTACCTGGGGAGGGAAGAGCTTTTTCAGGGCAACAGCTGTCCTCTGGAACGGCCTACCACTGACACTGAAAGCCGCCCTCTCCTTACTCGTTTTCAGAAAGGCCCTGAAGACATGGCTCTTCTCCCAGGACTAGGAGTCATCTGGGCAACGGCCATAACTCGTATCAGCTCTGCAGTTACAATCGTTTCTATAGCGCCAAGACGCTCTCGGGCAAGAGATGCGCTTTACAAATTACAAATCAAATCAAACTAGTAGCATTTAATTTGCAGGCATTGGGCATATGTAGAGCCACTCTACCAGGGACTAGTATATTTAATATGCCAATTGGGTATAAGCCAGTGTTTCCATGTATGAAGGCGAGAGCACAAGCACTTTAGCATTGGATAGCAGCAACAAAGTGCACAGAGTCCTGAGGTCTCAAAACAAATTCAGCAAAAAGTAGGAGTAGGAAGGCAAAACGTTTGGGGATGACCCTCCAGAAAGGGAACAGATCAACAGGAAAGATCTTTTGAATACTGAAAACCAGAAGCGTGAGGTAACTAAAATTTCCATACTAATTCTCATTTACCCTCATGAGATCTGGAAAGTGGGAAATTGCTTCATTTTATTTTATTTTATTTATAAAGTTTTATATAGCACGAACAAGATCCCGAAGGATATCAGAGCGCTTTACAAAGGAAGGAAGGAAGGAAGGACATAAATCCAATATCGACAACAGGAAAAGATTACACAACAGGAATACTCGCATAAATCCCAGACAAATAATCGCAAAAATTCCCAGACAAATGAGTCCATGAGAATAGTACAATAAACGGGTATGTAGCAGACTACGAAGGGGGTACACAATGCGGAAAAGAAGAGCATAGATCCAATATCGACATCAAGTAGGAATACACAACAGGAATACTAGCTTGTTTCCCAAACAAGAGAATCAAGGAGAGTAATACAATAAACATGAATATAACGGGCTACGAAGGGGGACACACAATGTGGTAAAGAAGAGCAGCATCACATGAGGGTACAATGGTTGTAGGAACAATGATTTCGAGCAAGTGATCCTGGCCCAAGTTAAGGTAAAAATGTGTTCTGGTTTCTGCGGCAGCAATAGGCAGCACACACTGCACCTGCTCAGGCAGATACCAGAAATGCTCCATATCTTTGTTAATACGGAACACTTCTGCTGTCTCCCTTTCACCTAACGCAGTGCAGCAAGTTCCCTAGCTGCACCATTTTTTGTGAAATAATAGTAAATGTGCCCCTCAACCTCTTTTGATTGAAGGATCTTTCAAGCTAACAGTGTGGTGGTTTCCAGGGCATCGTGAGATCGACATGACTTTTTGCAAGGTAATGCAAGATTTATTAACAATGCTGGGTTTGAAGATCACAAATGGCATAGTCCTCTGCTTGACTCAAATGAGATGTCCAGTCCTCAGTAAAGGGCTTGCTTTAGCTTTTATTTAAGCACCTATGTGAGATGCACAGATTTTGTTAACCCAGCATTGTTAATAAATATTACATTACCTTGCAAAAAGTCATGGCGATCTCACGATGCCCTGGAAACCACCACGCTGTTAGCTTGAAAGATCCTTCAATCAAAAGAGGTTGAGGGGCACATTTACTATTATTTCACAAAAAATGGTGCAGCTAGGGAACTTGCTGCACTGCGTTAGGTGAAAGGGAGACAGCAGAAGTGTTCCGTATTAACAAAGGTATGGAGCATTTCTGGTATCTGCCTGAGCAGGTGCAGTGTGTGCTGCCTATTGCTTCCGCAGAAACCCTTGCACCATAGTGCAAGGATGTCTACATCATGGGTAGTATTGTTTTTGTGCATGAAGGGACATCCGCCTGCATAAAAACAATCCTTAGAAGCTTATTCTTCTTTCTATGTGTGCTGCAGAATGCAACACACATGGAAAGAGGACGTAATGTGGGGAAATAAATATATTTTCCTTCTTAGCCCTCTGTGGAGTAGTTGCACCATTTTGGCACAAACTGAGGCTTACAAGTCTTTGTAGATCCGGGTTTGCTTCACAATACATGGATGGCTGCATGGGAACATTCAGGCTCCACCCCTGTAATGCCTACATGATGTAAAGTGGATTTGCTTGGCTTAGTAAATGTCAAAGATGATTTAGTGTCAGGGCTGATGCAAATTCATAATAAATCTGGGCCTGAGTGGTTTCTTCCTGGATGTTAAGAAGACTAGCAGGGTCATTTAGACCCCGTGCATACGACCTATAGGTCTGCCAGGTCAATGGACTCTACTGAAGACGCTGGTCCATTGATAAGTGGGCACCATGTTTAATGTACCCATTCAAGAAAGCATTTTATTCTGCAAAACAAACTCCCAATGTGGGAGTTTCTACCTGCAGTACAAATCAACAATGGCCCAATGTGCAGTGAGCTTTCTCCCTTCCATTGGCAGCCATTGTTTAATATCCAAGCCCGGGACCACCATGGTCTGCATGGCAGCCCTGGATAGGGAAATTTAGTGATGATCACCCGATCATAAATGGAGCACGATGACAGTATGACCTGAAGGGCCTGTAGCAGATGTTCTATCAGGTCAAAGGTTTGCAGCAGTGGAGCCAGCAGAAGCTCCTCAAGTGTAAACTCAGTTCTTCCGCCGACTATTATCAGAGCGTGGAAAGCCTGAGTTTGGTGAAGTGGAAACACCACCACATTACAGCGGTTTTTCTGCACTGTAAAACTATCAAAGATCCTCTAGGTTCTCGTTGAATCTGAAGTGTAAAGAAGTACCACGTATCATGCCTCCAAAGCTACATTGGGGCCACAAGAATCAGAAATGCCCCATGCCTGCCTACTTGTGATAGAAGATGAGGTATCCAAATGAACTAAAAGAGGCATATAAGAGGCGAGTAAGAGGCCCAGACTCCATTTCTTGTTTGCTAGATTTCCAGTTTCTGGTCCTAACAAAAAGTGCTGGACATTAGACATGGAACTGGTTTGCAAAGTGATCTGTGTCAAATGAGTTTCAGAATACCATGATTTGTTCACAGATTTCTGAATGTAGGCTGCAGTTGCTGTGATCATTGGGGATCATTCAGTATGTTATCTTTGCTTCAAGAATCTCATCCGCAGCTTTTATTTATTTATTTATTACATTTATAAGGCGCAACAGCTACCCAAAAAGGGTTTCCTGGCGCCAAGCAGATCAGAGACTGAGATGAAACGGCTAACAGGTTATTGGTTAAAGAGCCAGGTCTTCAATGATTTGCGAAATTGGACGTACTCTGTTTCATTTCGAAGAGCAATGGGCAGGGCATTCCAAAGGGAGGGACCTAGATATGCAAATGCCCATCCACCCATCCGAGAGTGGATGAGCGGAGATTGCGAGGAGGGACATATGGGCGGACCAGAGATTGCAAGTACTGCGGGGCAACCCCTATTTTGATTTTAAACATGTAGCTTGATCTGAGATTTGGCCCTGTAGGACTCCTGCTGCCACTGGGCAGCTGGCTTTAAGAGGTAAGAACTTTGAGATACTTAAGTGGTTGATACACATCACAGAGGTCATGCTGCCCATCTTCAGTGGAAGAGAACTTTCATTTTGTCTTTCATAATACTGCATATCGTGAAGGATGCTCTTTGTCTGTTCCAAACATTGATGTGCAGAGCCTACTCTTGCTGAGTTTCAGCAGTCCGACTCCTGGGACTTCTGTGAGCTTGCATTAGGACTCTTTCAGCTCCCATCGGCTCTTCTGACTTGTGTCTTGCTCTTAGAATTATTTTAAAATGTTTCACCTGGCACCACGCCTTTCTATTTGTTTCACCATGGAAATGTATTACTCACAAACGTTTAACCATGGAAGTATTTTGACTACAATAAAAAAAAGGCAGACTTCTACATTTGTAATCACCTTCTGTATACCGGAAGCATCAGGGCTGGAGCCACAGGAATGGTAGCATGCCTGGGAGAGCCAGTAAAAGAAGGCTGAGATTCTATGTGGTACTGATCAGGCTTGATAAGGAGACATTTTAAGACAGAACAAGACCTTACAACTTTTTTTGATGTGCTTCTCTTTGTCCCTGATAAGAATTTTGTTTTAAATTAATATTAAACTGAAAATCACAGAGATACATGTGATTGGAAGTAAGAATCAATTTGCTGTTTGATCATAAATCCTAGGTAATCTAATAGGCTAATCAACTTGCTCAGTAATGCATCACTGCCCCAGACCCTATCAAGATGGCAGATTTTACAAGGGGCGGCAACAGGATTGAAAGTCTTTGGGAATCTCCAAGGTTCAAATGCTTAAAAAAAAAAAAGTAGGCATTATTGGGATACAGATTCCTACTTTTCTAGGAGTTCTTTATGGAATGTTTGGTAGATTCTTAGATAAGCCTTGGCGCGTGCATCACTGTCAGTGCAATTGTCCTTGTGCCTCAGTGCACCTTCTGAAATGCCTGCTTCTTTGTGCAATGGCAGATCTTTTTCTGCGTTTTCCACTAGAAAAGCATATTTCCACAGGGAAAAAACACCCTTTCTCTACACACCTTCATATCCTGAAATGAGACTTAATAGTGCTCATTACAGGTGTAAATCATTAGCCATTTCCAAGGTGGAAAAGAGTCAGAGAGGACTCACCTATTTGTGGGTGTTCACAAACTTTCAGCACTAACCACACCTTGAAACCCTCACTTCACTTGTATCTTGAAGGAAGATACTTTTATATTACACCATAGTATGGTAAAATTACACAGGAGTAAAATCATTTTTAACTGCAACCAAAAGGCACACACCAAATGCAATGCTAATGACCTCAGAATATTTATACCAGTAAGTAGCAACATATAAAATACCAACATAATTAAATAGAACCATATACTTAAACCAGTGCTTAATTTGAGCCAGTGGTTTCCGGTGCTCGGCACAGGCACTTAAATATCAGCACCAGCTCATATTAGAGTCTGCCAGTTGGTGATGCTGTCTGCCTAATTAAGGATGAGCACAATAGCTGTTTATTAATTTAATTTCATCAACAATGACTAAAAACAACTACCCAAGCCATTTTTATAGCTGTGGGGGCCTGGAATAGGATGAACTGTCACACTTGTAAGAGTCTGATGGTTAGTACTTGTGCTGGTTCTGACACTGGCAGCGCTGGCAGGGGCCGTGGATGGTGCAAGCTGCAGTGGCCTCCTGACGAGAGCCCTGACACTTATTTTCTTTTTTACACATTTAGCACTGACTCAAACCCATAAATAGTAATGCATTCCTAGTCATCCGCTTCATAGTACTAAGAGTAATGTGATATATAATCTAAGATTATATACAACATTGGAAATTTCTTCTTTTCCATCATGGGCCAGCTCCAGAGCATTGCATTTGGTTAGGCCTGGGCGGTGAACTCTGCTCGCGGAGTTTGCAGAGTTTTCTGCACTCCGCTGAGTTTTTTCCCCACTCCCAGTCACCAACGGTAAGTTGGCAAGCATAAGCTGCCGCTCGAGTAGAATTTCTACCCGAGCGGCAGGAAGGTGCCGCACTCCGCCTCTTGAGGAACTCCGCTGAGTTTTTTTTAACTCCACCCAGGCCTGCATTTGGTGTGAAAATTAGGGTTTGTAAGGCTGTTGTGCAATTTATGGAATATTTTACTAAACATACCTTGCCAATTTGTGTTGTTTTGGTTTTAATTCGCAAAAATGACTGCATTTTAACTGTGTTTTTTGTTATTGAGAAAAATGCTGATTGTAGATGCAGTTGATAGATATTTCATGTGTTAATTTGTAACATTATGAAAGCAATTCCAGAAGACATGCAGCACTCTCTATGAGGCATTTCAACACCGACCTCCCTTCTAAGTGGTTAATTTTAAATAGTGGTCAACAAATCCATGCATGCACAAAAGATCAACTCCAGTCTAAGCTTTGGCACAGTGGTACTTGACACCCTTTTCCCATCTTTCATTCTACCAGTAGGCAATGTGCCAAGAAGAGGTCTATAACATAAGGAGAGCTATTTAGAAACATGGAATATAGAGTACTTAAAGCTGAATTAAAGGCCTTGGACCCGGCGTACAGAGCAATGCGTCTCATCCATCTATTAAGCCCCCCTTGTAACACCAAATGTGCATTTGATGCACAGGTAGGTCTGTGTGAAGGGGAAAAGTATACTAGTATGTGCCAGTGCTCATCTGAGTGGACTAAAATTTAAGGCCTGGGGTGAAATTCTGCTCGCTCGCGGAGTTTGCAGAATTTTCCCACTCAGCATAGAGGCACAGAGTTCCGAAAAACCAGAGCAGAGTTATTTCCTCGCTCATCAATGTTAAGTTGGCGAGCGTGAAAGAGGAAAATCTTACTCCAGACCACCTCCCGGCGAGATTTCTCAATGCGGGCGGTCGCGGATGGCCACTACCGCTCGCGTTGAGAAACCTTCCGTTTGCGTTGAGGAACCTGCCACTCGAGTATAACATCTACTCGAGCGGCAGAAAGAAACAGCGCCCTCTTGCGCTACATATGGTGCAGTTCGTGCTGATTTTCTAGCGCAGGACAAACACCGAGCACTAAAAATCAGCACAAACGGCGTGACCTAATGCACTCCGCCGCTTATGTAACTCCATGAAGCGTGGCAGAGTTTTTTGGTCAATTCCCGGAGTTTGGCTATGCAGAACTCCTCAAACTCCGCCCAGGCCTACTAAAATTTCCTAAAACAGGAGTTGCTCTTTTCCTGTTTCCTAAAACAGGAGTTGCTCTTTTGTTGTGAGCTGGAGGAGTATGAAGGAACGTGTTGCCACCTATAACATAAAGGATGCATGGGGATGTCTCTGGCCATAAGTGGTCACAGCGCAATCCTCAGTCATTGCTACAAGTTTGCAGTAGCATGGCTTTGGGCATATTGCCTACTTAGCCAGTGCTTAATTTGTAAAACAATAAGTGCCAGGGCTCTCGTCAGGAGCCCACTGCAGATTGCACCACACATTGCCCCTGCTATGCTGTCATTGCCGGTAATAACACACCAACTTACCATCACACTCCTACAAGTGTGGCAATTCAGACTATTTCTGGCCCCTAAAGCTGTAAGAATGGCTTGGGCAGTAGGTAATAGAAATTTTTTTGTACATTGAATTAATAGTTAACTGTTGTTGTGGTTGTCTCTAAATTAGCCAGACAGCGCCACCTTGTGGCAGACTGCCACAAGCGCCGGTGTTGACAATTAAGGGGTGGTGCCAAGCACCGGAAACCACTGGCTCAAATTAAGCACTGTACTTAGCAGATCTAGATGTTACACAAGACCCTTGCCTGCACTTGAGGCCCAGCAGTCCAACATGCTGCGAATGTACAATGGCCCTAAGAATCTGCGTTAGTTAGCAATCGCCATGTAGCACGCTCTCTGATAATATTGTTAAGTCTTTGAATATTTAGAAACCATACATTTGTCCTGCGGTTAGAAGTACACTGTGCATTGCTAGGTGACCTCCTAGTGAATTTCAGCTGCACACAGGATGGTTAGAGATGGAGAGGACAGTAATAGAAAATGAGAAGTTTCAAAATGCACGCTGAGTGAAACTTATCCTCGTCCTTTCTTCTTGTACAAGGAGCTCAAATACAGAATGAAAAGCTGACAGGGACACCAGCAAAGCAATCCTTGGAGGCCTTTTGTTCCACAAATAACAGCCGGCCCTGGCGGCTCCCTGCTGCTGTTCTTTCAGTGCGCATTCTTTCAAGATCGCTTCCTGTGTCTAACGCAGCCACAAGATGGAGAGAAAAGAAACCTTGTAGGCCCTCTTCTCAGATCATTTCTGGTGAGATCCAAAGCGAACAGAGCTCGGTGTGCCAAGGATGACCCTGCACACAGATGTACTACAATGTCAGCCATTTTCATCCTCTGTTGCCGAGCGCTTCCAGACATTGTGATGGCTAATGGGCAAAAAGAAGACAAAATTCGGGTTAGGGATCAAGAAAAGGTTTCCATCTACAGCTACTTAGTGGATAATGGCTGGTAGAGCATCTCTTGAGAGATACTGTGAAGGGGAAACATACCTTAAGAACTTGAAGCGTAGCCTAGATAGGGAAGAATAGCACAGAGATATTTCTGCACAAAAGTGAGGTTTTTTGGGGGGGGCTCGGTTCTTCGGTTCTTTTCTGTATAGCCAAGGATTGTTTAAACTTGGTGGCGAAAGCTGTTTTAAAGAAAAGTTTTTTTCAAAAGAAAAGCTCTTGAATGTTAAACTTTTTAAAGGGTTTGTGAAATAGTGTGTCGCTGTCAATTGAGAGGCCAGAAGCAGAATTGTGTGAAGGTCTCTCACTTAGCAAACCCACAGCTCATGTTTTCTTGAATACAATGTGTCCAGCAGCACAAATACGCAGAGAAGCCCATTAAAGTGTGAAGTTCTGGTGTGTGTGTGTGTGCACGTGCATGCATGCATGCATGTGTTTGTGTGTGAGGCTTCTGCTGAGAAATTCATTATCATCACAGTCTACGTTCTGTGTGCTTGTAGGACACAATGAGCTGTTTATATATGACTAAACTATCATGTAATTTATGTTCAGCATTGAAAAATTACATTTAGCCATTTGTTTATGAAGGCATTCAATCACAAATGATAATTATTGAGTAAGTCCCCACAAGTATGGTAACGCACGTTCAAGTCCCCACAATGAGGGTTCTGTGCGCACCATTAAAAAACAATATATTTGCAAATTTGAAGCAGGATTCTGTATTATGAATTTTTTCTTAACATATTTCTGTTATTGCCATATTTTTAAACCATTGGGAAAGGTTAGTCCCCACAAGGCAGGTGTTCACACATAGTCCCCACAAGGATGTTAACACGTGTATGTGTGTGTGTGAGTGTGTGTGTGTGAGAGAGGGGACTGTCAGCCCTGAGCTCATATTCTGAAAGGTATCACGCAACGCAGGGCTGTGCTGCGTTGCGTGACAGGGAGAGAGCAGGGGAATGCCATATTCACAGAGATATGTCTCTCTCCTTCCCTATCCCTAGAGCCGGACTTGATTTTAGCTGCCATGCGCCAGGCAGACATCCTAGCGCCATAGTGCTAGGGTGCGTGCCTGAATCTACCATAGGTTGTGTATAGGAAGGGTACCATTCCAGTACAAAATACTATGGCTAGACACACTTCAAAGCTTATCCTACTTTGTATGTTTGCTGCACAGTGCACACGCATGCAAAGTCAGAAAAGAATGGAGATATGAAAAATTTCACTGTTTTACGCCTGCTTTCCAGTTGCGTTAATTTTTGGTGCTAAACCCTGTTTACTAATGTTAGTAGATAGGGTTTAGCATCAAAAAGCGTAGGTGGTTGCATGGGAATGCCCATGTACCACCCTTGTAACGCCCACTTGACGCAAAGTAATGCAAAGCAGCGTTTCGCACGGCTTTGCATTACTTTTCCATACAAACCAATGCTAATTCCAATTAGAGTTGGTTTGTTAATCCTGAAATAAGTTTAGCGTTGGGTTAGCGTTACAAAAGTAACGCTAACCCAACGCTATACCTTGGTGATTCTGGGCCTTAGAATGAGCTGCAATTTTGACAACATTGCCAGAAACATTGTGAGTTACAGAGATCTGTAAAGCTAGTGGTTTATAAGTGCTAGCATGCAGGCACATCTTAAGGATTTTGGGGGCCCTGGGCCAAACACATTTCGTGGGCCCCTTTTCAGAGCAGCTTTGAATTTATGATACAAGTTCAGCTTTATTGTGTCCTCTTTGGCCAGGTCACTGACAGTGAACATGCACACTCCTCCAAATTCTAAATGTGTTTACATCTAATATTCAGGTATAGTGACTTGTGTTTTCAATATTGTAACACAGCAGCAATAATAATCTCTGTGACACACTCCCATTTCTCATATGCGAGCTCCTGTTCTCATCTAAAAGAAACTTTTTTTATGGATGTTGCATGAAGCATAAACACAACATTTCTCTGCAAAATGCCTGTAATGGAGTCTCACACATCACCCACATTAAAAATAACTTAAAGGAAAAAGGTATTTAATACAATCTGATTAAGAATTATTCACGGTCATCAGGGCAAGAATCTCTGCAGAACAGAGCTGTCTCTATCAGGGGCCCCTGAAAGGCCGGGGCCCTGGGCCAGAGACCACTGTGCCCATGCCTTAAAACGTCTCTGCTAGCATGAGGTTCGATTACCCTCCTACAACCAGAACAGTCCCCCAGTCTGCACGGTTAAGGGAGCTAATGCCACTTTCGGTTCAGCCAGTTTGACAAAAGAAGGTATTGCATTTTTTTAACACCTATGAGCACAGCTGGACTGCTCTTTTTTTACCACAAGCAGAGTCTTTCAGTTACCAAGCACAACTCTACTTCAGTTTCAGCACATTTCTTGGAAAGCTGATTTCTTGGAAAATCTGCATGATGAAACAAAGTGCTGTGCTCCAGTGATTCACCTGCATTACCTGGACACACTTATATTGAATGACTATTACATCGATCTCAGTGACTGATCCAGTGACCACAGCCTTCAGTTCAACTTGCCTTAACCTCGTGTTCACTGCTATGTCAGATTGCTTTGAATGGACGTAGGCCTTCATTATGAATGGACGGGAAAAGGAGCGGGAATTTCTCCATCTCCCAGAGCTACTGATGTTAGGGGTACCGGTAATTCCGGGGAGGAGAAACTCCGGCTCAATACCGATTGGAAATGGAGGGTCCGCTAGAAAAGGAGGAATTACCGGTGAACTCTGTAATTACAGGTCTGATTGCCCCAGTAATTACTAATTTTCCCTGTACATTAACACAGAAATTTCAGCTATTTACAACAGCCAAAATGTCCGGGTAAAGGCAAAGAGATTTGTGGTGCTCCCGCAGATCTCATAATTCTTATAGGGCCAGTAAATGCTGTTATGGCCAGTCGCGGCTCGCAATTCGTGGGGCGGGGGGGTCGCCCGGGTGTTACCACGAAGGGGGGGCGGGAATTAAAAAAGAAAAGTAAAACTTACCCGATCCCGGTCCCGCGCCGCCTCTGCTCCTGGGCCGGTCCGGAACAGGAACAGGCATGCTCCCTCCCCTCCTGTAGCCAATCACAACACTGCAATGGCAGCATTGTGATTGGTGCGGAGTCCCGGGCAGCGCCCAGCCGGGCACCAGGTAGGGAGGCCATTTTCTCTATGTAGGCTGCATGCAGCCTACATAGAGAAAATAGTAGAGTCTGCATGACTGCTTTGGTCGGCCCCAGGGCCGACCAAAGCAGTCAGGGTACTCAGAGTGGTGCAAGCCACTCCTCCCCGACCCGCCCACCCACCGCCCCCAACCAGGCATATCCTCCCGCCCGCCCCCAACCAGGCATACCACTGCATTCTGCTTTCTCGCAGCGCGAGAAGCAGAAAATAAAATGGTATTTAAAATACCATTTTATTTTCTGCTACTCGCGCTGCGAGAAAGCAGTGGGGCGGCGCTCCTCCACCCTAATGGAGGAGCCGCTACTGGTTATGGCCCCCCCTTGCAATTAAGAAGCCACTCAACGAGGGCCTAAAAATGGTAAATCAGCTGTCTATAGCAAGTTCAGATAATGTTCATAGTCAATGCAATGATCAGATTGATGTAATGGCCAGACACTATAAGGGAGGGTCGATTAAGGCCATAATGGGATCTGATGCATTCAGACTTACCATCCATCCTACCTGCACACTGACAGCTCATATATGATGTTTAGCTCCCGTTGAATATTTCTCAGAGCCTTCTTCTTTACAATATTACATTTAATTGCTAATGTATGATTTAGTTGAATCCATGTTCTATTTTATTAATTTTGTTTTGCTCTGGTATGGAACAAGAGGTTTTGGGGGTTCATGTTTAACAAGAGTGCAAGTCAAAATGAAATTAATTAAGATAATATCATCAATATGCTGTAACCCAGTGCTAAAGTGAGTTATTCTGAAGGGCGATAATGCCTCCAATTTCTTGTTAGGCCTGGGCAATATAAAATTTATGCCAGTGTAATTTGGCAATTTTGATAATTTTGTGCCATGCTTGTTACACAAAGTTCCAAAAATTACAACATTACGCCATTGTGTGTAATTACGTGCTCTTTGTCCTAAAAATGTACTATTAATGATGAAATTCGTGGTCATTATAGAGAACTCACAGGAACAGCAGAACAGAACGCAAGTGGGTGTTATTTGCAGTGCTATTGTCTAAATGCATCCTCCTGCCAAAAATTGATACGAGGATTCCTTTTGCACTAAAATAAAGCATGAATGATGGATTTTCATTTCACGTAATTAAATGTAATTTTGCGTAATTATGCAAATTTCACACACTGTTACTTTCATAAACTCTGTTGATGAGTGCCATGGGCAAAGATATGGGCCCTAGGATCCTTACATGTTCTTAATTGTTACAGAAACTAGCCTGCTGATTGGAGGGATGCCACCTCATACTAAGCTCTGGTGCCACCTGGACATCTCTTAGTGGCAACTAAGATCAGTGGGCTATCGTCATCGTCCTACAATTGACTGACTACTGGCTGTGGTCCACCAATCACTGTTGAGTCCTCCAGTTTCTTTTTCTCAATAGTGTTTATGAAATGGTGCAAAATGGTGTGTTTTTAGGCAGCTAGTTATTAGTCGAAATAGAAGAAACCCTAGATCCAGTTTGTTGGCGGAGCGGAATTTTTGCCCACCCCTATGTAATACTCTAATCCAAAATTGGTGACCATGTCACATATATACATATATGTCCACCTTACATACACATAAGGTGATGTTTCTATAAGAATGAATATGTGTGAGCAAATCTTTCACTATAAAATTAGAATGTGTTGAATTCCCGGATGATACCGCTCGATGCTCAAATCCTATTACATTCTGGAAAAGAACATAAAACAATCTACAGTTGTTCATTATGTGCATCTGTGCAAAATACTTAGGCCGATGGAGCATATTTAAGAGGAAATTTCAATCAATTTCATTGGTCAAATTACAGAAGTACTCAAACCAATCACAGGAGTCGCAGTTGAACAACAGGATAGCACGTAGCTTGCTCTAAGACATTTCAAATAAAGGGAAAAGATGGAAGCAAGGTAGAGGGTTATAATAAGGAATATCAAGTAGGGAATATTGTGACACCTTAATACCATAACCAAAATATCATGGATAAAAATACTGAAAGCTTATTGCAAATATGGAAGTATAGGTTTACTGTACTTCCCTATATCCCTATATGCTCTGGGAGCAAATTTCTGATGTTTTCGTCAATTGACAAAGAATGATTAAACCTTCCATCTCTCTTGGGTAATAGTAGTAGAGACTGGCATTTTTTCCCTAAGTGATATTTCATGTAAATCCCAATTATGAGGTTTCACATGTCACAAATGTTTGCTTTTCTTCTGCTTACTCTTTTTCATATCATTTTTTACTAGAAGCACAAAATGTCTCCCAGTCAACATTCACAGCATGGAAAATACAGTGGGTGGGTGTCTTGGGTGACTTTTGACACACACAACTGCCAAAGTGTATTTGTGTAACATGCATTTTCCACAGAAAATTCACATACTACACCTGGGAAAAAAATCGTAATTTCACCCACTGTCAATGAGTCGACCACTAATTATGGTCCCGAATATTTTCAGAAGATCTAATTTTGAAAACAAACTAAAACTTTGTAGAAGAGCTTTGAGTGATAGCCTGAAAGAAATATTGAGGAGAAATTTTAATTTCTCCTTGTTTTTGCTGTTTCTATGTGTGCTGTATTGTGCAGCACACATAGAAACAGCAAAACGCCATTGATTATGTGCACGAAGTTGTCCCTTCCTACACATAAACATTCATTTAAAAAAATGACGTTTTCCAACTTCTATGTGTGCTGCATTAAGCAGCTAAATTTATCACCAGCGCAGGGGGAAACGCAGGGCTGCACCATATTGTTGCAAATATGGTGCAGCCCTGCGTTTCAGAAGTGGCGGAGCGCGGCGTTAAGCCAAAAAGGCTAACGCCGCACTCCGTCACTTCTATTGTAAATATGCCCCAAAGTTTGAATGGCATGAAAGGGGTGGAACTGGCCATTATGTCAATCTGGCTAATCTCAGATTGGCTGTTGGCAATAGAGGATTAGAGGTCGATTCCCTCGTTGATTTAGGACTGCTTCAACGCAGGCAAAGAAACTCCTCAATATTAGTATTTTTAATGGTAAAAATGTGTTTCTAAAGCTCTGCTGAGCAGGACAACTTTTGTGCTGTAGCTCATGTCTAGCAGTACCCTTCTAATCAAATGCTCCCCTCACAGGCCCTTCTGTACAACTCCAGGAGTGCATATGGGTTATACTGCCCGCCCACCCAACGTATGCCACCAGGGCCCAGATTTTACAAAGGATTGCGTTGCCCTTGCGTCAGGTCGCTAGGGAAACGAGTCCTTAAGTCAGATTTACTGAGCCACTCAAGACCACCTTGTGTGACCCTGAGTTGCTCGGTAAATCTTGAGTAACATGTTCCCACGCATCCATTCATGTATTTTGGTGCATTCCCAGATTTACCAAGACTGGAATGCGTCAGAATTGTACGCCTTCCGAAAAGATGCGCACCCAGGAGAAATATCTTTATTTCTCCTTGTTGTTTACTTTTTCTGCATTGTGCAGCACACTTGGAAAGAGGAAGATGCCTCCAAGTACTGTTTTGGGGCAGGAAGGTGCTCCTTCCTTCACAAAAACAGTAGTGCCTGCAAATCAGGCACCTTTACACCATGGTGCAAGGGTGCCTGCGTTGGAGCTAGACAGCCACAAGTGCGCCAGTGCAAGGAGAGAGCAGGAATGAGCTATATCTACATAGATATGGCACGTTCCTGCCCTCTCCATTTGACGCAGCGCAACAAGTTGTCTTGCTGTGTTGCGCTGCCTCAAATTCTGATAAATCTGGGTCCAGGCACTTAAGGCTTCCCAGCCAACCGATGACTCATAACTTAATTTTAAATGTATACTAAAGACATGAGATCTCATTCGGTAGTGAACGTTGGTGGGCAAAACACTATACAACTTACATAAAAAATGCTGCTCAAATTCGGTATATATCCACACAGCAGAACAGTTTTTGGAGCTTACAAAGATTTGGAATTTCACTTTGTTTTCTTATGCAGGAAACCCAAAAAGATCAAGCACACATTGTTCATAAAGTGGGAAAAAATGGATCAATATGCCCACTTGTTAAACGATGAGTGTTCCCTCCCTATGCGTTAAAAAATACTTCCGCATCGGAAAAACACTGTAAATTCAAAAAACACTGGGGGATATTTACAAGAGCTTATCGTCACCAGAACATCACTTTTTGTGACGTTCTGGTGGTGATAAGCCCTTTGCCTTATTTACAAGGCGGCGTTAAGCCACTTAACGTGGCTTAACACCGCCTTGTGAATAAGGCCTCCTTTCATGCAGCACTTAGTGTGAAAGAGGCGGGCAATGGGTGTTGCATCGGGCGCTTTGCCACAATACCTATTGATTTTGACGCTGCCCCCTATTTACAAGGGTGGCATAAATATGGGGCAGCACCAAAAATAACCTGCTCTTAACATTGTGAAATGAGGAGAAATTATTCATTTCTCCTTGTTTTTGCTGTTTCTATGTATGCTGCAATGTGCCGCACACATAGAAACAGCAAATCGCCATGAATGATTGTTTATGTGCAGGAAGGTGTCCCTTCCTGCACATAAACATTCATAAAAAAAATGACAATTTGCAACTTCTATGTGTGCTGCACAATGCAGCACACATAGGAGTTACAAATCACCATTAGTGATTGTTTATGCGCAGGAAGGGACACCTTCCTTTTTTTTGTTTAAATCGTTTTTATTAATTTTTTTTGTTTGTTTTTGCACATTTATCAAAAAGCATACAGTCAGAGCAGCACTCATGTAACAGGTGGAAAAAGGGAGAAAATTAATTGCCAGTGGCAAGGCACACTTTGACTAATAACAACATGACAATGAAAATTCAGGATGTGGTAAGTACATCAAAGCTTATGGCAATATCTCAAGAAGGACAGAGTGGTGCTGACAAAGCACGGCATCAGGTAGCGTGCGAGTAGTGCAGGAGCAGTGCAGTTCAAACGTAACCGGGGACATAGGGCACAACAAAATGAGGACAACGAAAGCGAAGGAAGGGTAGGGAAGAGTCGCGCAAGACCTGCCGCCGCATCTAAATTAGCTGGGGGGCCTCAAACACCTCTAAGACTCAGTGACAGTGGGGCTCTGAGGCAGAGGGGTAGTTGCAGTTCAGGTGTCGGCATTAGTCCGCATTCACGCCAGTGGGGGATGTACCCCTGAGTGATGATCCTCTGTGATGCAGTTGTGGTCCCCGTGTCAGTGTCCGCCCCCGAGAGTTTGGAGACCATCGCATCCCATTGAGGCGCCAGGGGGAACATACGAATGCCAAGCAGGTCCTCTCTGCGTAGCGCCGCACCCTCTGCCCTCGCCCAGTTGAGCAGGGATCGGCGCCAAGCAAGAGGGTGGGGCGACAGGGGGGATTTCCACCGTTTGGTGATCAAGCGCTTGGCTGTTATTAGACCTAGGTCTAGAAACCGTGTGGCAGCTCTATATTTCTTGTTTCTGCTGAAGAGGTGCAATACATGGGCTTCCCAGGTCGGGGGAATGGTGCGGGAGGTGCAACTTATGAGGGTAGTTGTCACTGAGTTCCAATAGTCAGTCAGGACCGAGCAACCCCAAAGCATATGAAGCAAGTCGGCATCTAATTGCCAGCAGCGGGGACAAGCCGCATCTATGCGGAGGAAGTACCTGTTGATTTGGGCTGGGGTAAGGTAGGCCTGATGCAGTATGAAAAATTGTATCTGCCTGAATCGCTGATTCCAAGGGATGCGGGTCGGACTGCCACGGGCAGCCATCCATTCCCTATCTGTAAACGCCCTACCCAGGGCCCCTTCCCAATGAAGTCGAAGTCGGGTGAGATCTGCTTCCGTGTGTTGTCGAAGTGAAGATGCGAACCAGCACGTGAGATGTCTCCCTCTCCCCAGCACGTGAAGGTACTCCAAAGTGTGGTGCATGGGAGGTTCCTGAGCGAGCGCACCCCATTTGGACGCTAACGAAGCTATGAGTGTTCTGTGTAATAGGAACTGCCCAGGATGTAGATTCTCCTCCGCTATGAGTTCCTGGAATGGAATAAGAGTGCCCTCTTGAAAAAGGTCCCCCACATCTTGTATCCCCTCCGAGGCCCAGTGACGTAACTCAGCCGCCGTCGTGTAGGTGTCCCCCCGTGGAGTTCCCAACAGTGGGATGGCGGGTGCGTATGGGATGGTGGTTCTAGTGAGGAAAAAGCACCTACGGAAGCATTTTTGTGCTACAGTGAGGAGAAAAGTATCTGGGGGTCTAAGTGTGGAGCAAGGATGGAAAATCTGTAGAAGGGTCTTCAGCGGTAGCGGAGGTTGCAGGGAGGCCGTGTCTAGCAGATAACGGGAGGACATCCACCTGGCGATCCATTGCAGCTGGGAGGCCAGGTAGTAATGTTCGAAATTGGGTACTGCAAGGCCGCCCAGCTCAGTAGGCAGATAAAGCTTTCCCATGGATACCCTATGGCGCGAGGTCCCCCATATGAAATCCCGCACTACCCTTTCCCACTGCTTGAAGAAGGGAGGGGAGATGATGAGGGGTAGAGTGGCAAAGTAATAGAGGAGGCGGGGAAGAACCACCATGTTAACCAGGGCGATTCTACCAGAGATCGCCAATGGGAGAGTTTTCCAGAAACCCATCTGGGATCGAATCGCCGTGGCAGCTCGGACAACATTCCCGTCAAAGAGGTCAGCTTTGGTGCGATAAACCTGGACTCCCAAATAGCGAAAATGGTCGATGCACCAGGCCACAGGCGTCCCCCCGAGAGTGTAGCCTGGATCAGGAGTATCCCCTAGGAACGGAGAAAGTATGGACTTTGTCGGGTTAACTCGCAGCCCCGAGACTCGCGCAAAATGGCTAAGGGCTCGATCAAGGGAAGGGGGAATATCATGAAGGTCCCGAGCGTATAATAACAGGTCATCTGCGTAGAGCGAAATGGTGTGTATGCCATCGCCTAGTTCAATCCCCATATCAACGTGTGCGTGGATATGAGCCGCCACTGGCTCCACCGCTAGCGCAAATAGTAGCGGGGACAACGGGCATCCCTGCTGGGTCCCTCGCCGCACCCGAATCGGATCTGAAATATATGGGCCCGTCCAAACCCGAACCGATGGATTACGATATAACAGTTGCACTAAGCCGAGGAAGTAGGGGCCAACCCCAAAACGAACCAGGGCAGCAAAAAGGAAGTTCCAGGCAGCGAATCGAAGGCCTTCTCAAGGTCTAATACTTTGCAACCGGAGCGCGGCCAGGCGATCGGGGCATATTCCGCCACCCGAAAGTAGCGGCGTAAGTTTAGAGCTGTGTTACGCTGCGGGACAAAGCCATTCTGCTCAGAGTGTACCAGACCAGGGACCAGCGGGGCGAGCCGGTTGGCCAAGACCTTTGCCAGGATCTTATAATCCGAGTTCAATATAGCAATCGGCAGGTAGGAGCCAGGAGACGTGGGGTCCTTATCAGATTTCAACAAAGACACCACGTTAGCGGTATGCATGGTTGGGGGCAGAGTCCCTTCCGAGATTGCCTCCAGAAACATCAAGTGTAATTGCGGCACCAAATGTTCCGCGTAGGTTTTGAAAAACTCCGTTGGGAGGCCGTCTGGCCCTAGAGTTTTACCAGAGGACAAGGCACGTAATGCGTCTCGTATTTCGTCCTCAGCTATAGGAGAGTCCAGCTCCAGGGACTGGTCTATCGTTAGAGTGGGCAACTCCACCGTGTCCAGGAAGGATTCGACGTCGTGGGCGTTACCCGTCAGGAGGGTCTCATATAGGCGAGTGTAGTGTTCAGTCATCAGTGCGTGAATGTCTCTCTGGGTACTGCGCTCCCGACCAAGGTCGTCAAGCAAGAAATGTATGGGGCTTTGGGGATGTTCCTGTCTAATCAAATAGGCCAGTAGTCTCCCGGCTTTGTCCGCGGCCGAGTGAGAGCGGATCGAATGCGCCAAATAGTTATGGCAGCGCAGGCGGTCCAGAAGTGTCTCCCGTTCGGTATGGGCAGCATCGAGGTGCTGTTGCCGCATCGGGTTGGTGACAACCTGCGACTCGAGTAAGAGCAGCCGTCCCTCAATGTGGGTCAGTGAGGTGTCTAACTGTCTGCGAATACTCCAAGTCTGTCCCAGACAATGACCCCTAACCACCACCTTAAAGGCCTCCCATTCAGTGAGGACCGAGTCCGTGGAACCTGTATTAAGTGCAAAATAGCTAGCTATCGCCGACTCCAGCGAGCTTCGAAAGAGGGGGTCCTCCAGAGCTACGGTTTGTAGGCGCCAGGTCAGAACCGGAGGGGGTGGCACCTCCCAGGCCAGGTGCATTACCAAGGGGTTATGATCGGAGTGTGTCCGACCAAGATAATCAGTTGTTTGTATCAAGGGGAGGAGGGCGGCGGATGCGAGTATACGGTCGAGGTGCACATGTAGCTTATGGACCGGGGAATAGAAGGAGTATACTCTGGAGTGAGGATGACGTTCCCGCCAAACATCCGAAAGAGCCCAATTACCTAGCCAGGCGTTTAAAAGGCGAGCATTAGAGGAAGCTGTAGTACTAGTGAGAGGGGGAATGGAGCGGTCAAGGGATACATCGAGGACTGCATTAAAATCCCCTCCCAGGAGCCACGGGACATCCCTCCATCGGAGCAATATCTCTGAGAGATCACTCAGAAAGGTGCCCTGGGCAACATTGGGGGCATATAAGGAACCCAGTAAAATCGGTTGGCCGTTCAGTCTGCCATTTATCAGGACGTACTGCCCCAGTGGGTCTGTCAGGACTTCCTTTTCTTCCCACGGGACCCCTGCCTTAACCCATATCATCACCCCTCTAGCCATGGACGAGTAGTTGGTACTGTATATCTGGCCACGCCAACGCCGGCGTAAGCGGGTAGCTTCAACGGTTGCCAGGTGTGTCTCCTGTAAAAACGCAACACTCGTCTTGTGACGCTGCAAATAGGCGTAAATGGAGTATCGCTTAGAAGATGTCTGGATGCCCTTGACATTCCAAGTTAGGACGTTAAGGTCAGTCATTGAGACAATTAAGGTCAGTGTGCCCAGCCCGGGTGGTGCGGGGCCCCCCGAGTGGAGGACTCCCTTGGACGGGAGGGACGGAGAGGCAGCAGGTCTGTAGGGGTGGCGACTCATACAGGGGGAGAAAAATAAGAAGGTGGGACAGTAGGAAACCTTGCAACAGGAAGAGAGCGGACCCCCAACGTGAGGAACTGCCCAAACAATCACGCCAAATCATGGCTACGGAACTAGTGTTGTTGTATGACTTCGGGGGGGAAAATAGACCAGTGAGCGAGAGGAGTCAATATAGAGACCGTCCCCTTCAATTAACCCAAGAGAGTAGGAGATAGAGCATCACAAAAGTACAAGAAGAAACATGCCCTGAAGTACTATGATGTTCTAACATGTATATAAGTCACAAGTCAAATAATGCCGTCTGCAGTCTGTGGGGTGACCCCCCGGAGTGGGGGAAAGTCTGCATCCAAGGACCATTCAGGCGTGGACTCGGCGGCTCCGGACCGGGGCGGAGAAGCAGTAGAGACAGCCGGGGACGGGGATCTGGAAGACTGGAGGGCCGCCATTGCCTGCAGAGCCCCTTGGCGCTCCAATCGGATCTGGTCAGGGCTGGGGATGGCCACCCTAGGCCCCGCGCTCTTGGCTCCTCTCCCCCTGCGTCTGCCTTCGCGCGGGCGCTCACGGGGTCGGACCTCATCAGATGATTTGGGCACCGTTGCCAACCCCTGTTCTTCGAGCCAGTCCCATGTCTCCGCGGGAGAGTCAAAATACTTCGTGCTGCCATCTTTAATGACCCCCAAGTGGGCCGGGAAGAGTAAGGAGTAGCGGAGGTCCAGGTCACGGAGTTGTTTCTTTACTACGGTGAAGGTGGCTTGCCTCCGTTGTACCTGAGCCGTGTAATCTGGAAAGAGAGAAACAGTAACATTCTGTACCTGAGGACCAGGGTGCTTGCCCAACTCCCGTAGAATAGCATCTCTGTCTCTGAAGTTCATGACTCGGAATAAGAAGGGGCGAGGGCGAGCTCCAGGAGGGGGCCTGCGAGCTGGTATTCGATGGGCCCGTTCCACCACGAATTGTGGGGAGAGCGACCTGGGGGGCAGGATCTCTTTCATCCAGGCTTCCGTAAAGGTCTCCGGGTCCCGTCCCTCCGTCCCTTCAGGGAGATTGACCACGCGCACGTTATTCTGGCGGGAACGGCCCTCCGCGTCGTCCACCTTCTCCTCCAAGGTGCAAACCCTGTCTAGTATATCCTGAAGCGCGGAGGAGCAATTCCGGGATCAGGGCTGAAGGTCTGCCAGCGTGGCCTCTGCGTCGCGAACCCGGTCCGAGAGTTTGTGCTGGTCAGCCCGGAGGAGCGTGAAGTCCGAGGTGATAGTGTCCATCCGGTTTTCCAAGGAGGTGCGGGTCAAGTCCAGGGCGCTGCCGATCCGTTCCACCGCTGCCAGTACCGAGTACAGCTTGGCGGCAATGTCAGGCTGACCCATTGCGGCAGCCGACCCAGGGGTTGTGAGCAATGTCCCAGCTTGGCTACCAAGGGGCACCTCACGAGAGGTGGCGTTACGTAGGCGGCCCATGACGATCTGCTGAGCGCTTTTCATAGGGAGCGAGACTAGGGTGCCAAACCACTACGACGTCCCAATGTGGTGGTCGCATCGGTAGTTAAGTTTGATCACTCTGCAAGGCGGTTTCGTTTCAATCAGCGATGCGCCCCACCGTGATTTCCGTGGCTACAGGGTCCCACTGGGTGGCCAGACTCCCTCCACAGGGGCCACAGAGGACGCAACAGATGGGGAGAATGAGGAAAGCACCCCGCACTCGTAGATATGTGGTACCACAGCTCAGATTTCAGCCACGGGAAGAGCCACCGAGAGCTGTCTGCAGCCGCTTCAGCCGAGGGACCCCCAAGGTAGGCCCGCGCCGGGCATGCTCGGCTGCCAGGCGGTTTCCTGGCCGACAGTCCACAAAGAGTGCTTAGGTGAGGCGCCCTAGGCCCGGCCAGACCCCCGTGGCCCCCACCTACAGGGCGGGCCCCGCCACCAGCACCACTCTCCGTCGGGGGCGGACTCAGGAAAATGCGAGGGTCCGGTGGGAACAGCGCGGCCCCACTGCCCCCCAGCTCATCGCCAGTCGTGGAGTGCGGAGTCCGACTGAGTCACGGCCCACTCCCAACACCACACCAAGACTCCAGAACACAGAGAGGGGGCCACAGCAGACAGCTGGCGAACCGCTCCCCAGGAGGAAGGAGTATGCAACACCAGCAGGTCTTCAGTATCGGTGCAGAGAGAGCAGGGCCATCCCTCGGTCTCCGCAGCTGCTGCAGGTGAGGAGCCCTAGGCCCGACCGACCCCCGTGGCCACCCCCCCCCACGGCAGCCGTCATGCCCCTCTCAGATGTATTTGTAGAAAGAGTCTATGCAAGGTCCTGGGCCCGGCCGACCCCCGGGGCCTCCACCGCAAGAGAGACAGCCCGGTCCACCAGTCTGTCTGGTCTAACAGGGCACACTGCGGATTCCGGTGGGGGCCCTAGGCCCGACCGACCCCCGATGTCCCCCACCACAGAAGAAGTAACCTGGCCTTCTGGCTCGTCCAGTCCACCACCTCACGTGTTGCGCTCCGGTGGGGGCCCTAGGCCCGACCGACCCCCGGGGCCCCCCACCACAGAAGAGGCAATCTGGCCCACCGGCCCGTCAGGACCGCCACTCCACACGCTGTATTCCGGTGGGGGCCCTAGGCCCGACCGACCCGCGAGGCCCCCCACTATAGAAGAGGTAATCTCGCCCACTCGCCCATCAGGACTGCCACCCCACACGCCGTGCTCCAGTGGGGTCCCTAGGCCCGACCGACCCCCGAGGTCCCCCACCGCAGAGAAGGTGACTTGGCCCACTGGCCCATCCTGAATGTCTCCCCACCGCCGTGCTCCGGTGGGGGGCCCTAGGCCAGACTGACCCCTGTGGCCCCATGTCCCCAGGCAGGCGCCGCAGCTGAATTTGGTGGGCCTACCTTAGCAGCAGAGACCTCTCCGGATGTCCCCAGACACCAGGCAGCATCAGCCTCCACAGCAGCGATCCGGCCCCTCCGTGGCATGCGCTCCCCACCGGCAGCCTGGGGGCCACCTCCGTCGCTTGTCAGGGTCGCATCATCGCTCAGCCTCGCTGAGTCAGGGGCAGCAGTGAGCGGCGGTCCCGGAACCATCACGGGGACCACCGCGGCAGTAGTACAAGGGGCCGGGCCGCTCCGCAGCGGCCTACCACGCGGCCGGGCTTTCACGGCTCAGCGGGCCGCACCATCTAGAGCCGCCGCGAGCCGCCTCCCAGATCCGATCGACCCCCACCAGGCACGGCGGGCAGGTACAGGCACGGGGGTGCGCGGTAAGGCAGGAAATCCGCCTTTCCGCCAGGATGCCCAGGATGATAAGAGGATTCAGCGCGGAGCGTTAGTGAGACGCATCCGCCATCTTTGGCACCTGGCCACGCCCCCCAGGAAGGGACACCTTCCTGTGCATAAACAATCATTCTCTCAACGCAGGCACCCTTGCACTATAGTATAAGGGTGCCTGCTTTGGCGCTAGGCTGCTGAATTTAGTGCTAGGGAAAACGCAGGGGTGAGCTGTATCATTGTAAATACGGCGCATCCCTGCGTTTTCAGAATGTTGGAGCCCGGCGTTAGCAGTTTTAGCTTAATGCTGCACTCCGCTATTCTATTGTAAATATGCCCCACAGTTTTCTGAGACTTACTGTGCTTATTGCAAACATTACGCAAACACAGGATTCGGACAATAGGCTTGATTCATCACTGTTCATAGTAACCATGATCCACGAGAGAATGTTTATGAATGCCCACATAGAACTGAAGGTCGCACGCGTCTCTGAAAAGTGCACATTGTGTAGTTTACACCCAAAGATCTAAATGTTGTGAGACTTCAACGCAGTGAGCTTTGTTCTAAAACAATTGTTGTGTTAGCCGCACAAGGAAGTTTCCCTGTCATGCATTTCAGACTTTTTGGGGAATTCACTACATTTTCTGGGTGACACCTGCGACAGTCACAGGTTTCCAGTTCCAGACTCACTTCTAGAAAACCTTTGCAAATTCCATTGCCTGCTGCAGAAATGTACACCTATATATTTTGACATGAAAAACGGTGCAGCCTTAGTGCAAGTACAATTGCTACATTTTTTTGCTCCAAGGGGAAAGTATTTTTCTCCATGTAAAAACTGTCTTCTCGTTCACCCACAAAACTTTTGGGGGTGTCCCCCTCCTCTTCTCATCATGGAGGTATTACCAGTGCCTTGGACAGGTGTAAATCTCTGACCTCTTACAGGGAGACAAAGTTTTGAAGAGTGGACTGTCCATAGCCTCACACGCGCTCTTTAGAGGAGTGCACAGACTTCAAGTCCTTCCAGCCCTATATTGCCAGCTCCTCACCTCCCCTGCGAGTAGAAAACCTCACCTGAAAATCTTCTTGTGAATACATCATTTTACAACAGCAAAGCCAGCTTTTGAAACAAGCTGTGTGCCCCTGCAAGCCAAATTTACATATGCAAATTAATGAGTAGATCTTGACCAAGGTGTCAAACACAAGACCCAGAGTCTAATCACTTCATGTCCCCTCAACTTCCCTTTGAGGAATCTGGAACTAAAGTGTGAGGGCCATAAGACAGATACAAAAATACATCTTAAGGCCCTTTAAAAATGCAGCAGAAAGCAGCTTGAAGCTGACATTTTGAGTTGGGGGGAGGAGCACATGGCGCCTTCATCATACTGTACTCGAACTGTGTGCATCGACAGATAACTGCGCCAAGAAACAGCTAAGTGAGCTGAGCAGAGAGTCGCATCTCTCCTCTTCCCAGAGACAGGCGCGGTTCTGAGGCAGCGCCGGCTTTGAACGCTATCAACAGGGACTGCGCGAGGCTGATTCCTGCCTTTCTAAACTTTTGAAGCAAAACCATTACGTGCGAGGCATGCCGGAGCGGCAGGCGAGGCGAACAGATAGCGGGAAAAGCACGCGGCGGGGGGATGGCGGGAACGTTTCTAATCAGGAAACAAGCGGCAGCGGCAACCGCAGTTTTCTAACAAGCCTCGGGGGGCGTCGGAGTGTTTGTCGAGGCAAAAAGGGGAGGACAGCGGGGGCTGTCAGTGATTCCTTGATTATCAGCCTCTTTGGAAGAAGCAGAAAGAGAGAAAATAAACAGAGGAAAAGAAGACCTAACGGCGGATGCGGAACATCTGTGCGGGAAGTGATCTGAAAATGTAACTTGCTGTCATGGACAGAATATGGTAAGAAGTGAAAGTGGGTCTTCAGCACAAAGCCTACAGTTCCAACCTCCAAAAGGCTGAATACTTAAAAACAAATGAACTCAAATAGCACAATTTGCACCTGTCACAAAAAAGTGTAGGTTTTGACTTGCCAATTTTGAGAGGGAAACAAACATAAAGGAAGCAGTAAGAATTATAAAATATTGCTGATTTTAAACCACAAATGAACTGACAAGGTGAGCAAGCAAGGCAAGCAAGCCCAACATTTCTAGCAAGGATCAGTGCGATGGGCTCCCAGCAATAGTGACTATCCATCCACTAAACACCAGAGATGGCAATTTTTGGGGGGACCGTGGGGCATGGGCATGTGCTCGCCCTAAATAAAATCACAATTCAATTCTTTCTACCCCCCTGTTTGGGGCGATTTGGGATTTACCTGCAATCTGTCCTCTGCAGGTGCAAGTAATCAGACAAGGCCACCAGGGTTTTTGTTTTTAAAGGGGTAGGTTGTCTCGCCCTGGCATTGGGTTATGCTGCACCCTAAAAAAAAGGCACAACGGCCAGAAGGCGGGGCTAACTGGGAGAATTAACTTATAATCTACATGACAGAACACTAGGCACCAGGGATTTTGTTTTGCGGGGAGCGCATTTCCTAGCCATGGACCAGTGCTTCCCCCAAAAAAGAAAAAATACATTCTTTCTGATTCCATGGAGAGGGAGATTTCGGAGTTACCCCCAATATGACACCCCTCCAGTAGGGCATAAAGCTGACCACATCAAAAAAAGTAGGGGGCAATGCATCTTCTCTAGTACAGCAAATGTAAGTACAAGATATAGATTTTTACCTTCACCACACATCTTTCACCATGCGGTACTTTAACACGTAGGTAAGTATTCTTTTTTAATAATAGAATTAATAATGTGTTTTAAAAAGGGGGTAAAGGTGTGGATAGAGTTAAACGGAGGTAAGGGTGGTTTTAGGGCTTAGAGGTGGGTAGTAATAAATGGAGCTAAGGGTGATTTTAGGGTTTTGGGATTGATAGAGGTAAAGGGAAGTAAGGGTTATTTTAGGGTTTAAGAGAGGGAAGTGGTAAAAAGAGAGTTAGAAATGGAGTCTCTATTTAACAGTGGTTTGAACCATGTCCGTTTAGGGACCCTCACTCTAGTCAGTGTAAGTTACACACATAAGATAACCCCTGCTCACCCCTTGACAGCTTGGCCCAGAGCAGTCAGGCTTTATCTCAGAGGCAAGGTGTAAAGTATTTGTACACACACACACACAAAGTAACACAGTAAAAACACCACAAAAGGACTCCACAGCAGTGTAGAAAAATAGCCAATATTTATCTGAATAAAACAAGATCAAAACAACAAATATCCAACATACACAAGTCAAGATATTAATTTTCAAAGATTAAATAAAGTTGTAGTTCTTAAAAGGATGCACTTGATCAGGACAAAGTACTTTAGATGTGTAAAAAATCAAAGACGATGCGAGGCGCAGGGGAGGTGAAGCGTCGATAAAGCAGGTGATGCGTTGGTTCCTTACTGCTAGGCAGGGCAGGTGATGCGTCATTTGCAAGCACAATACCTCAGTTCCTTACTGTGATGGGGTGTCAAGGAAGAAATAGACGCCCAGGGACGATGAGTCAAAAGTCAAGTCGTGCTGCGTCGATCCCACAGTGTTAAAGCAGGCGCTGCGTTGGAGCCTCCGTTGTAAGCCGCGGTCATTGCGTCAAGCGGGACCACGCACCGGTGCAGGCAGTGGTAATGCGTCGAGTCTCGGTGATGATGCACCAGTTCCGAACAATGCTTGGATTCAATGATTGGATTTTCTTCTTTGTCTCACCAGAACTCACTTCCAAGGGCCCAGGAACTGGATTTGGCGCCACTTGGCAGAGTAGGACTGACAGCAGCAGAGTCCAGGTAATTGCAGGTGGAGTCTTTGATTACCCTGAGACTTTGTAACAGGAGGCAAGCTCAAATCAAGCCTTTAGAGAACCTTGTAAGCAGGATGTAGAAAGCAAAGTCCAGTCCTATCACTTCCACAGAAGCAGGAAGCAGCAGGACAAAACAGCAAATCAAACAGCAAAGTGGCAGTCCCTCCTGACAGCAATCTAGCTCTTCTTACTGGCAGAATGTCCTCAACTCAGAAGTGTTCTAAGTATATGATGTCACAGGTCCAGTACTCATAACCATTTCAGCCTTTAAAGTAGGCAAATTTCAAAGAAAAGTCTTTGCAGTGCTCAAGACCCTGCCTTTCCTTACCCTGGCTCCAGACACACTACCGGGGGTGGAAACGTCTTTGTGTGAGGACAGGCACAGCCCTATTCAGGTGTCAGTGTCAACTCCTCACACCACTCTAGCTCAGGAAAGCCCATCAGCCTTGTGATGGGTCATCAGGATATGCAGGACACACCTCAGCTCCCTTTGTGTGACTGTATAGAGTGAACGCACAATCAGCCCAACTGTCATCCTGACCCAGACGTGTTTTCAGAGACAGGCAGAGGCACAGAATGGTTAAAGTAAGAAAATGCCAACTTTCTAAAAGTGGCATTTTCAGACCTGCAATTTAAAAACCAACTTCACTAAAATATGTATTTTTAAATTGTGAATCCAGAGACACCAAACTCCATTTTTCTATCAGCTCCCAATTGGAAGATACACTTGTAGGATGTTACAAGTAAGTCTGGGCGGAGTTCGCAGAGTTCAGCTACGTGGAACTCCGCGAAGTGACAAAAAAACTCTGCAGCGCAACGCAGAGTTCTGTAAGCGGCGGAGTGCGTTAGGGTGATTTTCAGCGCCGGCTGTTTGTCCCGTGCTGGAAAATCATCACGAACTGCACCATGCGCAAGAAGGTGCTGCTTTCTTTCTGCTGCTTGCGTACATTTCTCAACGCGAAATGAAGGTTTCTCAATGCGAGCGGTCACGAGAATATGCGACCACTCGCATTCAGAAATCCGACTGCCCACGTTGAGAAATCTCACCGGGAGGTTGATTTTCCTCACTCGCGCTCATCAACTAGACATTCACGAGCGCGAGCAAGCAAAAATCTCGCCGGGAGGTGTATTTTCCTCGCTCGTGTTCGCCAACTTGACGTTGACGAGCATGAGAGAGGAAAAAAACTCTGCTCAGCTTTGCGGAGCGGAGTTTTTTGGAACTCCGTGAGCTTCGTGGAAAGCGAAGTGCAAAATCTCTGCAAACTCCGCGAGCGGAGCGGAGTTCACCACCCAGGATTAGTTATAAGGCAGCTCCAATGCTAACCTAAGGGAGAGATAGGCCTTGATGTATTGAAATACGAATTTAGCAGTTTTTCACTACCAGGACATGTAAAACACAGCAGTACATGCCCTACCTTTTAAATACACTGCACCCTACTGATGTAGCTACCTTGGGCCTACCTTAGGGTTGCATTACATGTAATAAAAGGGAAGGTTGGAAGCTGAATCCTGCATCTCCACAGTTGAGGATGAAGTTTCCACTCCTAAGACCCAGGTCTCTGCTTCACTTAACTGCACAACGGGGCTTCATAGACACGCTGAAGATGCAGAAAATTGCTCTAGGTGCAATAACATGCACATAATTCATATCCCTGAAGGTATGGAGGGCACTGAACCTCAACGGATTGCTAGACTCCGTGTCATTCACGCTAACAAATCCCATTCTTTTGACAACCCGGAATCTGCTTGGCAATGGCTTACTGAGGACCACCCATTCCCAGGCAACATCGCTTCTTTGCCATGTCGCTCGAGCTCTGCTGACCCGCAGGGACACTAGTCTTTTGCACTAGCAATTCAGCCTTAGCACAACTCATCTATATGGATATCTAGTCAAGGGGATGACTGTGGTGTGGTGATTGGGAAGATCGTATAGCTCTATATGTGAGTGGCCCTCGCTGTCTTTATCTCCTGCAATACTTTGAGACTGCCTTGGGCCTTAAAATGAATCCCTCCAAGTCAATACTGGTTCTCCTGGCTGCCTCTAGAAACTGCCTTGATTGGCAAACAAATATTCCTCTCTGTCAGCGCAGTTTCAAGAATCTAGGCATTTGGCTCACCCTACACCCAGAATTCACCTGAACCCTTAATCTTCAACCCCTAGTTCGCAAGGCCAAGTCAGACCTTATTAGGCGGCAATCTCTTCCCCTGAACATCATGGGACATTTAGCTATACATAAGATGATGATTTTGCCACAGTTTTTGTACATTTTTCAAAACTTACTACTTCATTTGCTGCATGCATAGTTCTGGCCCCTAGAAGGTACGGCCACATCATTTCTATGGCATGGGTCTCGACCCTGTCTTGCACTCACTCATTGTCAATGAGGTGGCCTGGGGATGACTAATCTTTAAATTTACTACTTGCCCTCTCATCTCCTAGTCATCCATGACTGGTTTAAAGTGCCCAGAGTCCTAACACGAGTAAAAACGAAATTCAGCACACAGTGAAAAACAAGAGGTCAGAGACAAAAAGACTGGGGAAACCACGCCTAAAGATGCCAGCTCTAACAGAGAGTTAAGGGTAATTTTAGGGTTTAGAAATGTGTAGAGGAAAAGGGACATAAGAGTAATTTTAGGGTTTAGTGATGGAGAGAGGTAAAAGGAGGTAATGGTAATTTTAGGGTTTAGGGGTGTGCAGAGATAAAAGAAGGTATGGGAAATTAAATGATTTAGGATTGGTTAATGGGAAAGGAGATAAGGGTAATTTTCAGTTTTAGGGCGATAGAGGACAGGTATGTTTTTAAGAACTAAGAATGGTGTGGGGGCCAGCCCACATTGGGCCATGCCTCCAGCCTCTAATGGTGCAATAGTCTTTCTCCTCCCCTCTGGGGGACAATGGGTGTTTTCACTCAATCTGCCACTGGGGTGAGTTGAGGAAGATCACTGAATGCTGTTTTTTTAAGAACAAAATAAAGAAGTGAAATAGATTGGTGACATAAGACTACAGTCCCACCCCTGAAGCACCATCAGCCTTTCTACACACCCTTCCCCCTGGACCACTAGCATCCCCTTCCCAATGGGAAGCAAGAGGATTTTGGATTAATTATCCTCACATTTCTGTGCAGGAGAGTTACAGAATATGCAGGGATCCATAAAATTCCTGCCACCCAGTGTTCACACACGTCCCCCGATAAAAATAGCGCCTCACTTGTGAGGCTGAGCCTATTACCAGACACCAGAATGGACTAACCCATGGACCATGCAATGACCACATTTTCTGGAATGCTCCTTCATAGAAGTGAGAGGAAAACAAAGTAAATTTAGCCAAAGTTTGAGATTTGCAGCACA
Organism: Calotriton arnoldi; assembly: GCA_963921515.1. NCBI lineage: Eukaryota > Metazoa > Chordata > Amphibia > Caudata > Salamandridae > Calotriton > Calotriton arnoldi. The sequence continues at coordinate 3,056,879 of CAWUFW010000826.1, forward strand.
TTCTCTGTAAGAAAACACAGTGGAATTGAAACATGTCACACTATACTGGACTCCCCTAGATGACAAGTTTTCATAAATGTCTGGATTTAGTAGGTTTCTTCGGGTGGCACTCGATCTTGGACCAAATACCGCACCACCAAAATGGGTCAATTTTCATGGTGAATATTTGTTTTAAATGTTGCATTTGGGACCTGTCATGTCGAGGGTGGTAGGTGCAGCCACACCAGTGGGGTACTGTTTTTATTGGGTGAAGTGTGGAAATGCTGGGTGGTAGGAATTTACTGAATCCCAGCAGATGCTGAAATTTTGCCTCACAGAACTGTAAGAAAAATGTGGGATTTTAGTCAAAGTTTGTGGTTTACAGGGCATTCTGAGTAAGAAAGCATAGAAGGAGGATTCATACAAGTAACACTATACCGGTGTCGATTTTTCAGAAATGTCTGGATTTCATAGGGTTTTCATGGTGGCTTCCATTCCAAGGCCCAATCATTGCAGGTACCACATTGTGAAAATTGTTCATTTTTAAGGAAAATGTTTTGATGTCTCCATGTTGCATTTTGGGACAGGTCACAGGCCCAGACACTGCTTTTATCGGAAGAAGTGTGGGAACACAAAATAGTAGAACATTTGTTAGTATGACTTTCATCCCTCTCCATTGCTGGCTTTTAAAAATGAGCCTGGATGCAAGAAATAACTCATTTTGACAAATGCCCTCATAATCAGTAATTTTGGCACACTTAAAAAATACATAGGTTTCCTGCATTCCCATTTGTTCATTCATGAGATTTTACCATATGATTTGCTGCATGGTTGACATACTATCATTATAAGCTGAAACTCCGTTATTAGCTCTGGGTATTGCATTTTTTGGACAATCAAACACTACTCTCAAGATGTTGAGTGGTGTCATATCCAATCTGTCCAGTTCCACTGCAGAAGTGACAGTCCACGTCCTGAAGTCTCCATGCTGCAACTCAGACTCTCTCAGGAGACGGAGTTCCAAATCTTGCTTGACTAAATGTGAAATCTCAGAGTCAGGTGTGGTTGTACATAAACTGTACCCAGCTGTCCCCCCTCCTACCCCCCCCACTGATTGGCTTCCGGCAACAGAAGCAATCCTTACCTGTTACACTCCAGCACTTATTGTGCTCCAGATTCAGCAATCCTCCTGGTTTTCTTCCAAAAATTCTTTGGGCCACAAACAATCCTGATGCAACACAACATCTGATAACTTAAAAGGTAAAGGAGAAAACAAAGCAAAAAGTAAAAATAAAGTTGATGTTTTTCTGTGTTTCTGATAAGAGTGGGAGAGACTGCAAAGAGTACAGTGGAAGCGGAACTTCACATAGAGCGTTCAACACCTTTAAAAGACATACGACAAGAAATTAACAGCCCAAAAGTGATTCAGCTTTATATGGCCCACATCAAAGCATATATCTTTAACTGAAAAAATACATTTAAACATGCACTGTAACCAAGATTAACAAATCAGAGAATACAAGGTGCATTAAAAAAAAAAATAAGGGCCGGATGCAAATTTTACGGACAGTACTCCATCCGTCAGGATGGCGAAGACCATTACGTCTGCCTCCCTGACGTACTACCATCTGCAAATTTAGACATGACTGGCAGCTCAGCAGTCAGCTCTGACATTGACCCGTGGTGGCAGTTCCTTTCAGTGTACAAAAGGTTTGGTGGATGACTACCATTGGTTTTGACGGCCATTCACCAAACGGTTTCTAAGTTTTTGTTTTTCTGGAATGAACTCCCAATGAAGGAATTTGTTTCTGAAAAACAAAAAGCTAATGACCTCCACACCCTAGGAGTTTTTTTCCAAGGATGTGGGAATTTCATTGTTTAGTTTTTTTCCATGAGGGTTTCATTATTTTTTTTTCTGCCACTCATCGTCAGGATTTCTCCGACAAAGGGTACTCTGTGCACCTTCATAAGGTGCACAGAGTAATTTCCGTCCTCTGATGGCTCCTGTTCTACCGCACTGTCAGAAGAAACTTTCTGTTGACAGAGCCAATACTCAGTCAACAGAAAGCTCAAGTTTCACCATCTCCAAATGAGGCAGGAGGACCTAATGTCTGAGGAACACGAAGGGAATTGTTTTTGAAAGAACATTCAGCTACCTCTCCCCTGTCATTCTTCAGTTTTGTGTGTAGTTCCTCGTCCTACTAGTGGTTGACTTCTAAAATGGCTTTGACACCATCGATTGGGACAACTTGGGGCAGGTACTTGAACATAAAGTGTTTGATTCCTGGTTCCAGAGAATTATATCCCTCCTTTATTCACACCTGAAAGCTCAGGTCATCATTAATGTGGTCCTGTCCGAATCGTTCCTTATAGAGCGAGGAACCCGTCAGGGCAGTCCCCGCCCCCCCTCCTCTTTGCTCTTGCCATGGAGCCACTGGAAAGGCTGATCAGATGCGATGCACAGATGTGGGGTTGGTGTTAGGGAGAGTACTCCTGAGCTCAATATTGCATTGTATGCTGACGATGTTCTGCTATACTTGGCAGAGCCACCCGCCTCGGGCCTGAGAGCCCTTAAGCTTCTACAATTCTTTGAGCAGGCCTTCGTCTGAATGCGGAAAAATCCCTCTTGGTCCCACTGTGAGGAGACAGTGCCTCCAGTGAGTGGCGGACTAATATCCCCATCCGCCACCTCAATTTCATATACTTAGGGATTCACTGCACCACGATGCCCGAACAGGCCCATAACCTAAACCTAACGCCGATTATATAGAAAACCAAGAGCAGTCTTGCAGCATGGCATACTCTCCCCCTTAAGTTGTTAGGTCCCCCTACTCAAGATGATGGTGCTGCCCCACTTTCTGTATACCCATACAGAAGAACTACCCATACTATATCCCTGAGGAATGGTTCTGCGAGGTAGCAACACTGATGCGGTCATTTCTTTGGAGAGGGCGTTGCACCAGGATTTCCCACGCCAAATGTCACAGGTTGGTCTATGACTAGGGATTTGTACTGCGGTAGCTATCCAGCTGTATTACTGGGCACCTCACCTCCTGGTTGTGAAAGACTGGCTGACGGGCGGCTGGAGTGCCCCCACATACTGCCTGGAACTTGAAATCTCGGTTTAGATGAGGTGCTGGATTAAATATCCCAGGTTCTTCCAGGAGTTATCAGGGACATCTTTTTGATAAGGAGGAGGGTCCTTAGTTTTATGGGCTGGGCGACTCGCTTGGTGGGCCAGACTGTACTCTGGCAAGGTCGCTGGCTAGACCAATTGTCGAGGCTGATGGGCTTCCATAAATGGGACTTGTTGGGTATCATGTCACTCACTGACCTATGCAGATCCACTATCTAATTATTTGCTGACCTTTAGTCCCAATTTTCCCTTTCACATACACAATTTCAAATATATCTCCAGGTGCGACATGCCCTGAGCTGGTATACATTGCAACTCCAAGACATACCAGAATTTAACCCTCTCGAGGAGAACCTCCTGATGGGCAGGATAGGACAGGGCGGGATCTCCCAGATATACCTGGTCAAAAATGCCCCCAAAATGTTGGAGGGCCTTCTCCAGACATGGGAGGATTGGATCAGGGAGCCTTATGAGGTTGAATGGCGGGAGGCTTGCACGATCCCATGTGAACTAGTGATATCAGCTCACCTGCGTCCGGTACAACAGCATTATCTGCACCTTATATACATGTACCCTTGATGCTTCTGCATCACTGGCCTCCTTCCTGATTCCACCTGTAGATGATGCAGGGCCCCCAAGCTGATTTCTTTCACACAGTATGGCAATGTCCAAAAATAAACCGGTTACTGGTCTAAAATAGAGCGTAGATTGTCGGCAGTTTTGGAAATCCCAATTCAACTGACTCCCAAATCAGCATTGTTGGATGTAGTAGGAGACATGGGAGGTCCTCAGGGTGATAGCGACTTAGTGGGCATTGCAACCTTAGTGGCCAAGAGGGACATTGCTCAGGCATGGAAAAGTCCAGATCCACCGAGGATGGCCCAATGGCGTGCTGGGAAGGATTGATGCGACAGACAAAAGGGACCAATTTATAAGGCCCGTGGATATTCTAAGAAGTCTTGTGACATCAAAACTCCAGTTTCTTTTAAATCCAATACCCTTTTGCCTAATCTTTTGGATCTGATGTGCACAGCAGTAGTGGCCGCTGCCCGGGCAAAGTGGCCGTGTGGGGGAAAGAGGGGACTGGGGATGACGGACAAACAAACGAGAAAAAAAACAAAAAAACGTACCTGCCACATTGCTGGTCTTCTGCTCCTCTCTGGCTCCAGTCCACTGCAGGCGCATGCTCCTATACTCCCCTGAGGCCAATGCTGTCACTGCTCTCATGCAGCTGGCAGCATGAGAGCAGCGTCAGGATTGGCCTGAGCGCCCTCAATTTGCGCTCCCAGTGAGACTGGGTGTCTGTGCCTGCTATCTCCAGCCTGGCAATGCAGCTCGGGTTGGAGACAGCTTCAGTACACATGTCGGTTTGGCCGTCCTGAGACAGCCGGCCAAACCCACATGCACACTGAAGGCAGTGTGTGCAACCACTCCCTTCAGTGCATGTCATCCCCCCTGGCCTCACCCCCAAAGACTCAGCAGGGAAACAAAATATAAGAATAATAAACCAGGTTTATTATTGGGTTTTTTTAGGCTGCTGTCGGGGGGCGGGGGGGTGACGCTGCACCACCATAGCGGAGGAGCTGCTGCTGATGGTACAGTCCTGTAACTGCACAGCATTCACAGTGGGTCATCTTGCCAACACCCTTTTAAGGGTATTCCTGCTGGTTTTTCCTTCTGCTATTCTGCATGTATTTATGTTATGCGTAGTATTTAGTTTTCTTTGTACTTTCCATATTAAGGAGGCTGATGGCAGTGATTTACCGATTGCTATTTGTTGTGAGCTGAATTCACAGTCTTGAATTGGGATTTAATTTCCAGTGCAAATGGAAAGCAGCCCTAAAGTAACCCAAAGTAGTGCTTTTGCTACTTTGTGTTTCAAATGGGCGCCACCCATTTTTTCCACCAGGACTTTTTACTTTTGATCACCCGCTTTTTTTACTTTTACTGTAGGTGAGTCTCATTACCTGAGTCTCACTCACTGTAATTTCATGGTATTTGGACTGCGTGTTTACCACCAGTGTCCGCCTTTTAAGATAAGGCTGCTTCAATGTATCTAGGTTAAGGAGGACTGGTTACACATGAACATGTGTGCTCACGTGTGCGGCTGTGCATGAGAAACTACTGTCATGCTCAGGCTTGGTATCTGCACAAAGGTAACATGCCAGTGGCAGTTTTAAACTGCATATTTGACAGTCAAAATAACCCCTTTTTGACAGGCCTAACCCTTACTTTTAAATATTAACCAATCATTTCTAAGGAGACCTTATTGCCCATAAAGGCATGAAGCATGATATTTAAAAGTATGACATGTAGAAATTAATGTTGAACATGTCCTTAGAGAGTAATGTCCCCAAAAACTATTTTCACTGGAGCAAGGCTGGCTGCTTCCATAGGGAAATATTGGGCAACACTGTTACTTTATTAAATGCTAACTTCGGATTAGTAGTAACTAGAGAAATAATTTAATGGCTCATTTTTATACTAATTTAAAATCTAACTTAAAGGTCAAGTCAGATTTTAATTTAGTATTTTAGAATGTTGCCATTTTCTTGTCTAAAACCAAAAGGCCTTTCTGCCAGTGTTCAGTGTCATGACTGTGAATGGCTCACCTGTAGTGAAATGTGTATTACTCTTGGACAATGGACAAAGGGCCCTTGCTGTGTGGAGGGAGTTTCCCTACATGATAGGAAGGCCAGCGTGCTGGGCCCAGTAATTTGATTAACGTCAAAGGGGCCCTCTCCCATTACAGGCAGATGCGGCTAGCCTGACACCTGGGCCTACCCTCTCTAAATGTCTGCTAGCCAGCTTGGTTCCAAACCCGCTGTGGGAAGGGCGGCTACCCCATAACTGTTTTAGAGCGACCACAGAGGAGGGGCTGCTCATTTCCATGGCCCCATCTTTGGCTAGGCAAAGGAGCTCTGTACATGGGAAGAAGGGTTCTGCCATAGTAGATTGTCGCAGAATGATGCACAGGAGGGTTAGGAAAGTGGTGGAGGGTGAATGTGGCATCCTAGGATTGGCCAGGGGTTCATGGTATCTAGAGCTTTCTACCCACATTTATGAACTCCTGCATAAGGAAGAGACAAAGAGCAAGACCATGGACCTGAACCACAGCAACACTAGAATCATGAACAGCTGGAAGGTGAAGCCACCTGATGCCCTGCTGAGGACTTTGCCTCTATCTGACCCTCAGGACTAGATGGGTCTCTCCAGAACCAGTAGCGCTGGTGTCCTTATGGCTCCTGAAGACTAGTTGGGTGAAGATCTGGACTCTGCTGCTCTTCCAAGTTACCTGCAAGACAGCCAGGAGGCTCTGGGGCTTAAGAGTGTGGGGAGGAGGGTGTTCTGCTGTCTGGGAGTATAGGGGCTGCACAGGAAGCCCCCACGAGTAGAAAAGGAGCTCCAGGAGCCAGGAGAAGAGATGGATGATGCAGGGAGCCAGTAGCACCAGCTCTCTGCAAAGTGTGCCCTTCATAGGCCAGGGGGCCTGTGAAATGCTCCAGTTGGCTAGAGCTCACCACTAGGAGCAAAACTAGCTAAAGATCAGGAACATCGCCCAACGGGACCCAAATTATGTACCTTAGAAGCTTTGCACATTTTAACATACCCAAACTGAAAATGGAGTATGTGGGGCTCCACCCCACTTCCAAACTTAACCTCAGAGTGGGCCAGTGCCCAAGGGTCAGTGCAGGTTTAAGTATTTACTTTACCAAGGACCAGATCCCCGGGACTGGCTCATTCATTATTGTCCCAGAGGACCTCATCCCCTGGATCCAACAGCAAGAGGAGTAGGTGCTGCCTCCCACTCCCCTTGCCCATGACTGGGGAGGAGCAAGGAGGCCAGCACTAGTGAACGTCTGCCCGTGATGATGTGAGTGGGAAAGTAGCATGCCAGCTCCCACACCAGCATGAGACAGTGTTGGATGGGTGGAGAGCCAGCTGAGCAGTGTGGGAGTGGGCTGCCCTGCTGCCCCAACATTATGAGAGCCTGTGGGATGGGGAACCCAAATAAAAATAAGAAAAATATATGCAGTGCAAGCCTGTCAAAAATACATGAAGCAACAGGAGCTGCTCATTATATATTCACTGCTTCGGCGAAGGAGCAACTTAGAGTTTCCTGTGAGGGACCGACATGCATATTTTCTTCCATTCTGGTGCCCAAAGGAGGGGTAGGAGCACCACCAATGGCCACTCAATGTATTGTGGGGGAGCTGCAGGAGGTGTAGCAGCCCCCTAGGAAGGAAATTATTATATTTCATCATAACTCTTCCAGGTCATAGGGTGCATGACCTGCAGAGACTGTTCGCCATATTTGAACATTCTCAGAGCTGGGGTTTGATGCTCTTCAGCTTGGGAGAACAGGTACCCCTAGTGGTGGGTCCTATGGCTGCATTTTGTGTAACCTGGAATCGTAAAGAAAGACTCTAGCGCAGGCTTAAGGCTGTTTCAGTACAAGTATTTTATTGACAATTTTGTTCATGAACATTACAGTGCTTTTATTAATGATAGTCAATGCATTCAAACATGATTAGTGCATCCATTGGTTTTAATGGCGAAGACTTGTATGTGATTATTTCCTTATTTTTTAATGAGGGGACATTTTGACAAAGCCAGTAGGCTTGCCTTACATTTTAGTGTGGTGACCCATTCGAAAAGTCAATAGCCTTCCCGTATATTTTTAACATGGTGACACTGACAAAGACAATAGGCCTGGTTTATTTCTACTGACACCCCCATATGTTTTTATGTTTCATCTGGTGTAGGTGGGCTTTTGTGATTATGGGGTTCATTATCCACTAGTGGCCAAATGTAATTTCAGAATATCACCAAATATATTTCCTCCTATCTTATGTATATATTAGTAAAATAATGTGTAGTATTTAGTACTGTGTGTAGTAAATGTACTTTTCCTTTTTCAAACAAAACACACTGACTGGACAATCATTTATTGAGTGTTGGTATTGCATGACAGCTAATGGAGATTTCTAGCCCCCACCCTCTCTCCTGAGAAGACCTTGGACTGCTCTGCTTCACTATCCTGAGAGTTGAGTGTTTCACTGGGGTACTTGATTCCCAGTAAAGGAGACAATTGTGGACCCAGTACTTGCACACAGGCATTACATCCTGCACAACTAATAACCCAATTTCCTATGCTTTGCATTAAGGGGCATCCCATAGCTGGTACATGGGCGCTCCCATTCAATCGCCTATGAACTGTGATGCCAATCCCTATCTACTAGCATGCGTAAATAGGGGTATAGACACAAAAAATGTCTCATTCTTGAGGCAGCAGTAACATTGGCGAAACGTTTTCTACTTCTTGTCATCAGTGATGTATTTTATTCATAGAAAAATATGTTTACTTAACCTGAAGTATATGCAATACTGCCAAGCAATTATAATTGGAACAAAGTGAAGTTATGTGAGTAACAATACCCAGAAGGAATCTAATCAAAGCAGAGGATGAATTCCATTGCCACATGGTCCACTTGACCAACAGCCACATTTCACCAGAGGTCCAAGTCAACTCTACCACATTGGGTGTTTCATCACTGTGACTTTGGATCTCATACTCACTTAGTGTGACATTTGAAATTTTTGTGTTCATCTTGAGGTAATCAAATCACCCACTCCAAGAGTGATCATTTTCTCCAAAATGTAACTCTTGAACTTATGTGATTAACAGTTGAAGACGAAACAAAAGTTCCTATTTTCCAAGTCTGCCCGTTTGAGTCTTTAATTTGTTTGCCTGGCATGCAACAGAAATTATGTAGTACTTTACTCAGTTTGTAATCTGGCTCTGACTTAAATTATGCATTCAGTGGCTAAGTGCATGAAACGCTATAAGTAGCAAAACCTTATCCTTTTATAAGCAGACTCAATCCTCTTGGTAGTAGCTGAATGATGTCTCTTACTAACGCAGTAATCTAAGAACTCAAGTCCGTAAATGGAAAAGGCATGAGGCAAGCAACCCTCTTTACATAGCAAAAAATGGGCAAGTAAGGTGTGAAAAATTTGTTAAAATATGAGACAAAAACAATGCTAAAAAAACTGGCTAGTAAAGCTAAACACTACTGAAAGACACAACAATGGCCTTTTGGTTACTGTTTAAAATATGTAACCATGGTAAATTTGAGAGGCTCCTTTTGGCAGTATTGGCCAATTGACTTGGGCCTTATACATTTTCAATTGAATATCATTCTTATGTCTCAATAGTACCTGCACATTTAACTTAAAAGACAACCATCAACAATTTTATTAACCATGTTATCATTTACAGTTTGATCAAACAGAGTAAATCTTCTGCAACCATTGGACCGGGTGGCTGGTCTAAGGCTCTACTGAAAATGTATGCTTGAGGGAGAGGGTCAATAAGTGTGCCTGTATTGAAGAAAGACTCACTTCCTGGTCCAAACAGATCTGAACAGTTACCAACTCCTCTGCATGGTTAGCCCATCATTTAAGGTATTTGCTAAAATTGTTTTAGCGGATTTATCTTTTTGTATCGTAAGCAGTGCTATTTTTTCCTGGATCCAGACAGGACTCATGGAGGACTTCTCCATCACACCAGGACCAATGGCCAATTGTGCCTTGTGTAAGAACGCTATCCTGTATTGCCAATCTGTAAATTTTAGTAAAGCATTCACTTTGCCAATTAATCTGTGTTGTGGAACAAAATATTATGGTTTAGTGCTCTTAGTAATCATACATATATATGTATATGATTGCAGAACTATACGCTGAGTTCTCAGAAACTATGTTAATTAATGATTCACATTGAAGCCACAGCAGGGTCTTTTGCCTGTCGGGGATGTGCCAGGCTTGGGTCTTAGCTCTAAACTGCTTAATGCATTCCATACCATGTTGGACCATGTTGGAGTGATCCCAAATCATCAGAAGGACAGCACATAAGAGTTTAATAAAACATACATTACGCTCCGCTGCTTGACCATACTGCTGCTGGTTCATGCTCTCAAATCTCTAGGTATGCATCAGTCAATGACTACAGGTTAATCTTATTGTGACTCATGGATTGACTTTTGGCAAATCACAATTCAAGGGCTACTGACTTCTGAATGAAAAACATTTTGAAACAGTTCCCAGTTATCAATGCATGGGAATAGTGTTTGACAATAAAACATCTTAAAGTTCACTACATAGATATAGGACTAAAGGCCTTATTTAGAGTTGGGTGGGGTGGGACATTTCCCAGAAAGTAGCCCTTTTATGGAAGATGTCACACATCCTCACAACTATAAATAAGGCTCTAAATCCTTCATATCTTCTCTGGGGCCTTGTCATGATTTGAACAGCATTTTGACGGATATTCTTTGCATCCTTTACCAAAACATTACTGACAGAAATCTATCCATGTTTTGCTTTTTTTGCTTCTCAATTTGCATATCTGTTATTATATGCTCCTTTGACTGTTGGGAAGGGCCCTTTTTTTGGCCATTTGTAGCTAAACAGTTGTTGACGCCATTCAGCTTTAAATTGACCTGAATCTCTTTGGCGCTGACCTTCAAGGCCATATTAAATTGGTATTTTCTTCTTTCGCAAGCATGATGTTCTTTTTTTCTCTTGGTCTCTACTCAAATTGAATAAACCTGATCTTAACAAAAAAAAGTTAATTTGTTATATTCTGTTATGTTTGGCTGAGAGCTGTCGCCAAATATAATGTTTTGGCTCATCCTTTAATTAGCAACTTTTACCTTGCAATTAAACTGAAAAAAGACATATGTACCACTGCAAATTTGTGTGAAAATGTCATACTTTCTGAATTACTAATTTGTAAATCACCACCTGAGATCTTGAAGAGCTATTTGCTTGCAGAAAAAGTATTACAATCATGTGCATTCCCTTTGCCCGGATGCACAGCTTAGATAAAACCATTAGGTGGAAATTTACATCCCACTCAAATTTACTTTGTTGTTTTTGGAAGCCAGCTAACAAATTATAAACATGTTTCCTAGTACACTGTGATTCCTAGTAGCAGTTTAGCAAACTACATGTCACTTTTGACTGATATATCTAACATAGAAATTATGACAGTTATTCTGCACACCTATAATCCAGATACTCTTGAGGTTATGATCAACTTCTTAAGGACTTGAATGTTTCTATTTTTCTTTTTGACAGGCTTGTTGATATTATCATTGTTATAAATGTTTTTTTTTTAAGTTTGTACAGAAACCAAAGAAGCAAAAAAATGTATTACGTTTGTATAGAAATCAAAGAAGAAAAAATATGTTTGAATTTCAGGCATCCTCAAAAATCATCAGATAGTTTTCAAGACTTTGTTCCTCCATTTTGTGAACTGGTGATTCTGTCACAAATGTGACCAATATTCCATCCGTCTTTTTAAAGGCGCATTATATCCTATGGCTTTATAATAAGGTGAACTGGATATCTGTCATGTTTGGAATACCCTTCCACCAAACTCTAAATCAGGCCCTATATTGGGTAAAAAGTGTTGATTTGCTCACCTGCAATTGAGCTCTGTAGCAAAGGATTGTGTATTTTGTGTTTTACGTATGGATATACTCAGTGGCGGCTCGCATAGGGCGTGCTGTGGGGCGGTGAGGCGGGGAGGGGCAGGGTGGGGGGTAGTAAACTCAGACATACGACGGAACGGAGGAACGTAATAATTACTTTCCTCCGTTCCGTCGTATGTCCGAGTTTACTACCCCCCCTACCCTGCCCCTCCCCCGCCCCGCCTCACCACCCCGCCGTAATGCCCAATGCGAGCCGCCACTGGATGTACTGGACTAAAAGTCTACTGCAAAGATGACAAATCTTCCACTTCTTGAGGATAAAAAGGTTTTGAATTTCACTCAGAGGAGAAGTTTGCAGCAGAAATAAAAATGTGGGGGAGCTTTCCTGCAAAAACAGTTGCTTCTGGTTTTCTTGGACCATTCTCCTGTTAACAGAATAGTTTGGAAAGTTCACAGGCTTTGCTAAATTTTTAAAACATTACAAATTTTCAGAAACAATATGTTTTTATTTTGTACACCGAGATTTAGGAAAAGCACGGGGTATAAGTTGTCAACCTGACAAAAACGAGAGGTTAAATCACAAAAGCTGCGAATGAAGAAATCAAAAGCTGCAAATAAAGAAAACTTAGGATTTGCACAATAAAAAATCATTGGAAATAATAGATGGCGCAACAACAGGTGGATTTGGATGAAAAATTCCTCAGCCACATTTATTGAACAAAACACTCTCAATAAATATGTACCATCCAGAACTCAAAATGACACAGGACTTTATCCAAGCATGGTCACTTTCTCCTCATCGAACAACTGTCTTACCTCTCTGGTCAGAACCTCTCCTTTGGGGCACTGATGACCATCACTTCCTATCTGTTTACAGTGGGTCACGTAGGGTTAGGAGGATTGGGATTAATGGTATGTATGTGAACTACAGGCTCAAGCTATCTAGCATCAACAATCCTTTGACATGGACTGCACTTAATTAACTGTACTAAACTGGTGTCCAAAACCAGTCATCTAATTCAGTAAAAGGTCTTTCTTTTTCTGCCAAAGATGTTGTCAAAGAACAAAACAGAAGTGAAATAATGATGGATGCACTCACTCCACACCAGCAAATAAATTGACTCTCACAGACCAATTTATATAAATTTGAATACGTAAAGAAAGGGAGTAAGCAGCCCAGTAGAAAAGTTGTTCAGGCAAAAGAGGTGTGCAGCAGCAGCCGGAAGTAAGCCAATGCCCAGAGAGGTTTACTTCAACATGGACGTCCCTTGGTTGTGTGCCACAATGTGACCGGTCAATAATATCGACTTGCACATATATCGACTCCACAATATCGACAATCAATATGTGATCAATGTAAGTATATACCGCGAATGATAGATTTACTATTCTTAATTCTATATCTAATAACTTTGATGTTAGTAGTCTGTACTAGATTCAGATTAATATTAAAACTTAGATATTGTGGTAGAACATCCTTCCACCCTTTACTTTACTTTTTGACACTGGGCATACCTTATGGCTCTACATACGTTCACACATCACTCATGCGGCATGCCATGATATTAATAATATGTTTTTCACAGCGGAATGTAGAAGTGGCGTAACAAAACTTAAGGTGGCCCCCCAGCAAAGTACATGGAGGGGCCCCCCTCCGGACTCACTCAGGAGCTCTCAGGCCAGGTTACTGTGCTGAGGGGGCCCCCTTGTTACGCCACTGGATTGTATTATGGAATATCGAGGAGGCAATATCGAGGTCACACAATATTGTGACCAGAATATCAAAGACCAATATATTGAGAAGGCAAGTGCACAGATGCTGTTATAGATGTAATATTTTTAACTCAACATCTACATACCTTGAAGATACATGTCTTCAAGGCATATAGATGTGGACTTGGATATAGAAAATCCATACATACTTACCAGTCAAAATTCTGGTTCTTGTTATTCTGGTAATACAGTGCTTAGAAGTGGCAAAGATGTGTGGCGTGGATCGCTATGTTACTAAAATATACAATTAGCATACATTAGAGTCAAGATTACATAAAGGGCTGCTGTTGAAAAGTGTAAAATCATTGGGAAGCCACTTTAACTGATTTGAGACCCCCAACCCCAGAGATGGTTCACTCTGCACCCAAAAATTATGTCCATGAAAATTTCTTTAAAATTGAACATGAAAAAGTTCTGTTCAAACAACAGCTCCTGTGTCTGACCTTAGAATGAACCTCTAAAGATAACCTGCCATGTTTTCATTGCCATCCATCATTCACAAGAGGCTACAGCGACACATCCTATCCATGTTTATGATTGAGTGGACAAGAACTGGAATGAAAACACATCAAGTATCAGATGATGTCTATGGCAGAAGCAATCACTCACCAACCTGTTATTTGCTTTCCTGAGCCAAAACTGTAGATAGTGCAAAAAAACTTTTTAAATATCTCAGTTTGAGGTAAAGTCAGTGGGCCCTAATTACAAAGGTCTTTTCAGAATTAAATATAGGTTTATGGCCGAAAATACGTCGGTTATGTCTACCAGGAATTCAGAAAGGATTCATTTCCAGTGTAAATGGATTTACTATTGTGGATTTCTCTGCCCTGGGTGTGGAGAAATTTGCAGTTGTGAATCTCACTCGAGGGGCGGGAAGGGGGCGATCCAAGTGTGATCGCCCCTGGACGTTTAGCAGTGGTCACAATCGTATGTTTGTGGGCATTCCCAAACTCCGATCTGACACTTTCTCACCCTGAAATGGTCAGAGTATTATTCTCCTTCCAGGGTGGGTAGAGGAAGGGTGGGGTGGGTGCAAGAGAAATGAAATTAAATGAGGAATTTATATAGCGCTACAAATACCCGGAGGTGTCTAGGCGCTAAATAGACAAGCAAGCAGAGGTCGAACTGTGGAGAACAAGAGAAGGACTTCTGCTCGGGGGAAAAAGATTTTCTCTGCAAATTAAAAGAAAATAAAGCGTATGTTTACTGTGTAAATTTCTGCACAAGGGGAATGGGACTGGAGGAGGTGTCCCAAGTTATTCCCAGAAGAATGCCTGGAATTCTGTGCCTGACACAGCTTTCCAGGCTTGCTCCTGGGAATGTTTGTGGATTGTAAAAAATATATAAGTGAGCTTATATGGCTTTCTTTGTTAACATATCTGAACAGGCACATAGCATTGCAACTCTGGGTCTAGCATTTTTAATTTTTTTTTGCATTTTTATATTGCTGCAAACTCGAACCAAAGATATTGGAGGGCTTTACGTGAACACCAGTTACATTACACAAGGACACGTTCATTTTTGTTTTTTAGGCATGGGGAGATTAAGGGGGATATTTATCATACTTTCATGCATCGCATGCAGCAAGCCACCTTGCTGCGTGAAAGAGCAGGAATGTGCTGTATTTAACGTTATATGGCACATTCCTATCCTTTCCTTGTGCTGGCGCACTTTCCGCTGCTTAGCGCTAACGCTGGCACCCTTGCACTATGCTGCAAGCTGCCTGCGTTGTAAGCAGGTTTGTTTTTGTGCAGGAAGGGACACCATCCTGCACAAAAACAATCCTGAAAGGCATTTCCTCTTTCTCTGTGTGCTGCAGGTTGCAGCACAAATAGAAAGAGGAACAAATGAGGAGAAATAAAGATATTTCTCCCCGTTATGACCAGTGCTTAATTTGAGCCGGTTGTTTACGTTACTTGGCACTGGCACTTTATTGTCTACACCAATGATACTCAAAGTACGGCCTAGGGGCCGCTTGCGGCTCTCTTGACCTTTACATGCGGCACCCCTGGTGAACAGCAGCACGAGCTGCTGTTTAGTTGCTGAGACCTAATATTCAGAAATAAATGTTAAATAAATAGGCAAGCATTTATCAACCTGCAAATAAATGCTTGCCAATTTATTTAACATTTGTTTAGAGCTCTTTAAACATTCCCTGACCCACCCAGACCACTTTATCACCACCCTGCTGGCATCAGTGCCGCCCTCAGTCACATCACAGACCGTACTTTGCAGCCTGTGGGCAAAGGTTTGCGAGTTCCCCATGGTCTACACCAACTCTTATTACAGCCTGCCACATGTTGGCACTGTTTGTTTTATTTTTTGAGGAACACAACAGCTGTTGTTTAATAATTAAATATACAGTAAAATCACTAATACCTGCCACCTAAAGCTAAAAGAATTGCTTGGGCGGCATTTATTAGTAATTTTAATGTATATATAAAGTCTGTATTGTCACATTTGTATGAGTGTGATGACTAAAAATGATAGCACTGTCATTGTCAGTGCTACTGGGAGCAATGAGTGGTGCAAGCTACAGTGGCCTCCTGATAAGGGCCCTGGCAAATTAAGCACTAGTCATGCCTCCCCCGGGGAGGTGTAGCATTTTGATGCGTCCCCGGGCTGCAGTCCTCATCTTCTTCGCTGTATGGGTAATCCTGGTGAAAACTGCGCATTTCTTGTGAGAAATGCGCATGCGCAGGCGTGCGCGCATGCGCAGTATTCACCAGAATTACCCATATTGCGAGGAAGATGAGGACTGCAGCCCGGGGACGCTGCAGTACGTAGGTAAGTGGTTTTAAATGTATTTTTACTTAATGTTTACTTACTTGTAATAGTGGGGGTGGAGGCGGGGGCTGGCCAACTCCGCTCCGCCCGCGGAGTGTGCGGAGATTTGCCCCCCTTTAATTAATAAGAATGGCACTGATCGATGTGGTTCTCAGGGCCTTTATAAGGGTCTGGGAGGGGCGCCATGCTCCCCCCTCCCTTTTCATTAAAAAGGCCCTAGGGATGGGGTTCCCATAAGCCTAATAAGGATCAGGGAGTGGGGTCCACATGGCCCCCCTCCCCTTTCATTATAAAGAACAGCCCTGTGGGATGGGGTCCCCAGGGCCCAATAAGGCTCGAGGAGGGGGTCCATGTGTTCCCCCTCTCCTTTAATTTAAAAAAGTGGCCCTGGGGGATGGGGTCCCCAGGGCCTAATAAGACTCGGGGAGAGTGGCCCCATTTAAAAAAAAAAAAAGGACCTGAGGGATGTTTTCCCAGAGCCCAATAAGGCTCGGGAGGGGAGACTGTGTACCCCTCCCCTTTAAAAACATAAGGACCTGTGGACAACCCCCGGCCGTGCGCGGCGGATGATTGGCTTCACGTATTATTGTGATAAAATATTGCTTTACATTAAAAAACCCTAGCAATTCACTAAATAAAACAAAGATTATAGTTAGGTGTGATAAAAAGATGTTTTTGTTTAATACAAAACCTTAAAAATTCACTGAAAAAAACAAAGGTTAAAGGAACGTTATAGTAAGGTGAAATGTCAGTGACAACCTTAACGTTTTGAACTAAAAACTTAGAAATTCACCAGTTATAGTTAGCATAGCTAACTATAACTTGCGCTCTGCACTGCATCACTTATGACTTCACATATTACATCACTCATGACATGTTCTATGACATAATTTGTGACATCAAAGATATCTGAAATATCATCATGATGACTTCACTGATGATATCATCCAAGCTGCTTTTGTACACATTGCTCTAAAAACGGATGTTATATTATGTTAAAAAAATTATAGAGCGCATGTACACCGATTGGTTTCTTGCCCCTATTTCTAGGAGTAGCCTGAGCCCTGGTACTTATTCATAAGCCTCAGTAAACAGCCATGTCTTGAGAAGTCTCCTAAATCTCGCGAGATTGGTTCAGGATCTGATGTCAAGTGGAAGGATATTCCAAAATCTAGGCGACAGATATGCGAACCTGCATCCACCTAGTTGCTTCAATCTGTAGGGGGGTATGACCAAAAGGTGCAAATGGGCTGACTGCAGATTGCGGGTGGGTTTATGTCTTTGAGTAAGGCTGGAGATAAATTTTGGACCGGTGCCATGCAAGGATTTGAAGATGAGGCAGCCGATCTTGAAGGCACAGCGTTGTTGTATAGGAAGGCAGTGCAGCTCTCTCATCAGAGGAGAGACATGTTGCCATCTTGGCTGCTGGAAAATCAGCCTAGCCGCCTGATTCTCCACAAGTTGTAGCCTTTTAACTAGAAATAATGGAAGGCCAAAGTACAGAGAGTTGGCATAGTCAATGTGTGATATCACCGTGGCTAGAACAACCTGCACCACTGCTTCCCTAGTGAGGAGTCTACTGATTTTCCTTATCTTTCGTAACTGGAAAAAACAAGTGCATATTACTGATCCGATCTGAGTTTTCATAGTGAGGTCACCATTAATTGTGAACCCGAGACTTTTAGCAGAGGGGTAAGGAGTCGCTGGCCAGAAGTGTGAGCTCCAAGGGTTCCGCATGCCCCCTGTCAGAATTAATTCAGTCTTATCAGGGTTTAATTTTAAATGGTTGCTGTTCATCCAATTACGGATGTGCAGCGTGGTGGCTTGAAATTCAGACACAGAGTCAGGTGTGTTTTTGATGGTAAACACGAATTGCAGATCATCTGCAATTAGTGCATAATTAAATGTGCACACCTTCCTTTCTTTTTAGAGACCGGATCAGTGGGAGTATGTACAAGTTGAACAGGTGCGTGGTTAGTGAGGACCCCTGTGGTACTCCACATGTTGTTTTCATATTGGGTGCAGAATACTGAGATAGACGAACCGACTGAAAGCGGTATTCCAGGAATTACCTGATCCAGCTGAGAGCCGAGCCCTGGAGTCCTGCATCCCTGACATGGTCCATTAAAATACCATGGTCAACCGTGACGAATGCTGCGGAGAGATCCAACAGCACCAAGGCCTGGAATAGCCCTTTATCTGCTTCCTCCCAAAGCTTGTCCAAGACGGCCAATAATACTGCCTCTGTCGAGTGAGAAATGCGAAACCCAGCCTGATGAGCATCGAGGTATTCAGACTGTTTAATAAAGGAGCATAGGCATTTTGCCACATGAGATTCCAGTATTTTGGCTAAGTAGAAAAGCAGAGAAATAGGTTGGTAGTTAGTCAGGGACAGGGGGCAGCCCCTGGTTTTTTTAGGAGAGGGACAATTATGGCTTTTTTGAAAGCACTAGGGACGCAACCCTGTGACAGTGACTCATTCAGGAGAGAAAGGGCAGCCTTGGGGTAGACAGAGAAAACTTCTTTTAAAATATGAGGCGGGCAGCTGTCAATGGGCGATCCAGATTTAATTTTAGCCAAAAGATCCAGAAACGTTTGGCTGCTTATTGCTGGGTATTGAACCAGGGAACAAGGGTTTACCGGCGTTGATGTAAGTGTCATGGAGGAATGGCTAGTCGGAATACTGTCTTGGATCGAAATAATTTTATTGATAAAGAAGGTAATCAGCGAGTTACAAAGTGTTTGCGAAGGTATGGGTTTTATTGTAAATCTGTCAGGGTTGGACAACTCGTTGACAATTGAAAATATCTCCTTCGATCTATTAGTAGAGCTCAGAGTTTTTGAAGAAAAATAAGTGGCCTTGGTCGTAGAAATAGACTTTTTATATTCCTTCAGCTGAGCTAAGTAGGACTCTTTTTTGTCGGGGGAGTAGTTACGTCTCCATTTCCTTTCAGTTTGGCGTAGGGCTAATTTTGGGGATTTTAAGTCTGTAGAGAGCTATCTCTGAGCCTCATGATGCCTGACGGATCTTATAGGCCTGAGACTGAGGAGCATGTTTGTTGCTTGCTACTGTTAGCCACCCTGTAATGCTGTCCTCACTTATATTAACAGAGGTCTGATTATTTGGGGCAGTGGTTGCCAATGAATTAAAAAAGGATTCCCTGTCACGGTTATTCCAGTTCCTTGCCATAAGCCCTTTGTTGACTGGGGGTTTATCCCCGGCTATATTGTTAATGACAAATGTTATTAAATAATGGTCAGACCATGTGCACGAGGACACTGACAAGGCAGACACTTTGAGATTGGCTGTCTAAACTTGATCAACTGTATGCCCCTTGATGTGTGTGGGTGATGTAGCATGTTGAATGCAATTCAACTCAGTGAGCAAATCGGTCATTTCTGCGGAGTGGGGGCCACCCAGTGCGTCATTGTCCCAATAATTGAAGTCCCCAATCAACAGAATTTTTGCATGATTGGTTATTAAATGGGCTACCTGCTCACCTAGGGATTGGGGGAACAGGGGCATATTCTGGGGGGGGCTGTATAAAAGTACACAGAGTAAGGGTGTCATAACCGATTCTAGTTTGATAACTAGATTGTCCACTGATGCTAAATCTAACATGGTTAGTGATGTAAATTTTATATCCTGGCATATAATGGCTGCTACTCCTCCCCCAATTTTCCCGGCTGGGTGATTCGCCTGTAGGATGTAATAGCTGTTGGGAAGGGCAGCTAGAATATCGGGTACGGACTCCTGAGTGAGCCAAGTGTCCGTGAGGAAGAGCACGTCCGGTTTAGTTGAATCCAATAGATGGAATATGTCTAGCTTATGTTTTGACAGAGAGCGAGTGTTGAGATAGGAGATTCTAAGTTCTGAGGGCCTATACTCCCAGCCTATATCCCCTGGGAGTATCCTGCTTCATTGGAGGGGCAGGCAGTTTCTGGGAAGGAGTCCCTTGTTTCCATAATCCCGTGCCTGATTAGTCAGAGGCTGATAGCGGGATTGAGTAAGTGGTCTCCTGGGTGAAGTAGCTGTAATTCCATCGAGGTGTAAGATAAAATGTGGGCATAGTGGCAGGCCCCTGGCCCCGGTCTGCCGCGGACGGGTGCAGAGGGCTTGCCTTTGGCGCGCGTTCGGCGCGTGCCACCGGCGCACCCGCTGCGCGTGTCTGCTGCGCTCCCATGCTGCGACCTGCATTAAATGGCCGGTTACAGCCTTGGCTTCTCCTCCCACCCTCTGTGATTGGCCCCCCTGATGGGTGTCAAGCTAGGAAGTAGCTGGGGAGACTGAGTCGGCACCGCGACGAACCGACTATCATATTTAGGAGGTAGGGAGTTAAAACCACATCAAATTCAATACAATTTAAAAACAAGCATTAGAGCTATGAAAGTAAGTGCAAAATAGCTCAGAACAATAAGAAGGATTATTACTGCTATCATACATTCAACCTCATAGGTAAAGCAAGCTTGTGTTGTGTGCAACATTGACCCTATGCCATACACTTCATGGGTAGCCTAGTTCATGTTGACTATAAACCACAGATGAAAGGGTAACCTATCCTGCACACAGTGCTCAATCTGCATCTGTATGGAGGGAAAACCCAGGGGCATATTTACAAGCCTCTATTGCCTTAGGAAAGTCACTTTTAAAGACGTTCCTGTGGCGATACAGGCTTTGCCTTATTTACAAGGCAGTGTTAAGCCACTTAACATGGCTTAACGCTGCTTTGTAAAGAAGGCACCCTTTCATGCTATACTTAGTGTGAAAGGGGTGGGCAATGGGTGTTGCGGTGACCGTTCCGCCGCAACACCCATTGATTTTGACACATCCCCATATTTACAAGGGTGGCGTAAATATGGGGCAGCACCAAAATTAAGACCAAAAAAACTTGGTCTTAACATGAGGCAACAAGGAGAAATGCTTTATTTCTCCTCGTTTTTGCTGTTTGTATGTGTGCTGCATTGTGCAGCACACATAGAAATAGCAAAACACCATGCATGATTGTTTATGTGCAGGAAAGTGTCCCTTCCTGCACATAACCAACAATTTTAAAAATGGTGAGTTGCAATTTCTATGTGTGCTGCACAAAGCAGCACAGATAGAAGTTACAAATCGCCTTTTAAGATTGTTTATGTGTAGGACACTTTCCTGCACATAAACAGTCATTCCCACAATGCAGGCACCCTTGCACTATTGTGCAAGGGTGCCTGCGTTGGTGCTAGGCAGCTGTAATTAGCACCAGCGCAGGTGGAAACACAGGGCTGCACCGTATTGTTGTAAATATGGTGCAGCCCTGCGTTTCCTAAGTGGTGGAATGCGGCATTAAGCCAAGAAGGCTAACACTGCGCTCTGCCACTTCCCTTGTAAATATACCCCCAAGTTCTTCCAGATACTGAAGCCTTGTTACATTACTAATGCCCTACTACTGACGGTCTTTACCTGCGTCAAATCCCTGACAGTCACTGAACCTGCATTGAGAAAATAAGTTGCTATAAGTAGAAAAGTGGGTGCGGAATGTTTGCAGACAGCAAAACTCTCATGAGAAACACACCACAGAGTATTAGAAAGTATCTACTAAGAACAGTGTACACTCTATGCAAAATGTGCCCAAAGAGTAACTATTCACTTAAAATAGCCAAGGTCTGAAGGTGCTAAAGATCATACTACCTGCAGCCTTCATACTGTGGTGAAAACTTTACAGATAGTGCATCTTCTGAAGCAAAACAAGCACAAGCACATAGGTTAGTACCAGGTGCACACAACCTTCTATCTTAAGTAGAAATTGTCATGCTGAGAGGATTCTGTCAAATAACTCAAGGCTGCTTACTATAGTTAGTAAGTAGTACGTAGAATTTTGGCCCTGCTGGAAACTTTTTCTGAAGTAACAAAAAACTTGGGTGTCACATAATGAACACAAGTTGTCATCTGTCACTTGCACACAGAGTTACTCTTCAATACAAAGATTTATAACGTGTACAATACCTCTACACACATTCGGTGGATTAGGAGCACATGCGTTTTTTAAACACTTATACTGATTAGCTGGTCACAGGCTGTACAAAGTTAGGCAGAAAAGTAATATGGTAGTCACTCGCCATGATGTCATAGAGCATGTCATGAGTGATGTAATATGTGAGGCCAGAAGCAGTGCATGGCGAGGACGCAAGTATAACTGGTGGTAGCTTGCATACACTAACCTACATAGACAACGTGTTAGCGCATTTGTTGCAGAAAGCACAATTGCTGTCTAAAATGGGCCCTTAGCTCCATTTGCATCCGTGCACACCTGAGCAGACGACCATGATATGGCACTGAAAACGTCTATAAGGCCTTCAACTGAGAACGCAAGATTCATGGGGTAGCAGTGGCATAACGAAACTTGAGGGGGCCCCCCCTGCAAAGTACATGAAGGGGGGCCCCCCCACTCTCGGGACCCAGTCAGGAGTTCTCAGGCCTGGGGCCTGCTGCCTATGCACAGTGCTGAGGGGAGTGGTCCCCCCTGGAGCTCTGGCCCCCTCGCACCACAGGGGCTATTGTTATGCCACTATGGGGTAGCGAATGCCAGATCGAGGCTGCTCCCTGCATCTAGTTGGATTCTATCCACCCACATTCTCGTCCATACATTTGCAGTCCTACGCCCTCAAGTGGCGCTTGTGTCACCATATCGTTAATTGATTTACGTACATGTTGTGGCCTAAACATGGACTGTGCGTAAGTTTACTATTATTATCAATTACAATATTTTTATAAACGGTATTTGTGGAAACAATATCTTTGTCAGACAATATTGAGGCAACGAGATAATGGTACCCCACAGATATGGCGGACAGGTGTGCAGCCTTCTATATTCTTTTAAAGAAACAAATGCACACATTTGAATGATAACAGTTTTAAATGGACGTTTTGCTTTATCTGCGGCTCACTTGGCAGGTAAAGTGGGTAAAATGTGCGACAACTTCAGTACTGGAAGCCCCGCATCCTGTATCACTCTATTCCAGCTTGTGTCAGGGAGAAACCACCACGGGAGGAAGGACAAGTGGAGGGCAAGAGGAGGGGGTGACAGGCGACACCTATGAGGTTTATTGAAGCCTTTTTATACCTGGATGTCACCGACTGGTCGTCAGTACTTAAGAAGCCTCCTTTATTCTCTCTGATGCCATGTCAGTCACCAGGGTCACGCCACACGTATTATTACCATATCACGCGACCCACGGTGACGTGAGCCGGCTTCACTTTCACTAAGTGACTTGCAAAATAATGCAGGACCGAAATTGCAGCTGCTCATTATGCAAATCACAGGCGCGTGGCAAAGGTAGCTGTCCCTTATTTTGTCAGCAAATAAAAAGGGAAATACATTAGCAATGGAACGAATCGCTCTCTGCTGACAGAGAAGGGCCCCTAATTCGCTAAAGTAACCTGCCTGCTAGCTCGCGCCTCATTATGAGATGGCAATCATCATTAGCCGCCGCGAGCCGGCTCTTCTCCTGCGTGGACATCGGTGACTGGGGCTAAGAGGGCCAGAAACCTATCATTCAATTTGATTGGACGGCTATTACTGCTCATCTCCGGCGAACATCCCCAGGATCGGGGTTCGTGGATAATGCCATAATAGCTGGGGCGCACCCACCGAGAGGTCATTCGCTTTAACACTAATGCAGCCTTCAGCCGCATCCCACTTTCTGTACATAATGACTGCACTCTCCGGACAGATTGCCTAGAGTGGATGTTGTTTGTCACGATGTCGCTCACAAAAAATAAAAAATAAAAAAATTGAATGAACTAGAAGTGCGGCTGAACTGTGGGCACTCAGGGGCATATTTACAAGGC
Organism: Calotriton arnoldi; assembly: GCA_963921515.1. Taxonomy (NCBI): domain Eukaryota; kingdom Metazoa; phylum Chordata; class Amphibia; order Caudata; family Salamandridae; genus Calotriton; species Calotriton arnoldi. Next base: position 3,080,880 of record CAWUFW010000826.1, read on the forward strand.
CCTTGCGCCACTTTTGCGTCATTTTTAACATGGGAATAATGACGCAAAAGTGGCGCAAGGGCCTTGTAAATATGCCCCTCATTTGTGGATGCTTCAAACAAGTCTTCGTGGTCGAACTTAAACGTGTGGAAATTTATGAAGGCATCAGGAAGAGGAAACTCAGGGAAAAAAAGAATTCTTCTCTTCTCTTGAGGAGTACGACTTTATTTCCTTATAAGTACCCTCGGGGCATATCATCAAAGAACAGCGTTAAATATCGCTCAGCGGGCTTAGCGCGGATTTGCTTAACGCCGGCTATCGCCGGATTTGATCGCCGAGATATCGCGTTATTTACAACGCATATCTCCACGGCGATATTAAATCCGGCGATAGCGGCGAAATCCGCGAACATCGCTGGAAATCCAGCGCAACAACGGAAGCGATAAGGTATTCCTTTCAAATAGGGAGATGTGGATTCAGCCATAGAATCCACCTCCCATCAAATGTATAGCTAAGTCTGCTTTTTTGCAGACGTTAGCTTTCGGCGATATCCGCGGTTAGCGCGGATTTTAACGTCGGTATTGGTGTCCTGGGCCAGCTTGTTGATAGGGAGAAGTGCTGTTAGCCATGATTCCCGTGTTGTGTTTGAAGGAAACACCCACTTTGCATCTCATTAGAGATGCAAAGCGAGGCGTCGGTAAAAAGGCTGCTAACATGCGCTAATGCGTGTTAGCACTGCCTTGTAAATAGGGCGAAAACATTATCTCCGCTTTTTTGGCTTTTAAAGCCAAAAAAGCGGAGATAAGGCCCTTGATAATATGCCCCCCTCGTGAATTGGCCCTGAAATGGCCAACTCACTATTAGTACAGTTCAAAGAGGCCACCCTCTGTTAATGTATACTAATTGTATATGAATCCTTCCTGTGTATTTCAATTTTATTCTCGTTTTAAATGTTTTGGAGCCAGCTCATTAAGGTATTTAAGAGTATGAGAAGTAGTTCTGTATAAGTAAGTATATTTTGCCTGACTGAAAAATTTGCTAGTGAAGTATCAGACCTATGAAACATTTTTCACATGTATTGTTTGTAGGGGAGGACGTAACTCACGTAATTCAGTGTAGGATAATCATACGGAATTGCAAGAAAATTCCGTTCAATTTTGCATTATTACGCGATCTGAGTAATTCAGTGTTTTTTGCTATTTCTTAATGCAAAAATGCCCCTTGCATCCAAAATGGGCGCGAGTATGCATTTTGTGCCAAGAAATAGTGCTAAATGCAACAGAACACAAATAGCAAGAACGAGCAGCCTTTTGCGCTCACTGAATGTGCTCTTGGGGTAGGATTTTTACCCACCATATCCTAGCATTGAGCGCAATTTTCTTATTGCAAAATGGCCCCCTCACATCCAAAATAAGTGTGAGAAGGCCTTTTTAGCTAAGAAATAGCACTATACGTGCTGTTGGGGTAGAATTCCTCCCCCCAACTTACTCCTGGCGTCTAGTGCTATTTTCGTAGCACAAAACGCACCCTCGCATCCAAAATAGATATGAGGATGCATGTTGCATTAAGAAATAGCACGAAATGCAGCAGAACAAAAACAGCGAGCGGGAGTGGCCACTTATGGTTGCTTAGTGTTCTCTCACAGTAGGATTGTTTTCCCCTAAATTACTCATAATTACACAACCAGGTGTAATTGCATAATTATTGGTAATTTTGCAACATACACTAACGCGGAATTACTGAAATCACTCTGATTACGCCAGCATAAGTAAAATTACGCCCAATTATTTGTATAGCACAAGCATGCTACACAGTACAAGCTTCAAAATACATAAACAGTCAATCGATATGAAAGAAAATACTTCCTTCCATTCAGTATTAGGGTATTTCAAGTTACCAAGGAGTTCTGTGGCAAACAAGAGGAAGTAGGTTGAATGTCAAGTTTCTTTGTAAGGTCTCGGAACTCCTATGTAACATGTTAAATCTTGGTTTATGTAGGAAGAGGGTGCTTTATTCCTTAGAATAGATGGTCGCACAATCACTCGCCAATTACTTTTTAAACACTTGGCTTTGTGACTCTTCAAATGAAAGAGATCTTCCAGTTGCTGATAATGTATAACAAATATGGAATTTGTATTGTGAAAATAGACAAACTGAGCCTATTCATCAATGTATTTTTGTGTATTATTAGAAATTGGGTCTCCAGTTGGCAGAGGCTTGCATCCTGTCCATGTAGGGACCACAATCCGAGTCAGGGTAAGTCAAATATACAATCTAAATTAACCTGTGCTCATCCTCTGGTAGATTGGCACAGAGCAATCAGGCTTAACTTTAAGAGGCAATGTGTAAAGTATATGTGCAACAATTAAATTACAGTAACACAGTGAAAACACCACAAAAAGAATCCACATCCATTTTGGAAAATAGAGAATATTTATCTGATTAAAACAAAACCAAAATGACAAAAGTTCAATTAGTAAAAGTCAAGATATGAACTTTTAATGTTTGAATCCAAAAACAGTGCTTAGATGTCAATAGCGCTAAAGGTTACATAATGTAGCAATAGACCTGGGTAAATCCAAAGTTCAGGCCGACTGTGATGGAGGGCAGGCTGGCTACAGGACCTGACCCACGCAGGGCCTGCTGTAAAATACCTTGTGAGGAGCAAGCGTCGGCGAACAGGACTCCCTGTGTCGGTTCCGATTAACGCAGTTGGGTCGATGCGCCAGAGTTGAGTCTCGCAGTCGGCGTCGCAGGGTCGGCACTGAGTCAAAGTCAAGCCTCGCAATAGCATCTTTGGATCGACGCTGCATTGTTGTCGAACTTCGCAGTCAAGACCCACATCATTGTAGAATTGGCACTGCGTCGGCGTGAAAGGGCTCTGCGCAAGTTCCGATCAGCACAAAGGGATCACTGTGTCAATTTTTGCAGAAAACAGCTGCAGAACCCACTTCTGAGGCCCAGGACTGGAGGGGGCACCTCAGGCAAGGGTAGGACTCACAGATGGCAGAGTCCAGAAGCACCAGCAGAGTTGCAAGAAGTCTTTTGTGACCCTGAGACTTCAGAGAACAGGAGGCAAGCCAACAAGGCTTTGAAGATACTTGGGTTCAGGGATGTAGAGAGCAGGTCAAATTCCTCTCACTCCCAGGCAAGAAGCAGCAGGCAGCAGGCCAACATAGCAGAGTAGGTAGGAAAGTGGCAGTCCCTCCTATAGTTCAACAATCAGGAGGCAAGAGGCCAACACCGCAATGCAAGTAGCAAAGCGGCAGTCCCTCCTACAGCACAGCAGCAATTCTTCCAGGCAGAATGTCCTTGGTTCCAGCAAAGTTCTGATTTGGTGGTGTTAGGGGTCCAGTACTTATACCCAAATGTGCCTTTGAAGTGGGGGGGACTTCAAAGAGGCATTTGAAGATCACAAGGTCCCTACCTTTCCTGCCCTGGCTCCAGACTCACTACATGGGGGTATGCAGCTCTTTGTGTGGGGACAAGCAAAGTCCTATTCAGGTGCAAGTGTCAGCCCCTCCCTCCCAATCTACCTTAGGAAAGCCAACCAGCCTGGTAATGGGCCATCAGAATGCAAATGTCACACCACTTCTTCCATTGTGTGACTGTCTACAGGGAATGCACAAAGACCAGCTGTCACCCAACTCAGACGTGTAGTCAGAGACAGGCAGAGGCACAGAATGGTTAAAGTAAGAAAATGCCAGCTTTGTAAAAGTGTCATTTTCAGACTTACAATTTGAAATCTAACTTCACTATAATTTGTGATTTTAAATTGTGAGTCGAGAGACACCAAACTCCAAATATCTATCTTTTCCCAATTGGAAATTATACTTAAAAGATGTTTTAAGGCAATCCCAATGTTAACCAATGGGAGAGATAGGCCTTCGTGTAGTGAAAAACAAATTTAGCAGTTTTTCACTACTAGGACATGCAAAAACTCAAAGGTACATGCCCCACCTGTTAAATACACTGCACCTTGCCCATAGGGCTGCCTAGGGCCTACATTTGGGTGATTTATATGTCATAAAAGGGAAGGTTTGGGGCTGGAAAGTAGGTTAACTTGCCAGGTCGAAATCACAGTTTAAAACTGCACACACATGCTGTGCAGTTGCAGGCCTGAGACATGTTTAAAAGGCTACTGAGTGGGTGGCACGATCAGTGCTGCAGGCCCACTAGTAGCATTACATTTACAATCCCTGCCCACATATAGTGCACTCTACTATGGACTTATAAGTACATTAAATATGCCAATTGTGGATAAGCCAAAGTTACCATATTTTGAGTACGGAGCATATGCACTTTAGCAGTGGTTAGCAGGGGTAATGTGCCCAGAATTTTAAAGCCAGAAAAAATGAAGTCAGCAAAACAGGAGGACAGAAGGCAAAAAGTCAAGGGAAACCACTCCAATGATGCCAAGTCTAACACGTATGTAATGAAGTACTCCAGTTCTGCTGCTTTATGTGCAAGCAAATGCTATTCACTAACCTACAGTTAAGTGCGGAGTCCTTTATTCACTAACCTCCGGTTAAGTGCGGAGTCCTCCACCACAAGCGTGGAGAACTCTGCATAGAGATATGTTTTTGGAGTAAAGGCAGAGGGGTAAGTACATTGGTAAGAAAATCGGAATATCTACTACTAGATGGGTGGAGTAATGGTATAATCAACGAGAGGTATAGGAAGGCAAATGCAAACACAAAAGCACACTGCAAAAGTAAAACACTCGGTATTCACCAAAGTTCACTCCAACAGTAGCACTGACTAAGCAAGCTCAAATGTTCTCCATCCACGCTTTGGATTAAGTCACCTACCACACATAGCAAATGACTGGTACTGCAATGCACTCTCATATAAATCATTGGATGCAGGGAATGAAAACATCACATTGGAAACAATAGGAAAAATGGTAAGTATTTTTTTGCGTAAAAAAAAAAATATTTCTATTTTATTTTAACATTATTTCTATTTACTTAAAACAATGTGAAGACATGCACAACATTAATCATAGCTGAACACCTGTAGAGAACATATGCTGATGTATTCAGAATCAACACACATGCAAATGGAAGGGGATGGAATGGTCAGGACACCACCAGCCTTTTCAACAGGGGAAGCTCACTACAAAATCTATTAATTACACACAGACTAACCAACATTTTTATTACCCTATGTCAGTGAATATATTTGTTACCCTGCCCTCATTTTGAGGAACAATTACTTGGGGAAAAGAGAGAGGATAAATAGGCAGAAGATCAGCATCTTAAGGGGGGTGGGGGGGGTCCAGGAAAGCAGTAGTTGCTAGATTTCACTTGTCATCTGATGTGATCCTTGACATGGCCACAGCCTATGGGCAAGGGCCCATTTCATCTTCAGTACATTCCCAGGCCATTCATCACATGTCAAAATGCTGGCTGCACTCCACTTCCTGGCAGTGGATCTTTCCAGATGGACAGTAGGGACATGATAGGTATTCTACAGGCAAGTCAACCAGACCGCTTGTGCCAGGTAATGAGATGCATCAACAGTGAAGGGAACCAATTTATTGCCATGGCACAGTCACTTTTGTAAAGAATACAGATGTCATGGGAATTATATTCCATTGCCCATTTCCTTCATGTATGAGGTGCCATCAACTGCACCCACATGGCACCTCAAGGACCAGGCCACTAGAAACATCATTTCTGAAGCAGATACTTTTGAAATTTCTGAATTCTTTGTAAATGTTTTGGCTTGCTATTTTTAGATGGCCTTCTTTTTCACAATGGTTGATTTACTGATATTAAATACACAAAACACATATAATCTGTGTTAATTGTATCATGTCAGATGCACATCATAGACAGGGTGAAAAATATATTTTTAACATTTTGACAAGGCAACACACATGCAATCATTAGTGTCATGTAATGTACATATAATGTAGCCTTACAATTATCAACCACCACATGTCCATATAATACCAAAACATGCTGTACAAATCGGTCATCAACTTCTAACCTTCAATTCATGCATATGCTCCAGTTTACCATCAGAAAGCAATGTATGGTTGACATTGTCTTAGTAAGTTAAGGCATCCTATATGCTAAGGTGACTTTTCACTTTCTACACCATGGAGAAAATATAATGTTATATTGAGGAATTAATATGCACTTCTGCTGCACGTTTGTAAACCAGAGCCAGCCACTGTTAAATGTATGATGTGAAAATTATTACCCAGCACGGAGAATCAGATTGGGTTATGTGGCATTGTCATTCTTGCCGTATTTAACATTCTAATATAGAAAGATGTTTATGAAGCAGGGGACATATGTACTCAAGAGTTTCTTCTTTCTCTGCCTATCCATTTCAGTGGATAGTCAGGCCATAGAACGTCAAACAGAAGAAAGGATCTCAAACATTGGACAAGCACAGGAAGGAAACACCGCCATGGCAGAGGAGAAGGTAGCATCCACCAGTAGGGCACGTGTTCCCATCTAGAGAGTAACCCTCTTCCAAACAAGAAGATAAGATCCTAGATGGAGCATTTGTAAACCACTAAAGAGGGATAGACCTCAACTCCACATTCCAGGAGGAGGTAGACAATGGGGCTGCTCCTGACTAGCCACAAGCTACATCGGTGCTGGCTCAGGAGTAGATTCCTTCATTATCGGGATTGAAGCCGTCCTCTCAGCACTGAAGCGGACCCCACATGAATAGGGTCTTCATCCACATCCCTGTTATGCCTCCTCCTACTGCATGTGCACACTTTCAAGATCTGTGGCAGAGGGTAGGATTCATGCCTAGCATCCCTAAGCCTTCATTTAGTTCCTAAAACCCAGTCCAAGAGTATGTGACTATGATTGCTTTCCAGGAGGACATGAGGAAGCTGATTTCTGGTCAGGTAGTGATCTTGTGGGGCCTTTCAGATGTGGCAGCAGAGGTGAAGGCACACCAAGAAGTACAGGCGGACCAGCACCAAGCAATCTACTGTCTCCTGCAGTGGTGTAACAAGGGGGGTCTGGGCGGCACGTGTTTTGGGGGCGGCGGGCTCCTCTCGCTCTTACCTGCCGTCTCGGGGCAGCATTTGCCCACCCACCCCTCTATATTGCGGCATTCGCAGCCGAATCTCGCCATCAGCCCCCCGCTCTTCAAGCGGCCGCCTGAGGGGGCGGCAAACGCAGGGACCACCACGGGCAGCCATAGGGTTAGTTACGCCACTGGTCTCCTGTCCTCATTGACTTCAGCCATTTCCAGTTATTATGACTCCTGTCATAGGGTTTCTGCACATACACAGAGCTATGCACAGGATAATAGGACCCCGGAATACAGTGGTTTGCCTACCATATACCGTAGCACCCAAAACCCCAACCCAACTAGCTTAGCATCCCATTAGTACCAAAGCACCAATGATTGGACAACCCAGAACACGGTATCTTTATCTCAGGACTCGCAGAAGCAAGAACACTCTTTCGTCACTCACTCGTACTTGTCCACAAGGTGCGTAGGAAGAGACACTGGATAGGTTAAAATGTTTATTCCAACTTACGTGCTCTAATGTACAGTACACGTGTCAGTACTAATAGCATAATGCATATGAATAATATAAGCAGCATGGTTACAATTCCATAGAATACAAACGGGGAAAGCATCTCATAACTCAGTGGATAAATGTATAAATAACATTACCACCCTCCCCTTGCAGTAAGATAGTTTATTATAAAAATAGAAGACCTCTGGGCTTTGACTAGCGAACCCTCATACCTCGGTCTCTAGATGCAGAACTACATCAGCAGACAATCACAGCTCTTCTCCCTGGAAAGGATTCCTCCAAGTGTGTTAAGCGCCAGTAACACTGCAGTATTAAAGGCACACCAAGTTTCATGGCATTTGCGCCTAATGTTATGTCTGGGTGCGCGAGACTGGCCATATCAGGAAGAACCGAAATACATTGTTATGTGACCTTGTACATGTTGTGCAGTCTGAGCCCAAATCAAACAAGAGAAAAGGTGAAAGACAGAAAATGCAGACAGCGCCAAAGAACTTAGCAAGAGCAAAGGGCGAGGGAGCCCTGGCTCAATGTAACGTGCGCAAAGAAAAGCAGCATGGCAGCTAGGCCTAGGCCAACATAACAAGGCAGGCAACAAACCACAAGACACCCTCCCCTGGACAGTCCGGCGGCCAGGACAGAGGGCCAAAAAAAATCCAGTAGAGCACAGGGAGCGCCCAAACGGCGGAGGACAAGTCAATCCATGAAAGTGTAAGTGCAGAAAAAAGCCATACCCTCCAAGAGGACATCATTGGAATCGTCAAAAAACATAGATGCCATCCAATCCATGAGATCAAAGAGCAGGAATGCTCCTCAGCAGAGGGAGCATCCAAAAGCAATGCGGGACAACTTGCGTGATAATCGAAATAGCTTTGATGTAGGAGATCCTGGGCAGCCGCCCAGATATCCCATTGCGCCAAAATCCCCAGTGCAGCCGCACGCGCCATACAGCCGGCAACGGAACAGTCCTGCTCATGGGCCTCTAAGGGACCCATCAACTGAACAAAATCCGGAACAGACAATGACGAATTGGAGAGGCAATAATCCAAAGTCCAGGTGAAAGGACAGCGGACACAAGTCATTACAGGTTGCACGCAAGTGAAATACGCAAAGCGAAAAGAAAGAGTATATGACACACTCAGTGTCGCCAATGGCAAGACACCAAAACCAGCCAAAAGGCGCTCACGGAGCAGCTGGAGGCGGTCCGGATCGAGCAGGTCCCATCGGGGAGCAGCCATTGTGCAGAAAACAAATTAATAGCAGGACACCAGCCGCCAAAGCGATGATCAACGGGAAACCGCCAAAGACGCTGGAAAAAATAGAATGAATAAATGCCGGGATGACACCAAAAATAGTTTGGAAGGAGGACACCAAACCAGACCCCACGACCTTAAAAAAGTGTACCAGACCCTCAGTGTTAGATGCGTTAAAAATACGATGAATTAACTCCCCAAAATGTTGGGGGAGATTAGTGTTCAAAAGGGCCTGTATTTCACTGTGGGTACTCGCCACCTGGAGAATGAATGTCTCCCGGGCGGACGTGAGCATAACTTCCTCGTTCAATAATAGTGCCTTTATTCTGCTCAGTCTATTGAAATCTGCCTCCATGGTAGGGATGGAAGGCCAAATAGAGATATCAACCTTGCCATGAGGGGGAGGAAAAAGCACATTTTTGCAGCAGACAACCCTGTGCGAAACTGTTACAATGTAAGGAATGCCAGCCTGCAGGCCACAACAGTTTTCGTTATTTAAAAGTAAATAACTACCATTGGAAAGGAGAGTGAAAGTAGGAGAAATAACAGGAGCAGGAATACCTTTCAGCACACAAGCAAGATTAGGAGCGGAAACGCTACATGAGCCATGCAATTTAATGTGTTTACAAATAAGCGAATGACCCATAGTCGAGTCGCAGGACTCCCCCGTGAGAAAAACTTCCTTGCCGTCCCGAAGGCATTTATACATGAAAGGCAAGGACCAGAGTTCATGCAGGAAAGCACTGCCCAAGGGCTGGTAACGGCCCACAGGATAATGTTTCATGCACGAGTCAAATTCAAACAAGGAAAAAGGTAAAGCGATAACCCCATGAACTAGCCACACAGCAGAATCGAGTTCTGCAACAGAGAACGGCAAAGGATCCATCTTTTCGATATGTAATAAAGTGTAAGTTGCATCTTTCATGGAAATGAATTGCTGTTTGTCAGTTAAATTAAAAGGTAGAAACAAGGCAGAGGTGTTCAAAAAATGCCAAGGAACTTTACCTAACTTGAGCGTTTGTAAAGTCCATGCAAACTGCATAACTGAGCGCAATTGATTCTGACCATGATATAACACAGAAACATCATCTTGTACAATATCAACAACAGAGGACACAATATTCTCTAAAGTGTAAATGCGAGAAGACAGGGTATTAATACTATTGTCAACAACAGCAAGCACCTTTTCCAAATTTGCTTGATCTATTTCCCGAAGACAGCAGCTTCAATTTGTGACAGCTTCCAGAGTTCATTATACGTTTCATAAATGAATCTCTTAGGTCGGGGACCACGAGGTCCCAAAACAAAGTCGGACAGATCAATATTGCCTGAAAGGAGGGACAAATGTTGTTTAACAGAATCAAGGGACGAATGTTGCAGCCATTGTTTGCATAGTTTACCAACAGAATATGTAGTGACAGTACGGGAAGCAGTAAATCTCGGATCAGGCCTATCCTGTGTGTAGCTAGTACCTGAGTCGTGAAAACGCATTTGACATGCATTAGATGATATAGGCCATACCAACCAGGGTGACAGGTCGATTTCGGAAACATTAAATGAATTATTCTGTAACAGAGCCTGTAGGGTCGCCAGGGACAAGTTAAGACGTGAGCTATCATTGGGAAAACTCGACAGGGATGGAATTGAGGGCGTGTTTAATTGTTTAGTGGTAGCTAAGCCCCAACACGTAGTCTGATAAATAGAATCATTTAGGAACATAATTTGGGTAAGGATAAGGCAAGCACGGTGCAATGCCTCGGTTCCTTGTACCTGCCATGGCTTGGAGCCCCAAATAGATTTCAAATCTACTGTATCCTCCCAGTACTCATAACCACCCACTGCTAGGGCACTTAAAAAGGAACCCGAATAAAGCAATTTGGTGTGTGTTAACATAATTTTCTGAGCTGACGTGGTATTTAGTCTAAAATAATAGGATGCGGGGTTTGACCGATTAAAATCAGTAAAATAGGTAAACTTATTTCGAAGAGTTTGTGAGCTACCTGGCAAGGGGTTTGGACAATGTTCCCATTGGGTGTAGTTAACAGAACTACGCAGGGCACTTGGCTTATGGAGAAAATGATTACCCCAATGTTGGTAACAATACAAATCGGCATAATTCGCAGAATTCATATATAAATCTTCAGCATTAAAAGATGCATAATATTTTAAATCGGCAAACAATGCTTCAACGGCATGCACATCCCAATCATCAGAATGAATGTTATTTTTTACTACATCACCCATTGAAACACGAAGGACATTAGGTACATTAATAATTTCCGTCGGACCATGGATTTGATAGTTCACTGCATCCCATACGATGCCATCAGCAACTGGAAAAGCTGAAATGTTCACAAATGTGTGGTCACGCTTCATGATGTGAGACGAGGAATGAGGAGCCAAAGTTCCAGAAACATAGTCTACAGCAGAGCGTTCAGGTAAATAGTGACCATTGATTAGTAGAAAAAACACTGTGACAAAGCCAATGGACATGAACAAAAAAATCAAGAAAAGTACCAACCAGATGTATGTCCAGGGTGGAATCAAAAAATTGTCTCTAAACCAGGATACAAAAATACTGAACTTGGATGGGACTTTTGAAGAGGTGGAATCCGAATCAAAGGAATAACGAGTCGGGCCAAGTGGCGTTGTTGGTTGATGCGCCACCGATTCAGATGTAGGATAGGTATACTCGTCCTCGTCGATGTTGGTGGAGAGTTGGGGATCAATTATAGTTTCAGGCAAAATCAACCATCTCAATTACAGCATCAGCGACCGTTCGTGTAGATGGGCCACGAACATATGTCCGATAAATGGCAGGACAAGAGACCGCTGGTGTGACACTATTCAGGATCGGCCAGGCGCTGTAGCTTGACATTTTCCACTGAGATGTATCTGTTCTCCTTGCGACCAGGAAGCGGTGGTAAAATGACTGTACGTGTTCCCTTCAAGCCCAGAACTGGAACCGGTGCACGAAAAGAGGGGCCGAATTCTTTCTTGTTTTCAACCTTCTCTCGAACCAGTTCTCCAACCTTTGGAAGCCAGCCGGCTACCGGAATCTGCAACGCAGGATCTGTGGCTGAAGGCAAATGTGTAGTTGCAAGTTTGTCTCGGGCTTCTTGTAAGTCCTGTAACATAGCAGAATGATTATCTACATCAAACTTGGCGGATTGCGCCGCGATGTCTGGACCCTCAAGGTCAGGCACAAACATTCTTATGCCAAAGAGCATTTCGTATGGGGTCCGCCCACCCAGAGGTCTTCTAGGGAGATTATTAAGTGCACGCTGAACGGTATACAAGTGGGCCAGCCAGTTCCTGCCAATACCTATAACTCTAGCTGTTAAGGATTGCTTTAAGTCACGGTTCATTCGTTCAACGATAGAGTTGCCCTCAGGCCTATACGGAGACGAAAATTTCACCCGCACCCCAAGCGAAGCCATTGCATCCTTGTAAGCCCTAGAGGCAAACGCTGGACCTTGGTCCGAATGGAAGGTGCCGCATGCGAAAATTCCCACAAAGACACGCAAATCCCTGATTACATTTCGAGCGTCAGCACTACGTTGTGGCCAGACCCAGAGGAACCGTGTGCACGAGTCCACTGCTACTAAGATGTATTTATAGGCAGTGTCTGATGAGAATGGACCGCAGTGATCCAAGTAAACACACCCAAAGGGTCTGTTAGCAATGCAGAGCGGGGTCTGTGGAGGGCGTGTTACCGTGGAAGGCTTAATCTGTTGACAAACGTCGCAGGAAAGCACAAAAGCACGGGTGTCTTTATACAATCCACGCCACCAATAACGCTGCTGCAAGATGGAAACTGTAGCTGACACACCTGCATGAGCAGAAGCCATGCCTTCGTGTGCAGCTGATATCAAGGCACTCCTGCGGTCCGCGTTGGGGATCAGCCGATCTCCAACGTCAGGTATTGTTACATAAGGAACCTGTTCGGGACTTAACTTGTAAGAATACTTGGAAGGAAAACCTGTAGGGTAATTAACACCTTCCTTTGTTGCAGCAATAGCTGCTAGAATAACAGAGTCAATTTTAGACATGGACCTGGTAACCGCTGCTACTGAACACGTGACTACTGCCGAACGGGCAGCTTCATCTGCCAGATCATTACCAATAGCGTGTGCGCCCACCCGCTGATGGCCTAAGGTGTGAACCACCTGTGTGAGGGGCAGACGTTGTTGCAATTCTGCCACTCGAACCCAAAGCATTTTATGCTTAATTGTGCTCCCTTTTGCGTCCTTGTAGTCATTTTTCGACCAGAAAAACAGATTGTCATTGTAAGACTGTACACAGTAGAAGGAATCACATACAATAAGAGTGGTCTCATCCTGAGAAGCGAACTCAAGCGCAAGTAGCAATGCATGCAGCTCGGCCAATTGTGCGGTACTATCTCCAAGTGTGCGAGTGTGCACTACAGAGGATTTGAACGTTCCATTTACAAAGGAACCCGCAACAATAGCACATGCAGCTGAATAAGCGTGCTTGGACCCAGTGGCCGGTTGCGCCGAACCATCTGTGTAGATCACACATTTGTAATCCTCAAGCGGCAATATAAACAGAGGAGGAGGATGAACAAATTCATACTGTAAGAACTCCTGAGTCTGAAGAGAAGAATCGAAAATAAAGGTGACGTCTGATGACGTCAAGGATGTAGCCCATTGTATCCAACGGGGATGCATTGCTTTTGAGTTCGGTACACTTGCCTTTGTTACTGCCTCTAGGGCAGGACAGGGTGTTACCACCAGAATTCGCTTTCCCTGTGCCAGTGCGCGTTCTTTTAGAATCGCCATTTGCACTGCAGTTAGAACTTTTTCAACAGATGTAAAGCGCAATTCAGCGGAAGTGTACAGATGCGACTTGTATGCGATGGGTACTGTATCACCTTCATTAAAGGTTAAGTACGTAAATCCCACCGCCCCCGGAATTATTCTAATCACCAGGTTTGTGTGGTTATCACGAGTCAAAAGATATTTAGACTCCAATAGGTCTGTCTGCAAAGACTGCAGAATCAAGGTATGCTCAGGCAGCCAGCAAGACCTTGAATAAGTAGGTTGTATCAAAGCATACAAAGGCTTGATACGCTGGGCATATTCGGGAATGTAAGTACGCCCGAAATTCAGGAAACCCAGCAAAGACTGAAGTTTCTTCAGAGTATTTGGGGGCACAAATGTGCACATTTTTCCAAGAAATGGGGGCTAAGCCTTTACCCTCGTTATTGAGCTCATAGCCCAAAAACAGAACGGTAAATTCAGCAATGTGTGACTTAGCAAAGTTAAATTTGTAACCCTGCTCCGCAAATTCAAGAATAATGCGGTCCACTCGAGACAGATGCGGAAATAATTTGTCGTCTGTCAGATAGATGTCATCTACGTACGAACATGCGTCTTGATCAATGTCATGTAACAAAGAAACAACACGGGAGGCGAATATACCCGGACTATTTTTGTAGCCCATGGGTAAACGCCGGAACTGGAATAATTTACCACCGGATGTGAATGCGGTCCATTGACCACTCTCCGGGGCTAGGTTGTGCGTGTAGAAACCGTTTGAAAGGTCAAGTGTCGTTTTGTATTTTTTACGAACAAGACTGTCTACAAGCGCAGAACTGTGTGTATTCTGCACCGCAAAGTTCCGACAATGAGAATTTAAATGCCGGTAATCCAAAACTAAGCGGTACGATCCATCGGGTTTAGAAACCACGAATAGGGGATTGTTCATAGGTGATACGCATGGTTCGATTACTCCCTGATATTCCAACTGTGTCAGAATTTCGGAGACGGGGCCTTTTGCCTGCCGTTTGATGGGATATTGGGGTTGTGGCTGCGGTAGTGACCGCAAAGGTATTGCATGGGGAGGTGATTCTTCATCCCATCCCACATGGTTGCGGTATAATGCTGGTGCCAGGTACACAGCCCACTCAGCTGCAAGTGCTTCAGCTTTGTCTTTTGGGACATGCCTTGAAAAGCTTGGAAGGATTACCTCCTCTCCTTTATGTGCAGCTAAAACGAATGGGGGTGGCCAATCCACCTCTGCTAACAAAATGTCATATGAAGAGGTTAGATTTTCCCAAAAATCCCTTTTATTTCACGCGGTATGTCACCTTCAATTTGGATGACTATGTTGTAAAGTCTGTCAGGGGGTGCCACTCTCGTGTCAGCTGTCTCTACAGTAACGAATGTTTCAGTTGCTGTCGCCTCCATATGAGGACGTAGCGCCTCCCGCACTATGGTAACTTCCGCGGCGCTGTCTAGGAGGGTCACTGCCCACGTCCAATTCTGGAGTCTCGTTCTCACGGTCTGTGGCATATTTCGCTGTTACAGCGGCAACTTTTTCTTCTGAAATTGCGGTCGAGGAAGGTGAAAGTCTTCTGCTTTCCCTCTGACTTGTTGTCGAGGTTGGTCTCGCTCCTGGGGAGCCTCTCGGCCCCTTCCTCTATCTTGCCGTCCTCCTCCACCAGCCTGTGAAGACGTCTGGGCCTGTGAAGAACGAGGAGAACGCGTATCAGAGCTCTGAAACCTTTCTGGTGATTTAATTCTCGACCTATCACGTAAATCATAAGTACGTTCAGAAGAAACCGAAACTGGGGAAGCGCCTCTCGACCCCGGCTTCTTTTGTTGCTTACCCTGTTTTTTCTGTCTCCAACTCTTTTTAGTGAAGACTGGTCTATCATCTTTCTCAGATGTACTTTTTGTTTGTGTAATTTGTGGTTGCGATTGAGTTTGCATTTTTACAAAAGGCTTGTTGCCTAGGCTATTTCTTCCAATTGTTTTATAAGCCCGAGCTATAATTTTCGGTAATTCGCGAGGCCTGTCCAACTCTGGGACCAAAGCCAAAGCATTCGCTACTTGAAAGTTCATTGCATCGCCCTTGACATTTCCAAGGATCAGTTCAGCTACTACATCAAACACTCCCACTAGTCTCATCCCTAATTCCACAGCCGCTTCAGGGCCATGTTCGTCCTGTACTTTTTTAATTACAGAGGGTAGAACAGTCATGGAAGGAGTACCAAAACATTTTGAATAAACTGCTGCGAATACCTTACCCCAGTTTTCACATGATGTCAAATCGGGGATTAAGTCTTTTGGCAAACTTATCGTAAGGATGCGGTGTTTATCCACCGGGGATGTATGTGGAAACACCGCTTCTATCTGATCGAACTTTTCTGCAAGCCAGTAAGGATAATCGTCCTTATTTTGTGGACGTTTGCCCATCACAGAATTTACCATGACAGGACTTATGGTCACTCCCGCTGCAATAGCTGGTTGGCCAGCGACTACAGGAGCAGCTCCATGGAGACTACCTGTAACGTATGTCACTAAGGCTCTATGCACTCGCACCAGTTCGGTATGCATAGTGCGCAGATCCGCAATCGGTAATGCCAGATAATTTGGATGCGGGGTATACCCGGCCAATACAGGCCAAGTGGCCCCCTCAATGGATAAGGGGCCTAAACGAACTGCGGTATTTGGTTGTGGGAGGGCGCCATTAAACCAAACACGGTGCTGCCAAGCCGTGAGAGGCACTTCAAGATTAGTATAGGGTCGATAGGCAGCAGGAATAGCGGTGAGTTTATATTCATGAAACAGATTATCACCTGCATCCACCGCCTCAAAAGTGATCCAAGTGTAAAACACTTCAAAGTGATAAGCCGGATCGGCTTGAACCACAAAGACCAACTCGACCCCAGCATCGGGCACTCCGTATACACCTAGGTGTTCTCGGAGTGGTCCTCGGCTATGTGCAGCTATCGCCACACCAGCCATAACTAAACAATTGTATTCGACAACCTAACAGGGAGCACAAAATGGGTTTTTTATGTAACCTTTTTAATAACTTCAAGCTTGAAAGAACCTATAAAACGTTCAATATAGGAGGTATCACCGTCACTTACGCCTCCGGAAGCGTACGTGAGGGTTTTGTGGACAAGCACAAGTACTACTCAAGCATCTCGCAGATAAGCTGCCCCACGTTGGGCGCCATGTCATAGGGTTTCTGCACATACACAGAGCTATGCACAGGATAATAGGACCCCGGAATACAGTGGTTTGCCTACCATATACCGTAGCACCCAAAACCCCAACCCAACTAGCTTAGCATCCCATTAGTACCAAAGCACCAATGATTGGACAACCCAGAACACGGTATCTTTATCTCAGGACTCGCAGAAGCAAGAACACTCTTTCGTCACTCACTCGTACTTGTCCACAAGGTGCGTAGGAAGAGACACTGGATAGGTTAAAATGTTTATTCCAACTTACGTGCTCTAATGTACAGTACATGTGTCAGTACTAATAGCATAATGCATATGAATAATATAAGCAGCATGGTTACAATTCCATAGAATACAAACGGGGAAAGCATCTCATAACTCAGTGGATACATGTATAAATAACATTACCACCCTCCCCTTGCAGTAAGATAGTTTATTATAAAAATAGAAGACCTCTGGGCTTTGACTAGCGAACCCTCATACCTCGGTCTCTAGATGCAGAACTACATCAGCAGACAATCACAGCTCTTCTCCCTGGAAAGGATTCCTCCAAGTGTGTTAAGCGCCAGTAACACTGCAGTATTAAAGGCACACCAAGTTTCATGGCATTTGCGCCTAATGTTATGTCTGGGTGCGCGAGACTGGCCATATCAGGAAGAACCGAAATACATTGTTATGTGACCTTGTACATGTTGTGCAGTCTGAGCCCAAATCGAACAAGAGAAAAGGTGAAAGACAGAAAATGCAGACAGCGCCAAAGAACTTAGCAAGAGCAAAGGGCGAGGGAGCCCTGGCTCAATGTAACGTGCGCAAAGAAAAGCAGCATGGCAGCTAGGCCTAGGCCAACATAACAAGGCAGGCAACAAACCCCTCCTCACCCATTGTTGTTGCGTCTCTCAGGGTGTGATCCCCAACTGTCACCAAACCTACCCCAGTTTGTGCATAATCTTAAGTGGTGCTGGGTCCCTACCCACAATCTCATGAGCCTGGGCCTGAGGAGGAGCTCCACATGGCCCTAGTCTCAGATGTGGGTAATGGCCAAGAATGTTGTCCCATAACCCAGAGTACCATGTTGGACTCTCGAGGTTGAGGAATAGACTTTATCTTTCTTTTTGACTTTGGACTTTTACTTTGGATTTGAACATTACTTTTGGACCTTTGAACTTTGGTTTGGACTATTTTTATGACAATTTGAGTATGTTTTATATTATGCCCATTAGACTTTGCATATACTGGTTTACTGACATTATATTATTTACATATCCCACCTAGAACCTCCCCTTCCAAACTGGTTCTTCGTACCTGTATCCAGGCACCATTTTGTTCTTCCTCCTTTTCCCAAGAACAGTTGATGTGTCCCTGAAACCCATGCCACAATTACTTTTAGATATATATTTTTTTAAATATATATTTTAATTTTCAATACATGGATATGTTCATATTCTTTGTTTGTGTGTGGAGGGATGCTTTAAGGTTTAATGATAAACTACCCACAGTCCCTAACATAGCACAGTATATTATTTTTACGCACCTTTCTTCATCGTCAACCACTAACGAGATAACACACTGGTGAATGGTAAGTGCAAGTGTCATTTATTGAAAAGGATTAACATTAAAAATCTTTATATAAACATCAATAATAGTGGGGTGTGTTAATAGTGGGGTGTGTTGTGTGAAAATTAACCAGTTAAGAAATGGATAAATAGTTCATGGAGGTTATTGGTTGGTGTCCATTCAAACATGTTGTCTGATTGCCGCCATATGCATTACTTGGCCTACCGTGGGTTGAGTTTCTTGAGTGGGAACAGGTGGATTTGTAGGGGATGAAGGACGATTATCGGTGTGGTTTGTGGAGGGATGGCTTTGCAGGGTGGCATTGTTCCCCAGTTGTCTGATGCCAATGATTTAAACCTGCAGAATGACATAGGCACATACGTGATATGATATGTAACATCAACATGACCATGAGTAGGGCATGGGGTCTGATCTCCTCCATTGACATGCCTTGATGCTATTGGCGCAACTTCACCAAGTCTTGAAGGCTTTTCTCAATGTTCTACAAAACACAGGTCTGTCTCTCAATCTTGGGAGCCCTTCCTCGTGGATTTTAATGTTGTATTCCATCCTCCATGTGTGTAGTGTATGGCATCATTGTCAAACTCTTGGTCCCCAGAAGCTGAAATAAAATAATCTATAAATTTGACATTTGAGAGTGTGTATATGTCTAATCAGGATATGTTTGCAAAATATCTTTAAAGAACAGATGACTCTTTAGCATAGATATATAATACATTAGAATATTCTATAGTGTTGGTTAATATATGCCCATTCAAATGAGATATAATGGTGCCTCGCCCACTACTCCAACAGATGATTCTTTTTTGTGGAAGGACCTCTAGATGTCCACCTCTGAACAACTGCCTTTGAAGAAAGTTGTGAACACTCCTTGACCCTGCAGCTAGTGAAAAAAGTAAAAATATTCTTCAAACTTGTGACAGTTGAACTGAGGAGAACTTTGACACAAATGGTATCATGACAAAGAAATGTTAGATATATGACATATATAGGTTTCACATAGAGAAATTGGTCACAGGACAGACATTAGTTAGAGATGATATTAGTACATGAATTGTGGCCTCAGACTTACCTGACTGATGAGTGGTAAAAAGCCTAATTTCTGCTTGCAGGAAATTCCCTGATATCTGAATTGTGAGCTGTAGTTTTGACACCAGGGGCCGTGTATCACTGAAGCTCTTTAGGCAGACCTAAACAGATTAAGGGAATATTGTTTCACAAAAATTAGCAGTGTTTAGTGAGGTGTTATTGATACACATGTGCAGTTATACTAACATTTTGTGCTGAGTTTGCATCACAAATGTGAAGCAAATGCAGCACAAAGTGTAAAGGGATTTACTATCCACCCAAACTAGGATTTGCACTGGAAAGTTCATCAAAGTAATGCAAAGTTGCACTATGTGTACTTTTCACTACTTTGTGTAAAGGGGCATTCCATGGGTGTTGCATGGGACTTCCCATGGAACCACCCACAGGTTTTGATGCCAATCCCTATCTACTAACATTTGTAGACAGGTATTTGCATCAAAACCTTATGCCTCCTTGAGGCAAGCATAACGAGAAGAAAAGTTTTCATTTCTCCTTATTTTTCCAACTTTGCATGTGTGCTGCATTTTTACACCACACATGCAAAGTGGGCAAAGTCTTAATGGAGAGTTTTATATCGGAAGGAGCCCCTTACAGTACAAAACCTATGCTTTAGAAAATGCACACAACCTTGCACTATGGCACAAGGGCGTGTGCATTGGCGCATGGCAGCCAAAAGTGCACCAGCGCACTGAAAATGTGCCATATTTTAGTAGATATGACACATTTTTCTCTCTCCCTTTAACACAAGCCAGCACAGCACTGTGCTTCTTTACTTCAAATATTAGTAAATTCGGGCTACAGTGCGGAACCAACCATGTAAACTTCTCCTGGGTCACAGTTTGTGGGATAAATTCAATATGTATACCCCTACCTGACATAACAAGAGAAAGTGTTGTTCTATAACAAAGAAACATCTCACTCAACAATTGTGTGCAATGGAGACAAGGGTGGATAGAGGGGCTGGCAAGATGTTTATACATATACTTGCCACTGAAACTGTACAATGGAAGAATGTATTTAGTGACATTAGCACAGAAACTCTAGACATATAAGTTGACTCATTAGACTATTTATTTGACTCATGCTGAACTTGAAGTCTCTATTATGATGTTATGGAATAATATTTGACATTTCTTTTAACATTTATGCAGGGATAAATATGATTATAGATTGCAATTGTCAGTGGCCAGTCCTTTTGTGGGCACACCACTGGTTAGAGCAGAAGAGGAGGTGGTGAGAGATGCTGAATGGGGAGATAGTACTGGACCTTGAAAATAAAAGATGACATGAAATGGATGAGCAAATTTGAAGCCTACTCCATTACAATATAAGTATGTTTTCTGAAAATGTGACCTCAGCATATATTTCTAAAATACATTAATGGCATTGTGGTACGACAAACAAAGACATGTAAAGTGTTCTTGAATATGGTAGTGAGATTGATATTGGTGTGAATAGCTGTGCGACTGGTAGGGATGCATGTAGACACTGGGCTTAGTTGTGCCATATTAGAGGCTTCTCCTTCTCCACTGGTGCTACTGCTGCACCTGATATGGGGACTGCATAAAAGAGAGAATGTGTGAATGTTAGTATAATCAATTTACACACTAAGGAGTAGGAGAACGCTGAGTGCGAATGATGTGTGAGGAATGGGTGCCTACGTTAAAAGGGAGGACAGTGTAACATGAGCGAGGAATTTAATATAGTGGAACAAAGGAGGGTTTTTGGTTCTTACATGTCTTAACATTGGGATTTCTGGGATCAGCGGGCCATATAGCAGGTCGGGGTGCATGGTGGAGAGGATAAATTCATCGAGTGGAGTGAGAAGGAGATAGGATCTTGGTCACTGCAGGAAGAGCCTTTGCCACCAGTCTCCTGGAAAACCTCTTCTTCACTGCATCCCTCAAACTGCCAACACTTTCTTAAGTCCCCAACAGTGCATACCACCAACCCCAGTGCATACCGCCAACCCCAGTGCATACCGCCAACCCCAGTGCATTCCGCCAACCCCAGTGCATTGACAGAGTCTGTCAGCTCCTGCAAATGGACACCTTCTGAGCTTCACTGAGGATGTGTGGAAGCAGAGCATATCGTTTCCTATAGTAATTTACATCAAACTAATTACAAGGTCTGTCTCAGCTTCAGTCAAGATCTTGAGTGATATGGGCTACATATTGGAGTCTTCAGCAGGTCTCGGATGCAGTCAGCAAAGTAACACAATCCAGTGGGAAGAGGGCAGACCTTAGAATGCTGCTTGCAGGGCTAGTGTTTGTGAATTATGTGTAATTTAGGTCAGGTGAATGCAGTTTCCTTATGATTTCCTATTCTGAGTTTTTGACAACACAGGCTGAGATCTCGGCCTCCACAAATCCCTGACACACTTGTAAATTTACAAGGAGCAACTTTACAGTCATAATGTCAGTTTGTAAGAGGGACTGGCACTTGTAAATCCTATTACTGGGTGGATATTTCCACCTGGAGGTGGTCATTGACAGTTGTTGTAAGAATGAAGGCTACTTTTGTGCTTTAGAATGTGTGAATAACATGCTGACTTCTACCTGTACTGCAAAATGCAATGGTTAGGAACATCTCTGAATTTGGGAAAAGAGATCATGGACACCAAGCCAGACATTCTTGTCCTTATTCAAGATAGCTGATAGGATTCACATTTAAATTATTTGTCTGGCCTTCATATGCATGCCTACTCCGGCACCGCACCGGCCTATCTTACATCTAAAATCATGTTGAATTTTCTACATGTTTGCTAAGAATAGGCACCATCACAATTTGCTTTTCCACCTAGCTTTAGCTGTAGACTAGCTAAAGAAGGGGACCTGGGCATTTATCATTGCAAGCTTCCATCTCTGTCCTGCGGCTATGAGTGGTGGAACCAATCAATGTCTGCACCTGGCTGAAATTAGGGCCCATATTTACAAATAAGTGAAGTTGCTGCTCTGCGTTGCGTAAACCGGAGAAATCGGGCCAGTGTCATAGCAATATAGATGTGGCACTGTTCTGCTCACTCCCGACGCTAGTGCACTTTATGCTGCCAAGATCCAATGCAGACAAGTTGCACCATAGTGTAAGGGTGTCTGTGTTGTGATCAGCATAGTTTTTGTGCAGGGAGGCGTCCGTTCCTGCACAAAAACCATGCTGAAAGGCAATTTCTTCTTTGTATGTGTGTTGCAGAAAGCAGGACACATGCAAAGAGGAAAAAACTAAGAGAAATTAAAATATTTCTCCTTGTGACGCTAGCCTCAGGAAGGTGCTGGATTTTGGCACAAATCCATATCTTCAAGTCTATGTCAAAATCCATGGTTGTGAGGACGGGAACACTCATGCCTCCTTGGTGCAAAGTAACACAAGGCAGTGCAGTGCACTGCCTTGTGTTACTTTTGATTACAATCCAAAGCAAATCATGATTTACGTTGGATTGTAAATACCAACCCAACAATATGCATTTGAGTTATAAAAGTTATGCAAACCCACACAAGTGTTTGTAAATCTGGCATGGCTCTAACCCAGCCCTTGACTCCTGGGGCTGGTAAGACATATTTGAATTGAGTCCAGCATCTCTTGCCCTTTCGTTCCATCAGATTTGAAAGAAAATAATTCAGCATCATACGATTTGACGAACAGCCGGCAGCTAGCAGTATAAGGGCATACGTAAAGGTTCAAAGCGTGTTTCATAGAATTATACTTCAAATGCAGCACATGTGAGTAAAAGTATATACACAGTCCGGAGCAGAACTGGACTTCACAGATCTGTCTCTTTGCAAGTTTATAACTGGAGCAAACTCTGGGACCTCAGTGACCTATTTATTTATATTTTTATATTTTTATTTAATTATTTATTTACATTTTTTTATATAGTGCAGCAAACCCAAAACGGTGTCACTGCACCTTAGCTACAAACAAATAGGGTGGAAAAGGTGGTTTCTTACACCGAATTATGTTTCGAAAAACTGGCCAAAAGCTGAATGATGTTCCTTAAGAAAGCAAAGCAATTCTCTTTCAACTCAAAAATCATGTACTATTGTCCAACAGTGAGTCGCGATAAGTGATAAAATTCATACTTGTCCTTCAGAAGAATGAGGAGAACACTTGAAAGAATGAGAGTGCCGGAACGCACAAAGAGGTCAAAAGGAGATTTCATCGACAATTATACAAAAGCCTACTTTTAAAAGATGGGACTTTCGTTTACTGAATCTTCTTTTCACAATTGGCATCAAAACTATCCTTTCAGGGTGGATAACAATATCTCGTATCACACATGGTGGTCTTGGGTCTGTTATTTTACGAGTGCTGGTAATATCATATGTAATGACAACTTCAATGCCTCCTCCTTTAGTTTACTATGGAATAGTTTAGACGTATACTTCAACCGCTTTAGACATGGATGGTCTATAGTGGTGTATCCAAGGGTTTATGGATGGTTTAGAGTGGTGTATCTGAGGGTGTATGGATGGTCTAGAGTTGTGCATCCGAGAGTGTATGGATGGTCTTGAGCGGTGTATCCAAGGGTGCATGAATGGTTTAGAGCGGTGTATCCGAGAGTGTATGGATGGTCTAGAGCGGTGTTTTCGAGGGTGTATGAATGGTCTAGAACGGTGTATCCGAGGGTGTATGGATGGCCTAGAGCGGTGTATCCGAGGGTGTATGGATGGTCTAGAGTGGTGTATCCCAGGGTGTATAGATGATCTAGAGTGGTGTACCCGAGGATGTATGGATGGTCTAGAGCAGTGTATCCAAGGGTGTATGGATGATCTAGAGTGGTGTATCCGAGGGTGTATGGATGGTCTAGAGCGGTGTTTTCGAGGGTGTATGAATGGTCTAGAACGGTGTATCCGAGGGTGTATGGATGGCCTAGAGCGGTGTATCCGAGGGTGTATGGATGGTCTAGAGCGGTATATCCAACATGTATAGATGGTCTAGAGTGGTGTATCCGAGTGTGTATAGATGGTCTAGAGTGGTCTATCCGCACACGGGGTATACCTCTCCATCTCTTATCCTTTTATTTTGTTATCCTTGATTACCACCATCCTACCTAAGTGCACATTTCCATCTCTTTATTTCTCATCTATATTTCCCTTCTCCTCCCCTCTTTATTCCTTTTTTCTCGTCCTACTCTAAAGGTTACTCATGCTATGTCATTGCCAACATCTCTTTGATTAGTTACAAACAAGCTCTTACTTTTGACATTTTATGGTGAATAATTACTAAATGCTTATTTGTACACCAGATCATGTACTGAGTTTTATTGTTCTATGCTTGTGAAAAAGCTTAATTCACATATCTTGAAATTAAAAAGGGGCCTTCATCAGTGACGAAGAACTTTAGAGAGTCAGCTAGTCAAGAGTAAGGAATTGGTGGCATAAAGGTATGAATGCTCAACAGTGACAGAGCAGAAAGCACGGCGCATACAACATGGGAAGGAGGTTAGGGCGGGAGACAATAGTTACAGAAGGGAGTTCACAAAGACGTTCTGACAGACTGAAGAACAATAGAGAAAGTCATTGTGATGAAGGAACATTCTTTCCGGCCCACCCTTGCCTATTTCATTGAACCCTATGAATTGGAAGATGTACAGAGAATCTAAAGGTAGATAAGCTGTGACACTAAAACTCAGAGACCAAGATTGCAAGAAGATAGTTAAACTTTCAGGCATGAATTAGAGAGCAAACGCCTGGTGCAGATGAAGTTAAAAAATATTAGTTTTGAGTTCCTTGTGTTGCTAATCTGTTTAATTGCGTTTGCTGGGGTCTAGGTCTCTTTTGAAACACTTTTGTTTGTGACATCAGGGGAGGCAATGGCTTTAACATAACAATAGGGTGCCCCCGCACCCTTACACTTTGCACCAGGGAGAAACACCGCAAATGCATTTTGATCCATTTACTTTTCCAAATATTTCAAATATTTATTTTTTGTTTTCTTTTGTGCATTGCCTCTTTTTTAGAGTAAATCATAAGGTTGTGAAGAAATGTTTCAGATACAGTGTCAGCTTGGTTTAATTTATGAGATGCATATTTTGCAAACCATATCTATTGAATACAAAGTACTAAATTAGCACGTAAAATATAATTAATCACAGAGCATTGTCCCTAGGTCTTAAACTGGAGAAAGAGTAGATATTGCTAGTCGCACCATCTGCCTGTCCTCGAACCCTGGGTTCAAATCCTTGCCCCTGTAACCGCCCACCGACTTATCCAGGTTGTGTGATAATAGGCAACAGATTTTCCTTCGCTCCTTCGCAGTGCCTCATTTCCCTTGATAAACTTTGGAACCCCTTCATTTGACATTGGGTGCTCCCTAAAAAAAAAAAAACAACTCGCGAGTGTATATATGGTTCAAATAGATTAATATGTTGCTCCTTATATAACAACAATAGTAACCACATGTATGTAGCAGTTTAAAAAGGAAATTGTCTCTTAGCTCACTTATTAAAATGTTGCCAGGAAAATTGGGAAGAGGAATTTGTGAACCTGTCAACATTCATATTTAGAAACCATTCATTTTAATAAACATCACTCGATGCAGGAATGTAATCTAATGTGCTTAATTGAAAGATTATTAAATGTTCTTTCTGTTTTAAAGAGGATTCTCCTATAAGACTGCCTATGATGCGTGATTTATTTGCCAGTTATTCTGATGGTGTTAGGACCACCCGAGACCCTGATTCCTTCCACTCAGCCTCGCCTCTCCCTATAAATGGACCGTCTTCACTTTTCCACAGTGTTGCGCGGTGTCTCCTCCTCCTCAGTGAATTCTTAGCCCCCTTCAAACGCTAGAAAAGAGATGCCACCTTGGCTGTCGTTAGCAGTGGCCGAGCAGGGGATGAGTGATTCATCGGCTCCGATACCCAGGTATTTATAGGCACACATAAATAAACGGTTTCCTCATTCAAATGTCGAGCAACGTGCGGGTTTTGGTGCTTTTTGTAAGAAAGTGCGCGTGCAGCAGTGTTTCCTGGTCACTTGTCCACAGTACATATCAGCAGGGTTCACCTCTCGAAATTCACCAAGAGACAATTGCGCGGGATGCAGTAATTCCTTCCAAATTCTTGTTCCACTAGGATAAAAAAAAAAAGACCCGTATCGCCTCTTCGACATCTGCAGTAAAATTTTCTCCGCCAGATAAAATGACCGACCATCTCTTTTAAATTGTGCTTGCACGTAAGTTACATGAGTAAGTAGTACATGAACTGAGCTCCGTAATATTAGTAAAGCGTGATCTGTTCGCGTCCAGCAGTGCTCTGGTGTGCTCACAGACGCAGAATCGAATGCTTCATACTCTGAATGTGTTTGCGTCCCATGTGCATTGCATGTTTGCATTGACATTTATTACGTGCTGTTCAAGTTTTTCCTTCTGTAAAGTTCGGCTTCGCAAGGTCACATTGTGCTGCAGCATACAGTATCAGCTACATGTATAGGAAAGAAACGTTACATTGTATTTATCATTGCATATGTGACTGCGGAGGGTAGCGGCTCACTCCTCAGCAAAGAGCAGAGCCCCTCCCCTGCCCCTGTGTGGTCCTGGCTGTGACTGACCTTCAGTGCCCTGCCCTCCACCGCCTGTGCTGTCCACTGCCAGGGGAGTCCCTACCGTCCTCCAATGCCCCGCAGACCAGGGCAGGAAGACTGCAGCCATCACACGACACATGACATACCTGACGCATCATGTCTGACCCACGGGACATCCTGCAACGAAAAGTCCTGACCTACAGTGGAGCTAAGTGGCTGTAGCTTCTTCACCTTGGATGAACATGGGAAACTTTGCCCAACTTGCTGAGGTGAAATAGTTCTAGGGGTGGGCAAAGAATTCCACTCCGCTGGCGAAGTTCGCAGAGTTTTGCCCACTCCTCATGGAGTTCAGAAAAACTCCCCGAAGTGACGCGGAACCGGAGCTTTTCTCTCGTGCGACTCGCCAACTTTAAGTTGGCAAACGCTCGTGAGAAAAAATCATGCGCTAGACCACCTCCCAGTGGGATTTCTCAATGTGGGCGGTTGCAGCGTGTTCCGACCGCTCGCTTTGAGAAATCTGCCCCTCACATTGAGGAAGCTGCCGCTCGAGTACAATGTCTACTCGAGTGGCAGAAAGCAATAGAACACTCTGGCGCGTAGTGCCGCTCACACTGATTTTACAGCAAGGGACAAAATCCCGGCTCTAAAAATCAGTGCGAGCAGCAGAACTTAACAGACTCTGCCGCTGGCAGAACTCTGCGGAGCATTGCTGAGTTTTCCTGCACTTCGCAGAGTTCCACGGAGTAAAACTCTGCGAACTCCACCCAGGCCTAAATATTTCCCGACTTTGTGAGGAAAGAAAAAATCTTTGTTCACCCCGTCTTCCGAGACTTCTACACACTAGAAGTTAACAGTCAGGTTAACAGAGGTGTTTCAGCAGAACACCCCGCTCCTCCTCATACATGTTATGTTAAGTTTTTTATCTGCTACATGAGTACTGGTCCCCCCCCCGGATTGGATGCCACTATACACATTTCTTTGCACTTGTGCAAAATTGCACAGGGGGGGGGGGGGAATAGGTTCCTTATGCTTTACAACATCTGATCAGATATTTCTACTAATATCTATCGACCGAACCGAGAACTGGTCAAAGATATTTTCTGATGGAAATGTTTGAGAAGGTCTATGTATGATCGGCTTCTGTTGCAGGGCAGTTAGAGCTAGCCTCCAAATAATTTTGGGCGCCTTGCTCAGAGGAGGGAGCAGATATGTGAAGCTCTTCCTAACTGTAAGCCTGAGCTTTTTCTTAGTTGTAAGCCATAGACAAGAGAGGAAACAATAAGGTGAACAGATTCTCAGGAGCATCAAAACACTATGGGCTGGATTTACCACCCTGTCGTTGCTATGCTGCGTTGCGTGACAGGGAACAAGGAGGAAAGAGGATATGTACAGAGATATGGCACTCTCCTTCCCTCTCTGATGCACAATCAGATTGCCCAGTGCCATGCACACACCTTTGCACCATAGTGCAGAGGTATCTGCATGAGTGAGGCAAAGGTTTGTACTGCAAGGATACCCTTCCAGTACAAACACTACTCCTAGGCAAACTGTGCAACTTTCCCCACTTTGTATGTGTGCTGTACAGTGCAGCAGACATGCAAAGTCAGAAAGGAAAGGAGAAATTGAAGTATTTCTCCTTTTAACACCTGCTTCAAAGTGGTGTTATTTTTTGGTGCAAAATCCTGTCTACTATTATTAGTAGATAGGGTTTTGCATCAAAAAGTATGGGTGGTTGCATGGGAACACCTAAACACTCCACATTTAATGACCCTCTGGTGCAGAGTAAGACACACAGCGAACACAAGGAGATGATGGACGGAGCGCTGAAGCTTTTCAGACACTCACCCCCCAGTCACAGATCTGGGTTGAATCCATCATCATTCTTTAGCTCAATTCGCCACCCCAGTTCAGATCCAGCCAGTAAGGCACAACAGCGTTTTGCACTGCTTTGCGTTACTTTTAGGCAACTTTCCAAAGCAAAACAAGTTTTTTGCTCAAAAGTAAATCAGACAAAATAAGTTTTGCAGAGGTTTGCATCAATTTTTTGACACAACCCCAGTGCAAAAGATTTTTAAATCTTTGCCTATATATTTTTATAAACTAACCTAGATCCGGCAGGAGCATTAACAGCTGTAAATAGGAATAGGTCCTTTTTTTTTGTTTTTTATGAGAGCAAAGACAATTATATTTCTACATTCTTGGCCCTTGTCTAGCTCAAGGAGTTTTTATTTTCTTTCCCTGCTCTAACGCCCTCGCATATTATCTAACCAACTGCCAAAGTATCCATGTGGGAGTTAGTTGGAGCTGAAAATGGATATATTTTTGTTTCCAGTAGTTTACAACCGTGAAACTGGACAGATGTTAGTGATTTTCCATTTTCCCAAAACATTTCAAAATGGGCGCGAGATTTCCGATCTTAATGTGAAAACCCACATGCAGAAAACACGCGACCTACGCTTTTTAATCACAGTAGTTACAAGGATCACTTGACGTTTACAAGAAAAAAACTTTGCACTCATTGGGATGTTACCAATCACGCTCTGTTAAAGAAAGTATAATTTGTATTATCTCTAAGAATTAAAGAAAACAAGCAGGGGTCACTGATGGGACATTAACAGCCCCACCGGAAATGAACATCCTGTTTGAACTCTAAAGTTCAGACTGGTGACAATGATTTAGGACACACGCCATTGCCTCGGGCCGAAAAATGGGTGACCATTAGTCGACACTACCAGCCTTGTCCTGCTTGAGGTGAATATCAACCATTGCGTCTCTATCTACAGATCCTTTTAAATCCTGCTGAGTGTTTACCATCACCAAGTTACACTTCTTCCTTATGTCATGTGTGATTCGGTTCCCCCCCAAACCCTGCACCATAGCGCTGCAAATGATTTCTGTGTTTCACTCCTGCTGGGTGGAGCTGTCCCACAGACAGTGCTGAAATGCCTAATTCTTGAAAGAAACAATTTAAACTCCCACCGACGACGAGGGAAGCGTTAAACTTCAGTTGTTTCATAAACTGATTTATATTCCCTCACTGTATTTATCCAGAGCACTTGCCAGAAAGGAGTTAGCGGCAACAACGTCAGTAGCCGACTCACTTAACTTCACTAGTGCAGTATTACGCTGACATTTGCACAAACCTTTGCACGAATCAACAGATTCAGAATGTCGACTTTGCACTGAGCATTCAGTGGAAATGCATTTTTAACATTTGTAGGGTGAAGTAAATCTCGATTCAAAATTATTCCGGTTTTATTGCAAACTATGAAACACTCAGAATGTGTATACAATTAGACCAGGTCCAGAGTACACTATGTAACCCAGAAAGGTTTGTGTAAAATTGCACCAGAACCAGGGCATTGTAATTAATCTGGAAATGTTGGTATAAAATGCAAATTGGGGTGTGCACTGCTTCAAAATCTTTGCCCTACAATTTTATGAAGGCTTTTTTAAATCACCCCTTGGGTGGATGGCAAACACTGAAAATGGAAAAAAACAAAAAATAAAGAAGAAATCTTGCACCAAGGATCTGATCAAGATTTTGGTGGACGGTTTAATGGCCGATGGAGTGTTTACTCAGTCACCCTGACAGGCATCCTGTCCACCAAATATAAAGATGGAGTGATGCTCCCACTGAAGGCTTCTGATCTTCCTTTCTCAGGCAGAGTGGTCTACACAAGTTGGGCACGATTCACAAAGGTAAACTGAGACGAAAGTCTAACTTTACGACCTTCGGTATTCACAAAGGGCATTTACGAGTGGTAAAGTTAGACTTTTGTCTCAGTTAAACTTAAGTTTTAGTCTTAAATTTAACTGAGACAAAAATTTCTGGTCTCAGTTAAACTTAAGACCAAAACTTAAGTTTAACTGAGAAAAAAGTCTAACTTTACTACTTGTAAATGCCCTTTGTGAATGCCGAAAGTCGTAAAGTTAGACTTTCGTCTCAGTTTACCTTTGTGAATCGGGCCCGTTGACATTGATGATTCTAATCTTGCTACTTACCCGTGAAAACCAGAAAAAAAGATGTAGACAATGATAGTGTATATTATTTTTAAGTTATATATAAACTCAAAAAGATTTAGGCCAGATTTAGAGTTCGGTGAACAGGTTAGTCCATCAGAAACGTGATGTATATCCTTTCCACCTTATTACAAGTGCAACGTATCCTGTGGCACTTGTAACAAGGCAGATTGAATATCCGTCACGTTTGTGATGGAGTACTTGGTCTGCCAAGCTCTAATTGTGTCTGGGTCTTTATTTGTGCTAATAAAGTTAAACTGCTCTTCAATGTATTTTTAATGTTAGTGATTCAATTGAGGGTCCTTGCACATGCTATCATTCGTATTAATCTATAAACTTTTGAAAAAGATTAATACTGAGTGAAGTGAGGTTAATTGCAGTTTCACAATTCAGGGCTGCAATAATGTCTGTGAGCTGTCCAACCTAGGGTTGATCCTGTCCCAGCGACCATCGTACTATGCCTTAGCATCAGTCTATGAGTTGACTGCTAAAACAGTTATATGTCAATATCATAAAATTAAAACTATTTTCACCTTGTTATAGAGTTTATTGACCAAAATATGATTGAAACATTGAAGGTGTGGCAATTGAACATACACACATTTACAACAAATCATTTGGAATTAAAGGATGAATTCCAGTGCTATATTTTTATGACTGAAAACATAATTTTAAAATATTATCTGATAGGCAATATGCAGGTGTGATTCAAAGACATCTGTGTTAGCTGATTGGCTGCCACTCCCCCAATGCCACTTTTAGAGTTGTTTCTAAAAGCTAGATGCACAGTGGTGGTGCAGCACTCTCTCTAGTTTATTACATACTATCTATAATTGTATTTTCCCAAAAGAAAGTGAGACTTTTGTGACACAGCAGTAACAGTCTGGCCAACAGACACTGGACACGTTGTGGTGCTTTTGAGAGACATAAATACAACATTATAGCTCAGCTTCTATAAAGAAGAGGCCATGTATGCATTGGGGTGGGCCTAACTCACGAAATTTCACTTCACAGCATTCTGTGAAGTTACATAAAAACTCTATGAGATTCCGCGGAGATCTGCCGAGTGGAAATATGCATGTCATGCTGCAATTTAGTGCTGGTAGTGCATTCTGTACTGAAAAAGCAGCGCAAATGGCACTACACGGAGCGCAAGAGTTCTCAATCATTCAAGTTTATTTTGCTGCCCCTCAAGTAGAAAATCTACTTGAGAAGCGGCCCTCTGTACGTTCCTGAGACTGACCGCATTTCAAAATCTCACCGGAAGTTCTCCCAGCGACCAGAAATCATGCTAGTGGATACCAAATCTCGCTTGAGCTCACCAGCTCACATTTCTGGAGCTTTTGGCGAGAAAATATTCTGCCACAAGGCGATTGGTCGAATTTGGCCGGAACTCTGCATTACAAGAGTAACGTGGAGTCACCGAATTCCGCTAATTACCCAAGCAGAATGAAAGTTTCCACCCAGTCCTAGTATGCATGTTTGTTGTTTTAAACAAAATGGGTACTCCCTGAAATTTTAAAGAAATAAGTGAACCACTACTATGTAAGATAACAATGTGTCAAAGAAGAGTGCTACTTAATAGACAAAGTTGGAAAACTCCATTATATCTCCCCTTTACCATTCTTTAGCTTTTAGTTTGCAACAAAAAAATGTTTGTATGAACAATAAGCTAAAAAGTTGAAAAAATATAGAATTCCACAAGGTATGCACTTTCCATTACCACAACTGGAACATTGCAGCCCTTGTATCATGGATTCATATGTTGAAACTTCTACTATGACAATTTACTTATTTTATATTTTATGATATCAAGAAAATATTTTGTGTTTCGTGAATGAGATCATAGTGAGTAGAGCTTACATTACTATGAGTAAAGTGGTAAATGAGGGTGTAACATAGGAAAGGCTGTGAAATGTGCTCACAATGTGATGTTCCCCTTGTTTGAATGGGTTTCTAATATGAGTTGCATTAATGAAAATCGTGTAAAAGAGTGAGGAAATAGAGGATTATGATTAGGTTATGGATGTAGTGTATTGTAACATATCATTTAGCACACTTGTGTGAATGGGTTGTAGTTAGTGGAGCGATTGGGGTTATGGAAGGGGAACTAGAGTGCAGAGAGACTGAACCTTTTAGTGATAGAGACCTAGTGTTTGAACTAACCAGTCTCCACTCCACCTGGAACTCCCATAATGCCTTCTGTGTGGGGTATGGACAAAACCTTCTCCCAGGGGGTAAGCATAAGGGGCATGGAAGAACCACCACCATTTGCCATGGCATCTTGGGGGAACCTGGAAGTGAGGGAATGACTCTTCCCTGCAGGTCGTTTCACTGCTTGTAAATGTCCTCCTATGAGTGTCTGGTTTTGGAGACAGCATTCAACTTATCCGCAATCATGCCACATATTTCCCTTCTCTAGCCCGTGGTTGATGTCTGGACCAGAGCTCCAAACAAATGTGGCTCAACCTTAATTATCTCATCCACCATATAAGTTAATTCATTTTCAGAAAATCTGGATGCTCTTCTTCCAGCCATCTTTATAAATTTGTAGTGAGGAGCTGTGAAGCTTAGTAAGTGGTTTGTGTGGCTTGAGGAGTGTCTTCTGTAGTGGGAGCTGCAGGTCTGTTTACTCCAAATTCTTTCACATTTAGGAACAGAATAAGATCATTCAGATTGGGTGATATGGGTCCCATATAAATGATAAAAGCTAACAAAGATTAGTGTATAGAAATCCCAGAGTTGAAAGATTAGTGACTCTGGCTTTGATGCTGATGGGACCACTGCTCTAGATAGAAATTTTTGCAAATGCCCCAATTTGATGATGCAGTACAAGGCAAGAGGGCCCCATGTTTTCTTATTTGTTTTCCTGCCACACTTTCCCAGATATTTAACTGCAGAGTTCTGCTGCTTTCTTTTTTCCTCAGTTCTATGTTAGAATATTGATTGCAAAAATATAATCTGACTTTTTTATCATGATCTATATATTCTTTGAAATAATTGTCATTAATTGAGTGTAGAATTTTTATTGGTAACTCTAGTGTGGCTATATTTATGAAAACTATATTTAGGACAGAATATTTTTGTAAGACGTTGTAAAAACGTGGGTTGTTGGTGGACTGGGGTGTGAGTCTTGTCAGGGAAAGGCACGAGCAAACCCCAAATTAACCTGTGCTTAACCCCCTGGTAGCTTGGCACAGAGCAGTCAGGCTTCACTTAGGGGCAATGTGTAAAGTATTTGTGCAACACTACAAGCAGTAAAACACTGAAACCACCACACCAGGTTAGAACAATAGATTAAAATGTAATAAATAAAACCAGACCAAAATTACAACAACCCAATCAGTAGAATCGTAGATATGATTTTTTAAAGAATAAACTGTAAAATAGTGCCTTGTGAAAGGCAGCGAGTCTTCTAAGACCCTCAATGCTGCCTGGTGCAGGGTTCCACCTCTAATTCACTTTGGGTTCGCTATCAAAATAATGAGGCAAGCGCTGGAAACTGGAAGAGAAGAAAATGGTTTATTTCTCATGAGGAGATCACGTCAACTGAGACACCGGGATGTCTGAGGGAAGTGTTCTGCTGACAACTCCCTTGGCTCTTCCTTTTATACAGGTTTGACACAATGCATTTGTTTGATCAACATGGTTACAAAAGCTTGGGGTCCCCGCCCCGGGCAGGTTGTCACACAAGCCCAACAGTAATTCTCTTCCCACCCAGGTCAAACAGACAATCTTATCTTGCAGCTGGACCTTGCTTCAGGGTCTAAAACATGTGAGACCGGTCAGATCTAAGAGTCCGTTCTGTTGATAAAAACAGGTCCCATTGTTGGTAACAACAAGTCTTGCTGTTTGCAGTGCAATAAATCATTTTGCAAGAGTTTTTTGGGTGTTTGGAACCTGTTTGTGTAACTAGGTGTAGTGAAGGGTAGAGCGTCCAAAGGCTTGTCTGAAAACAGGGATGAGAGGAAAACGAGTTTGTGGCAGCAAGTGGCGCTGAGGTTTGTTGTGGCAATAGAGTTTATAGCCCCCAGCACACATACCAGGTCGGTCAGAGGGTCAGAGGGATGCTAGTAAGGGCAGGGTGAAACAAAGGTGACCAACAGAGTACAAAATGGCTGTGATAGATTAAAATGACTGCAACTTATGTGCACATAGAATTCCACCAGACAAGATGACGCAGGTAATGTTCATGATTATTGTTTTGCTTTTAACAGTGGCCCCTTTGAACATAACTAGCCAGCTTGTCAGTCTATTTCGATCTCCATAATCCCGTATCTCTTGATCATACATTACTCTCATTTTTGTTAGCTGAGTGTCCATAGTCTTAGGGTGCAAGGTAGTTATGCAAAGAGAACACAAAGGTGGTATACAGTGTATACCCAAACAACAACCACATATTGTCAATACTGGGACCAAGAGAATCATTGATATTTTCCAACCCCACTCCTTCAAGATGCCCCAAAGCCAACTTCCAATTGTCCAAGTCTCTGATCCTTGATGAATTTCTGAAGATAGTCTATGGAGATGTTCGATTGCTTCATAGACAGAAGGTGAATTATCAGGAATGTATACACAGCAGCTGGCACCGATGATGCGGCATGCTCCTCCACGGTCCGCTAGTACCACGTCCAGGACCATGCGATTTTGCAGGGTAACCAGACGGACCGCTTGGAGCTCAGCCGTGTTGTTGGTGAGGATGCCAGCAGTGACGTTCAGGGCGGTCTCTACCGCTTGGGACAGATGTCTGATAGCTCGGCTGTTTGCCATCGGACCCCATAGCGGGACGAGCCCTTTGCTGCGTCGAGGAACTGTGATGAGGCAGAGTCTGCTTGATCAATGTCTTTAGAACGCTTTTCTCGATGATGCTCTGCAGGGGCTGTGTAGGTTGGTGGCAAAACAAAGGCGATGTAGCATGTGCCCCCCAGTTTCTTGGGAGCCAGGTGTAGGCTTTGGTTCCACAAACAAAGTACATATTGGGTGATGCAACAAGCGCTGGGGGTTGGAAGTTCAAAGTCCTTACAATGCTACAGGTGCTGTGACCCACATTCTTAGTCCCACGGCCTTCAATGCATACAAGGCCAGAGACGTTCACCACAGATAGGGCCACAGTCAGTGTTGCAGCCGTTCTTTTCTTCAGGTACGAAAATGTGGCTCTGTTAGGATTATTGAACACTTGCATTTCCACTCGTTCTTTGGCGGGGACATCAATCTGGAATGTCGCATTGAAGGTGTGAGGGCAGAAGGGGGCGGCTGTCGTTCCTGTTTTGTTTCGCCAGAACTCGTTGTAGAACTGGGCGATTGTTCCGTCGGAAGTGGCATTGTCTTTGTAACTTTCTTGTAGGAGCATCATCCAGGCAAGGCAAGATCCGTGAATAGAAAAGGGCGAAGGGATGAAAGGGATGGAATGTTCAGTGGCATGTGGTAACAGCCCACAGACCCAACAGTTGGTAGCATTGGTGGCAAGATTGTGTTGGTGCAACATCTGCACGAAATAATTATTCCAGAATTCTTTGCGTCGTTCTCGTAGATGTGGCGGTTGTGATACCAGGTAGTGTTCTTTCTTGGTGGTTGGTTGCATGGTGGGTGACAATGTTCTGTATGCAGGTGCATTCTCTTCAATGATCCAGAGTGCGACCATTAGCAGGAGACAGGTGAGAAATGCGGCTACAAGTGCAATTGTCTTTGTGCTGTGCAGGTTAGCAGTCTTGGTGTCTTTGCAGTGGTTTTGCAGGTGTTCAGTTTCTTCCATCATCTTCGAGGAGCTCAACAACTGTTAGGACCACAGACTTTTGTCTGGCGCTTTCCTGGTAGCGTTGTTTGACTGTGCTACCGATCTGAGACCTTGACTCAGTTAGTGGCCTGGTCGTTGGAGCTCCCTCCTTTCGTCGATCTTAGGTTGTACCCTTTCCTGGATGGCACCGTAGGGTCGGGAAATTCTGATAGTTCGAGGGTGTCTTCTTGTGGGTAGCAACTCAGAGCGGGTCGGTCTCTCGCAAGTACTTCCTCTTGCACCTCCACCCCTTCACAGGTTGCCAGGGTTGGAGGGACTCGTTTGCAGTGATGGGCATGCAGCCAGTTTCGTTTTCCTTGCACTCGGAGGGCAGTTCGGGTGGTGATCAGGACTTGCCAGGGGCCCGTCCACCTAGGCTCCAGATTCTTCGTTCTTTGGAAGTTGCGAATTAATATATGGTCGCCTGGCTTTATTTCATGTCCCGGGCCCCTGGATACGTCAGGCAAGGCTTGCTGCACCTGTTGGTGGATAATTGTTAGCTCGTTTGTCAATTTATGCAAGTAATCCGACATTAATATGTTCGGGACATCGTTAATGGAGGTGGGTCTTGGTGCCGCCCAAATGCTCATAGGCCTGCCGAAGACCACCTCATACGGGGTCAGTCGGTGTTTGGTTGGGGTGGAGCGCATCGATAACAATGCCAATGGGAGGGCGTCGGGCCATTTCAACCCGGTCGTGGCAACTATTTTGGCTAGTTTTAGTTTCAACGTTGCATTGTGTCTCTCTACCTGGCCCGCTGATTGGGGGTGGAAGACGGCATGGAACTTTTGTTTTACCCCCAACCCTCTCAGTATGTTCTGTATCACCTCGGCTACGAAGTGGGGGCCGTTGTCGCTCCATAAAATTCTGCAAAGGCCATATCGGGGGAAGAATTCTTTCAGCAATACTTTTGCAGTGGCTAAGGCGGTATTGTCGCGGGTGGGATAGGCCTCCACCCATTTGCTAAAAGCGCACACAACCACCAGGACATATTTTAGACCAAGGCATCTCTCTAGTTGAATGTAATCCATTTGAAGGATTTCAAAGGGGTGGTCAGGGACTCCAAACCCTCCCCGTGGTACTACTGTCCCCTTCCCTGGGTTGTGTTGTAGGCAGACTATACATTGTTGTACTAGGCGTTTTGCAGATTCTGCTATCTTGACATTATGCCATACTCTGGTGATTAGTTCAATCATGGGGGTGGAGCCTATGTGTGCTGGTAAATGTGCCATGGTCAATATGGGGATGAGGTAGGCATTGGGTAACAGCCATTTATTTCCGTCTTTAGTTCTCCAGCAATCTTCCTCGTCTTTTAGTCCCACCTTTTCCCACTCTGTCAATTTGTCTTGTGTGCCTGTAGTCTGTATGTCCCTTACAGTGGTCCTAGCGTCAGTCCATCGTTCAGCTTGTGACCTGGTCACATACATTCGTGTCGTAGTTCTGTCTCCTGCCGTGGCTCGGGCAGTAACGTCTGCTAGTGCATTTCCCTGTCCAATGAGATCAGTCACTTTCCTATGTGCTTGGCATTTTATCACTGCTAACTTCTTGGGGAGGAGGACTGCTTGCGTCAAGGCGGAGACTAAATCTCCATGCAGGATGGGTGTACCGTGTGAAGTCAGGAACCCTCTTTCTTTCCATAAGATCCCAAAATGGTGAACCACCCCGAAGGCATATTGGCTGTCGGTGTATATGTTAACTGTCGTGTCAGTCGCTAAGATACATGCTCGTGTGAGGGCAATGAGTTCTGCAGCCTGGGCTGAACGTTGGGGAATACGGGCTGTTTCCAGAACGGTTCGGGCTGTGGTGACAGCGTATGCAGCTGAGGTGGTGCCGTCGGGGAGTTTGATGCACGAACCATCCACCCATAGTTCTCCATCTGGTTCTAGAAAGGCGGTGTCTCTGAGATCTATTCTACTCTTTGTTTGTTCATCGGTTAGTGTCACACAGTCGTGTAGTGGAGTCACGCTAGGATCATTTTCGGGTAGGGGTAACAGTGTGGCTGGATTGAGGGTGGTGCATCGCTTTAGGGTAATGTGCGGTGCTAGCAGGGTCAACTCATATCCTGTCAGTCGGGCGCTAGTCAAGTGTTGGGTTTTGGTCTGGTTTAGTAGTGTGTCGACTGCATGGGGTACTAAAACAGTGACTGGATTGGAGAGTACTATTCCTTCGCTCTGGCGTATCGATACTGCTGCAGCTGCCACAGCGCGCAGGCACGCTGGCAGTGCTCTGGCTACTGGATCGAGGGTGGCAGAGAAATATGCACAAGGGCGTTGTTTTTGACCAATTGATTGTGTTAGGACAGACAATGCACATCCTTCCTCTCGTGCGTGTAGAGGAAGAATGGTTTGGAGTAATCCGGGGTTCCTAGGACAGGTGCTGAACAAAGGGCATTGCGTAGTTCTTTAAAGGCTGACTGGCATTCGGGGGTCCAGGGGAGAGGTGAGGGGATGTCTTTAGCTAGGAGGGAGAGAAGGGGTTTGACAATGAGGCTAAAGTTCGGTAACCACTGTCGGCAAAATGAGGTGAGACCTATCAAAGAGCGGACTTGTTTCTGATCTTTGGGGACAGGGGTGTCTAGAATTGTCTGGATCCTGTCAGGCGTGAGTTTCCTCCCTTCTTTGGATAAAAGGTGACCCAAATAGGTCACTTGTGATTTACAGAACTGCAATTTCTTTCGGGAGACCTTGTGACCATTCTCAGCAAGAAAATGGAGTAGTTTGATGGTGGCTGTGACGGCTATTGGTATGGTGTTCGCTGCTAGAAGGATGTCGTCTACATATTGTATTAGTGCAACTCCATCTGGCAATTGTATGGCGTCCAACTGTCTTTTAAGCGCCTGGCTATAGATGCTTGGGCTCTCAGTGTACCCCTGAGGTGCTCTGCAAAATCTGTACGAACAGGAGTTTAGGGTGAATCCAAATAGATAGCGGCTGTCCTTGTGTATAGGTATGGAAAAGAATGCGTTTTTGAGGTCAATTACAGTGAAGGTGGTGGCAGTGGAGGGGATTAAGGTCAAAATTGTCATGATGTCGGAAACTACTGGGTATTGTGGCACTACGATTTTGTTTATCTCCCGCAGGTCAATGATGAAGCGGTAGGCTTTTCCGTCTCCCTCTCCCTGTCTCTTTACAATTGGTAGTATGGGACTATTACAAACGTTGCTCACTACTTCCTCTACCACCCTTGCCTCTACCAAAGAGTGTATGATCTCTGTCAGTGCCTTCTCACCCTCTGGCGATATTTTGTACTGCGGTACTTTCGGTAGGGTTGCGTACTGTCGTATTGTTATGTGTACTGGGTCAATCATCATTCGTCCTACGTCTGAATCAGCCCTAGCCCATAAGTGTGATGGCAAAGTGTCCAGTAGGGATGCGTCAGCCTCGGAGATGGGAAACATGTGCTGATTAGGGTTCTCTCTATGGCGCTGGGGGTTGTCATACAGGACGACACGCACTCCGTCTGGTGAGCATCTGATAGTCGCATGGAAGTGTTTCAAAAGGTCGAGACCCATAATGGCGTCTGGGGTGTTGGTAGAGAGGAGGAATGTCATTTCGATGCTATTGTTTTCAAGGTTAAAAGGGATCGGTCGGGACAAAGGGTTGGTGGAGGGCGTACCGTCAAATCCTATTGAGGTCACATGTGAGCCTGACAAGGGTGCCCTTGGAATCAGTCGTTTGGATAGTGCACTACGTGTTGCTCCCGTGTCTACCAGAAATGGCGACTTTGTGCCCAGGACCTCAGCGGTAACATAAGGGCCTTGCTGATCAACATAGAGCTCGACTGGATCCCTCCCTTGCCTCTGGCTGTCCTATGCAAAGTTGTACGTATTGTCATAATCTGTCTGTTGGTACTGATTCTGTTTGGGATGGTCAAATGTGTTCACTCTTCCTGGCCTTTCCTCGCTTGCTTCACTCGCGTACCCTCTCCCACGTCCTCTTCCTCTCTGTCCACTTGCTATTTCCCTCGCCCCTCTGCCCCTACCAGCTCCTAACAAAGCCGGGCATTGGGTTTTCCAGTGTCCATATTCTTTGCAAAATGCACATTGATCCTGTCCTAGGTCTTGGCGTCCGACATATGATGTCGATGAATTGTTTCTAGGTGGCTGTACTCTAGGGGTATTCTGCTGGTATCCTCCCCTATATTGCTCCCTTCCTGTATTCGCCCCCTGGAGTTGTGCTACCATTACCCTCTCCTTCAAGTCCTTCTTTTTCCTTTCTGTAGCCCTGTCATTTTCGTTTTTCTGATGCTCATAGTACTGGGCCATTTGGAGAATGGCCGCCGGTTTAGATGCTGCCCAACTACTTTCGCTGGCTTGTAATTTCTGGGATACATCTGGTAGTAGTCCTTTGACTTAGTTCTGCACAAATAAGTGGTGTCCAGTTGCGGTGGACATGTCTTGTCCACTGTAATCGGAGAACACCGTTTCAAATCTGGAGAAATACTCTGAGACATCCTCTTGTGGTTTCTGGCGGCACGCGGTTACTATGGACCAGTCTATCTTTTTCTCTGGGATCAGCGTTTTCACTTTCTGCACTATTTTGTCAGGGAGGTCCAATATTGCTTTAACCGGTTTTTGACCAGGGTTCCGCTGTTTATCTAGTGTGTTAAGTTGTTCCCAGGTATGACCAAGCAGTTCGGTATGGTCTATTTTCCTAATCTGTTTCCACACATCTGCTGGCAAACATAACCCGAAGAACAAGTCTATGTCGGCAAGTGACATTATTGTTGATCCCAGAGCGGTACCTAGCTCGGTGTAAAAGGCGGTGGGGTTCTTTCGCAAATCCGGTAAAGATTTACGGAACGTCAAAATGTCCTGTCTGTCCCATGGTTGATACACCCAATTGTAGACCACCCTTCCTCTAGCATCTTGATGGTTCATATCGTCATGAGTCCCTTGTCCTCTAGGAGGTACCCAATAAGGGGCAGCTTCTTTTATCGGCATCATGCTATCTGGTTTTTCCACCGGGGGTCCTGCTATCTTAGATGTCCTGTCCTTATCTATCCGTCCTTGTTCCACGAGGTGACGGAATACCTCCAGTGTGGATGAAAAGAGTTCTGTAACATCGTTGTCGCCTTCATCTCCGGTGTCTACCTTCCTATAGAGAGCCACTAGTCGCTCGGGCCCTACATCTTGGTACTTCTCTTCATATGCAGTAAGAGTGTGGTAACAGAGACGTACAATAAAGTATTGTTTGCGGTTTTCAACATAGGAGTTGCATATGTCAGTTACATGCTCTTCTGTCTCCTTCCTATCTATGAGGGATTTAACTACTTTATCAATGCCTGCTCGCTCATTTTTACTTAATCGCGGGACCCTGGGCGCTCCTGTTTCTTTTGATCCTACCTCTACTACTGTATCCTTTGATGAGGCATTTGGTGTGGGTGACTCAGTGGGAGCAGAGGCGGTGGAGACTGAGGCGATCGTGCCATCTCCGGCTATACTTTGGTGGTCCTGTCGTTGTACTACGGGATGAGTAGGGGCGTAAGGGGGTGGCATGTATATGATTGGGGGACCTAACAATAAATCATCATCTACCCTTTGTTTTGCTGGTAACTTGGGGTAAAGAGTCGAGGGCGTTCTAACAGGGCATTGATCTGATATTTTTGATTCCTGTTCCTTTTTATCGATTTCCTTTTCTTTTAGTTTTTCTTCTAATCTTTTACAGGCTTGGTAAGCTGATTTTCGCGTTTCTTTATCTTGTCTAGCTTCGTCCCTTTTCTTTCTTTGAGCTGCCTCTTTTCGCCATAAGCCAAAACTGTCAAACATGGCTGGTCTAGTTTTCTTTTTGTGGAGAGCTAATTCTAACGTTTCTATTTTAGCGGGATCGAAAGATCCCGTCAGTGGCCACTGATTTACCCGGTCCTTCCTAGTGTATTTATGCCATAGTTTGCTATAAGCTACGCTGGCTAATCCATACTTTACGTATATGTCCTTGTTAGGGGTGCCTTCCGGCGGTGCCGGCTGACTGACCTCTAACGAACGGTCTGGTCCAAAACAATTACAATCAAACAATCTAGAGAAAACAGGCATGACGTATTTATCGGTCAAAATGAATATCTCAATCAATCAATTTAGACAAAAAGTCTGCACTACCTGTCCTTCGCTGCCTGCAAAGAGAGAGAATATTCCTATTCTTTGTTGTTTGCAAGCAGGGAAATGTCGCAAATAACTCAATATCAAAAAGGAATACTAGTATTTCAATCAAACTATTCAATCAATCAATCAATTTAAGTCGTTTTTTCACGACCTTACCCGGACCGTATGGACAGTTCTTCGTTTTCCCCTTCCAGCGCCTGGTTGTCCTCTCACTCCAACAATCAATGCGGCGTTCCTCTAAGGTCCCAGTCAGGACCGCAGGTCACTCGAGAGAGGTCCGTTCGGAACCGGTGAAGTTCAGTCGATCGGCAGCCAGACAAGGGTCTTCTCAGGCAGGTATACCCCAATCGTTTAGTTGTTCACTCTGTCGTTAGGACCTCTCTACCGGACCCACGCGTCGCTGATGGGCCCCTACGCTTGGGCGCCAATTTGTGAAAGGCAGCGAGTCTTCTAAGACCCTCAATGCTGCCTGGTGCAGGGTTCCACCTCTAATTCACTTTGGGTTCGCTATCAAAATAATGAGGCAAGCGCTGGAAACTGGAAGAGAAGAAAATGGTTTATTTCTCATGAGGAGATCACGTCAACTGAGACACCGGGATGTCTGAGGGAAGTGTTCTGCTGACAACTCCCTTGGCTCTTCCTTTTATACAGGTTTGACACAATGCATTTGTTTGATCAACATGGTTACAAAAGCTTGGGGTCCCCGCCCCGGGCAGGTTGTCACACAAGCCCAACAGTAATTCTCTTCCCACCCAGGTCAAACAGACAATCTTATCTTGCAGCTGGACCTTGCTTCAGGGTCTAAAACATGTGAGACCGGTCAGATCTAAGAGTCCGTTCTGTTGATAAAAACAGGTCCCATTGTTGGTAACAACAAGTCTTGCTGTTTGCAGTGCAATAAATCATTTTGCAAGAGTCTTTTTGGTGTTTGGAACCTGTTTGTGTAACTAGGTGTAGTGAAGGGTAGAGCGTCCAAAGGCTTGTCTGAAAACAGGGATGAGAGGAAAAACGAGTTTGTGGCAGCAAGTGGCGCTGAGGTTTGTTGTGGCAATAGAGTTTATAGCCCCCAGGACACATACCAGGTCGGTCAGAGGGTCAGAGGGATGCTAGTAAGGGCAGGGTGAAACAAAGGTGACCAACAGAGTACAAAATGGCTGTGATAGATTAAAATGACTGCAACT
Organism: Calotriton arnoldi; assembly: GCA_963921515.1. Lineage (NCBI taxonomy): Eukaryota > Metazoa > Chordata > Amphibia > Caudata > Salamandridae > Calotriton > Calotriton arnoldi. The sequence goes on from CAWUFW010000826.1 coordinate 3,124,897, forward strand.
TATGTGCACATAGAATTCCACCAGACAAGATGGCGCAGGTAATGTTCATGAGTATTGTTTTGCTTTTAACAGCCTAAAAGCACAAAGTGCCAATCGCAGCTATCTGGTCGCGCTAGACTGGGTCAAAGTCAAAAGTTGAGGCCAACCGCGATGGAGCACAGGTCGGACACAGTCCCAGGTTAGTCGGCTCAGGTTTTAACTTCTCATGTTTTGTGCCAAAAGTCATGTTTGTGTTGTAGTAAATGTTGAGGATCAAGGAGAGAATCCCAGACAGTTGGCCTGACACAAAGAGAAAGCCAGGCTTCACAGACAGGCGGGCTGGAGCTTTGTGTTGGGGGTCTCCCACGAGCTTGTGATGCTGCTGTAAAAAGAGATGGGCTGGTATAACTTGCGCTGGTTTCGGTGCGAGTGGTGTGGTCTTGGTGTGAACAGGCCCGTTCACAGTTGTAAAGATCCCAAAAGCTTGATGCAAGAGCCCATGAGCCACACCAAGGGTCCAGGACATGAAAGGCACCACTAATGGGTCAGGACTTCACTGCTTCTGGGTCCAGGAGCTGGTTGGGGAGCCTTTTATGTCCATGAGGCTCAGATGAGGAGGCCAGCAGACTAGCCCGTAGAGTTACATTGGGGTCCTGAGTTCAAGATGAAGTTGCAGGTCCAGTTCTTCTTCCCCAGGTGAGAGGGCAGCAGGCAGCAGGTCAACACAGCAGGGCAATAGTTCCTTTAGAGCAGCAGTCTAGCAGAGTGGTAGTACTTGTAGCAGCACAGCAGTTCTTCTTCCTGGCAGAGTATTCACAGGTCCAGAAGTGTACTGTACGCTTAAGTGTATTTATACACAGTTGTGCCTTTGAAGTGGGGAGACGCTTCTAGAGGTAGGCTTTTGAAGTGCACAGATGCCCTGCCTTCCTGGTCATGGCACCAAACTAACTACATGGGGTATGCAGCCCTGCTTTGTGTGAATGGAGCACAGTCTATTCAAGTGTAAGTAGGGCTGTGCCAAGCTCCTCCGTCCCATCCTACCATTGATGGCCCATCCCATTGCACCTTAGCTCCCCAATATGTGTTGGTGTCTAGGAGGAATAAACAAAGCCCAACTGTCTGCTACACCCAGTCATGTGACCAAGAGACAGGATGCAGGCACCAAATGGCTAAGTCCAGAGAAAGCCAACTTTTCAAAAGTGGCATTTTCAGAATTGCAATTTAAAATCCAGCTTCACCATAAGATAGGATTTTAAATTGTGATTCCAGAGACACCAAACATGATGCAGGTACCTATTCCCGTTTGGAAATTACACTTACAAAAATATAACAAGATAATTCCAATGGTATTCTATGGGAGAGGTAGGCCTTGCAATAGTCAAAAAGGAATGTAAGAGTTTTACTTAAGTTGGTGGCATAATTAGTGCTGAAGATCCTCAAGTAGCATTTAATTTACTGGCCCTGGGCACATGTAGTGCCACTTTACTAGGGACTTATAAGTACATTAAATATGCCAATTGGGTATAAGCCAATGGTACCATGTTTTAGAGGAGAGAGCACAAGCACTTTAGCACTGGTTGGCAGTGGTAAAGTGCACAGAGTCCTAAAGCAAACAAAAATGAATTCAGCAAAAAGTGGAGGGAAAAAGGCAAAAAGTTTGGGTATGACCCTGCAGAAAGGGCCAAATCCAACAGACACAATTTAGGATACTCCATTCTGGTACCATATATTTGCCTTCCTGCTCCAGAGGACAGAAGCTTCAGAGGCAAAGGATGTGACACCGTTCAAGTAGAAGAAGAAAAGGTGAGCCATGCTGTTATCTTACCCCCCCCCCCTCTCTTTGGCTGAGCCGTTTCTGGACTTGAAGAGCCATACTGGCCATGAGTACCTGTGTTATCTGCTGCAGTTTCTTTGGGTTGGATTCTACCTGTCATAACAGACATGTCATGACTGGAGATTGTCACTTTCTATGCTAACTACAACACATAATTGATACTGTCAGAAATTTCTCTGGGGCACTCAGATACAGTAGGGAGCAGGCACACCAAAAGTGACCATGATGGGTGTCCCTAACTACTGGTGCTCCAGGTACTAGGTATACTGTGGAATGTTGGACAAATTAAGGTTCTTGGAGTCCGCAGGATGATGTGGAGGAATTGTGAAAGTCTTGCTCAAGGAACGTAGAATAGAGCCAGTCTGCAAAATGTACGGCACAATTATCACATTTGCAATAAAGGTGTCACTGTTCAGCTAAAGTTGTGACTTCGATTCTTTAATACCCTCTTTATATCACTTTATATACAGACTAAACATTAAATTAAAATGCAGACATTAGTTAAAACTCACTACATTATTTATAATGCTCACATTAACATGGTAATGTAATAACAGAGGGTCTCATCCATCCTTGCACTTGATCAGTTTCTTCATGTAAGGAAGAACTTCTCTGAAAGTATATTCTTTGATATACAATACAGCACTTTCATATGCAAGCAGAAAAATAGAGGATTCCCACACAGCAATAGAGAAGCATATCGAAAAGTTTAAACTTTCACAATTGTCTTCTGGATCGTCGGATTGGATTTATAGAAAAAAGAGTTGCAGTGGTTACAACCCTCTAGACTCCGTCCGCAGATTGTGAGAGCAACTCCAGGTTCACCCGTCGATCAACAATTTAAGCAGATTATATCTGCTCCTCACTATGAGAGATCCTCATGTGCCCCACTACCTTCGCCTTCAGTGAATGTTCCCTCTCCCTTCATCCCTCTCCCCACGACTCCTACTAGGGTGGTGAGTGGGCACTTGCCCTCCATAGACCTGGTTATCTCAAGCCCGTCCTCTTCCGTCAGGAATATAGCTGTCCCCCATCTCAAGGAACATGTTACCCCCCCTAATGCTCCAACCTTGATACCTAATGGTCAAGGATCTCCGCTACTCCCAAGGGATCAACTCCCCCACCTGCAGCAACCCCCCATCACCTTGAACCCCAAGAGAGTACACCTAGGCCCCCTTTCTCCGCCTACTCCCAACACTCCCTTTTCCCCTCTCAGACCTTGCTACGCGCCTGGATGATATATCCCTTCAGCTGCACCTCCTTACTACTGAACTACATGACCTTAAAGCCCTCTCACATGATCTGTTCCCTGCGATCAGCTCCTTCCTTACCTCTGCGATCCTACCCAGAGCCTCCCCTAGTCAGAGTGAACGCATGGACAAGTCTCTAGCCTCCCTGTCCTGCAAACCATTCCTTTAGCTAACACGCCCTCACATCCCAGAAGATGTGAGTCCTACCAGGACCCCAATGATCTCAATATCCTGCCCAAATATTACTGTCCTAGCTCCACCCCCACTTTGACTCCGCCGCGCAAAATTCAAACCTTACACTCCAACCCATACAGCGATCCCCCTCACAATCCTAGAGTCATCAATAAGGACAATCTCTTGAGTGTGAAAGTCAAACAGTCTCCCTCCCACTCCAATCCACCACGACTCAAATGTGTTTTACTCAACTGTAGGTCTGCTAATAAACACGCCTCCGACATCTTTGATCTCATCCAGCACAATGATTTAGACATTATCATCCTTACTGAAACCTGGCTAAATCCTTCCTCCACCCCTATTCTTGACCTGCTAGTACCTCCTACTCACGACATAATTAGGCTTGACAGAGCCCGGAAGTTGGGGAGTGGCTTAGCGTGTATTCACAGGAACACTCTCTCGATTTCTCACTCAGATTCCTCCTCACCCTCCTCATGTGAATACCTTTGTCTCAGCATCTCTTCGAATAACCTGCCGGTTTGCAAACTCCACACTTTTTACCACCCCCCGGGAGAAAATCTCCCTTTCATCGAGCATCTAATGGAAGTCATCACTGGCAATGTCAACTCAGCCTTTTCCCAAATTTTCCTTGGTGATTTCAACCTCCACTGGTCCAACCCCAACGACCAAGCTGTTTCTTGCCTCAAAGCATTCCTGAATGATCATGAACTTACTCAGCACTGTGACCAACCAACTCACAATAAAGGAGAAACTTTAGACCTGATCATCGCGAATGCGCAGACCATCACATTAGAGAACATTACGCCTTGCGATTGGTCCGATCACCACTCCATCTTATTCTACATTAACAAGGAGGTATCGCTGAGGAAGGCACATCCAACGAAATCAAAGATCTGGAAAAGAGACCTCAGATCAATAAACTCAGATGATCTAGCAATCCATTTTAATTCAGCCCTCTCATCCCAAGCAGACTTGGTTGACGTCCAGTCACTCACGGATTCCTACAACTCGACCATCTCCAACATCTTGGATGACATCGCTCCGCTCCAACAAAGAAACTCCTCAACAAAAATATCTAAACCTTGGTTCAATGTCAATCTAAACACGGAGCGCCGCAATCTTAGAGCAGCTGAACGCGCCTGGAGATCCAATCCATCCCTGGATCATTTGAAACTTCTTAGAGACATTAGAAGCACGTACAACAAACAAATCAAGAGTGCCAAAGTTGACTACTTCAAACTCCAACTTTCACAAGCTGCTAACCGGCCCAAGAAACTATTCGAGCTGATCAAACAGCAGTCAGCGGTAGGCCCGATTAACCCTGTTTCGGAAAGCTGCCCACCTTCTTGCGATGATCTTGCTGCTTTCTTTACTGAGAAATCAAGGCTCATCAACATTGAACTCGCCACTAAGAAGGCGCTATTACCATCTCCAGGGTCTGATCCACCCTTTGATCCCTCAGAAAAGCACAAATTGATCACCAAGAACAATGCGACTTGGGACACTTTTTCACCATTCAGTGAAAGTGACATCAACAAGATTCTCCAGAACATCAATCCTTCTAACCACTTCAGTGACCCGCTGCCATCGGCCATCTTCAAAGAAATCAAGAATGTACTCATTCCCACTTGGACAAGGATTGTAAATGCTTCCCTATCACAAGGCATGATCCCAGAATGCCTAAAAGCAGCGCAAGTGTCTCCTATCCTAAAAAAACCTAATGCAGATAAATCTGACCTCAATAATTTCCGCCCTATCTCCAACATCCCCACCTTAGCCAAACTACTTGAAAAATGCGTACTGTCCCAACTCTGTGTTCACATAGAGAATTTCCAACTCCTAGACCAGCATCAATCCGGCTTTCGGAAGGGGCACAGTACTGAATCGGCTCTTTTGCACGTTATGGACGACATCCTAAAAATGCTGGACCAAAATGATGCCTGCCTCCTAATACTCCTGGATCTCTCTTCCGCCTTCGACACGGTCAATCACGACAACCTTCTTTCCATTCTGAAGAACAGGATGGGATTCTCGGGCCTGGTGTTCCAATGGTTCTCATCCTTCCTTCACCACAGATCACAAAGAATCAAGGCTAATCACTCCCTCTCCCAGCCCTCCCCCAAGGGTCCGCCCTATCTCCTATCCTCTTTAACCTTTTCTTGGAACCCTTAGCTAATCTTCTAAACGCTACGAACACTCTCTTCCATATGTACGCGGACAACACACAACTTTATGTGAAAATCTCATCCCCGGACAACCTAATCTCACTCAACACTACCCTAAATATTACACAAAACTGGTTAACAGAGAACCATCTACTACTAAACACTTCTAAAACGGAATTTCTTCTCATCTCTCCCCCGAACCATGTCACCAAGCTAGACCCTTGGTTGAATCTCCTCACTGCCTTCAACTGCTCCCCTCTTATCATTGATTCAGCCAAATCTCTCGGAATCACCCTTGACAATCACTTGAACATGAAAAATCATATCAGCAATGTCTGTAAGGGAGCTAATCACCTAATGAGGACACTCAGAAACATAAAGCCATTTCTCCCACAAAAAGACTTTAAACATGTTGTACAGGCTCTGGTCCTACCGAGACTGTACTATGGTAGCGCCACGCTCTGTGGCCTTCCCAAATACACGCTGGCTCCCCTAAGGGCTTCACTGAACACAGCGGCCAGACTGGTTACAGATACCAAACGTAGAGAGCACATATCTCCTATTTTAAAATCTCTTAATTGGTTGCCCTTTGAAGCTCGAATTCAGCTAAAGATTGCCGTTTTGGCGCACAAAGCCCTGCATCTCAAAACTCCAAAGTACCTAACTCAAAATCTGGAACTATCTTGCGGTGGTAGAGCCTCAAGAAGTGCTATCACCCTCCTCCTGAAACCTCCCATTTTTCGAAAAAGAGAACTGGTGTCCGAGCCTTCTCTGGAGCAGCCCCTAGGATTTGGAACTCTCTTCCACCGGAAGTACGCACAATCTCTTCAACGATTACTTTCAAACTGGAAGCCAAAAGATTCCTAATTAACAAATTTTTACCTTAAATGTAGACAATGATCACGTGCTCGTCCACATTTTGACTGCAACCATTGCTCACTCTTTTGTTATTATGCTTCCTCACCGCATTTAGAAGCCTGTCTTATCTTTGCATAGCGTATTACTCCCCGTGATTCATTGGTCCGATGTGTGCGAGTATTATGTCTGTTTATCCCTACCTATGACCGATACTGGAATTAGGCCCTTCCTCACCGCAGGTTATATCTCCTCTCTAAGCCTGCTTCATACCTGGTTATTGTACTACTATCCGTGTCTCTTTTGTCTGTGAAATACTCGGTTAGGTGGTTAGAATGAAGGCGATAACCTCCGGGTGTGCTTCCATATTTGTTGTCATTATTTGAATGTTGACTTACTTTCCGTCCTTTGTAAAGCGCTCTGATATCCCTCGGGATCTTGTTCGCGCTATATAAAACTTTATAAATAAAATAAAAATAAATAAACAAAGAGCCGTTTGGCGAGTAAAGCTAAGAAGATCACCAAGCGACATTGGATCATTCTGAGTGTGGCTGACAGGGAGCTACCACCACCCCCTGTGCTTTCAAACTAGACATTTACCTAAGAAACACAATTGTGCTCAGAAGGATAGGAAGGCAGGAACTACCCCAGGTTGGGAAGACCACCTTAGGGGCTCTCCCCTTTTAATGGGCATTTTCTTGAGGAACAGTACTTTAGAAAGCTGAGGCTGAGCCTAATGATTTCATGGTCTGTAAAGCAACATATGACGAGTAACCATATAAATGGGTGGAAGGTAGGAGAAGAGTTTTGTATGGTCCACCGAAACACCCCCTTTTGATTTAGTTGTCTGATTTGAGGTTGCCTCATTTCTACTTTTCAACTGTTGGTCCTGATGAAGGTGAAGAAGAATTGTGTATGGTCCACCGAAACACCCCCTTTGAATTTAGTTGTCTTATTCAAGATTGCCACATTTCTACCTTGCAACTGTTGGGTCCTGATGAAGGCGGAATAAGAATTGCGTATGGTCCACTGAAACGTACATCAACTTTTAATTTGCATACAATTGTTGGCATTACATGAGGAAAGATGATCGATATCCTCCTCAGTTTTGGGACTGTGATACCCAACAGGGGTCTGTTTTTAATGTGTTGACTGCATGGGTTCATGGGATTATGTCGGTACTGGCTGGAGAGGCTTTTTGTATCATGCCCCTGTCTGCAATTCCCACTTCTGTCTATTGTCTGGTCTTCTGTGACAATCTGTCAATCAATCACTCAACCAATCAGGATTTATAAAGCACAGCAAATTACCCGTGACGGACTAATCGTGCGAGGATACAAGTGAGCATGTAAAGCAAGGCTGTGCACTTGATTAAGAGTACTCCAGAGTGTTTTAGGAGCTGCCACAAAAAGGTGTTCAAATTAGGAGAGATGATGCATCTACCGCTAATGGTAATTACCAGGTGTGATGAAATTTGCACCCTTAAAGACTTTTCCTGTTAAATTTTAGCAGGTCAAACAAGCCGAAATGTAATTTTGTTAAAAAAATCCTGGTAAATGCCCAGACAAGATGGGCAGAAATCACCAGAACTCATATTATGCCCTATTTTGGAGGCCTAATTGAGTAATAAGCGATAATCTTCACACCCAATAAATACCGAATCCCAGGAATCTATTGAGCAGAAGTTGATAAAAGTTGCAAGTCACAGGAGGAAGCCGACGATGCATAGATTTCTGACCTTTTGAAGATTGTTTGTGAGTCTTCCACCCCCAAAAAAAAACACAATCCTGCTTGAAATTCCGATCAAATACCTCGTACAGCCTGCAAAAAACATAACTATGGAGGGCTAAAATAAAGGGCCCGGAGTGCAACGCGAGATTGACAGCGCCCCGCTCCGGCGCTGCCATTTGACAGCGCTGTATGTTTTCTTGAGCAGACCCGTGGTGCGACAAGGTGAGTTACCTTATCAGCGGAAGAGCAGCACAGATGCACATCCGGGCCCGGATCAGAGCCGGGATGAGGCGAGGCGCGCACACCTCGGTGTGATAACACCATTATCAGACGCGGCGGGAGCCTGTAGCATTGGGCCCGGTGAATAATAACTCATTGTGAGGAGCGCGCGGCATGAGACGTCCTAACTACCGCACGCCCAGGTGATGCCGAAAAGTAAAATATATTCTGGCCGTGGCGCGAGCCCACGCGGCCTCATCCACCTGACAGCGGCGCGTCTTTGACATCACCACGCGGCAAGATCTCGGCGCTGCCGCCGGCGCCTGCACCATTATTTTCTTTGACAAACAAAATGCCTCTTTTAGCCTTTTTTCTAAATTCTCGCAGAAAGCATGCGGGAGAGGCGCGGCGGTGATAATAAGGTCACGGCGAGGGTCTTTTATTTGAGATGGACTGCAGAGCCCGTGTGGGTCAGGGTAATCAAGCCGCTACCATCTGCTGCTCTGTGGCCAATGGGGGGGGAGTCTGCAGGAGGAGTCCACAGAAGAGGAAGAAAGCGGGGGAAGGGAGATTAGATTAGATATCAGAACTTTAAATGGGATGAAAAAACGAGGGGTCTCTCGAAAGGGCGTGGTCAATGTAATTAAGGGCGTGGCTTTAAAAACGTAAGCTAAAAATCTGGGCCGCCCGACTGGTATTTTTGCGGCTTCTGTCATTACACCCAGCTATATAATAAAACAAGAAACAGTACACCTACAACAAGCTAGGACTATTAAACACCAACTATTGCTTTGTTGTTTATAATAATGAAAATGCCATGGTTCTTGTGGGAGAGGATGTGGTGTAACAGAATGAGCTGCCGACTTTGGAGCTGCAGCAGCAGGATCGAGTGCTCGGCGTCAGTACAACATCCTGTGATTCTGGGCAAATCACTTAGGGGCATATATCAAAGGGCTTATCGCCACCAGAACGTCACTTTTTTTTTGACGTTCTGGTGGCGATAACCCCTTCACCTTATTTACAAGGTGGCATTAAGCCAATTAAGGTTACTTAATGCCTCCTTGTAAATAATGCCCCTTTCATGCAGCATTTAGCGTGACAGGGGCAGACAATGGGTGTTGCAGTGGGTGTTCCGCCGCCACGCCCATTGCTTTTTGATGCTGCGCCATATTTACAAGGCTGGTGTAAATATGGGGCAGCGCCAAAAATACGTCCAGGGAAAACATGGTCTTAAACTGGCGCAATGAGGAGAAATGATTAATTTCTCCTCGTTTTTGCTGTTTCTATGTGTTCTGCATTCTGCAGCACACATAGAAAGAACAAAAAGCCATTAGTGATTGTTCATGCATCTTCCTGCACATAAACAATCATTCCCTGCAACGCAGGCACCCTTGCACTATGGTGTATAGTGCAAGGGTGCCTGCGTTGGCACTAGGCAGCTAAATTTAGCATCAGCGAAAATACAGGGGTGCGCCATATTATTGTGAATACGGCGCATCCCTGCATTTTCAGACTGTCGTATCGCAGCATTACCAATTGTGGCGTAACACCGCCCTCTTCCATTCTGTTGTGAATATGCCCCTTAATCTCCTGAGTATGTCCTTGTGTAATGTAACTAGTGTAGCATGTAAAGTGCTCCAGTACCATCAGGCCGAGTTCACGCAAGATAGGCCTGCAAAAAATACATTTACATCAAAGGTAGTGTTAATATTTCCTTTTCCACCCTGAGTGTAAGGGCAAAAATGGAGAGCCCGATATGGATCCATCTCAGCACTTGCTTTTTAGAGCTGCCCGTGCTGAGCACTGGCAGGACCTGGCCCACTTAAAGCCCTTTATAGTATAGTCTGGTCCTTTCACAGTCTGTTACTCAAAATGTATTTACCTGACAAATTGTAGAAAGTACATCTATTACCATGTGGTGAATATACGTGCACAAAAAAAGACAACTTGATACGCATAGGTTAACCAGCAAAGACCAATAAGGTGCTGAAATTGATCACTTGCAGTACCGGTTTAAATCCCCTTTATTCAGAAAATAAATGACCTTATAAATCTGTCAATGTAAACGAGCAAAATTCATAATTTAGCTCACTCATTTATTGTTGTATTAATTATCCAGAAAAAGTCAATTCAGTGGATTTATTTCTCAGCAAAATAGGTTAAAAAATCTAAAAAATATTTTTTGCTGATTTTGTTTAAAAAAATTGAAATACTTTTTAAAATATTTGTTTTCGCTTTTGGCACACATGATTTGTGCATACCTCTTGTTTGCAATAAAAAAAAAAGGTGCTTTGTGATATTTAATGAAACTTACATTTTTCCGTTTTTGTACGAATTTTGTGGACCTCAAAGTTACACAAATTTGTACACCTGTTGTTAGAAGCCACCAATCACAATCCATACTTTTGAATGGTAAAACTAGAGGAAAAAATTAACAAGCTCAAAGAAAAATTATGCTGTGAAATTGTTGATCTCAAAGCACTTAAATTTGCAGTCCCATGGGAAACCAAGAATTAATGCCAGAACAGCAATATTTGTTATTGATCATCTTCTTATAGTGATTGGTGACTAGAGACATTTAGGCCTGATTCACAAACATTCTTCTGTTCATAAGTGGGTGTTCGAAAGAGCAAGTTTCGCATGGCAGATTTGCAGCTTTGGCACCTCTCTGTTTAAGCGCAGGAATATGCTAGTTTTCCAGTGAGACACCCTTCAGGACCATGGATGCCAATATACCAAAATACCACGAGTAGCGGAAGGGACATCTCACACCCTTTAACCTTAATGACATAAAATGAAGCAGCATCATATGACCTTTAACGAGTAATCTTCCCAGGATGTGATATTAAGACCTTAACACATATGACAACACAATAATTGCTGTAGTTGAAGTTCCACAATTACTCCATGCAGCCACAGCCCGTCCGTACGGGTAGAGGGGTCATGCCCCCCCCACTTTGTTTCCGACAAGAAGAGTGTCTGTTAAGCTGAGCAAAGGTGAGTCTGACAGACACTCTTCTTGTTCAGGTTAAGCAGCCAGGAGATAGACATGCGCTAAATACGCAGGCATCTGGCTGCCAGAGCTGAAAATTTGCCAGGCTGAGGATTTTACAGCCATGTGAGTGTGACCTCCTCAGCCTGGCAAAAGTGAGAAGGGGGAGCATCACTGATGGCCTCAGATTTGGGCACTTCAGTTTTAAGCCCTGAAGTGCCCAGGGCCAAGTGTCAGTCAGTGACACCTCGCAACAGTGGGGTAGGGTCAGCGGTCTCACTCACCCCATCCCACCCTGTGACGATGCCTCTTCTCATTGGCTGACCTAAGGTCAGCCAAAGAGAATTAGGCAGTAGTCCCAACCCTCCTGGGATCTCAGAGGCTTCCCTCGCAGACAGCTGCAGTGCACGTACATTTTTTTTTTTAATGTTTGGTGGGTGCATGCGTGTGTGTATGTATGTATGTATGTATTTGTATTTGTATGTATTTGTAAGTGAGTGTTATTTATGGGTGTGTGTGTGTGTGTGGGCATGTGTGAATGCATGGGTGTGAGTGAGTGTGCATGTGTGGTTGTACGTCCAGCCCACCCTCTCCCTGCTAAAATTACCAGCCACCACTTATGACGTGAATAATATAACACCACAACACAAATGTCTATTTTAGATACACCCACATTAGGATGCTGACGCGATCTTTGAAAGTGGTGAGTTTTAATACAATTCTTACCATAAATGGTAGCGAGCAAAAGGAGAGAGTCAGACCTCTTATGGGGGAGAAGTTCAAGGGGTTTCCTGCAACAAAATTGCGAAACAAATGTGGTAAATTTGGACATTTTAAAGCAAATTTGCTAAAATTCCTGGGCTCTAAGAGGGCACTCATTAAATATGGAAGTCCTTTCATGGTGTGCCAAGTCAACGAAAACAGAAAAGCCCAGGAGTGGGCCCTTTGTTTTTCAAAATGTGCTATTGGTGCCCAATATGTCATAAACTACCTCCATTGTGCCAGGGCTAGCATTCTGTCATTGATGCTCCCCACATGGTGTCAGTGCCATCTTCTGCCAACAAATAAATACAATCTGCATATCCCAGAATTTTGCTTTTAATCTCTTCCATATAGTATTGGTGACCTTTAGGTCAAACTTTAACTCTAATATTTTAGGGCCAACATTTTGTCATTGTTGCACCCTCCTATACATTAATGCTGTCCTCCTTTATGCCAACAATCCACTCCAAAGGGATAGTGCCAGCATTTTGCCTCGGGTTCCACATATGCTAAGAACTATCTCCAGTATTGTACAGTGGGTGCCCATTATGCCAATAATGACCACCTTTCGTGTGTTTGATGGGTGCCCCCATATCACAAACTTTCTTAAGTATGCCAGCACCAGTCTTTTGCCATGGATGTCCCATATGTCAAGTATTACCTCTAGCATACAGGTGTCACGGTTGGCAGACATGTTAAGAACTGCCTCTAGTATACCAGCACCAGTATTTTAGAAGCCTCTAGAAGCTACGAATTATCTTTAGTATGCCAGGGGCAAAGGCAGACTCACAAGCAAAACACTTCATTCTCACTCACTCTAACTTACATTCATTCACTCAAACCCATTTTCACTCTGTCATTCTCACTCATTTGCAGTCACTCACTCCCTTGCATTCAATATTACTCTCACTCGTTCTCACTCAATAATGCGCACATAGCCTTACTCTGATTTACTCATACTTACACATACTGACTTGCACTCAATCTTACTCTCACTCACTTATTTTCACTCACACTCATTCTCACTTCTTCTAACTTAATTGACTTGCTCTTTCTCATCACTAGTTACACTGTCTGTCCCTTATTCTCACTAATTCTTTGTGACACACTCCAAAACTCCTGTAGACTCATTCTTACTCATTCATTCTCAGTTATTTACTCACCCACTCACTTGCAATCACTCTTACTCTTACTCATTCTTACACTGACTCACTCATTCTGACTCTCTTATACTCCTCATACTCACTTACTGACATTCAGTCACACTCCATCTTGCTCACTGCCTATCATTCACTCACTCACTTTCACATACACATGCTTAAAGAAACAGACACACACTTACATATAAACATACTCTCTCACACAAACATACCATAACCCACATGCATGCACACAGCATTCCTTTGAAATCATTTTTTTGCCTAGCTGCTAGTGAAGGTTACCTTCTAGCTCCTGATTTTCCATTTTTTATTACACTAATAGTGAATAATAAATTAGGGCTGAGCTGGCCATGTGTTCCTATTTAGACAAAACAACAAGAGCAACCCTTATGTCCAGGGTTGAATTGGTGTTAAAAATCGTCCCGGCACGCTAAAGAAAAGCGGCCCACATTTGCATATTGCCTTTCCGCAAAACATTGCTTCGGGGAAGTTTTATAAAAAGAAGGGGGGTGGTCTCTGACAGAGGCATGTTTTCTTAACTTTACTTAGATAAAAAAAATGCACAGATTAGTTCGCACTGGTGAAACACACCTGAAAACAAGTGAGGCCACTTTTGCTCAGGCCCCCTGTCCCTGCTCAATATGCGTACATTAATGGGCTTGCCCAGCGAGAAAAAGGAACTGACACCTCTGCCCGTTGATAAAAGGGAGGTAATGGACACCCATCTGCCTCCAGAAAGGCCACTCAGGCACCCACTGGGCCGCTGTTGGCATCCAAACAACACAGACACCGCCCAAATCGCCCCCAGGCTGCCCAAAAAGCAGCCCACAGCTGGAACTCGGATACCAGACCCTCGGCCATTGCCCGAGGGCCTGCCTTACCAATCCGACCCAGCTTATGTCCATGCGAAAGGGGGTATCAAGTAATTTTTGAAATATGTGTTCACATGGGACTCATTCAAAAAGAAAATTATAAATGTCACAGATAATTCTGTGCAGACTGAATCCAACAAAAACTCAATACAAGGCTAAAGACATTTAGAATGAGCAATGACAACTCAGCCAGTATGTAACATGGTTCAGCCGAACTGAGTTTTATTCAAGAACAAACCAAAATTAGTACAATAATTAAAAAAGTGTAGTGAGAGAATAGTAGCAAAAGAACCCCCGTTGTGCAATAGAACCCGAACCAAAGAAGAGCGGGAGAAGTGAAAATTGGGAATCAACAAAAGAAGGTGAATGGTTGATACAAAATGAGGCAGCAGTTTCAGTTATAAACACTCATGGATACATTAATACAATACCTGTATCTGCAAAGGCGAGAAACTTTGTCTGTCTCTATGATCGTGTCGATGGGGTTTCGACCCTTTTGGGATCATAGGGTCTCATCAGGACTAGAGATGACAGGGGTTGGCTTAACAAGGAAAATGAGAATTCCATCTAGTTTATGTTAAAATTCGTGGAGGAATGATTCCAGTATCCAATATGGGCAGCAATCCCTAAAGTTCACTGGCTTGGGTAAACGGTGGACTGCGGTTCAAAAGTGCAGCAAAAATGAGAGCATCAAAGAATTAAAAATGTCCGGTCTCTCGGAGATGCATGGAGGAACAGATTCAAGGAGGGCAGCAGTCCCTCAAGTACACTGGCAAGGTGATCGGTGGACATAAAACTATTTCAGCGAAAGGGCTCAATTAATAGAGAGTCCCTTAGGAAGCTAAATTGCGCCTTGTTGCGCGCACGGTCAAGCAGGATGCAGATGCAATCACTCTTACTCTCACTCACTCTTACACTGACTCACTCATTCTCACTTACTCTGACTCTCTTATACTCCTCATACTCACTTACTAACATTCAGTCACACTCCATCTTGCTCACTGCCTGTCGCTTACTCACTCACTCACTTTCACATACACATGCTTAAAGAAACAGACACACACTTACATATAAACATATTCTCTCACACAAACATACCATAACCCACATGCATGCACACAGCATTCCTTTGAAATCATTTTTTTGCCTAGCTGCTAGTGAAGGTTACATTCTAGCTCCTGATTTTCCATTTTTTATTACATTAATAGTGAATAATAAATTAGGACTGAGCTGGCTCTGTGTTCTTGCCATTGATTTTGCTACCTAGGAGGCCAGGTGTCACAAAGGCAGTGTGAGGGGTCAGAAGGGGCAAGTCAGTGCTCTCAGAGGAGATCCCCTAAAAACCTTAAAATGACGTCCATGTTCAGGAATAGGTGAACCACTGTGGACGTCCGCATATGTGGGTATTCACAACCTCAAACAGGTAGTCTCCCTCTCTGGAAATCTACATACATTTGCTTCTAGGAGTAAGTGCCTTTCCAGAGGGGTAAGAGATAAAGACCACAGATAAAGATCAGAATGTATTGCTGAAGGAGCTTCTCCATTGAGAAAAAAAGGTCAATCTATGCACTAGAAGTCTGTGGAGGAACTGTAAACTAGAAATGTGATTACAAAATATAGTACTAGGGTTTGCAAAGTTATAAATGTTTCCATGAAGTTTTTGTGAAGGTGCTTTGCCAGTCTTTGCCAGCAGGCAATCTACCCCAAGAAACTTTATTGTAAGATAATTCTTTTTAAATAAAGTAAGTTTTCCACAGATTTTTCCACAAAATCTTCTACTGTTGAATATTTCAGCCACTACTTAAAAAAAAAGTTGTCAAATGCCAACATAATAACATATTTCTCCATCATTCCAGTGATTCTTATAAGTCCGATGATAGCTTCTCATTTCCACTCCATTTCCTAATAAACTTTCGGTCATATACAAATATAGAAATTACTAATAGAAAATACTAATAAACAAAACAAATGGGATTAGAACATGTCGCTCCTAAAAAAAAAACCATTATCCCAAAATACATTTGGTGTAGGTCATGTAATTTGTGCATGTGAAAACACCACATACATTCAAATGCCCACATGCCTGAATCGTATTGCCACAAGGGCGTGTAATTGAGTAGGAAAATTGAAAAGAATATCTAAATTACCAATTTAGCCGACATAGCGTAGCATCTTGTACAATTTAGGAATTTTCTCAAACCTTTACCTCTGTTGAAATTCTCAGTTTGTCCACTGTTCCACTTACTACTAATCAGAGAAATATCTAGGGGTGGACGGAACATTGTTAAGTTTTACTCTGTGGAATTCTGCAGAGTTACATAAAAACTCTGCGAGATTCTGTGGACTTCAGCCCACCGATAGAGTCAGCACCAAAGAAGAGTTGTTAAGACAGCAACAGATGTAAACACCATGCGTGTTCGGGATGCACTTCTCTCAGCCTCAGAGAGACACAGGTCGAGGTGGCCTCGATCACAAAAGTGCTTTATGGGCCTGAAGAATTAAAATGGAACAAACAGTGGCATCACCGCTCGAGGGCTGGGAGGTGGGACTGAGGGAATACTAAATAGTGAGAGGAGAGGAATTTTGATAAAAAGCGCCACTCTTCGCTGCCGCTGAGCTCACAGGAAGCAGTGGCCTTACCATGGAAGTGTTTGCAAAATTACCGGCTTGCCCTGAAGTGTTTAGCAAAATAAATGAGAACCCACAAATTCACCTGTGGAGCTGGTTAAGTTTGCTATGCTCAAATGGTTAACGTGTGGCTGGTTTACAATGTTAGTGAAAGCTGATTTTGGTTTCATGCCCAGAGCAGTTGAAGCCAGATGAGGATGTCAGCAATGGTATGCAACTCATTTATCAATACACAGTCCGCAAACACAAGACTCACCAACAGAATACAAATGGGCAAGCGCGGCTGGCGCAGGTAAGAGCGGAGGGGCGTGTGGTGGTGGGGGGGGGTCGACAGATGACGGGATAGGTAAAATTAAATTAAAAAATAAATAAAACCTTTTAACTTGCGCTCGCCGCATCGCCACATCGGCGATGCGTCGAGTGCAAGTTAAGTGGTTTAATTTCTTTCTTTATTAAATTTTATCTACCCCGTCGTCTGTCGACTTCCCCCCACCGCCCGCCTCACCCCTGCCCCACCCCACCGCTCTTACCTGTGTCGGTCGTGCCTGCAAATAGGAGGGGCAAAAAAAGTGTATAAAGGGCAGAGGCCTGTCTCTAGTTCCTCCCTTTCCTTAAGTCCTCATTTATCCCCCATAACACCCCCCCGAGGTCAAGGCCATAGTGGAAAATCTACAGCGGAATCGGGGAATAAGTGGGAGATACTTGGGGAAATGTAGACAGTTGACAGGTGCCCGCGTCCTTTCCTGCGGATGCTGAAACCCTACAGCGCTAGCAAAGGCGTGCCTTGGAGACCACGCCTAAACCAAAGCCGGGCTGATTCTCCACAGCACATGACATGTACACACAGAAAGTGCCAGGCAACTCTCTGCCAGTAACTGTGGTCTCACCTCTGGATAAGAGGCTGAACTCATACACACACTATCACTGCCCCCTCCTCAGCGATAGTGGAGGATTAGCGGATCCCCTCAAAAAGTGACAAATGCAGTTCCGACTCCCCACTGCCCGCTGAGCCTGGTATCAGCTGCTCACGCGTAATTTGAATCACCTTTGCTCCTGCACCGCTGAGTCACTGCTTCATCACCGCAGGCCACGTCTCCACTGCTGAAGATGGACGCACGCCCACTCACATTCAAGAGGCCCAGTTTTAAGGGTGGGCACCGGTAAACTCCACCACGCAGCAATTGGAGGAGTTTTTGCTGAACTCCATGCTCCAAGCAGAGCACGGAGAGGCAAAACTCTGCAAACTACGCCGGCGGAGCGGAATTTACCACCCCCCCTAGAAATATCCTTATTTGATGTTGACAAAAAGTGGATGACCAGAATCCAAATGATAAGCACCCATTGTTATGTTGTGTAACATTTATATAGGGCCCCATGCATCATCCGAAAATCGGGTCGCCAACGGGCAGATTCACAGACTCTGCCCCTTTGCGACCTGTATTTTTGCATTTGGGATGCATCATCCCAAATGCAAAATCGCAATTTAAGGAATCGCACAATTGCGATTACTTAAATTGCGATTGCATTTAAAGAATCGCAAATTGAGATTCCTTAAATGCAATGCAACAAAGTAAAAAATTAGCGATTTCCCTACTAGGGGCGCAATTTACCATGAAGTTGAACTTCATGGTAATTGCAAAACTTTGAGAAATGCACTAAAGTGCATTTTTCAAAGTTGAAGTTTACACACACACATGTCCTTGGGACATGTGTGTGCGCAACATATGTGCACGGATCAATTTCAGGGTGCAACAGGGTGTCCTTTGACACCCCTGCACCCTTGAAATTGCATCGCAATTTGCGAGTACCTATTGGTACTCGCAAATAGCGCTCGCAATTTCCCATTCATTCCTATGGGCCTGTAGGCCCATAGGAATGAATGGGAAGCCATTCCTTATTTGCGACTCGCAATTTGCGAGTCGCAAATAGGAATGTGAAGGAATCGCTATTATTATAGCGATTCCTACATGCATAGGATTTTGCGATCCTTAATTGCGAATCCTTAATATTCGCTATTAAGGACTCGCAAAATCCTAGGTTGATGCATGTGCCAGATAGTGCTTACTACCTCTATGTGTGGAATTGAAACACTTACCCACACTGGTAGCACACAACACCCTGCGGGTTGTGTGACTAAAAATTGTGTTGTCTATGTTTTGAGCCCGTGTGGAAAGAGTTTTCATGTGTCTCATTGCTGACTGGAGGGGTGCTTTTATTTTGCTGTGTTACATTGCTCTTAGGAATTTGATGGATGATGGGGTCTGAAAGATAGATGCACCATTATGATTAATTGTATCCTGGCTTCTATGTTTGCAATTCAGGTCTCTTGGTTGCTGTGTGCCATACATATTCTGGCAGTAGGTTGTAGTCCCAGCTTGTATACCAGGACTGGTAGTCTGATGGTTTTCATCTCTCATGAAATTCGTGTGTTCTTGTGTCCTTTGTATTTTGCTTGCCAATAAGTTGAAGAGTTTAGCTGCTTGGACTCAGAAAGCACCACCTCCCATGCGCTTCTCTCTGTAGAGGGGTGATCATCAATGGTGCTAATCTGGAGCATAGCATCCTGCTTGTGAGTGTTGTTACACTTCATCTAGAAATATACTTGACCTTTTCCATAGGAGGCTCTGTGAATAATGCTGTGAAGGTATTGTAATACTCGCATAATTTTGTTCCTTGAAATGTAGGTGTAGGCAAAGTCTTGCCTTAGCATTCTGGATGTGGTACTATGTGCTTAAAGAGAAGCACATGGCCCCTAGGTTTAGGCTACTTGCCTAGTCACTACTGGTGATCATGAGGGCGAGGATAACTTGTAGCTTTTGTTGGTTTCTAAGATATGGTAAATGTGCCCAAGTGTATTCGTGGTGTTGTAGTGATTTTATTAACGTGGGACATGGGGCAGACAAGAAGCCATGGTTACCCTTAGTTGCTTACCGATCTCAACATGTCTGGTGGATCTTCAAGTTCTTTGGGTCATATGGTCATAGGTTGTGTTTGTACGATCGATTGTTTGAAGGTCATGAGCTCCCTTTTTCAGTTGAGAGTTAGGTGGTTGATTGCCATCCAAGCATCTGCAGGGCAGAGATGCTAAAGTCACTAGGATGTACAGATTTAGTGGAGTGCTTGTCACTGCATGCAGTAGAGCATCTCTACATTTTTCATTGTTTGTAGGTCAGAAGGAAGGAGGAGGCAAAGGTTGCAGTCAGATAGAACATTACTGGCATGGATTTACAATCAGTCATGGAGAATTCTTCAATGTAAGTGATTTTTAAGGATTTCTTAAGAATGACAGCTAAGCCTCCTTCTTTCTTGGAGGTCTGCTTTCTGTTATTGATGCTGGGAGTGGCTTCATGGACGTGGATAGTTTCTGAGCCAAGTTTCAGTGATGAAGGTAATGTCTGGTGCAGCTTCTAAGAGCAGACCAAAGAACTACATGTGATTCTCATTGATTGATCTTACATTGAAGAGTAGGCATTTCAGCATGTGTGTTTCTATTTCCCTCCTATATTGGTGCAGAGTGAAAGTAGGGGCATGTCCTATGTGACTGGAGGGGCACTGGTGATTGGGGTTGGGGAAATGTTTTAGGGTAAACTGGTGGCTTGTAGAGAGAGAGGCCCAGTGGCGGCAGCTGTGGAGGCCATAACTGGGAGGGCTGGGCTGAGGGGGACAACGTCCCAGAGTAAACTGATGGTTTCAGGAGAGAAGGGCTAGGTTTGGACAGCTATGGAGGAGGTAACTCAGAGGGCTGGGCTCGGGATATAGGTATCTGTGCCAGTTAGCATGGAATCAAAGAGAATTAATGGGAAAGGCTCATCCTGAATGCATTCATATTGTGCTCCGAACTCTTAGCTACTTCCTGGTGAGAGACATTGTAGGTGGTTGAGCATCTTGGACTGTGGTCCTTTATGGAAGTGTTATCGAGATGTAGCATTGGTATTTCATTATGCAGGAGTATGTTAGGAGTATAGATAGGCAGATAGATAATCCCTTATAATTTTTGGTGTGGTGGAGTTTAAGAGTACCCTGGATCACTATCCATACCTTGTAGAAGTGGAAGTGGAGTGCACACAAGAATTATTATCTTTTGGGTCCAAGAGTGATTAACTCACCCTAGCAGGCTGGATGGAAGTTATACCCCGGAGTTGTTGTTCTCTCATACCGAAAATGGCTATCACACCCTGTGGAAGTGGATTATATCCATGAGTAACTATACCTTGAGTCGATGTTGCTATTCCTCATCCGCAATCTCGATGTGGGTTATACCAAGAAGTGGATATTGCCTTTTATCCAAGAGCGGGCATCTGGTCTGAAGGAGCTGGAAGTGGGTTGTACCCAAGAGTGGGTGTGGCACCCAAAGGAGAGGGATATGGGTTCAATCCAGGAGTGACTATCTCCTTAGACCCAAGAGTACGTATAGCACCCCAAGGGGGTGAAAGTGGATTCATCCCAGGAGTGACCATCTCCTTAGACCCAAGAGTGGATATAGCACCCCAAGCAGATGGAGGTATGTTCAACCCAGTAGTCACTATCTACTTAGTCTATCTACTTAGCACCCCAAGAAGCTGGACACTAGTTCAACCCATGAGTGACTATCTTCTTAGACCCAAGAGTGGGTATAGCACCCCAAGGAGCTGAAGGTCTCCTTAGACCCAAGAGTGGGTATAGCACCCCAAGGAGCTGGAGGTGGGTTAAACCCAGGAGCGACTATCTCATTAGGCCCAACAGTGGGTAAAGCCCCAACGTGCTGGAGATGGGTTCAAACCAAGAGTGATTATCCCTGGCCTGTGGTAGAGTAGACCATGTCTTTGGCAGGTTAGTTTGACAGAGCTATGGGTATGTCTGTGGCTTTTGATTGTTTTAGGTAAATATTGATTGCTAAATGTCAAAGGACTTGCCTGAGAAACTAGTGGTTACCATGGATAGTGTGTTTCTGAGTATTGTTCAGACTCTAAATGTAGCTGGAGCCAACAACAGTGTAGATGCAAATGGGTCAAGGGGTCAATATGTACCTGAAGTCAATAATAGTATTGATTTTAATGTGGAACGGCCTTTACAACGTGGGCTGAGCCACGCTTGCCGTGTCCCTGCAAGTGGAACAACGTTTGCCTTAACCACGCATATTCATTAACCATGCATATGCGTGGTTAAGGCAGTGCATGGTCTAGATGCTCGGATGGGCGGGCACAGGAAGAGGAAAAATCGGGAGAGGACACGGTCTGGAAAGTGGGGCTGGGGCCGGGTTTTGGGAGGTAGTTTTAAGGGTTGGGGGAAGTTTTTGGGGCTCAGTGTTGGGGGTAGGTTTTAGGGCTCAGGGGGTGGTCGGTGTTGTTTACAGGGCTCGGGGTAATGTTTAGGGTTCAGGCGGGTCGAGTTAGTGTTTAATGCTCAGGGGAGTTGGGGTCATTTTTAGGGCTCAGGGGGGTCGGGTAGTGTTTAGGGCTCAAGGGGGGTCCGGGTCATTTTAGGGCTTATGGGAGGTCGGGGTAGTGTTTAGGGCTCAGGGGGATTGGGTAGATTTTAGGACTCAGGGTGGGAGACCTAAATTGTGATCTTTACCACACTTCCCTTTACTAGTCATGCCTTTACCATGAAATTGTGTGGTACAGGCATGCATGGTAAAGGAATGCATTGCTCAGAAGCATTTGTTGTTCGGGCAGCATTGTAGAGGCACTCGTGGTTTAGCAATGCATGCCAATTGATTTTAATGGGTCTGGTGGTGAGCCCCCATTAGATTCAACCTTATACTCTTGCTCTCAGACAGAGTTTACCACCATCTCGATGGAGGACTCTGAGAAAGCTCTCAAAGCTTTTAAGTCAGGTTCCCCCAATGACCTCTGTCCCCTCAGATTTTGGTTGTTAACGATGAGGCCATTAATCCCACTCTGAACTCTTTTTTAAGCAACTCATTGCGCCAGACCCTTGTTCCTTGATGCTAGAAGAAGCCCAAGCTGATTCCGCTGCTAAAAAAACCTTTGGCGGATAGGTCATCTTAGCCAATTATCAGCCTTTTTCTTTATTACCAGCATTTTCAAAGATCCTTGAAAAATTGATCAATGTCCAACTATCTAGGTATCTAGATGCCAATCAGCTGCTGCATTCATCGCCATCCGTTTTTTACCTGGGATACAGCACTGAGTACACTCTGGTAGAGGTCTCTGACGCTATCAAACCGGCCGCAGACAATGGGAAGAAAGCTGCTGTATGTTTACTGGATTTTTCAGCGGCATTTGACATAGTTTCCCACCTATTCTGATGCAGCGCTTGCGGGACATTGGGATAGGTGGGACCACGCTGGCCTGGCTGGGCTCCTTCTTGTTGAACAGATGTCAATCAGTTTCGATACAGCCATTCGCTTCTGACTCCAAACCCCTTAGGTTAGGGGCTTCCCAGGGCTCTGCCTTGAGTCCTACATTGTTTACTGTTTGCATGCACACTTGGCAGCCCTGGTGGAATTCTTCAAAGTGCAGGTCATCCCCTATGCTGACGACACGCACTTTCTCTTAACTTGGGATGGGAACATCTCTATTGCCCAGAATAGATTTGAAGCGTGTCTGTCAGCGGTGTTTCAGTGGAAGCGCTGGAGTAATCTTTAGTGCAACACTAGTAAGAGAGAAGTTTTGTTTTTTGGATCCCCTCCGCCCTCATGGGGTTTGGCCTATCTCAGCTCCATCACCTTCAACTCCTGCCACAGTGGTTCAGAATCTCAGAGTGAAGTTTGACAAAATTCTGTCCTTCAAACCACAGGTGGAAAATGTAGTTGGGACCTGTTTTGGTCTTCTTTGGTTTCTGAGGAAATTTTTGTTCCTACTTCCTCTCCGTGTTAGAAGATGGCAGTCCATGCCCTCATAACATCTCGGCTGGACTATGCCAATGCTTTATCCTGGGGTCTGCCTCTGTACCTACTGAATATGCTCCAGTTGGTGCAGAATGCAGCAGCGTGGCTCCTGCTTAACAGCCCGAGGAACACCTCAATACATACCCATCTCAAGGAGCTGCACTGGCTGCCGATCAGGGAGAGAGTGAAGTTTAAGAGACAGGTGTTGGCCCATAGTGCTTTCTATGGCCTAGGTCCCAGCTACCTAAGTAAGAGACTTTCACGCTATCATCCATCTAGATCTTTACATTCTGCGGACGCATTGTTGGTGGTGGTGCCTAAGACTAAGAGGAGGAGACGGGGAGGCACCTCCTTCATTGCGTTGGCTTCTTCGGGCTGGAACACCCTTCTCCTACACCACCGTGCTACTAAGGATGTTGACTCCTTTAAGCGGGATTTTAAAACCTGCCTATTTAACTGTGTATTTTAATTCATGTTCCACAAGCGAGATCAATGGTCGGCGAACCTGTAGCACCGGTACACTCTATAGAGTAGCAGCGTGCTTTATAAGTGACATTTGATTTGAGTCGATTTGATTGGGGCATCAGGAAGCCATCAGAAGCTTATAATTTGAGGGCAGAATTGAACTGTGAGAGTTTGCAAATGTTTGTTTCTCTCAGCTCACTCAGTCGTTGGCACCACTGCATTTTCAGTACCAAAACTGATGCCAGTTTTGCGATTAGAAAGGCTGTTCATCCTACCTGACAACAATGATGCAGGAGCAGGCACCCTATACAAGCGTTTTCCTCAACATCACTCATATCAGCTCTTTTCATTACAAGACCTCCATTGCACAGTGGAAGTGCCAAAGACTAAAATTCTCAAATGCCCTCCATGAGCCCGGAGAAGACTTCTACACATCAGAGACATTGCTTTTTTTTCAAAACACAAGCTGCCTGCTACCAGATCTTGATGGCAAATATTTCATGCCAAGAAGCCAATAATCTTTAGATTGGGCACGCCAGCTGTGAGCTCTTCCACCAACCTCTAAATGAGGACCATAGTCTTTTCGGGGATATTTATGTAAGATGGGGCAATTCTATCCTATTTGGGTCCTGAATTATATTTGACAAGAGTGAAGTAAATGGTACAGCAATACGAGCAATTAAAGCTAGAGGTTTTAAATCACCATCTTGGAGGGGTATTTCTGGTGGGTAAAAAATGCATCTTTAGTAAAGGTAAAGCTAGGGTTATTTCCTGCTTGAAGCTTCTCATAGATACCAAGCAGATGGAAGCACTGGTCCTCAGGGGCAGGCTGGTTGGAGAACTGAAAAGTCTAAGCATTAAACAGAAGCAGAGCAACACTTTGACGCTTCGTCAGGGGCAGTAAGCGCTATATAAATGCAATTACAATACAATACATATGAGGTGAGTCTGTTAATGGCCCTGGAAAGATGTACAGTTTTAGGGGATGAGGGGTTGGAGCAGACCTGTTCTGATGTATTAAAGGTGATCAGGGATTGTCTAGTAGCTACGGATGTATGATCTGAGACTGTAAGGCCTTATTTTACCTGGTTAAAGCGACCTTCCAACAATCAAAAACGAATGTCTGTCTGTGGGTCACTCATCATTGTCCCCAGTCTGTCAATCAGGTGCAAAAATAGACCCAATAAATATAATTTGCATAAGCAGGTTTTTCACTCATTTTTTACACCAGGTCCCAAATGAGTCCCCAAGAGGCGGAGCCAGGAAAGCCCCAGCCACCCTCCTGCTCGCCGTTGCCCTGGCACCGCAGTTGGCACTTGGCAGAGGCGGAGGGATCAGTGGCTCTGTGACATGGCAGCCGTGCCAGGCTGCAGCTGCTGTTGTATCACACAGTGTGAATGGCAATGGCCGGATCGATACCGCCACTTCCAGAGGCATCATTACAAGAACACAACACGCCTCGACAGCAGCCTGTCATTACTGACAGCTTGAAACCGAGCGCGAGGTGTTGGCGATCCAAGGAGCAGACACGCGCGCGCTGAGAAGGGCCTTTTATGCCAGGAATTAATCAGAGTGAAGCCTTTCCATTGATGACTCCTCTGCAGCAGCCTTTGAAAGACCATATAAATCCGATAATAATAGGATGGAGATGTAAGTGTTCATGGAAGGGCAGTGGGTCCAGGGCAATTTCCACTGTTAAGAGAAAGAAGAAAAACTGTTATTGATCCCCGCAGTTCTATTTTTGAAACTTGTCCTCCATTGTGTGGGGTGAAGCGACAAAGAGCGGTACTGTGTGTTTCCATTGCGTGTCCTCTGTTTGGGTAATGATAAGTGACACAGTCTTGTTTGGTCACTCCAAGAGGATTTCAGGGCGGAGGGAAGCCAAGGCTACTCATTGCAGGAGTCTTTAAAAACAGGACGTTACCTGCTACAAGCTCTGCTGTATTGTCTCACACTACAACCACACCCCGTGGCCCCTCAACAAGCTGAGCCCAAGAACACGAAGAGACCGGTCAGGTGGCATTGACGGGTGCTACTAAGATTGGGTGAGTGCCAGTCAACCTGCATCGACGTTAAAAATCCTCTCATGGAACGTTAACCGCGTAACCGCGGCGCAAATTCCACCGCGGTGCGGCGGTTTGAACGAGTGGGCGGGGCCTTGTCGGCCAACGGACGTGCGCAGCACTACCGAGGTAGTGCTCGCGACGGCCGTTGGCCGACGGACGCAGCAAAGGGGTTAATGGGTTGGGAGACAAGATCAAACGGACTTCGGACCTTCACTATCTACTCAGACATACCCCCGACCTGGTTCTGCTCCAGGAGACGCACCTGAGAGGGCACCACTACCTGGCAATCAATAGGTTTGGCTACACTCTCCGGGCACACGCGGGCTTTACATCAGGCTCCCAGAGTTAAGCGCAACATTATTGGACATGCCCCCCGGGGTGTTGATACTGGGCGGGGACATGAACGATGTGATGTCACAGGAATGGGACAGGACAACGCGACAAACTAGAACTGACGTGCAAGGCCACTAAGGGCTTTTGCCTCCGCTATGGGCTTGTCGGACTTATGGAGACTACATAATTCCTTGGGCAGGCAGTTCACGCACATATCCGCCGCGCATGGTAGTGGCTCCCGCCTAGATTCTATCTTGACCCAATGTACACAAGCGGGATACTTCCGGGGAGCCTGACACATGGCCAGGGGTATATCGGACCACTCTCTGGTGGAGATCTGGCTTCATGGCCCAACTAGGGACTTCACGCTTCCCCCTCGAATTACCCCGTGGCATCTTAAAGACAGGGACTTCCAGGACAAGCTCAGGGAGTGCACCCAACAATACTTCGCTGAGAACTCAGGGTCGGTTGACTCTCACTGCACACTTTGGGAGGCATATAAAGTGGTGATTAGGGGCTACATTCAGGCAGAGGTGGGCGCACAACAGAAGCAAAGCCACTCCAAGTGTGACAAACTGGAATGTGAGATTGAGGCTTTGGAGCAGGAGGTATCACAGGAGGCTCCAGGCTCCCCGGAGCTACTCAGGCGACTTCGCCTTAAACAGAAGGAATTTAGGGACTTGGCGGAGGGGGCGGTGCACCAGCATACGCTGGCCACACAGAGACGTCTGTATGACGTTGGTGAAAAAGCTAACAAGCTCATTGCATGGTTAGAGAGGAGGGATCAGGATCGTGATTGGGTCGCGGGGATTGCGACAGACTCTGGGGGGACACTTAGTGCGGGGCAGACATTGCAGAGGCATTTGCGACGTACTATGAGAATATCTACCAATCGGCATCCTCTAGGTCATTCGCTGATTCCGCGGACCTGCTAGCGGAGCTATCCCTACCTATATTGTCCAATGAGGACAGGAAGGATATCGACCGAGATTTGATGGTGGAGGAAGTAGACGGGGCTATTAGGGACCTCCAATCTGGGAAGGCTGCAGGCCCAAACAGGCTCCCTGCCGAGCTCTTTAAATGCGTAGCAACCGGCGTGGCGAAGCCCATGCTGGAGATGTTTGTCGCTGCCTAACAGGAGGGCCAATTACCCACGGACCTACGATGCGCCACCGCAGTGGTCATCCCCAAAAAGAACAAACACTTTGAGCTTTGTGGCTCCTATCAGCCTATATCCCTGCTCAACTTCGAAACAAAAGTACTAGCGAAGTGGCTTCGGCGCCGATCGCGATGGTCGTGCATCTGTGAAGCTCCGTGGTTCCCAGGGCTTCTGCCCGCAATTAATCAGTTAAAAAAGCTGCAACTCATGTCGGTGAGGCTGGGATAGAAATCGGAGGAGGTGACGACGTCGGTGCGGGGGAAAAGCGAGCCGTGACGGAGATTGGCGACCGGACCCAGAGCTGAGGCCTAAAAAGGAGTCTAGACCCCGGGCTCAATTATCGGCTGTGCCCAGCAGAGGAAAGGGGAAGAGCGTGGGCCGCGTATGGCCCGAGAAACGGAAAGGAGGCGGGCGTTGGCGCTTACACCCACAGGACAATGCCAAGTGTGTCACGGATCTGTGAAATGCGGCCAGAATAGCGAAATCCGAACTGTGACGAAGTGGGGCGGCGGCGGAACGAGGAGACCGCTGTGCCGAGTACAAACAGCCGGAATACTAACAGACGGTAGCGGGCACAGTAATCCTGAAAGGCGAACCCACGGGGAGTGAGTGAGTGAGGGGGCAGAAGGATTTAGACCACGGACTAACCGAATCATTGGAAGGCACTAGAACGGCGTGGAGTAAAGAGAGTGACCGGATGAGCTAAGATGGCGCCGATGTACTGAGAGAGCCTGTGGCCAAACCCAAACGGCAAAATTCGGGGTAAGACTGACACAATAATAAAGCGCATTGGCAGAGGAACTGATATCAACCATGCAGACCGCATAACTCATGAGTGAGCAGGTAGCCTGTGTGGGGGCGGCAGCGACTGACACAGTGATGGTGGTGGCTGGGTCATGTAGAAGGCAGACAAAAGTGAGCAAAATTGGACCGGGGCGCACAGATAGCAGCCGCAGAGATTAGGAAGGAGGCTTCGAGACATTGGAGTCAGGATAAATGACTATCGCTACCAAAGTGGGGATGAAAGGTGCAGGGAAATAGTCCTTCCAGAAGGGGCAAGACAAGGCACAAACGAGACGCACAAAGTGGATGAGAAGTGCCACTGACTAAAACACAACTAAATCGAATAGTGAAGAAGCGGCTGAGGCCAGAAGTGAAGTTGGTTTGCATTGGTGTTGACTAGTTGCCAGAGAAAAATAATAGAGAGAAGCAAATAAACGAAAGGCCTGGGAAGGATAAATACCTAAACTGACTGGCCAACATGTCGGTGGGCAAGGGAGCGAAGGGCTCCCTCCAAACCAAATTGGATAAATACACGCTGCAGAAACGTACTGATCCAGACGGCCCAAACAAGGGAGGAGAAGCAACAGACCTGGGCATCGAAGGCGGAGACCCATCTTTAAAGGACATTATGGAGGCCATAATGGGAGTGCGCACGTCGCTTGAAAATAGAATGGATATGATAACGACGGAGGTGACGCTCCTGAGAGCAGATATGCAAAACATAAGCGCAAAAGTCAAGACCATGGAAGCGGTCACCACAGAATAAAGTGAGGGGACAAAGCAATTTTTTAAAATTTTTACAGAGTTTTATATAGCGCGAACTTGACCCGAAGGTATCGGAGCGCTTTACATCGCACCAGTTGCGTTACATAAGGACACATTCATTTTTGTTAGGCAGGGGGAGATTAAGTGATTTGCCCAGAATCACAGGATGTTCAGTGTCATTGCCGAGACTCGAACCCAGTTCCCCAGATTCGAGGTCGACCGCCCTAGCCGTTAGGCCAACTCCTCTTCCTTAAATGAAACAGGACATTAAGGAACTCCAAGTTGCGAATAGGAAAATGGAGAGCCTATTGGACGATTATGAAGGCCAATCGAGGAGGAATAATGTCAGGATCTTAGGGGTCCCTGAGAAAGCAGAGGGGGCAGCAGCTGACCTCTTTGTGGAAAGGCTAATTTGCGATTATCTGAAACCAAAGTCTTTATCGACCTTTTTCACGGTTGAAAGGGCGCACAGGATTCCCAGAGGCAGGCCAAAACCAGGCGCCCCTCCCAGGCCCCTGTTGGCGAGACTACTTAATTTTAGAGACCGAGACAATATACTACAGATGGCCCGTGTGTCCCCAACGGTCAAATATGAAAATAGTGAAATCACCTTTTATCCGGACTTTACTATTGCTGTGCAGAAAAAAAGGAGAACTTTTCTGGAAATTAAGAAACAACTAAGAGAAAAAGGTATGAGATACTCAATGCTGTTCCCAGCAAAGCTTCGAGTTGAAGCAGAGGGAAGATCCTGGTTTTTCGAGACGCCAGAAGCAGCGGCAGACTGGCAGGAGGGCTGGAGACAGGCGCGAGAACATAATCACCGCAAAGGAAGAGAACACCTTTCCCATAACAAAGATTCACAGCAGGGAGAGCGGAACAATCCATCGGCAACGGCAGCGGAGGAGAATGACGCATGTGGATGAAAAGACTTTTGGAACTGATGTAGCTGCTGGATTGAGTCAAGTATAGAACGCTGAGCACCTCCATTGACATTGAATATTAGACTTTAAAGACATGAGTACATTTCAAGTAGAGGGGCGGGAGCGGGGGAGCCCGGAGGGAGGGAGCCCCCCCCAATATCACTTATAGTTAGTGACAATGGGGCGACAGGCACTATGCATAGTTGGGACATGGGCAGTTTAAAGCCCAGAGTGCAGGGAAGCAGGGAGGGGGGTACAGGGGGTTTTGAAATAATTGAATTGTTATGTTGTTACAGATGCACAAATGGCAATAGGGACGAGATAGGGAGGTTGGGAAGGGGTGTCAGATCAGTGGAACCTGCCAAACACATCCAGCCCCTTGGTTGGACACCGAAGCTACTAGATAAAGGATGGGCTGCCAGCTTGGAGGAGAGTTATGAACAAAGATATGGGCACATCAGGCGATAAAAGTTTCAGACTCCTGTCCTGGAATGTAAATGGATTACGTGACAAACTAAAACGAGGGATTGTATTGCAATTCATTAAGCGACATGCCCCAGAATTGATACTGCTCCAGGAAACACATCTCGTAGGGAACATGTGCAAGGCCCTGGCTAGATGGGGCTATCAACTGGTGGCACACTCAGGGTTCACCACAGGTTCGTGGGGTGTGGGTATTATGAAGAAACGATCTTTCCCAATGACAATAGAACAAAAATGCACGGATAACTTGGGTAGATACACGGCAGTGTTGGGTATATGGGAGGCCGAAACCTTGACCGTAATATCAATGTATGCACCACCAGGCCTGCAGGAGGCCGCATTAAGAGAACTGGGGAAAGCGATACTATCGTTCCCAATGGGGAAACTGGTAATAGGGGGAGATTTTAATTCTGTGATGTCGGGGAGATTAGACCGACATCCCCCACGAGATCTAGCACCATTGCAGATGATACTCCCGCACTTCCTGGATGCAATGGGGCTAGTAGATGTATGGAGGGTCTGTCATCCAACTGATATGCATTTCACATTTCATTCAGGGGCCCATGATAGTCTCTCCCGAATTGATTATATTTTGACCCCGGCAGATTGGGTACGATATGTTAAGGAGATCCGGCACTTAGCGAGGTGCATTTCTGATCATTCCCCGGTATGGATGCAAGTAGAAGTTGGTAACGGAAGCGGGACCAGAATAGCACCAATAAACCGCTGGCATCTCCGGAACCCAAAGATTAAAAAGAAGCTCATTCAGGAAATAGACAATTATTTTAGAGAAAATGAGGGATCGGTAGACTCAGCCCAGATCCTCTGGGAAGCCTTCAAAACAGTAATACGGGGGCATATTGTGTCCCAGATAGCAGGAGCTAAAAAGGAAAAGAATGCAGAACTAGTTAGGTTAGAAGAAGAAATCTTAGCACTAGAGAGTGACCTTACCATAACAGAAGAACGAGACAGCGTACACCTTCTCAACTTAAAAAAAGAAGAGTATAGAAGTGAGGCACGAAACATGGCGAAAACACTATACGGACACAACTTAGGAAGAATATACAAGCAGGGAGATAAGGCAGGGAAACCGTTGGCCTGGCTAGATAGGAGGGAGCAGGTGAGCCGACTAGTTACAGAACCACTATCAGAATCAGGAGACAAGCTGACAGACAGGCAGGAAATTGCAGATGAATTTGCTATATACTAGGGGGCAGATTTACAAGAAAGTGACGCAAGATGCGTCACTTTCCCGGCGCCACTCTGAGAAACCCTTGCGCCACCATGGATGTGCCGTATTTACAATACGGCGCACCATGGCGCAAGGATTGACAGATGCGTCAGAAATTCTGACGCATCTGTTGGGGCAAAAGTCACGCATTGCTGGAGTCGTGTTGCAAGCACGGCGCAACTCCAGCAATGCATTTTGAGGCCTATTCCCACTACACTGCGCCACTACTTACGCCTGCTTGAAGCAGGCGTAAGGTTTTGACGCAGTGGCGTCCTAAAAGTGGCGCAGTGAAATCTTGTAGATTTCACTGCATCACTTTTACGAGGCCTTCCTGCGTGGGAACGCCCACCCTGCATACATTATACCTGATGCAGGTATAATGTGACGCAGGGCTTTACAACGTAACGCATCTCCCTAGATGTGTCACATTGTAAATACGCCACATTTTTTGCACCGCCATTGCGTCAAAAAAAGTGACGCAACGGCGGCGCAAGAAGGCGCAAGGGGCTTGTAAATCTGCCCCTATGAGCTAATCTATCCTTCTAAGACCAATAGGAAGGAAATAGAAGTGAAGGCGTTACTGTCTGAAATGCATCTACCAGTGATAGCGGAGGAAGATAAAACTCTACTAGATACAGACCTAACGCAGGAAGAAATTGCACAGGTCATACGAACCCTTCAATCCGGGAAAGCAATGGGCCCGAACGGCCTCCCGATAGAACTCTACAAACTGAGGCCTGATGGCATAGCCCTCCACCTTCAGAGAATGTATGAAGAAAGCTTAGAGAGAGGATATCTCCCGCAAGATCAGAGAATAGCGACCCTGGTAGTGATACACAAAGATGGTAAACCTAAAAATCAATTTTCGTCCTACTGACCGATATCATTGTTAAACGCAGAGGCTAAAATACTGGTCAAGCTACTGGTCACCCGGCTGGTCCGGGTCATAATGGGGTTGGTCCACCCGGATCAATCGGGATTAATGCCGTCCAGAAACACATCATTAAATCTGCGACGGTTGCATGGGGTCATGGGGCGCATAGACACTATTAGGGAAGATGAGGTGGTGGTGTCCCTGGACGCTGCCATGGCGTTTGATACCATGGAGTGGGCATATCTTTTTGCCATCCTGGAAGCACTGGGGTTTGGTCC
The DNA here is from genome assembly GCA_963921515.1 of Calotriton arnoldi. Lineage (NCBI taxonomy): Eukaryota > Metazoa > Chordata > Amphibia > Caudata > Salamandridae > Calotriton > Calotriton arnoldi. The sequence continues at coordinate 3,157,728 of CAWUFW010000826.1, forward strand.
AAAATTCATCGGCTGGATACGACTCTTTTATACTGACCCACTTGCACAAGTGGTATTTAATAACAAAAAGTCAGCCAGCTTTACCCTACACAGAGGGACACGGCAGGGGTGCCCCCTGTCCCCACTTTTATTTGCACTGATGTTAGAGCCTCTTGCTTACTGGATCCGTAAAGACCCTATAATAAGGGGATTGCGTTGGGCGGAGGAATGGGAAGACCGTATCTCACTCTACGCCGATGATATTTTATTGTATCTGGCCTCGCCAGAGCGATCTCTACACAGGGTATTAAATATATTTATGAATTTTGGTACCTACTCCGGTTACAATATCAACTGGTCAAAATTGCTCATGTTTGTATTACATGGGAACCCGCCCGCCCTACCCAGGGACTTCAAGGTGACAATAGCCACAGAGGGAATCAAGTATCTAGGGCTGTTCATCACGAGAAATCCCAAATTGTATTATACGTCTAATTTGTTTCCACCACTGCAGCGACTCAGACAGGATGTAGAGCATTGGAAGAATCTGCCGCTGTCACTACTAGGAAGGGCAGCACTCTTCAAAATGATGTTGCTGCCTCGATTCCTGTATGTTCTACACAATTCGCCGGACCTGGTTCCTGCGTCCTATTTTGCAGAAGTAGAAAGTGCACAAAGAGCGCTCCTTTGGGGAAACAGTCCGCCGCGAATTTCAATCCCAAAATTGACTAATGGAAAAAGGGGGAGGTGGTGCCATTCGAGACGCTAAAACAAGAATATTAAATGGCGGAGACTGAGAGATTCAGGTACTTGCAGATACGACACGCATTGCGGGCGGTGATCCGGAGGGGAGAGACCCCTCCTGAGGCCTCTCCCCTCGAGGATAGGCTCCTTGATGGGTACATGCCTAAAAAGCAATCTCCCTGACATACTCAAAACTAGTCAACCATTCACCTGATTCCCTACTGCAGCTCCGTGTAAAATGGGAGAGTGACTTGGCAGGGCTGGAGGAGGAGGACTAGATAGAGGCACTGGCATCGCCAAAAGAGGTGGCGATTTCATCGAAACTGAGGCTAGTACAGTTAAAAATATTGCATAGAATATATGTCACTGGGCCAACGTTGGTCAGAATGGGATATAGGGAAGACCCTAGTTGCAGGAGGCAGTGCGGTCGGGAAGGTACATTCCTTCACATCATTTGGGAGTGCCCGCACGTTGGTAGATATTGGAATGAGGTTGTCAAATGCATGGGGGAGGTGCTGGGGAAGAGACTAATACCCGAGGCCAAAAGATGTCTACTGAATGTGTGGGAGCCAACAGATCTGGTTGGTAAAGAGAGAACATGGGTGTTGCTGGGTCAGATGGTGGTTAAGAGGAATATAGCTAGGAAAGGGGGAGTAAGAGAGATCCCAACAGTACGGGACTGGAAAAAAGACATGGATTGGTGCATGTTTTAGGAGAAAACAGTATACGTATCCAGGGGGTGCCCGAAGAAGTGGGTACAAATATGGAGCAAGTGGAATGGTTACAGAGGGAACATATGTACTCCACCCAGCTTACCAGCGGAAGCATCCCAAGAAGACTTAGATTCGTAGCGAGACAGGTTGCTCTGACCAAGAGAAATGTTATTTATAAAAGATTGACCCAAGTTCCACTACATCGTTAATGTGATTTGAAGAATGTACTAAGTGCTATCTGTATTGTTGTTTATTGTACACAATACAAATTGAAAAAAAAAAGTACTAGCGAAGGTACTGGCAAACCGGTTGCCCCTGTGATTTCCACTATGGTTCATCCGGACCAAACCGGGTTTATGCCTCAGCGTAACACCATACTAAACCTCAGACGCCTGTACGGGGTGATGCAGGCTGTAGCGGCTAATCCCAGTGAATCAGCGGCGTTGCTGTCTCTGGACGCCCGAATGGCATTCAACAACATAGAATGGCCATACCTCTGGGCGGTTCTGGCCAGGTTCAGTCTTGGCCCGGGCTTCATTGCATGGGTGCGCCTTCTTTATCGGGATCCCACCGCCCGTGCCCGAGTGAATGGGGTGGTCTCCAGACCTTTCTAGCTTCACAGGGGTACACGTCAGGGCTGCCGCCTGTCCCCCATGCTCTTTGCTTTAGCGCTCGAGCCATTAGCGGCTGGGATCAGAGGAGACCCCATGGTAAGGGGCATAGACATGGGGGGGACCTGGGAGGAACGAATTTCACTGTATGCAGATAATATCATCTTGTACGCAAGTAGACCCCAACAGACATTCCATAGACTTATTAACATAATCCGCCTCTTTGGCACATACTCAGGTTATCAGATAAATTGGTACAAATCCCTCATTTATAATCTCATGGGGGCGCTTCCCCCACTCACCTCCGACTGCGCGGCATTGATACAGCAGGATAAATTTAAATATCTGGGTCTTTGGGTCACACATTCGCCAGAGGAATTCTTTCGTTTGAACGTCCACACGTAACTGGTGAGGCTCCGCGAAGACATTGCTCACAGGTATCAACTCCCTCTTACCCTAATGGGAAGGGCAGTGTTATTTAAAATGATGGCCCTACCGCGACTACTTTATGCGGTACAAAATACGCCACATAAACTACCGGACTCTTTATTCTGCACCATCGAAAGGGAACAACGTACCTTGCTATGGGTAGCGGGGCGCCACGCATTGCGCTCCGCAAACTCCAACGGGAGGTATATGAGGGTGGGCTTGCTATCCCGGACATAAGGAACTATTACCTGGCATCCCAACTGATAAATATTAACGGCTGGGTCTATGCACCACAATCTGAACCCGCGTACCGAGTGGACCATCAGGCTATGGGAGCAGCAGGGTACCCTGCGGCACTGTATCGTAGTGGGGCATAGGCTACTCCCTGCACACATCCAGGTGGTGATACGGGCGTGGCACGCTGCCACCAAGGTGCTGCGATGGAAGAATAGGCAGACCCAACAGACCCCAATGTGGCACAGCGACGCGTTGCGAGAGGTGGGGCGACTTAAGGGATTCCGCAGCTGGAGTTGCATAGGCGTAGATACCCTCGGGGACATCTGGCCCAAAGATAGGCTGCTTACCTTCAGTGAACTACAACTAGAGTACCAACTGGCGGATAAGGAACATTACAGGTACATTCAGCTGCAACATGTGCTAAGGTGCCATATTAAGGACGGGGAATCGATACCTGAGTACGCCCCGTTAGAAGACCGACTGCTATTAGATCCAATCCCTGACAAAGCGATTTCCCTTACATATAAGAAACTAATGAACAACCTTCCCGACCCACTTGGAAAGCTGCAGACAACTTGGGAACTGGACGTGGGTATTTTGGAGGATGACGATTGGCAGGAGGCAATACAGAGCCCCAGAGAAATAGCTATATGGGCCAGATTCCGACTGATCCAGTTGCGAATCCTACACAGAGCATACTACCCCCACACACTCCAATATAAGATTGGGAGGGCGACCTCCGAGCACTGTGTTCGAGGTTGCGGATCAGCTGGCACCTTTTTCCACATACTCTGGGACTGCCCAATAATACTACGGTACTGGACGAGGGTTGCGGGGGTGATGACAAGGGTCTTACGGACCCATATCCAGCCGGAGGCACGCTGGCTCCTGCTGGGCATCACGGGGAAGGGCAGACGGTCTGCACACACAAAAACATGGCTAATGTTGGCTGCTGGGGTGGCAAAACGTAACATAGCACGACTTTGAGGGTCCCGGGAACCCCCAAAATTAGCTGGCTGGCTCACGGATATGAACTGGTGCTGACTATCAGAGAAAGTAGTATATGAGAGTAGAGGGTGCCCCAAGAAGTGGGAGAAGATATGGAGCCCTTGGGAGAAATTCAGAAACTGAGGGGGTAGGGGGGTTGGTGGACATGGTAACAAGACCCGGGAGTTCAGAAAAACTATATATGATGTGTACAGTTGCTTGAGATATGTACCATACACTCTACGGATACTCCAATACTTCCCGCACGGTGGATGGCGTACAACATGTGACTGTCTGTTGTTTTCGATGTGTACTTGGCTGGAATAGATTTGTTGGTTAATAAAGAGAATTTGAATAAAAGGTTAGCACTGACTTGTAGGAGGGGGGAGGGAGGTTTGGGGAGTTACTGTTAGATTTGTTGTGAGATATGTTAGCAAGAGACTATGTCTGAAATTAAAGGATCTGTAATTGGTAACATAACAAATGACATAGAATGTGAAAACTGATGGATACAGTCTGATATGAACAAAGTAGAGTGTTAACAGTTGCATAGAAGTCTTTTTATATGCGGTAAAACTGTTATTTCATGACACAACTGCGATATGTGTAAAAATGCAAATGCCAATATACAGATTTTTTAAAAAAAACAAAGATTGGGTGAGTGGTGACTTAGCAACTTCCCAGAACTTCAGCCAGATCATGGGGTTGAATCTGTGTTGTAGGTAGGGCCCAGGAAGGTTTAGGACCAATGTGGGAAGTAGGAATCACAGAAACCACCTTTCCTGTCTGCTTGCCTCAAGCCAGATCTTTTCCCCTACCCAGGCTCCCAGATGCAATGTGCCCCTGTACAGGCTTAAATGCCCTCCACAGGTGCTGAGTGATATACAAGGTGCCCCCATTCCCATGGCTGCAGTTAATGGGCTCCTTAGAAGGGTTATCGCTAAGCACTTGTTTACTTTAGGACAGTCAGGAACCCTGCAGGGGCCTCTGCTCAGTTAGCACTCCTCTGCCTGCTACCAGAGCTATATCAAGACAGAATCACAAGATACATCGCTTCCCACACAAATGTCATTGAGTTTGTGTACATGTATGCATGCAGGGATAGTCAGATAATGCAAACCAAACCTAGCTACCAAGCAGAAGAGCACAAAACAGAGGTACATGTAGGCAGAACGGAAGTCAGCTGGGTACCACTGGAAAGCCAAAGAGGCGGGAGCGTGCAGGTAGAATGAGACTGAGACAATCTTATGGTGAGGCAGAGTCTCCTCTGAGGACATCTTAGGATGACGTGATGCTTCAATATCTGAGTCTCCAGTTCCCTCTAAAGGTGAAGGAGGAAGAATGAGAAGGGACCTAAATGGATTCACAGATGTCTGGACGGTGTAGGATAAAATCTGCTGTGCCTTCTTTTGCTTGCCCGGGTATGTTTCTTCAGAGGAGGTTACTTTGCCCACCATAGATATTGGTTTGGCTTAGCAAGTGTAGTGAGGCTCCTATGCTTACAGCTTTGAAGAGGATGCAACAGGTTTCTTAAATGATTGAGTTTAGCAGAGGAAGGCCGGGTTTCATTTCTTGAGTCCGATAGTCGTCTAAGACGTGGTTTGAAGGACCTCTTCAAGGGATTAGATGGACTTCTAGATTGCCAGCGAGCAGAGCAGTGTGGTTGTTCGTGTTGTAACCTTGCACCATCCTATTGACTTCAGCATGCTTGTGGGTATTTAATGCAGCCAAATGTGCTTGATGAGAAGTGTTGGATGTCTTCGTTCCCTAAAAATGTCCACATAAATGTCGTTACTGACATCAACTTTATTTCTCAAAGGGTAACAGTAAAAATCTTTTCCAAATAGTTTGCCAGTGAAGTGTGGAAATGGGATTGATGACGCTGCCAGTAGGGTGGCCAATCGGATGATGTTCCTGGCAAAACAAGGATTCTCCTGATGATAGAAACGGCAGCAGCTCCACTTTTGGTAATATCATGTTTCCCTAGCAAATTAAAAATATTTGGTAAAAATTCCCTTTACTGCTCTATGGTGATGCAGACCAGAAGTAAGTCAAGTTGCTGTCTTTACTCTCAATACTTGCAGGCAAACAAACCCTTGCGCAGTTCTCGCAAGACGTACAACGTAGGGGTTTGCGAGGACAAGGACGGCGAGGACGAGGAGAGAGAGGTCACAGCGAGGAGGAGGGCAGCCCGGGGATGCCACAGCAGGTAAGGGCTTTTGTTATTGCTTTTTTGGGAGGGTGGAGCGTAGTTCCACAGAGTTTTTCCCCAATTCCGTGTACATCCACGTAGTGGCACTCCGCCAACTCCGCCCGGGCTTATGCATCCTTGTGTCAGTTCAGTTCATTAAACTTTATTCAATTTTATGGTAACATCATAAAAGTGTACAGCACATTCAACAACAGTAAATCTAAAAATAGGCAACTCCATATATAGCAGCAAAAAATCTTAATCAAACCTCAGATAAATTACATCAAATATAATTTGATCTAAACAGTTTAAAAAACAGTTAAAATAAATAGAGCTAAGAGGACTTGCATTATCCCAACAACAACTAAAACCCTCCATTGCAAACTTAATAGGTAGTCGAAAGGACACCAGGAGAAAACAAGAAACATACTTTTGGTGTCGTTAGCAACTGAAAATAGAGATATACCGGTCTGATTTGACTAAACTGTGCCCGAATCAGCTGAGGCTTGTGACGTAGGTGAGAAAACATTAGACACACAGGTACAATATGCATGGAGTCACAGATCGAAGTATTATCGCAACTACAAACACACAGATTAGGCAGTTTATAGCAGGCCCCATTCGGGAACAAAAGCTGGTGAAAAATATCCAGGCTTAAAAATGTGAAAAGACGTTGTTTGTTCTTTACCACCTGAATACAGTCAGTATTAGCATACCCCCAATTTTTTTTTTTTTTTTTCAAATTTATATAGCGCGAACTCGACCCGAAGGTATTGGAGCGCTTTACATGAGCACCGTATTTACATTACACATTCAGGCACGGGGAGATTAAGTGATTTGCCCAGAATCACAGGATGTGGACGCGACCCCGAGGCTCGAACTCTGGTTTCCAGCACCAAAGTCGGCAGTCTAGCCGACGGACCACATCCTCTCCCCATTTCGCTGTCAAGGTGGCCATAAGGACACATTTGGCCTTATAGACAGGAAGTACTAGCTTCGGGGACTTATGCCCAATGTGCCTGGAAAAATCTTCCAACTAAGGCCCGAATTCAGGAGCAAACCCAGGTAGGAACATTTTTCCACCCTGGATAAAACCTGACCCTCAGCTGAAGGGTTATGGCATTTAGTATTCCTGGGACCCACCACCACAGAATGGGATTTTTTGAAATTTGACGATAGGTCCAGGCTACACATAAAATCAACAAATGCATCCACCAAACGTTGCAGGCTCCTTGCCGTATGGGCAATTAAAAACACATCGTCGGCGTATAATAAAACCGGAATAGCTCTTCCCCCTGCTTTAGGGACGTCAGCTTCAATATCAATTAAAACCTCCTCTAGGCGACTAATGTACATAGTAAATAAAAGAGGGGCAAGAATACAGCCCTGACAAACACCTTTATTGTATCCTTTGCTGTGAGAACGCAAATACTACAAAAAGCACAAACAAGAGCTGCTCGCTTTATGATCATTCACGTTATTCCCGCGCTTCCACGCTAAAATGTTGCTGCATTGTGTAATGGCATAATTTTGAAAATTACCAAATTTAATTAAGCTGTAGCTGCTGGATTGTTCCTTCAGGCTTAGAGGTAGTTGATACAGTTTGATGATGCAAGTGAACAAATTCATTTCCTTTCTTAAGATCAATGGTATCATTGGCCAATGTTGTTGGTTCCATAGATGCTACCTCTTGCTTAAGAACAAATATTGAGAAATTAGAAAGTTCACTGGTCCATCAATGTCCAGATGAAATGCACATCTGGACTAACTATCCCTCTCAGTAAAGAAGACATAGGTTTCACCATGCTGCTTTTATGCTGGTAAGTATTAGAATTCTACAATTTAATGGCAAACTGGAAAATGAGAGGAGATGGCTGATAGATGTTGTTCCTGTTTCTAAATGGTACAATAAAGAAGTGACACTGATGCTGTCATTGAGTGTAATTATCATTAAGCAGAAAAGAGGTCTTATCATGATTAAAGTGTTATTCTACAGCAATTACTTTTCGCTCCACCCATAGGTGACATACTTTAGTAGACTAAAGCCGGTAACACCACCCATGGTCAGGGACACTGGAATTATGTGATTCTGTGGCTGCAGCGTTTTTTGCATAATTATGGATTTGCCCCATTGACACGTAATCAATCATCTTTTGCATAATTCCATATTGTAACAAAAAAACATTGTTTCTAGCTCAATGGATCGAAGGTTACTAAAAATGATACGACACTTGCTTCTGTGCAGGGGAAGGCACTTCACAAAGGTTGACTGGTCACCTTTCAGTTGCATAGTGCTGTATTTGAGTATTAAAATAGTATTAATAAGGTGAAACTTTTGTCCAGACAGTGTGAACATGTAAAAATGAGAAAACAATGAACACAAAAAGTGCCACTTTATCCTGCATATTTTGCATTTTCTTGCTGCATAATTTAGTAAACTCTGCAACATACTTTGGTCCTCCCTTGCCACACAATTTATAGTGGCCCTGCCCATAGTGCATTCTAACTCAAAACAGCTGTCCTTCACTCCCCTCATACAGACATGTCACACAAGAAGCCTTGTCCATCTGGAGCATTACAGCTCCTCTCTGTTACAACCCTTACACAGAGTTAAGCAGCCGATTCACTGCACTTGCTGTCATTAACTCAGACAGTAGCAGACTTTATGGCAGCTTAGGGGTTTCTGACAATACATCTCAAAGGGAGAAGGAAGCATACAAACCAGTCAGCATTCTTCTTACAGAACCCCCGAGATTCATAATATTGCTAACAATGTCAACTGCTCTCTCTAAGGCTGCAGAAACTATTGCTGTGTGATGGTTAAGGTGAATGACATTTTATGTTTTCTGACAGTGAGCTCACTCGTGAGTGTGATGAAGGAAGCACTGCAGGGGCGGCTCCTTCGTAATGGCGGAGGAGCATCGCCCCACTGGTCAGTCAGTCAGCGGTCTATCAAATGACCGCTGACTGACTGAGCCGATGCTGTATGGAACCAAGGACATAAGTGTCGACCATTATCTCTGAAAGAGTTCTGGGATTGGATGAGCCACTGTTGGTTTCCTCCCAGGTGCATGATCCATGTAGTGTCTCTGAGCACACACAACCCATAAATATCCCAAGGCTGGTGCATGACTGGTCTCTGCTGCCAAAAGTGCACTCCTCACAAAAGAATCCCCAAAGGCAGGGGATCAGTGATTCAAGATGGCCACAGTGATTCTGAGTGAGTCATGTCCCTACCCATAACTTTTGCACTGAAGCAGGGATTCAGTGACCAGGATGTGAAATAAGATTTGCACCAATGGTGAAGGATGATCTGCTGGCAGCCCAGCAAGAGAAGCTACTCACCACTCTCAGAGTCCGACCCCATTGTATAGATTTATTCCCTTCACCTAACGCAGAATAGGAAGCAGTCTGTTCTCCTCAGTTACAGATTGATTGACTACCGAGTTCTGCTGGCGCTCTGACTCAATTCTTGCCGTGAGGCAAACTGACTGACTCACATCACTCCTTACTATGCGGCCCAGCTCAGAGCAACCTCATCCTGATTCCGGCTGGTCTGGGGGAAGGGCACAGAAGATGGCGGCCCCACTCTGATCGTGGAGGCCGTCCTGGTTTCACCGGCGGCCGTAGTGGTAAATATTTGCGGGGGGCCCTTCCCGGCAGACTACTTCGGGGACCCATAGACCTAGGAGACCCCCACGACTGGCATCCGCGTTGCGGCCTACTGAGCCTTGCATCTTCTTGGTGAGATTTGTGACCTGCGGGGAATGAGTCCTTGAGGTCCGGCAAGAGAGGCTCCTATCACCTACTGCCATCGTGGAGCCCCGGGGGATATTAATTGAGCCTGCGAGGGCTGATCAGCAGTGCGGCCTCTGTCGCTAGGTGCTGCACTATGGGCCGTGGCCCCAGCTTGTGGGGATGCCACGTGGAGGAGCCCTGGTCCTCCCTCATTCTTCGCCAGCTGCCTCCCGGTGCTATCCAGAGCGCCGGCCCTTGTGAAGTGGCCGTGACCGCAGTGGCACACGAACGGAGGACTGAGGGCGGCAAAGGCACAGGGTTGACATACTGCCACCAAGCAGCTGCTTTGAAGAGGACTGACGGCCTCTTCATTGTGCTAGGACCTGGCTGGTAAACCACCATCCCAACAAGCATGGTGGACATGTGGACATCATCAGCTCGGGGATCCCTCCAGGCCCACGATCACCGCCCGTGAGTGCAACAACACCCTGAAGGCCTGGCTGAGCACAAGAACCCCAGTAATGGTGAGAAGATCATGCTAGTAAATATGTATTATATATTTGTCCGACACTAAGTCTTCAACTTTTCTTAAAATGTAACCTCGAGTGAATTTGCAACTTGCATATTTGTAACTCTAACCACTAGTATCTGTAGTAGACTTTTGTACTTACTACCATTCTTATGTGAATTTAGAGTTTATCTGATTGTATCTTTTCGTTGAGTGAATATGCAACTTGTATATATGTAACTCTAGCCACTAGTATCTGTAGTAGACGTTTGTACTTACTACCATTCTTATGTGAATTTAGAGTTTTTCTGTTTTTATCTTTTATGTAACTCATGTACTCTGAAGTCCTTATGTAATGTAACTGGTCCTATTGTAAAGTGCTCTGACACCTTCGGGTAAAGTTCACGCTATATAAAAACACATAAAATAAAGAAATAAATAAGAGTCATGGGTATTGGGCGTGGCCATAGCAGCCAAGATGTAGTACGCATCTTGAAGACATTCCTAGGATCTTCTCCGACATCTGGCTGCATCCGTCACCCTGGGCGCTTTTATTGGCGTGGCGAAAGCATCAGAGAATCCCTCAGAGCCCGTCCTGCAGTGACGGCCCCGAACTCCCTATGCCTGTATCCCCACTGACCGGGAGATTGGTGCACACTTCGCCGCGTTGCCATTGCGCCACCCGCTCCCCAGCATCGACCTGCAGCAGCTCCTGCCGGGCTGCTGGGGGGCCCCCGACTAGTGTGACACTCTGCTCCGAGGGGGCTGCATGTGAGTGGGACTGAGGGGCTCTGAACAGCCCACGGTCATGGACTTGCAGCTCTCTGCAGCATCTGGTGCAACCATAGCCTCCCGTGCAGCCAATCGCGTGGCTGAAGCCTGTGGCCCACATTTTCCATCGCCTCAGTGGCCCGGACATTTACATCCCCCCCTCCCTACTTGTCGCCTGACCACGCGGTGAGCCCTTGACTTGAATTGGGGGTGGCTGAGAGGTAACGGGGTGCCTGGGACCCTGATGCCGGTGAGTGGACGCTGACCTTGCCCTAGCTTTTACGACCGGTGCCGGGGGCACCTAAATAGCGCTGTCATTTCCCAGCCCTTGCTGCTGTACAGTTGGTGTACAAGTGGCCCCACGACCACAATTGGTCTCGGCCATGCACTCCTAATGCTTTCTCCTCCTCCATACTAGTATCTCACCGTGCTTTGGGTGCATTCTTGGGGCTGGGATGTGGCTGCTGGGGGCTCCCGGCTGCTCGTGCAGCCACTCCAGGAGTAGAGAAGTAAGCTGGCCGAATTTGGTCTCCGGTGGGGCCTCCTTCCTTCCTCCTGTGTACTTACCTGAGACTTTGACGGTGTCCTGGTGGTTGGCTTCCTGGGTGTAGCCCCTCCTGTGGTGGATGCTTTGTATCTCAGCTGCTCGTGCTGCCCTGCCTGGACCCTCGGGCAAGTGGGCCAAAAGCTGAAGACGTTGGCTCTTCCCCACTGTGACTGTCTGTTCACAGTCTGCCCGGACTGTGATGGAGCAGGGGTTTGAGAAAATAAAACCTGCTCGGATTAATTCCTTGGTAACATTTACTAACAGTGTGTGGTGAAACTAACATGCGAAAACACGGGGAAATGCTTATGCGCATGCGTGCACTAATGTGTGGACTAATGCATGAAAAACTAGGCCGCATTCACATTCTGCTTGAAATTAAAAATAATAATAATGCTGCTTTCTAAGCGTTAATGCTTTATTAGACAAATAACGCGGGAAAGTGCAAATGGTGGGTGGTAAAACAGTGAGAATTATATTTCATGAAATTAATAATGTCTGTGTTTTATTCATCGTAGTGATGCTTGCATGGGCTTACATTGTTGCATGACGAATCAAGGGTTAATAAAAGAAAGACAAATAAAAGCCGAAAATCGAGCTCTGAGAGAGAATGGAAGAAGGCAATGTTGACGACCTTCGAGAATCATTGTATGTCTGCCAAGTAACGGAAGGATGGCCGTGAGACCATGAGCAAATTGTACAAACGTCTTCCGCGGAAGCTGCAGAGGCGGACAATGAAAATGTAGAGATTTGAAACATGTTACAAATTGAAGGAAGCTGTATTCATGAAACGTGGATTACGTATTGTTGAAAATGTAAAACAAAGAATGCTGTGAAACCATGAACGTGACTATGGTGGTGTGATAGAACACCCCTTAAATTGACCAATGAGAGACTAAGATTCTGAAAATGTTGCTACAATGGTGGGATGGACATGTAGGTTTTTAGAGTATAACTGTGGTGTCTGGGGGGTGTTAGCTCGGGCCTCTTTGAAGAAGCTAGAGAGGGGAGATCGTCGCTGTCCGTCGGCTTGCTGTATGCAGATAGAGGCCTACCTGTTTCCTGTTCCTGTCCTACTCTTTGTTCCCTGAAACTTTCCCGGGGAACCCCCATCTATTCCCATGACCAGGGGGTAGATTTTCCACTAAATTACTTAGGTTTGTATAACTAAAATCTGTATTTTGCATAAATATTTGCAAACGTATTATTTGTCTCTGAAACTTATGTCTCTTCATCTATCCACTCCTTCATTGCATTTCTATTCATTGTGATTTGAGTTTGATATCTTTTTGCTTTGACAAATGTTCTCTCTCTGTGATTTATTCTTTGCTTGCCTTGTAAAACTGTACAAGATGAGCATTTACCTTCACATTATTTGCGATAAATATTATTAACCTTATACCGAGTTTGTGATTATTTAAGTAGAATAGTTTGATAGTTAGTTTCTAATTATTACCATCATCTACTCAACTAATGGTCCATTGACCAGAGGAAAGAGAGTTGATTAAAGGTTCAATTATGTATCTTGTGTGTTAGGACGAGCCTGTAGATTATGAACAACTGATTTACATAAACTTGAAACAATGCTACAGGGATTTATGTGTTGGGAGTATGAGTATGGGCCAGTGTTTGTGTTTATCGATTATCGATCTCTGATTGGCGCTGGATCAGTTTTTGGTAGCAGAGGATGGTTATTATTGATTAGTTTGGTAATAATTATCAATTATTGATTACTTGTTTTCTTAACATGAAAAGTTAGTGTTTTGTTCTATGTTGACTTGAAGTGCGGGTAAGGAGTTACCTAAGATCCTGGGATGATAATGTATTAGCCTGAAGAGGCAGAAGAATAGTGTGGATAAGGAATCTCACTGCAGAAGTACTTTGGGCCTGATTCCGATGCGGTTAGGAAAGCATTCCCACCTAGGGCCCGATTCCGATGCGGTTAGGAAGGACTCCTAATGGCATTTGCTCCTTCCCAATCGGATCGGGAACGTGTCTTCCCAACCGAGGGCCAGATTATGATGCGGTTAGGAACATAGGCTTCCCATAGAAGTCAACGGGAGTCCAACCAAATCGTATCTGGAAGCATCCGGATGCATCATACTCGGTCGGTAGGACTCTCCCGATCCGAGTCGGTCGGAAACCATTTCCAAACCGATTTGATCGGGAAGATTTCCTAACCGCATCAGAATTGGGCCCTAAGTCTGTTGTCATAATACTTAACGGCGAGAGGCTGTTAGTGTTATACTAGGGAGTATTCGGTTGAGAGTACATTTTGTTTGAAATAGCAAAGGGTCCACTTCCAAAACTCTGGCCTTACATCCCCAAAGGAGTACCAAGACCTCTTTCCATGTGAAAGTCCTCTTCCGAAACTTTGGCTAGTATCCCTAGAGGAGTACCAAGTCCTCCTGTAGCTTGTTTGGGTGTAGAATAGCGCTGGTCGTTATTTTACTCGAAGTGAAAGAATATTTCTTTTGAAGTGAAGACTATCTCTTTATTTAGTGGAACAGACAAAGTAGCATTGTTTTATGTTTGTTTTCTAACAAGTTTTGTTGAGAAAAGTATAGAAAAACATTGCTGTATTATTTTGTAAACGGAGGATCAGTAGAAGGAGTAATTCTGACATCACAAAAAGCCGCGCTAGCAGTGGTCAGGCCGCTGGCATTCAAAGTGCTGTGATTGGTTGATTTCTGTGAGCCGCGCTGGTATTGGACAAGGTACTGATTACGTAGGAGGGTTCTGATTGGTTGGTTAGTGTGAGTCGCGCTGGTATTGGACGGTTGTTAGCAAATAGAATAAGTAGAAGAACGAAGAGGTTGTTGTTTGTTTATTGAATTGTATTTTAACGAGAAGACTTGGAAAAAATGAAGCTGGCTAATAAGATAAAGAGTTTTAAAAAAAAAAGGACAAACCAATAGTTACAAGAGAGGGAATTCCTATTCCACCCCCGAGAACAGCTGCTTCTTTTATGATGTTGGAATGTGGTTACCATACGTGTACTTGGTTAGAAAATTGGGTGAAATACACGGAAGATGATGGTGTTTTAGCTTTTCCGGAGCATGGTAAATTTATTGTAAGGATTCTACAGAATCTGAGAAAATGAATGAATTCTCTAGAAGCTAGACCTACTCAGTAAGAAGCGCTTGAGGATTGGGAATATGAGGCATATGAGCGAGAGAAGTATAGGGGTGGAAGAAGATACAGAAATATTATGACTAGATATCCTTTTGAAAGTCGGGGAGAAAGAATGAAAAGATGGAGGAGAGCGGTTGTGACAGAGGGTCTGTATCCAGTTTTAGTTGCTGAAGAAGCAACGGGAGGCAAATGTAAAGAGAAGAAGAAAAATGTAGAGACATCAAGGATAGATTTTGTCCCAAGTGATTCTGATGATAAGTTGTTAGATGACATTTTGACTAAAAGACCTCCACCTTATCAAGAGAACTCAAGTGAAGCAGTCCTAAATGCACCATTAATGGGAACCCCACTAATTCCGCAGGTTTCACAAGTCCCTGTAGTTACTAGAGCAGTAGAAGAGAGTGAAATGGACATGTTGAATAGGACAAGAGAGGAGTTGACTCAGAAAATTAATCAGTTGAATCTGAATGCGGAAGCATTAACAGTACCAGTAACGATTGGAGCTATAGTTCCGTTGTATGGAGAAAAACAGAATATATCAAAAGCACATGCGTTGACAGTCCCAATGAATAGAGACAGGAATAAAGTGGTACCGATAGTTGATCAGGAAGAACAGACAGAGACAAGTACTTCATTAATTTATTTGCCAGTTTGTGAGATGTTAACTTAATCCCCTAAGAGAAGTGCGCAAATGGATCCGAGGAGAATAGTGCAGAATGTCACTCCGATATCAAGGAGTTCAATGGGACCTTCACCTGATGAATTAGATGACTGGATAAGGGGAATGGAAAAGCGAAAACCTCAACCACAGAGTATAGATGTGAGTAAACTGAGAGTGGATTTGGAAGAAATGATTATTGGTACAATAAGCCCAGACAGATTGAGTAATTATCGAGATGAGGAGTTGTTATTCCTGTGCAAAAATATTACTTGGAGAGCGAGAAATCTTCATGAAAGGTTACCAGGGGCTGCTTGTGAATATGGAGTGGACATAGAGAAGTCAAAAGTGTTACAGAAAAGGATTTAGAGAGTTTGAATGCGTCTGGTAAAAGATTGCAAATAAAAGAATTAATGAATATCCTGAAGAAATGGGGAGATGTAGAACGGTGGAAAGGTAGATGGGTGAAAAAGAAAGAAGAAATGATTGCAAATAAAAATGCGTCTTTATTTCCACTAAGAGAATCAGAACAGGCTCAAAGGGTGTGTCCAATGAGAGAAGTTCCGGGTGGTGGATATGTTCACTTTCCTTGGACAAGACGGAATATATTGTCTTTTACTCATGACTTCCCTAGGTTGAGGGAAAAACCAGTTGAATGGTACAAACAAGTAGAGAGGTTTGTGAAGGTTTCAAAAGTCTTGTTGAAAGATCTGGATTGTTTATTTGAGATTGTTGTTCCAGCAGATTTATGGACAGAGTGTAAGATTACTGTTGATTGGCCTAAAGAAGAATATCCTAGAGATCCGAAAACAGGTGCACCTTCAAATGAGGTGATGAGGAAATATCATCATGTAATTACTTACCTGAAGGGAAAAATTTCTCCGAAAGGGACAGATTGGGTTAAAATTGCAGAACAACTCAAGAACCAAAGGAGTCGGCACATGCTTATTATGAAAGGTTGTTACAGGTGTTCAAAAAGTACAGTGGGTTTGAGAATATTGCAGATAAAGATATGGGACATTTTTTGTATCGCTTTGTATTCGGATTAAAACCAGAAATTAGTAACATGATTCAGCAACATTTGATTTGTTGGCAGAGTAAAACGGCTGATGAGATCCTGAGGTATGCAAAGTATTGTAGTGATGATATTGAATCGAGGCATAAGAAGCTAAAAGAGAAAATGATATGGGCACAAGTGAAAGTGGCAGAACAGAAAGAAGGAAACAGTGGTTTTCAAACAGATTTCCAGATGAAAGGTCAGAATCAGAATGGTCAAGTAATGAGTGGTGGTAGAGGTAGAGGTAAAATGAATAAAGATGAAATGAAAAGGAAATATCCTTGTCATGCGTGCGGAAAATTTGAACGAGTATAGATCTGCTCAGGAAAATAATGGGATGAATCAAAATTTAAATTCCCAGATCCAGAATGATGTGGTTGTGAATCAACAACAGCAGCAGCAAATAGTTACTCCACAGTTACAGGTACCACAAGCTCCTATGCCTAATAATGTGAATGCTCAAGTGCAGAGATACAGTGCGAACACTGGATTTCACGAAGGTGAACAAATTGGTAAGAATCAAAATGTGCAAATGATTCCGCAATACTTGTTGCAGTGCAATGAGAGTGATTCAGACTCATCTCATTGACGGTGCCTGAGGGGGGAGGAAGAGTGCGTGCTTGGCGCAACTCTAGAGGTAGATCAGTCAGGTCCATTTGTTGACGGAAAAGTGAAAGGTAATGATATTACATTCCTAATGGACACTGGTGCTACCCGTTCTACTGTAAGAGCAGCAGAAATTCCAAACCTACCCCTCTCGGGAGAAACTATCCAAGTCGTAGGTCAATAAGCATATCAAAACCCCAATAACAAAGCCAATAGAAGTTTATATTGGAAGATTCAGAGACATGCATCGGTTCGTGGTATGTGATACGAGTCCGGTAAACCTTTTAGGGAGAGATTTACTGTGCTAAATGAATTGCACAATTTATTGTACACCAGATGGTGTTGCTTTCCAAACACCAGATGCGGATGTTGCGTTTAAAATGATGTTAGCGAAGCAAGGGACAGAAGTAGATGAACTGTTTTCACTTCTTACTGAAGAAGATTTGCCTGCAGAGTTGAGAAATACAGTAAGATCCGATGTATGGGATTTCTCAGGAAAAGAGAATGGTCTGATGAAAGGTGTGGATCCTATTCAGGTTGTGGTGAAACCAGGTGCAACATTTCCAAACACACCTCAATACAAAATGAGTCCTGAGATAACAGCAGGAGTTATTCCTGTGATTGACCAAATGATTGAGCAAGGAATTTTAAAAGAAATACTAAGCAGTCCTTGTGATTCACCTATTATGGGAATTAGGAAGCCAAGCGGAAAATATAGGATAGTACAAGATTTACGAAAAATAAATAAAATTGTGGTACCCTGTTGTCCAATAGTACCCAATCCAGCAGTGATTCTATATCAGATTCCCTGTGATGCAGAATGGTATACAGTAATTGATCTGTGTCAGGCATTTTTCTCGATTCCCTTACATCTGGATAGCCAATATTTGTTTGCGTTCCGGTTCGGAGACCGTGTTTTGGCATGGTGTCGAGTTCCCCAAGGGTACACAGAGAGTCCATCGATTTTTAATCAGATTTTGAAAAAATGTTTGGAGACTTTAATTATGCCAGAAAAATCGGTTTTGGTACAGTATATTGATGACCTACTGGTGGCATCAAAAACACGAGAGGAATGTGTGACAGATACAATTGCCTTACTGAATCATCTGGCAGAAGGTGGACACGAAGTGTCACCAGCAAAATTATAGTTTTGTAAACAGGAAGTCCAATATTTAGGACACAAAATAGAGAAAGGAGTGAGAAAGGTGACACCAGAAAGGATCAGTGTGATTCAACAAATGAGCCCCCCTAAAACTCAAAGGGAAGTAAGAATGTTCTTGGGAATGGTTGGATACTGCAGACAGTGGATCAGTGGTTTTTCACTGCTTGCAAAGCCTCTACAGAGGTTGACACACAAAGATGTGACTGATCCGATTGAATTGGATGATGAAAGCATGAAAGCTTTTATTGAGTTACGAGACAGTCTTTGTCGAGCACCTGCTTTGGGAATGCCAGATTATACAAAAGATTTTGCGTTGTACTGTTGGGGGAGAGATGGGTGTGCACTTTCATTTTTAACTCAGAGACATGGAATGGCACGACGTCCAGTGGCATATTTTTCTGCTACTTTGAATTCAGTGGCTGCAGCGTTACCAGTTTGTTTGAAAGCAGTAGCTGCTACTTGTGTGAGCTTGGAACAAAGTGAAGCAATTGTGATGGGACATCCAGTTAAAGTATATGTGCCACACTCAGTTGAGATTCTTTTGACAAGAACATGTACACAGCACATGACCTATAGTTGGCTGACTAGGTATGAAAGAGTAATATTGGGTGCTGAAAATGTGACTGTGGTGAGATGTACGACAATAAATCCGGCAACATTGTTGCCTAGTCCATTTTGTGAGGAAGTAAGAGACGAAGCAGATCACGATTGTTTGAATGCGACAGATTTGTGCACGAAACCAAGGCCCGACATTAAGGATACTCTGCTAGAGGAATCAGATAGTGTGATGTTTGTTGATGGATCTTGTCTGAGAAATCAAAAAGGCGAATTGAGTTCTGCTTATGCAGTATGTACAGTGGCTGCGGTTCTGAAAGCATCCTGTCTAAAAGGGGTAAATTCTGCACAAATTGCTGAGCTCATAGCTCTGGTTAGAGCATGCAAAATTGGCACAAATGTGAAAGTAACCATATTTACGGACAGTCAATATGGTTTTGGGGTGGTTCACGATTTTGGACAGTTATGGACGCAAAGGGGATTTCTGACTTCTTCAGGTTCTCCTATCAGAAATAGCAAAACTGTGAAAGATTTATTGGATGCTTTGCAATTGCCAAAGAAAATTGCAGTAGTCAAATGTTCTGCACATAAGTCAGGAAATGATTATGTGACAAGCGGCAACAGATACGCTGATCAAGTAGCGCGTTTCTGTGCACAAAATTCAATTGTGATAAACAGAGGGGTGGAGAAGAAAAATACTAATTGCAACCTGATGTTTTCCTCCTGGAAAACCTGGGATGAGATTAGACAGTTACAAGAAGAGGCAAGTGATGAGGAAAAGGACATTTGGAAAAAATCAGGCTGCAAGAAGAGAGCAGAAGATGAAGTTTGGGTGTATATAGATGAAAGACCAGCTATGCCAGATTCTTTACTATCCCAAATGGCAAGGGTATACCATGGAATTGCACATGTTGGAAGAGATGCAATGATTAGGCTCTTCAAGCAGTCATGGTACAACCCGAAATTCAGGATCATTGCAGAGAGTCTATGCCAAAGGTGTGCTATATGTCAGCAGCAAAATCCAGGCAGAAAGACAGTTGTAAGTTGGGGACAAATTGGAAAAGCAGCAGGACCATTTACGAGGCTCCAGCTCGATTTCATCGAGCTTCCCCCATGTAACGGACTAAAATATGTGTTAGTTGTTGTTTGCTTATTTTCTCGTTGGGTAGAAGCTTATCCAACAAGAAGGAATGATAGCTTGACTGTTGCGAAGTTGCTTCTTAGAGAACTAATTCCAAGGTTTGGTTTTACAGTCACTTTAGAAACAGATAGGGGATCTCATTTTAATAATGAGATAATTCGGATGATCTGTGCAGCACTACAGATTGAGGAAAAGCTGCATTGTGCCTATCGACCAGAAGCATCTGGAGTGTTCAAGCAAATTAATGGCACTATCAAATCTAGACTGGGAAAAGTATGTGCATGCACAACACTGAAGTGGCCTGACGCTTTACCCCTGGTATTGATGAGTCTTAGAAGTAACCCAGATAAAAAGACTGGATTGAGTCCTCATGAAGTGCTGATGGGAAGAGCAATGAGACAAGCGATTGTACCAGCAAACAAACTGATGAATATTTCTGATGATCTAGTGCTTGATTATTGCAAAGGATTGGCTGATCTGGTGCGTTCTGTGTCTCATCAGGTTGAAGAAATTGCAACCACAACACAGCCGGATTAAGCACATGATTTGAGTCCAGGAGAGTGGGTTTATTGTCAAGAAACATGTGAGGAAGTTGTGTTTAGAACCCAGGTGGCATGGACCTTACCAGATTATTTTGATGACAACAACAGCAGTGAAGTGTGGTGGCTTGCCAAACTGGATCCACGCAAGCCATACCAGAAGAGTCCCAAGTCCACTTGAAAAAGAAGGTGAGCAGCAACTGGTGAATAAAAATAAGAAACCAGAAGCTGAAAGTTGTGAAGCTAAAGAATCTAGAGTGACAGATTCTGAGAAGCAAAATGATGATGAACAACCAAGCACAAGCCAAGTAGAGTGGGCACCAGCTACTGGGTCTCATAAGACTGCTGTTGAGCAAGTAGAAAAGGAAGTTACAGAAAATCAAGAGCAAGTTCAACAAAGAAAGGGACTAAATAAAAGAACCTGTGAACCAGACAGAAAAGGTGAAGAAGTAGTTCAAGCTAAGAGAGCGAAAAGGGTGACAATTGGCCAAGTGGAGTAAGAAGACTGAAATACACTCTTGAAAAGAGAAAATCAGAACAAATAAATGAAGTATCAAGTCAAACTGAACAAGAAGAATCAGAAGAAGAATCAGTACGAAGAACAAAGAGAATAAGAGTCCCAAGCAGGAAATACAGAGCTCCTGAATAGACATATATTATCTTGGAGGAAATTGAGAGCACAGATCAAATAGAAAAAGAAGTTGGTAATGGTACTGAGCAAATTAATGAAAGCAAATTAAAACTGCCTTAAAAAAGAACAATGAGAACTTAAGGTGCAGCAAAATTCAGTGAACATTTTTGGGAAGTTCCAGATGATCTGAAGAAGACTCTTTTTAAAAAAAAAAAAAAAAAAAAAGAGGGGTAAAGAAGAAGTTTTTTTCTTGAAGTGTTGGATACACTATTTTCTGGTGGTTTTTGGACAAGTTTGTCCAAAGTTTTAGAAAGTTGTTAGGATTTTCTTAGATTTTTTTTTTTTATAGTATACAAAATGGCAGAAGATATAGTGACTGGAAATCAAGAACCTAGTTTTAAACGTAGATGTATCAAAGCTTGCTATTAATGTTAATATGGTTAATATTAACTGTCTTTGTACCTATTCTAATGGTAACTAATAACAAGAATAATACTAATAATGTGATAAGTGAAAGAATGGACCCTGTTACTAAAGAAATTCCTAAAACTAACAATGATCAGGTTGATGATAGCATTTATCATCATGATAAGTCAATTAGTGATTTCTCCTTAAATGTCTTTACAAAATTGCTGTATGAATATGTAGACACAATGGATGTGAGAGATTGTTATTTATGCATGCAATTATCTTCGTCTGTCTCAGAGGGAGTGACTTACCATCACCTTCCTTTAACATATGGCGTATCATGTAGTGTTCTAACCAGTCTATTTTACGTGACGGGGAAGTTGCAGTACTACTATTCAAATATGGATATGGGGCCCGATTCACAGAACTAACTTAAGACAAAATCCTAAACTTACTACCATTTTGGTATTCACAGAAGGCACTTACTCATTTTGGTATTCACAGAAGGCACTTACTCATTAATGAGTAAGTGCCTTCTGTGAATACCAAAATGAGTAAGTGCCTTCTGTGAATACCAAAATGAGTAAGTGCCTTCTGTGAATACCAAAATGGTAGTAAGTTTAGGATTTTGTCTTAAGTTAGTTCTGTGAATCGGGCCCTTAGTGTTTTCAGAAATTCCTATTAGAAAGGATATGAATAAGGTGTATAGTAATAGAAATGCGGGATACATGGGAGAATTTTTCCATATTACACAGACAATAAATACAGTATATGCTCATAGAAATAATCTGGCTTGTAGTTTGCGGGCTAAAGAGAAAGAATTCATTAACATGGTTGAAGATAGAAGACAGGATTTTCAAAGGAAAGCTGCTGAACAGAAGTCACATGTACCACCATGGGCTTTTTAGAGAGGGAAATTATAAGAAAGGCGAGACTTATGCTGCAATGTCTCTGGATTGGTATCATAAAGGGAAACTTAGCTTAGTTAGACTAAAAACTGACTATAAAAATGATTTCATTGGTACTAGTGAGTGTGAACACACTTTTCTGATAACTGGTGGATGGGGATTAAAAGGTGGAACTGATCCTGTATTTCCAGGAGTATATTATGTGTGTTGTAAGAATGCTTACTATAGGTTGCCAGCACACTGGTATGGTAGTTGTTACTTTGGAATCGTATTTCCTAAAGTATACCATGTAGACAGAATTAATAAAATCAATTAAATAAAGCATGGACTAACACGCAAAAAGAGAGCAAGTTTTTCAGAAATAATTGGTGATATTTTTGGTGCACTGATACCCTCAGTTTTGGAGTTGTTCTAAATTCGCATAAAATTCGGAAATTGTCCACAGTGGTTGATCGTTTATCAACAGACACTGCTGGTGGGTTTTTGATGATTGATACTGAAATGGTTGCAATTAGATCAATGGTTTTGCAAAATTGACTTGCCTTGGATATTTTATTGGCAAAAGAGGGCGGAGTCTGTGGCATGTTGAAAATACAACACTGCTGTACTTATATCCCTGATATAAGTAAAAGTCTGGAGGGATATATAAAGAATATTACAAAATTACGTGAAGATTTGACTCAACTGGAGGTTGACGGTGTTTGGGAGAAACTTGGTAAGAGTTTTTCCTCTATAGGTAGATGGTTTTCCATATTTGGGAGTAGTTTATTAAGAAAAATACTAATACCAATTATTTCAATAGCTGTAGTGATTTTGTTTATAATAATGGCATATAAAGGTCATAAGTGTAGATGTGGAAAGAAAGAAATACCAGAAGTAGACAAAAAACGTAGACCTAGGAAAAGAAGAAGAGAAGAAATAGAACTAGAGGATATGAGAGGAAATTACTACAAAATGATGAAAGATTTAGATGAGAAAATGGCAAAACAGGAAAGAAGTACAGACCTTTAGATGAAGATAAAGGTGGTAATTAGTATGATGGTAATTTTGTGATGGCTCAAAAATGCCATCAAAGGGGGGAATTGATGGAGCAGGGGTTTGAGAAAATAAAACCTGCTCGGATTAACTCCTCGGTAACATTTACTAACAGTGTGCGGTGAAACTAACATGCAAAAACACGAAAACACGGGGAAATGCTTTTGCGCATGCGTGCACTAATGTGTGGACTAATGCATGAAAAACTAGAGCGTTCTGCTTGAAATTAAAAATAATAATAATGCTGCTTTCTGTGCGTTAATGCTTTATTAGACAAATAACGTGGGATAGTGCAAATGGTGGGTGGTAAAACAGTAAGAATTATATTTCATTAAATTAATAATGTCTGTGTTTTATTCATCGTAGTGATGCTTGCATGGGCTTACATCGTTGCATGACGAATCAAGGGTTAATAAAAGAAAGACAAATAAACGCCGAAAATCGAGCTCTGAGAGAGAATGGAAGAAGGCAATGTTGACGACCTTCGAGAATCATTGTATGTCTGCCAAGTAACGGAAGGATGGCCGTGAGACCATGAGCAAATTGTACAAACTTCTTCCGTGGAAGCTGCAGAGGCGGACAATGAAAATGTAGAGATTTGAAACATTACAAATTGAAGTAAGATGTATTCATGAAACGTGGATGTTGAAAATGTAAAACAAAGAATGCTGTGAAATCATGAACGTGACTATGGTGGTGTGATAGAACACCCCTTAAATTGACCAATGAGAGACTAAGATTCTGAAAATGTTGCTACAATGGTGGGATGGACATGTAGGTTTTTAGAGTATAACTGGGGTGTCTGGGGGGTGTTAGTTAGCTCGGGTCTCTTTGAAGAAGCTAGAGAGGGGAGATCGTCGCTGTCCGTCGGTTTGCTCTACGCAGATAGAGGCCTACCTGTTTCCTGTTCCTGTCCTACTCTTTGTTCCCTGAAACTTTCCCGGGGAACCCCCATCTATTCCCATGACCAGGGGGTAGATTTTCCACTAGATTACTTAGGTTTGTATAACTAAAATCTGTATTTTGCATAAATATTTGCAAACGTATTATTTGTCTCTGAAACTTATGTCTCTTCATCTATCCACTCCTTCATTGCATTTCTATTCATTGTGATTTGAGTTTGATATCTTTTTGCTTTGACAAATATTCTCTCTCTGTGATTTATTCTTTGTTTGCCTTGTAAAACTGTACATGATGAGCCTTTACCTTCACATTATTTGCGATAAATATTATTAATCTTATACCGAGTTTGTGATTATTTTAGTAGAATAGTTTGATAGTTAGTTTCTAATTATTACCATCAACTACTCAACTAATGGTCCATTGACCAGAGGAAAGAGAGTTGATTACAGGTTCAATTATGTATCTTGTGTGTTAGGACGAGCCTGTAGATTATGAACAACTGATTTGCATAAACTTGAAACAGTGCTACAGGGATTTATGTGTTGGGTGTATGAGTATGGGCCAGTGTTTGTGTTTATCGATTCTCAATCCCTGATTGGTGCTGGATCACTGCGCCTGGCCTGTCGCTGTTCCCTTGACCTATTTGCTGCCGCCTGATCTCCTTCTCTATCCCAGCAATGACAGTTGGGCCTGCATCGAACCGCAGGTGGTGGCAATGGGGAAAGACAAAGCCCCAGGGACAGGACCTTAGTCGAAGATTGACAAATACACTACCTGTCCCTCTGACTCTGCTAAACAGCAAGTGGCTGACAGCCTGGGCCCCAACCCCCATACCCATGGTTGTGGCCCAAATCCTGCAAGCCATCCAGACCTCATGAGAGGCCCTTGAATCTAGGATTTGTGAGGTGGAGTCTGATGTTGTGCTCCTTCATCAGGTTCTTCGTTACATTGCTGGGAGGGTCACCAAGGTAAAGGGATTGGTGTCCACTCTCGAAGAGACTCATTGTACCTTAAGGTTAAGGTCAACTCATTCCTCTTCACTGTTCGCACCCTTGAGCCCAGGGCACAGGATGCACAAAACCGCTCTCGACGAAGTAGCCAGCGCTTTGTGGGCTTACGTGAGGAGGCTGATACCCTTCACCCAGAGACTTTCATTGAGGCTTGGATTGAATCCTGGATCCCCGAAGGGACTTTGTCGCCTTGGTTCGTTGTAGAGCGGTCACATTGGGCCCTGGCACAGAAACCCCGTCCTGTAGCGCTTCCATGCCGCGTCGTTGCCAAAATTTTGAATTTTCGAAACCATGATGCTATTCTGCGACAAGCACGTAATGAAGGCAAACTTCACTGCCAATCCGCCCACATTAGGATTTTCCTAGATTACACCAAAACCACTCAGAAACAACGTAAATCATTTGATGCTGTTAAACAGAAGCTCCAAGCTATGTCTCTTCAGTATATGTTGCTCTTCCCGGCACGGCTGACGACCCTCCATGGATATCGTTTCCATTTCTTCGACACCGCCGAGGAGGCGTGGTTCACTGAGCAGAAATCTCTAAGACATGTTCCTCCTGATTGAGACGTAGAGCCTTGCTCAGGCTCGCCTCTTCTGATTACTACCCCTTCCCAAATTAGTGGGTGACCCAAACCTAAAGGTAGACGTGGCCGACGGAGACGCTCCTCGGAATACTCAGACATGGAGCCAGGCCACTGTCAGACTGCAGATGAACTGCTCTCTGCTCCTCTGGCGTTGGACGGAGCCCCGAGGTCCACTCAGGCTGATACTTCTGATGATGGCGGCTCCTTTGGGGCTCAGATATGACTGTTAATGTTCCTTTATTTTTTGTTGCAGCCCTGGGACCAAGGGGTGCTCCGACTCTTGATAATCTGATCCTATCTAGAAGGAGGTCCACGTTGAATACCCCAATATGTGTTTCACCTGTTTTGTTGAAGGGTGTTGGGCAACAGATTGCTTTGTACATTTTACAGTTTTTTGTTCTGATGCTTCCATGTGTGCCTTACACTGTCTGCCACCACATATTTGGTTGACCCACTCACCATCATATGACCCCACACATTATCCTCATGGCTCACTTTAGTCTTCTTTCATGGAACCTAAATGGCCTCTTGGATCGTATCAAACATACCGCAGTCCTTAAGTTCCTCCAGCGACACCAACCGAGTGTGACGCTGATGCAGGAGACCCACCTTTTGGGAACTCAATGTCCCTTCCTGCGCTAGCTTTGGACATGATCGAGCATATCACTCCAGTTCTGGTCGGGCTCTAAATGGGTAGCGATTTTAATCCATACACACTTCCCCCTGGCAGTGGCCCAGATTATCCACAATGCCCATGGCCGAAATTTGGGGTGGTTGGAACCCTGGAGGGGAAGCCTTACAATATCTTAAGTGTATACATTCCACAACAATTACACAGACAAAGCTGTCAAAATCTTACTGCGGTAGTTGCAGCGCTGCCCTATGGGACATGGGACTTTAATGCTGTTCCAGACCCCGCAGTTGACATTTCTTGCCCTCCCTCACATGGCCGCTGTGAACTATCCAAGATGCTGGTCTCTTGGATGAATTCCCTGAGCCTGTGCGACATTAGGCGGATATGGGATCCCGGGAAAGGGCGCATACCCATGCTTCTGCATCCACAAAAGCCGGATTGCGAATTGACACATATTCCTCCCTACAGTATAATGGCCTAAGGCCGGAAGGGTGGAGAGGATCTTCCACAGTATTGGAAGAGAAACAAAAATGGGGGGATACATCCTCCCAACTTAACATTAACCATCCAAAAAAGTATCCCACCAAAAAAAGCTATTTGTTAGGCACAATCCTCTAATCAGGAAGTCTCATTAGGTGTTTCTAGCATGAATGGGAGCAATTCCTTTTTGTATAGTAACCCTCATACACTCTAATAGTGTCATGCTTCATTATCGGGTTCACCCTGACTCCTAAAGGTCAGGGTGGGCTCAACCATATTCCAGGGAGCACTTTAGAGAAAAGGCCAGTGGGGTTAAAGATTAAAAATCCTCCCGGTACTCCAGGTATCCCTTTAATATGGAGTGACCGGATATTAAAAACAAAGACAGGGTTTCTCAAGGATATAATGGTCCTATGACCCTACGTACATTGCCAACATGTTTCAGCCTGTGAATGGCCACTGAGGGTCCACGGCTTTCTTCAGGGCAAAAAGCAGGGAAAATTCCCTCCCTGGATGAAATATAAAATATTATATATGTGGAGCATAAAGCTGTTCCAACGCGTTCGCCCCTTGGATATACTTATCCTTAGTGTGGGCGCTCAATTCTGGTATGTCCAACCTGAAAAGAAAAGAGAACCATATGTATAGTGACTCAAGATGAGCCTTAGTGCCTGGCTCGCGCTGTGCTGGCTCACCCATCTCGTGTGTTTATAGTGAGTTGCGCGCTATTTTGCACTATAATGTATGCTTATATTTCATAATTCATATAGTGCATAGTGATCAAGGAGTACATGAAATCCGCCACAATGAAAACATGTGCGTTTTTCGTGAAGTGCACGTTAACCAGTTACACCCAGAGTGGGATAGGTGATCTATTTGATCATGAGCCCGCCTCATTATGGTGAGGTACCATAACTGTCATTAAACATATTTAAAAACATATTTAAAAACACCCTGCTCAGTCATCGTGAATTGTCATGAGGCACCCCCGCAATGGATTTCGCCTAGCGCATGGTGTCCTCAATGAGTTATATCAAGGAAGTACATTACCCAACTCGGGGGGACTCTGCATGTTTCCTGGGGATGCAAAAAGACGGGGCAGTCCTGTAGTCAGAGAATATAGATAGCGGTGTTAGAATCCCAGTTACACCATACACGAGTTGGGATTCGAACACCCCTATCTCTATTCTCTGACTTTAGGAAAATCAGAGTTAAGACCTTCTTTGAAGGTAATCCCAATGTGGAAAGTGAACAGGGTTACACCAACCTATGGAGAAAATCCACCTTCAATCCTGCTGGTGCAGTGATGCCCCCAGAGGTCCTTGCTTTTGAAGAAGCAGTGATCAAAGAGGTGGAACAATTGGAACCCAAGAGGGATGTCTTTAACAACCTCATCTGAAAAGAACGAGAAGCCCTACGATCACTGAGCAAGAAGCTTAACATAGTAATAAAACCAGCAGATAAGAGGGGAGCAACTGTCATTCAAGACCTTGAAAGTTACAGAGAAGCTTGCCTCACCCTCCTCTCAGATGAAAGACACTATAAAAAACTACAAAGAGACCCTACCGCACGCCTACAGAAAAAGATACTTGAGCTTACCAGTGGAGCGTTGGAAAGGGGATGGATTTCAAAGAAGGTAATGGGCTTCCTAAATACGTCGGACCTTAGGATTCCTCTTTTCTACACTACCCCCAAGATGCATAAAGGGAGGATTCCACCACCCGGGAGACCTATAGTCTCCGGCATAGGTTCAGTGTTAGAACCCCTCTCCCAATACACCGACTGGTTCTTACGACCCCTAGTTACACAGATCAAGTCCTATGTGAAGGACACGAAACACCCCTTAACATCCTATCCGAATTGGAATATGATCCCACACAAGAGATACTAATATGCTTGGATGTGCAAGCGCTATATACAAGCATCCCGCAGAAGGAGAGCCTGCGTGTTATTGAAAATGTATTACTAGCGCAAGACTGGACCTGGCAAGCACCAATCGATTGGATCATGACACTCATGAAGATTGCCCTGACTGAGAATTTCTTCAGGTTTAAATATCAGCTCTATCTACAGAAGCATGGAACTTCGATGGGCAGCACATTCGCCCCCAGCATCTCATGTCTATATATGAGCGACGTGGAAGAGGAACACATTTGGGCTAATAACCCTCATTCCAACAGAATCCGAATTTGGTTGCGATACATTGATGACATTCTGATAGTGTGGCATGGTAACCAAGAAAGTACAAAAACCTTCGAGGCCTGGATCAACCAGCTCAACCCCTTTCTCCGCTTGACCATGTCCACAGTCACAAGATATCATTCTTGGATGTGAACATCATTGCTAGAGGCGGAAGATTGGAAAGTTCCCTAGACACAAAACCCACAGATAAAAACAGTCTGTTGAGTTTCCACAGTGCACATCCTCGTGCACTTAGGGAAAATCTCCCGGTGGGACAATTTCTAAGGATTCGAAGGAATTGTTCGGATTTGGACACCTATAAAGTAGAGGCAGCAAATTTGTCTAGGAAACTGGAAGAAAGAGAATATCCAAAGAGAATAATAGACCAGGCACAGAAAAGATCACAAAATACTCCGCGCACAGCTCTGCTGGAAACCCATACTAAGAAAGAAACCGACTCTGTGATATGTGTGGCCACATATAACTCTTCCTCTAATGCCATCAAGAAGATCAATAGCAAGTGGAACATACTTACCTTGAACCAACTGAATTTCGAGAAACCTATGTTTTCATTTAAAAGAAATAGGAGCCTCGGGAACTCCTTAGTTCACACAGATACATGGAAACCTAGCCAAAATAGACAACTGACATTGTGGAACCAACACCAGGTTAAAGACCACTATCAATGTGGCTCCTGTAGTGTATGCCAATTTACCACACACACATCGCATATTGATCTAGGACTCCCACAGATGTGGGAACAGCGCAGTCACACTAATTGCAATTCTGACAACATCATATACATGATCACATGCCCATGCGAACATCGCTACATTGGCATGACAACTAGGAAGATCAAAGTCCATATCAGTGAACATAGGAGCACGATACGCAAAGGCATTACAGCTATGAGACTTACATCACACTACCTAGAGCGACAACATACAGACAATGATCTGAGATGGACTGTCATCGAAAAAGTGAAGGGAGGTCCAGGTTTGACTAAGAGACTATTACTAAAAGAGCAGAGATGGGTATATAATCTTAAAACCCATGAACGTGGTCTGAATGATTCCACTCCATGGGTACAGTTAGGACGCACCTGAGCCCTCTATTTATGTAAATTGTGTGTTCGGGAGCCCCCATGTACTTTATCTGAGTGGTACTGGGGTATTACTAGAGCGTAATGATATGCCTTGAAGGCACTGAAGGGGACCCAGCTAGGTTTAACCAGTACTACAGTAACAATGCCACCATATTTGGATACATACTTATCCGTAGGTAATGACAGCCACATAGAGAAATACGAGAGCAATACACTGTGCGCATTATCTACAGTGAATAACGTACACTGGCTTATTTTAACTGTGACTATAGATTATAACTACAACTACCATGATCCTTTACGAGAGTCTGTAGTCTACTAGCTGTAAAAGCGACCATGATACCACGTCCTATGTACAAGTAAGGGCAGGGCCCAACTAACAACTAAATGCGGGCCCAGATACACCGCTAGCCCATTTAATAAACTACAATAATAATACCATCATATGTCGATACATAATTTACATCGCAGGCAATGACAGCTGTATGGAGAAATATGAAAGTAATACATTGATCGTATTTCAAGATATATATATTTTTATCGCAGGCTATGGCAGCCACATGGAGAATTACGAGAATAATACATTGTGCGCATTACCTACAGTGGATTAGGTTTACTGGTTTACTTATACTGTTACTATTGACCCCATGATCCTTCACAGGATCTTGCTAGTTCGCTAGCCGGACGCATGACCATGATGCCACGTCCTATGCGTCTGTAAGGGCGGGGCTCAATTAACAACTAAACGCGGGTCCGGGTACTTCCGCTAGCCCATTAAATAGACGCTGATCTCAGCCTCAGCGTACACACCGGGAGATGCGGACCCGATTAGGTGCTGTAGCGGGGACAGGATCCTTGACAACATGAGTGACTATGCAGAATGGAAGAATGAATGTGGGTTCTGCCCGTTAATAGTAACTTGTGTATGGTGTAACTGGGATTCTAACACCGCTATCTCTATTCTCTGACTACAGTGTGTGACTACAGGACTGGCCCGTCTTTTTGCATCCCCCAGAGACATGCGGAGTCCCCCCGAGTTGGGTAATGTACTTCCTTGATATAACTCATTGAGGACACCATGCTCTAGGTGAAATCCATTGCGGGGGCGCCTCATGACAATTCACGATGACTGAGCAGGGTGTTTTTAAATATGTTTTTAAATATGTTTAATGACAGCTATGGTACCTCACCATAATGAGGCGGGCTCATGATCAAATAGATCACCTACCTCACTCCAGGTGTAACTGGTTAACTTGCACTTCACGAAAACTGATCACATGTTTTGATTGTGGCGGATTTTATGTCCTCCTTGATCACTATGCACTATATGAATTATGAAATATAAGCATACACTGTAGTGTAAAATAGCGTGCAGCTCACTACACACCAGATGGGTGAGCCAGCACAGCGCGAGCCAGGCACTAAGACTCATCTTGAGTCACTATACATATGGTTCTCTTTTCTTTTCAGGTTGGACGTACCAGAATTGAGCGCCCACACTAAGGATAAGTATATCCAAGGGGCGAACGCGTTGGAACAGTTTTCTGCTCCACATAAATAATATTTTATATTTCATCCAGGGAGGGAATTTTCTCTGCTTTTTGCCCTGAAGAAAGCCGTGGACCCTCAGTGGCCATTCACAGGCTGAAACATGTTAGCAATGTACGTAGGATCATAGGACCATTATATCCTTGAGAAACCCTGTCTTTGTTTTTAATATCCCCTGTCACTCCATATTAAAGGGATATCTGGAGTACCGGGAGGATTTTTAATCTTTAACCCCCCTGGCCTTTTCTCTAAAGTGCTCCCTGGAATATGGTTGAGCCCACCCTGACCTTTAGGAGTCAGGGTGAACCCGATGATGAAGCATGACACTATTAGAGTGTGTGAGGGTTACTATACAAAAAGGAATTGATCCCATTCATGCTAGAAACACCTAATGAGACTTCCTGATTAGAGGATTGTGCCTAACCGATAGCTTTTTTTGGTGGGATACTTTGTTGGATGGTACATATTCCTCCCTGCCACAGATGTATCCTCTACTTTGGATATTCATGCATTGCGACGAGGAATCTCGGACCACTCTCCCCTCTTGCTCCAACTTGGAGTGCCTACTCATTGTTGCCATCTTTTGTGTCTTAACACCTGGTCCCTTACAGATGACAGCTTTCGCAACCACTTGGCGGAGGAGCTGAGAGCCTACTTTGATATTAACGAGGGTACAATTTGGAGGGCGAGTACCTTGTGGGCAAGGTCCCACTTCAAGGGGTGGCTAAGACATATCTCAAACATGTAGACAGAAATCGCCACCTGCAGCTGACAGAACTTGAATCTCACATACTTTCTTTGGAAACAGCAATGGCATCTAACGCCACTTAATCCCTAAGCCGGTAGCTAGATATCGACTGGGAGTCCTTACCACAATTAGCCTTCCATGAGGTCCAACAATGCTGGCATGCACCCCTACAACGGGTCTACAAACACAGAGACAAAGTGGTACTCTCTTCTATAGACTTGCCACCAGAGGTGCTACATCCCGATTAATTTCCTTGATTAATGATTTGACTAGGACCCTGGTGGCTACCTCTGTGGCAATTAAAAACACGTTCACAGACTACTATGAGAACCTATATACTCAGCGACTGCGGCCTCCCTACGAACTCGCGCAGCCTCTTTTGTCTGATATCCCCAGCCCCATCTCACTTGTACCCAATTTGCATTGTTGGAGTCTCCCATTGCCGAGGATGAGGTCCTTGCAGCCATTCATGATCTGAAGCCCAGGAAGACCCAGACCCGGATGGCTTTTCCTCGACTATTACTTCAAGCTCCATGACATTGTCGCCCCACATCTGCGGTGGCTCTACAGGGAGGCTGAAGACAGAGGCTCATTACCACCAGATCTTGGCCTAGCCACTATTGTGGGTATTCCAGCCTCAGGGTGCGCCGCCTATCACCCTATATCCCTGATTAGCGCCAATGTTAATATCTATGCCAAGATTCTATGCCAAGGTCCTTGGCACCTTGATCCTCCCTGACCAATGCAGCTTCATGCCCAACCGAAGCATAAGACAATGTATCCGTTGAGTGTATGCATCCCTGACCAATGTTTACGACTTAGGGGGAGCAACTGCTTTAATGCTTGTTGACTTTGAAAAAGCCTTCAATACTGTGGATTGGGGAAATCTTGACAAGGTCTTGCAGTACATGGGTCTTGGTGCTAAATTTAGTCGTCTGGTTGGCATCCTTTACTCATGGCCCTCGACACAGGTCCTCTTTAACGACGTGTTATCCTGGGAATTTCCAATTAGACACGGGACTAGGCAGGGTTTGCCCTCTCTCTCCTTTCCTTTTCACTCTGATTATAGAGCCCTATGCTCAAGTGATTCGATGTGACGCTCAGCTGCGGGGATGGAGATAGAGTGACACAATGGGGGGACAGAATCGTCCTATACGCAGATGACATCTTTTTGTTCCTGACTGACCCTCCAGTGTCAGGTCCCCGTGTATTAGAAATCCTACGTCTCAGGGCTCTGGGTGAACCGGGGTAAATCACTTCTAGTTCCTTTACAAGGTGACAATGCAGTGCTAGGCTGGCAACTTGATATCCCAGCCCATCACCTCAGTTTTAAATAGGTAGGGGTTCACATATTAAAAAGTGCCAGAGCTCACACATTCTCTTAACCTCACCCCACTTCTTCGGACGGCCATGACTCACCTAGCTATCTGGTCTACCCTCCCCCTTAATGCTCTGGGCCGGGTCGCTCTCATAAAAATGATGATACTCTCACGCTCCTCATGCACCCTATAGAATTTTCCACTCCATATTTCCAGTGTGTGGTTCTCTGAGGTCGTGGCCCAGCTCAACTACTTCCTCTGGAAGGATCGACCCCGCGTATCACCTTTGCCAAGTGTCGCCGGTCTGCTTATGATGGCTGTCTAGGAGCGGTAAGCATCTGTTTATATAATTGGGGATCCCAGCTCCTGGTCGTCAATGACTGGATGACTGGAGGATGTAGTGACCTGGCAGCTTGAGTTAACCCATCTTGATTTGGATGGGGTGATGCACTATATTTATGGTAGGCCCGTAGCTCTTCATATCTCTGAACTTACTAGAACAATTTTTCTTGTATGGTGAGCCGCCAACAGATTCCTTAGCTGGCACAAGAAATTAACTCAGCAGACTCTCTTGTGGCGAGGACACTGGCTGGATCATACGTCGCAGTTGGAGGGATTTCAGCAATGGGACCTTATTGCGGATGACAGCATTGGGTGAAGTTTGGACGGCAATTGCATGCAATCCTTTGTAGACATGCAGGCCCGTTTCCAGCTCTCTCGTACCCAATTTCATAGATATTTGCAATATAGGCATGCTTTCGGACATTACAAGACATACCTGACTAATTTACCTGAATATAGCCCCTTGGAGACTAGACTATTGATGGGCAGCTTGGGTAGAGGGGGGATCTCCCAACTTTATCACTCCTTGGTTCGTAATTCCCCTGAGATGCTGGACCAGCTCCGGTGGAGATGGGAGGGTTGGGTTAGGGACTTGGATGATGTGGAATGACAGATGGCATGTATGGTTCTGACTCATTCAGCTACACTATCTACACCTCATGCATATGACACCTCAAAGGCTCTGGCACGCTGCTCTCCTGCCCAAACCTGGCTGCTCCAGATTGCCTTGCTCCTGAGGCTGACTATTTCACATTATGTGGTTTTGTCCACAGATCACCCAGTATTGGAATCAATTAGGTAGAACTTTCTCAAGGGTCTTGGTTAGAACCGACACCAAAAATGGCTCTTTTGGAGCTTCTGGATGAGTTCAGGGTGCAAGAGGTGACCGAACGCTGGTCGGTCTGACAACACTGGTGGATACAATTGTTACAGGCACCTATCCTCGTGCTTTGGAGATCTGGTGTGGACTAGTGCGCTAAACAGACGGAACCGATTTTTATTTCCAGAGGTTACCTTCAGAAAATTCTATAGGATCTGGGGTAAATGGTGGAACTACTATGGTTTGTTTTCTACACCAGAGACTGCCTCCGTAGATGATTTAGCTCCTTTGTAAATGTTGGGTATTGGGGCGGCTGTGATAGCAGGGACTGATTGGAAAGCTATTCTTCCTTTTTGTTGTTATGACTGCTTAATTCAAATCAATAATATTGGTTTATAAAAAAAAGTAATGTCTGATGTCGGAACCACTCACAACTCTTTATGTTCACACCTAGCCCTGAGGATTACTCAGGCATGGATTGCACGCGCAGTCTTGTGCTATGTGTGCATTATTACTTCCTGTAATGTGTGCTGGTACTGGCTTTGGCACACCAAGCTACTTCTTGCATGTTTTCACAAGAAGGGCCCAGTCTAGAGCCTCGGCTTGATAGAGGTCCCTCTGAGCAGAGAGTGGGTGTCTCTCACAGCAAGGAGGGCAGTGTGGTGCTATTTCTCATGACCAGCACATACTCTCTTTGAAACAGTAGTCACACATCGGTGTCCCCAGCATATACATGCCGGGGACATGCAAACGAGAAGCTCGGGTGTGAGTATTGGCCTTGAAGTAGGCTTGAAGCACATCAGAAGGAGTCTGTGTTCATTGCCAAGACCATATCTTCTGCCACTCTGATGAGGTGCATTTCGCTTTTGTATAATGCTTCAGCCTGAAAAATTAGCTTTAGCTGGTCTGTGAGTTCCATTAATAAATCTGTTTGCTTCTTACTGCTGGTGCACTCACTGGAAGGAGCTCTCTTTCCCAAGTTTGCTGCTTTCTCTGTACACAGGCAGTGAGTTCTCCTACTGTATGGGTGAAAATGTAAAGGTATGCCAACCCAACAATGAAGCTGTCCTTCTCACTCAGCAGTATTGTAAACACCACAGTGACTCCCCACTCTCTTGGTGTGCCATCACTTTTCAATATAGAGGAATCCAATAATTTGGGACCCCGCTGAGGCTGGTGAATCAAGGATTTTGAAATATAGAGCGAGATGCTTGGGACCAAGACTCATAAGCACATACAAGGTCTATTGATGCATGGAGTGGAGCTAGGGATGCAGAACATTATGTTTGAGTTTGATGAGAAGGACAATCCTACCTGTGCAGGTTTGAAGAACTGACCTATTTTATACCAAAGAATAACCTTGAGTATGAGTGGCAAATATTTTATGTGGCTCATCTACATCCTTGTGAAGTCTATGATTATTTTGTCACATACCTCGAAACACATATTAAACATTGTGAAAACAATAAAGACAGATCTGGGAAGATCTAAAAACTTCAATTTATCACGGTTGCATGTCTTCATCATTTAGAAAGATGTTGATACAGAAACCTCTCAGGTTTGAGGGCATCCTTGCCCTGGCCTTGAGGCTGTGAACAGGAAGAGGGCGGCAGGGGATTGGCTCTGAAGGATGCAAGCAGCACATTGGGAGCCTGCGGCCTCCATCCAGGAGATCATGCCTTCTAAAGCTCAGACACATTGCTTTCACCCTTCTACAGTGCTTACCTGAAAAGTGGTGTTTGCCTGCTCTGTGAGTAACAATTTGTAATCTATTTGTTGCATACTGCTGGTGTCAGTGATCACTGGACAATGTAGTAACACACAAAACTGTCCAGAACATAGGACAGTCGCACAAAATACAGGATGGTTGGACATTGCATGCACACACTGGGGTAAAGACTCAACAAGAGAGCTCAACAATAGTTACACCTTTTACTTCTGCTGAGCTAGGATAATATCACATAAAGTAAGCAGTAAAAGTGCCAATTAAAGACCGTTCTCGGCCAAAGAGTTGAAGTCCTGAAGCAGCACTGTTTTTCCCGCTGAGACAGTGGCAAATGGTTGTTGATCACTAGAGGGCATATTTACTGGAATTGTGGCTCAGAACAGCACAGCAATGCCACATGCCATTACAACGCGGTTGTTACAACGACCGCGTTGTTAGTACGCATACCATTACATCGCAAGTCATTACAACGACTTGCTGTAGGGGGCACACTGGTATTGGATTTAAAATCCAACACCTTCCCTGCTGTTGCGCAAACTGGAGTAGGAATAGTAAATAATACTATTCCTAAGTCCAGCGCGCCCCCTACAGCAAGTCGTTGTAATGACTTGCGATGTAATGGTATGCATACTAACAACGAGGTCGTTGTAACAACCGCGTTGTAATGGCATGTGATCTAATCGCATGCGTTGTAAACAGTCATATTCGTACCACGTTGCGTAGTGCAAGCATGACACAAAGCCCTCATAAATATGCCCCTAGAATTTTAAAGGAAAGTGATATTTTTTGCTCAAAATGTATCAGCATTGGTTAACATTTCTAATGTAATTACAGAGCACAACAGAACCCAACTCAACTATACAACACAAATTAAAATAACACAATAAAAACAAATCAAGGGACAGCACAATTAAACAGTTAAAATGGGATGCAACACAACAACCACAGCAGAGCCCAACTATACCACAAGACAGTAAATGCCGTGCAAAAATACAGCACAAAACACAACAAACCACAACAAAGTACAACACAACACGTGCATAAATATTCTTGGCACATTTTATCACCTCCACAAGCCTTTGTTCACAATAATAATATATTTTCTTTCATAATACGGTGGCAGAAAGTGTTTTCCCCCAAGCCCTTCCTTATATTTCACGAAGGACAAGTAATAGCGCGAGTCAAAGATGTTTTGTATTCGTCACTGGTGATATGTATGGAGCTAAAAAAAACAGTGAGGAAATTAGCCTTTCTAGGCTGGCAAAGGATCAATTCTCACTGAAGACTTTGTTTACGTTTTACAGAACATATTGGTTCGAGAAAACTAGGAATATTTTTAGTAAACTGTGAAAACTACTTTCATACATTTCAAATTCTTTATTCATAATTCAATCCTGGCATTAACCCTTCAGTGCAGTTTTTTACTATTGGGCCTCTTTCTAAGTTTGATGGAGTGAATGTCAAAGTCTCCCTTTGGGGATTATTTAAATCCGCGTCTTTGACCCCTTAAGGCTCCAATTTGCATGGAATGCATACTCGCACTCATGTTTAAGGCATAGGCAGACTGGGCCCTGGCCAGGGCCCTAGCATTTTAGGAGTCACATTGTTAGGGGTTCCCCGCCATTCTCTCTAATCCTCCTGTGTTCTAGGCAAAGCCCACCTAATCCATAGATATAGTAGAAAATGTCTGACCTCTTCCTGTTGAGACATCAGTGACCTCCCCTGATGTAGAAGAGTGGATTTTTTCGTGATTTCGAAAACCTTTTTTAGTTGTTTGCATGATCTAAATCTATTTTTATGTAGGTAGATTTGGCTTTGGAAATATGTTTTTGTATTTATTTATTTCAATTTGAAGTTGTATCAGATTCTCCGGAGAGGGCTTTTCAAGCCAAATTCGGTCAAAGACATTGAGGGCCTCATTTTTGAGGTGTCACATCGCTGCGACACTTCTCAGTGCACCCTCCTTGTAACATGATGGATGCATCATATTTACTGTATGACGCATCGCAAGGAATGACAGATACGTCAGTATTACTGACGTATCTGTCGGCGCAAAAGTGACGCACTGCTGGGGTGTGTCTGAAAACAGACGCAACTCCAGCAATGTTTCCTTTCACATGGGGCAAGCCCCATGTGAAAGGGCCTGTGTCACCCTTACGCCTGCCATGAGGCAGGCGTAAGGTTTTGACGCAGTGGCGTCCTAGAAGTGGCGCAGTGAAATCTCATAGATTTCCCTGCGCCACTGCTACGACCCTTTCTTGCTGGAGAACGCCCACCCTGCATACATTATACCTGACGCAGGTATAATGTAGCGCATGGGGTTTATGAAGTGACACATCTGCCTAGATGCGTCACTTCATAAATATGGTGCATTATTTACGCCGCCTCTGCGTCACAAAAAAGTGATGTCACAGCGGCGCAAAGTGATGCAGGGGCTCATAAATAAGGCCCAAAGGGCCAGATACATCAAGCATTTTTCTCCTCGCAAACAGGCCGATTCGCAGAATCGGCCCATTTGTGATTGAAAAAAATGCTTTTGCGATGCATCAAACCCAATTTTGCGATTCGGTAACCTGTTACCGAATCGCAAAATGGGTTTGGGTCATCGCTATTTGGAAGGGGCGTGTTTAGGGCGCCCCTTCCAAATAGCGGATCCTAACAGTATGCATGAATGTTTTGTGACCGTGAATGCGGTCGCAAAACATTCACATATTACCACCTACTTCAAGTAGGTGGTAAGACATTCGCAAATGGGAAGGGGTCCCCAAGGGACCCCTTCCCCTTTGTGAAAGTTTGTAAAAGCATTTTTAAGAGCAGGCAGTGGTCCCACGGACCACTGCCTACTCTTAAAAAATGAAAAGAAAACTTTTCATTTTTCTTTTTGTAAAGCATATCGTTTTCCTTTAAGGAAAACGGGCTGCTTTACAAAACAAAATGATTGCTTTATTTAAAAGCAATCACAGACATGTTGGTCTGCTGATCTCAGCAGGCCACCATCCCTGTGATTTTTGCGATTTCTAGGGGGTCGCAAATTGCGACCTACCTCATTAATATTCATGAGGAAGGTCATTTGCGACCCGTTAGGAATCGCAGAAAGTGTACTGCACACTTTCATGCATGCCGTTTTGCGATTACCTAATTGCGAATAGCAAAGATTCGCAATAAAGGGAATCGCAAAACATTTTTTTGATGCATCTGGCCCTTAGAGTTTTTTTTTTCCTCTTTAGAGCAATAACGCACCAATCTTTTGTTAGTTTGACTTTATGTATTTTTTGGGGTTGTCCTGTCCATTATACCTATCATGTTCTCAGTGTCCTCAACTGTGCAGCAATTGGCCACTTGCACTAGGATATATATTGTAATGCATATACTGCTTCAGAGGCTGGTTTGATAGTGACTATGGGGCATATTATCAAGAAACGGCATTAAAAGTATCGCTGCTTTAGCGGCAGAAAACTGCTGCTAAAGCGGCGATAATGGGCTTGATAATATGCCCTTGAGAATTCCAATAGAAGCCCATGTTCTGGTGTCGCGATACAAAAGGGGGGATGATGGACGGAACGTTTGAGCCAATCAAACACTCACCCCCAGTCAACTGATCTGGGTTTAATCCATCATCATTCTTTAGCTCACTCCACCACCCCAGTTCAGACATGGCCATATGCAAATCAGTCTAACCCTGTGCCTCATGGGAACAGTCCAGCCCGAACTGCCAAGCCATGTCTTCCCTGGACCGGAAACAAGCATCCTAGGACCGGTTTCTGGCATTCCAGCCGTCATCAGCCAGGCTTGCTTGAATCCAGTGGCAAAGTGAGCAAGGGACCCACGTCTGGGCATACCCCCGCCAACTTAGGGCGAACAAAGCGATACAAAAGGGGATGATGGACGGAACGTTTGAGCCAATCAAACACTCACCCCCAGTCAACTGATCTGGGTTTAATCCATCATCATTCTTTAGCTCACTCCACCACCCCAGTTCAGACATGGCCATATGCAAATCAGTCTAACCCTGTGCCTCATGGGAACAGTCCAGCCCGAACTGCCAAGCCATGTCTTCCCTGGACCGGAAACAAGCATCCTAGGACCGGTTTCTGGCATTCCAGCCGTCATCAGCCAGGCTTGCTTGAATCCAGTGGCAAAGTGAGCAAGGGACCCACGTCTGGGCATACCCCCGCCAACTTAGGGCGAACAAAGCGATACAAAAGGGGATGATGGACGGAACGTTTGAGCCAATCAAACACTCACCCCCAGTCAACTGATCTGAGTTTAATCCATCATCATTCTTTAGCTCACTCCACCACCCCAGTTCAGACATGGCCATATGCAAATCAGTCTAACCCTGTGCCTCATGGGAACAGTCCAGCCCGAACTGCCAAGCCATGTCTTCCCTGGACCGGAAACAAGCATCCTAGGACCGGTTTCTGGCATTCCAGCCGTCATCAGCCAGGCTTGCTTGAATCCAGTGGCAAAGTGAGCAAGGGACCCACGTCTGGGCATACCCCCGCCAACTTAGGGCGAACAAAGCGATACAAAAGGGGATGATGGACGGAACGTTTGAGCCAATCAAACACTCACCCCCAGTCAACTGATCTGGGTTTAATCCATCATCATTCTTTAGCTCACTCCACCACCCCAGTTCAGACATGGCCATATGCAAATCAATCTAACCCTGTGCCTCATGGGAACAGTCCAGCCCGAACTGCCAAGCCATGTCTTCCCTGGACCGGAAACAAGCATCCTAGGACCGGTTTCTGGCATTCCAGCCGTCATCAGCCAGGCTTGCTTGAATCCAGTGGCAAAGTGAGCAAGGGACCCACGTCTGGGCATACCCCCGCCAACTTAGGGCGAACAAAGCGATACAAAAGGGGATGATGGACGGAACGTTTGAGCCAATCAAACACTCCCCCAGTCAACTGATCTGGGTTTAATCCATCATCATTCTTTAGCTCACTCCACCACCCCAGTTCAGACATGGCCATATGCAAATCAGTCTAACCCTGTGCCTCATGGGAACAGTCCAGCCCGAACTGCCAAGCCATGTCTTCCCTGGACCGGAAACAAGCATCCTAGGACCGGTTTCTGGCATTCCAGCCGTCATCAGCCAGGCTTGCTTGAATCCAGTGGCAAAGTGAGCAAGGGACCCACGTCTGGGCATACCCCCGCCAACTTAGGGCGAACAAAGCGATACAAAAGGGGATGATGGACGGAACGTTTGAGCCAATCAAACACTCACCCCCAGTCAACTGATCTGGGTTTAATCCATCATCATTCTTTAGCTCACTCCACCACCCCAGTTCAGACATGGCCATATGCAAATCAGTCTAACCCTGTGCCTCATGGGAACAGTCCAGCCCGAACTGCCAAGCCATGTCTTCCCTGGACCGGAAACAAGCATCCTAGGACCGGTTTCTGGCATTCCAGCCGTCATCAGCCAGGCTTGCTTGAATCCAGTGGCAAAGTGAGCAAGGGACCCACGTCTGGGCATACCCCCGCCAACTTAGGGCGAACAAAGCGATACAAAAGGGGATGATGGACGGAACGTTTGAGCCAATCAAACACTCACCCCCAGTCAACTGATCTGGGTTTAATCCATCATCATTCTTTAGCTCACTCCACCACCCCAGTTCAGACATGGCCATATGCAAATCAGTCTAACCCTGTGCCTCATGGGAACAGTCCAGCCCGAACTGCCAAGCCATGTCTTCCCTGGACCGGAAACAAGCAT
Organism: Calotriton arnoldi; assembly: GCA_963921515.1. NCBI lineage: Eukaryota > Metazoa > Chordata > Amphibia > Caudata > Salamandridae > Calotriton > Calotriton arnoldi. The sequence continues at coordinate 3,200,142 of CAWUFW010000826.1, forward strand.
CCTAGGACCGGTTTCTGGCATTCCAGCCGTCATCCGCCAGGCTTGCTTGAATCCAGTGGCAAAGTGAGCAAGGGACCCACGTCTGGGCATACCCCGCCAACTTAGGGCGAACAAAGCGATACAAAAGGGGATGATGGACGGAACATTTGAGCCAATCAAACACTCACCCCCAGTCAACTGATCTGGGTTTAATCCATCATCATTCTTTAGCTCACTCCACCACCCCAGTTCAGACATGGCCATATGCAAATCAGTCTAACCCTGTGCCTCATGGGAACAGTCCAGCCCGAACTGCCAAGCCATGTCTTCCCTGGACCGGAAACAAGCATCCTAGGACCGGTTTCTGGCATTCCAGCCGTCATCAGCCAGGCTTGCTTGAATCCAGTGGCAAAGTGAGCAAGGGACCCACGTCTGGGCATACCCCCGCCAACTTAGGGCGAACAAAGCGATACAAAAGGGGATGATGGACGGAACGTTTGAGCCAATCAAACACTCACCCCCAGTCAACTGATCTGGGTTTAATCCATCATCATTCTTTAGCTCACTCCACCACCCCAGTTCAGACATGGCCATATGCAAATCAGTCTAACCCTGTGCCTCATGGGAACAGTCCAGCCCGAACTGCCAAGCCATGTCTTCCCTGGACCGGAAACAAGCATCCTAGGACCGGTTTCTGGCATTCCAGCCGTCATCAGCCAGGCTTGCTTGAATCCAGTGGCAAAGTGAGCAAGGGACCCACGTCTGGGCATACCCCCGCCAACTTAGGGCGAACAAAGCGATACAAAAGGGGATGATGGACGGAACGTTTGAGCCAATCAAACACTCACCCCCAGTCAACTGATCTGGGTTTAATCCATCATCATTCTTTAGCTCACTCCACCACCCCAGTTCAGACATGGCCATATGCAAATCAGTCTAACCCTGTGCCTCATGGGAACAGTCCAGCCCGAACTGCCAAGCCATGTCTTCCCTGGACCGGAAACAAGCATCCTAGGACCGGTTTCTGGCATTCCAGCCGTCATCAGCCAGGCTTGCTTGAATCCAGTGGCAAAGTGAGCAAGGGACCCACGTCTGGGCATACCCCCGCCAACTTGGGGCGAACAAAGCGATACAAAAGGGGATGATGGACGGAGCGTTTGAGCCAATCAAACACTCACCCCCAGTCAACTGATCTGGGTTTAATCCATCATCATTCTTTAGCTCACTCCACCACCCCAGTTCAGACATGGCCATATGCAAATCAGTCTAACCCTGTGCCTCATGGGAACAGTCCAGCCCGAACTGCCAAGCCATGTCTTCCCTGGACCGGAAACAAGCATCCTAGGACCGGTTTCTGGCATTCCAGCCGTCATCAGCCAGGCTTGCTTGAATCCAGTGGCAAAGTGAGCAAGGGACCCACGTCTGGGCATACCCCCGCCAACTTAGGGCGAACAAGCGATACAAAAGGGGATGATGGACGGAACGTTTGAGCCAATCAAACACTCACCCCCAGTCAACTGATCTGGGTTTAATCCATCATCATTCTTTAGCTCACTCCACCACCCCAGTTCAGACATGGCCATATGCAAATCAGTCTAACCCTGTGCCTCATGGGAACAGTCCAGCCCGAACTGCCAAGCCATGTCTTCCCTGGACCGGAAACAAGCATCCTAGGACCGGTTTCTGGCATTCCAGCCGTCATCAGCCAGGCTTGCTTGAATCCAGTGGCAAAGTGAGCAAGGGACCCACGTCTGGGCATACCCCCGCCAACTTAGGGCGAACAAAGCGATACAAAGGGGATGATGGACGGAGCGTTTGAGCCAATCAAACACTCACCCCCAGTCAACTGATCTGGGTTTAATCCATCATCATTCTTTAGCTCACTCCACCACCCCAGTTCAGACATGGCCATATGCAAATCAGTCTAACCCTGTGCCTCATGGGAACAGTCCAGCCCGAACTGCCAAGCCATGTCTTCCCTGGACCGGAAACAAGCATCCTAGGACCGGTTTCTGGCATTCCAGCCGTCATCAGCCAGGCTTGCTTGAATCCAGTGGCAAAGTGAGCAAGGGACCCACGTCTGGGCATACCCCCGCCAACTTAGGGCGAACAAACCGATACAAAAGGGGATGATGGACGGAACGTTTGAGCCAATCAAACACTCACCCCCAGTCAACTGATCTGGGTTTAATCCATCATCATTCTTTAGCTCACTCCACCACCCCAGTTCAGACATGGCCATATGCAAATCAGTCTAACCCTGTGCCTCATGGGAACAGTCCAGCCCGAACTGCCAAGCCATGTCTTCCCTGGACCGGAAACAAGCATCCTAGGACCGGTTTCTGGCATTCCAGCCGTCATCAGCCAGGCTTGCTTGAATCCAGTGGCAAAGTGAGCAAGGGACCCACGTCTGGGCATACCCCCGCCAACTTAGGGCGAACAAAGCGATACAAAGGGGATGATGGACGGAACGTTTGAGCCAATCAAACACTCACCCCCAGTCAACTGATCTGGGTTTAATCCATCATCATTCTTTAGCTCACTCCACCACCCCAGTTCAGACATGGCCATATGCAAATCAGTCTAACCCTGTGCCTCATGGGAACAGTCCAGCCCGAACTGCCAAGCCATGTCTTCCCTGGACCGGAAACAAGCATCCTAGGACCGGTTTCTGGCATTCCAGCCGTCATCAGCCAGGCTTGCTTGAATCCAGTGGCAAAGTGAGCAAGGGACCCACGTCTGGGCATACCCCCGCCAACTTAGGGCGAACAAAGCGATACAAAGGGGATGATGGACGGAACGTTTGAGCCAATCAAACACTCACCCCCAGTCAACTGATCTGGGTTTAATCCATCATCATTCTTTAGCTCACTCCACCACCCCAGTTCAGACATGGCCATATGCAAATCAGTCTAACCCTGTGCCTCATGGGAACAGTCCAGCCCGAACTGCCAAGCCATGTCTTCCCTGGACCGGAAACAAGCATCCTAGGACCGGTTTCTGGCATTCCAGCCGTCATCAGCCAGGCTTGCTTGAATCCAGTGGCAAAGTGAGCAAGGGACCCACGTCTGGGCATACCCCCGCCAACTTAGGGCGAACAAAGCGATACAAAAGGGGATGATGGACGGAACGTTTGAGCCAATCAAACACTCACCCCCAGTCAACTGATCTGGGTTTAATCCATCATCATTCTTTAGCTCACTCCACCACCCCAGTTCAGACATGGCCATATGCAAATCAGTCTAACCCTGTGCCTCATGGGAACAGTCCAGCCCGAACTGCCAAGCCATGTCTTCCCTGGACCGGAAACAAGCATCCTAGGACCGGTTTCTGGCATTCCAGCCGTCATCAGCCAGGCTTGCTTGAATCCAGTGGCAAAGTGAGCAAGGGACCCACGTCTGGGCATACCCCCGCCAACTTAGGGCGAACAAAGCGATACAAAAGGGGATGATGGACGGAACGTTTGAGCCAATCAAACACTCACCCCCAGTCAACTGATCTGGGTTTAATCCATCATCATTCTTTAGCTCACTCCACCACCCCAGTTCAGACATGGCCATATGCAAATCAGTCTAACCCTGTGCCTCATGGGAACAGTCCAGCCCGAACTGCCAAGCCATGTCTTCCCTGGACCGGAAACAAGCATCCTAGGACCGGTTTCTGGCATTCCAGCCGTCATCAGCCAGGCTTGCTTGAATCCAGTGGCAAAGTGAGCAAGGGACCCACGTCTGGGCATACCCCCGCCAACTTAGGGCGAACAAAGCGATACAAAAGGGGATGATGGACGGAACGTTTGAGCCAATCAAACACTCACCCCCAGTCAACTGATCTGGGTTTAATCCATCATCATTCTTTAGCTCACTCCACCACCCCAGTTCAGACATGGCCATATGCAAATCAGTCTAACCCTGTGCCTCATGGGAACAGTCCAGCCCGAACTGCCAAGCCATGTCTTCCCTGGACCGGAAACAAGCATCCTAGGACCGGTTTCTGGCATTCCAGCCGTCATCAGCCAGGCTTGCTTGAATCCAGTGGCAAAGTGAGCAAGGGACCCACGTCTGGGCATACCCCCGCCAACTTAGGGCGAACAAAGCGATACAAAGGGGATGATGGACGGAACGTTTGAGCCAATCAAACACTCACCCCCAGTCAACTGATCTGGGTTTAATCCATCATCATTCTTTAGCTCACTCCACCACCCCAGTTCAGACATGGCCATATGCAAATCAGTCTAACCCTGTGCCTCATGGGAACAGTCCAGCCCGAACTGCCAAGCCATGTCTTCCCTGGACCGGAAACAAGCATCCTAGGACCGGTTTCTGGCATTCCAGCCGTCATCAGCCAGGCTTGCTTGAATCCAGTGGCAAAGTGAGCAAGGGACCCACGTCTGGGCATACCCCCGCCAACTTAGGGCGAACAAAGCGATACAAAGGGGATGATGGACGGAACGTTTGAGCCAATCAAACACTCACCCCCAGTCAACTGATCTGGGTTTAATCCATCATCATTCTTTAGCTCACTCCACCACCCCAGTTCAGACATGGCCATATGCAAATCAGTCTAACCCTGTGCCTCATGGGAACAGTCCAGCCCGAACTGCCAAGCCATGTCTTCCCTGGACCGGAAACAAGCATCCTAGGACCGGTTTCTGGCATTCCAGCCGTCATCAGCCAGGCTTGCTTGAATCCAGTGGCAAAGTGAGCAAGGGACCCACGTCTGGGCATACCCCCGCCAACTTAGGGCGAACAAAGCGATACAAAAGGGGATGATGGACGGAGCGTTTGAGCCAATCAAACACTCACCCCCAGTCAACTGATCTGGGTTTAATCCATCATCATTCTTTAGCTCACTCCACCACCCCAGTTCAGACATGGCCATATGCAAATCAGTCTAACCCTGTGCCTCATGGGAACAGTCCAGCCCGAACTGCCAAGCCATGTCTTCCCTGGACCGGAAACAAGCATCCTAGGACCGGTTTCTGGCATTCCAGCCGTCATCAGCCAGGCTTGCTTGAATCCAGTGGCAAAGTGAGCAAGGGACCCACGTCTGGGCATACCCCCGCCAACTTAGGGCGAACAAAGCGATACAAAAGGGGATGATGGACGGAACGTTTGAGCCAATCAAACACTCACCCCCAGTCAACTGATCTGGGTTTAATCCATCATCATTCTTTAGCTCACTCCACCACCCCAGTTCAGACATGGCCATATGCAAATCAGTCTAACCCTGTGCCTCATGGGAACAGTCCAGCCCGAACTGCCAAGCCATGTCTTCCCTGGACCGGAAACAAGCATCCTAGGACCGGTTTCTGGCATTCCAGCCGTCATCAGCCAGGCTTGCTTGAATCCAGTGGCAAAGTGAGCAAGGGACCCACGTCTGGGCATACCCCCGCCAACTTAGGGCGAACAAGCGATACAAAAGGGGATGATGGACGGAACGTTTGAGCCAATCAAACACTCACCCCCAGTCAACTGATCTGGGTTTAATCCATCATCATTCTTTAGCTCACTTCCACCACCCCAGTTCAGACATGGCCATATGCAAATCAGTCTAACCCTGTGCCTCATGGGAACAGTCCAGCCCGAACTGCCAAGCCATGTCTTCCCTGGACCGGAAACAAGCATCCTAGGACCGGTTTCTGGCATTCCAGCCGTCATCAGCCAGGCTTGCTTGAATCCAGTGGCAAAGTGAGCAAGGGACCCACGTCTGGGCATACCCCCGCCAACTTAGGGCGAACAAGCGATACAAAGGGGATGATGGACGGAACGTTTGAGCCAATCAAACACTCACCCCCAGTCAACTGATCTGGGTTTAATCCATCATCATTCTTTAGCTCACTCCACCACCCCAGTTCAGACATGGCCATATGCAAATCAGTCTAACCCTGTGCCTCATGGGAACAGTCCAGCCCGAACTGCCAAGCCATGTCTTCCCTGGACCGGAAACAAGCATCCTAGGACCGGTTTCTGGCATTCCAGCCGTCATCAGCCAGGCTTGCTTGAATCCAGTGGCAAAGTGAGCAAGGGACCCACGTCTGGGCATACCCCCGCCAACTTAGGGCGAACAAAGCGATACAAAAGGGGATGATGGACGGAGCGTTTGAGCCAATCAAACACTCACCCCCAGTCAACTGATCTGGGTTTAATCCATCATCATTCTTTAGCTCACTCCACCACCCCAGTTCAGACATGGCCATATGCAAATCAGTCTAACCCTGTGCCTTCATGGGAACAGTCCAGCCCGAACTGCCAAGCCATGTCTTCCCTGGACCGGAAACAAGCATCCTAGGACCGGTTTCTGGCATTCCAGCCGTCATCAGCCAGGCTTGCTTGAATCCAGTGGCAAAGTGAGCAAGGGACCCACGTCTGGGCATACCCCCGCCAACTTAGGGCGAACAAAGCGATACAAAAGGGGATGATGGACGGAACGTTTGAGCCAATCAAACACTCACCCCCAGTCAACTGATCTGGGTTTAATCCATCATCATTCTTTAGCTCACTCCACCACCCCAGTTCAGACATGGCCATATGCAAATCAGTCTAACCCTGTGCCTCATGGGAACAGTCCAGCCCGAACTGCCAAGCCATGTCTTCCCTGGACCGGAAACAAGCATCCTAGGACCGGTTTCTGGCATTCCAGCCGTCATCAGCCAGGCTTGCTTGAATCCAGTGGCAAAGTGAGCAAGGGACCCACGTCTGGGCATACCCCGCCAACTTAGGGCGAACAAAGCGATACAAAAGGGGATGATGGACGGAACGTTTGAGCCAATCAAACACTCACCCCCAGTTCAGACATGGCCATATGCAAATCAGTCTGACCCTGTGCCTCATGGGAACAGTCCAGCCCGAACTGCCAAGCCATGTCTTCCCTGGACCGGAAACAAGCATCCTAGGACCGGTTTCTGGCATTCCAGCCGTCATCAGCCAGGCTTGCTTGAATCCAGTGGCAAAGTGAGCAAGGGACCCACGTCTGGGCATACCCCCGCCAACTTAGGGCGAACAAAGCGATACAAAAGGGGATGATGGACGGAACGTTTGAGCCAATCAAACACTCACCCCCAGTCAACTGATCTGGGTTTAATCCATCATCATTCTTTAGCTCACTCCACCACCCCAGTTCAGACATGGCCATATGCAAATCAGTCTAACCCTGTGCCTCATGGGAACAGTCCAGCCCGAACTGCCAAGCCATGTCTTCCCTGGACCGGAAACAAGCATCCTAGGACCGGTTTCTGGCATTCCAGCCGTCATCAGCCAGGCTTGCTTGAATCCAGTGGCAAAGTGAGCAAGGGACCCACGTCTGGGCATACCCCCGCCAACTTAGGGCGAACAAAGCGATACAAAGGGGATGATGGACGGAACGTTTGAGCCAATCAAACACTCACCCCCAGTCAACTGATCTGGGTTTAATCCATCATCATTCTTTAGCTCACTCCACCACCCCAGTTCAGACATGGCCATATGCAAATCAGTCTAACCCTGTGCCTCATGGGAACAGTCCAGCCCGAACTGCCAAGCCATGTCTTCCTGGACCGGAAACAAGCATCCTAGGACCGGTTTCTGGCATTCCAGCCGTCATCAGCCAGGCTTGCTTGAATCCAGTGGCAAAGTGAGCAAGGGACCCACGTCTGGGCATACCCCCGCCAACTTAGGGCGAACAAAGCGATACAAAAGGGGATGATGGACGGAACGTTTGAGCCAATCAAACACTCACCCCCAGTCAACTGATCTGGGTTTAATCCATCATCATTCTTTAGCTCACTCCACCACCCCAGTTCAGACATGGCCATATGCAAATCAGTCTAACCCTGTGCCTCATGGGAACAGTCCAGCCCGAACTGCCAAGCCATGTCTTCCCTGGACCTGGAAACAAGCATCCTAGGACCGGTTTCTGGCATTCCAGCCGTCATCAGCCAGGCTTGCTTGAATCCAGTGGCAAAGTGAGCAAGGGACCCACGTCTGGGCATACCCCCGCCAACTTAGGGCGAACAAAGCGATACAAAAGGGGATGATGGACGGAACGCTTGAGCCAATCAAACACTCACCCCCAGTCAACTGATCTGGGTTTAATCCATCATCATTCTTTAGCTCACTCCACCACCCCAGTTCAGACATGGCCATATGCAAATCAGTCCTAACCCTGTGCCTCATGGGAACAGTCCAGCCCGAACTGCCAAGCCATGTCTTCCCTGGACCGGAAACAAGCATCCTAGGACCGGTTTCTGGCATTCCAGCCGTCATCAGCCAGGCTTGCTTGAATCCAGTGGCAAAGTGAGCAAGGGACCCACGTCTGGGCATACCCCGCCAACTTAGGCGAACAAAGCGATACAAAAGGGGATGATGGACGGAGCGCTTGAGCCAATCAAACACTCACCCCCAGTCAACTGATCTGGGTTTAATCCATCATCATTCTTTAGCTCACTCCACCACCCCAGTTCAGACATGGCCATATGCAAATCAGTCTAACCCTGTGCCTCATGGGAACAGTCCAGCCCGAACTGCCAAGCCATGTCTTCCCTGGACCGGAAACAAGCATCCTAGGACCGGTTTCTGGCATTCCAGCCGTCATCAGCCAGGCTTGCTTGAATCCAGTGGCAAAGTGAGCAAGGGACCCACGTCTGGGCATACCCCGCCAACTTAGGGCGAACAAGCGATACAAAGGGGATGATGGACGGAACGTTTGAGCCAATCAAACACTCACCCCCAGTCAACTGATCTGGGTTTAATCCATCATCATTCTTTAGCTCACTCCACCACCCCAGTTCAGACATGGCCATATGCAAATCAGTCTAACCCTGTAGCCTCATGGGAACAGTCCAGCCCGAACTGCCAAGCCATGTCTTCCCTGGACCGGAAACAAGCATCCTAGGACCGGTTTCTGGCATTCCAGCCGTCATCAGCCAGGCTTGCTTGAATCCAGTGGCAAAGTGAGCAAGGGACCCACGTCTGGGCATACCCCCGCCAACTTAGGGGCGAACAAAGCGATACAAAGGGGATGATGGACGGAACGTTTGAGCCAATCAAACACTCACCCCCAGTCAACTGATCTGGGTTTAATCCATCATCATTCTTTAGCTCACTCCACCACCCCAGTTCAGACATGGCCATATGCAAATCAGTCTAACCCTGTGCCTCATGGGAACAGTCCAGCCCGAACTGCCAAGCCATGTCTTCCCTGGACCGGAAACAAGCATCCTAGGACCGGTTTCTGGCATTCCAGCCGTCATCAGCCAGGCTTGCTTGAATCCAGTGGCAAAGTGAGCAAGGGACCCACGTCTGGGCATACCCCGCCAACTTAGGGCGAACAAAGCGATACAAAAGGGGATGATGGACGGAACGTTTGAGCCAATCAAACACTCACCCCCAGTCAACTGATCTGGGTTTAATCCATCATCATTCTTTAGCTCACTCCACCACCCCAGTTCAGACATGGCCATATGCAAATCAGTCTAACCCCTGTGCCTCATGGGAACAGTCCAGCCCGAACTGCCAAGCCATGTCTTCCCTGGACCGGAAACAAGCATCCTAGGACCGGTTTCTGGCATTCCAGCCGTCATCAGCCAGGCTTGCTTGAATCCAGTGGCAAAGTGAGCAAGGGACCCACGTCTGGGCATACCCCCGCCAACTTAGGGCGAACAAAGCGATACAAAGGGGATGATGGACGGAACGTTTGAGCCAATCAAACACTCACCCCCAGTCAACTGATCTGGGTTTAATCCATCATCATTCTTTAGCTCACTCCACCACCCCAGTTCAGACATGGCCATATGCAAATCAGTCTAACCCTGTGCCTCATGGGAACAGTCCAGCCCGAACTGCCAAGCCATGTCTTCCCTGGACCGGAAACAAGCATCCTAGGACTGGTTTCTGGCATTCCAGCCGTCATCAGCCAGGCTTGCTTGAATCCAGTGGCAAAGTGAGCAAGGGACCCACGTCTGGGCATACCCCCGCCAACTTAGGGCGAACAAAGCGATACAAAAGGGGATGATGGACGGAACGTTTGAGCCAATCAAACACTCACCCCCAGTCAACTGATCTGGGTTTAATCCATCATCATTCTTTAGCTCACTCCACCACCCCAGTTCAGACATGGCCATATGCAAATCAGTCTAACCCTGTGCCTCATGGGAACAGTCCAGCCCGAACTGCCAAGCCATGTCTTCCCTGGACCGGAAACAAGCATTCTAGGACCGGTTTCTGGCATTCCAGCCGTCATCAGCCAGGCTTGCTTGAATCCAGTGGCAAAGTGAGCAAGGGACCCACGTCTGGGCATACCCCGCCAACTTAGGGGCGAACAAAGCGATACAAAAGGGGATGATGGACGGAACGTTTGAGCCAATCAAACACTCACCCCCAGTCAACTGATCTGGGTTTAATCCATCATCATTCTTTAGCTCACTCCACCACCCCAGTTCAGACATGGCCATATGCAAATCAGTCTAACCCTGTGCCTCATGGGAACAGTCCAGCCCGAACTGCCAAGCCATGTCTTCCCTGGACCGGAAACAAGCATCCTAGGACCGGTTTCTGGCATTCCAGCCGTCATCAGCCAGGCTTGCTTGAATCCAGTGGCAAAGTGAGCAAGGGACCCACGTCTGGGCATACCCCCGCCAACTTAGGGCGAACAAAGCGATACAAAAGGGGATGATGGACGGAACGTTTGAGCCAATCAAACACTCACCCCCAGTCAACTGATCTGGGTTTAATCCATCATCATTCTTTAGCTCACTCCACCACCCCAGTTCAGACATGGCCATATGCAAATCAGTCTAACCCTGTGCCTCATGGGAACAGTCCAGCCCGAACTGCCAAGCCATGTCTTCCCTGGACCGGAAACAAGCATCCTAGGACCGGTTTCTGGCATTCCAGCCGTCATCAGCCAGGCTTGCTTGAATCCAGTGGCAAAGTGAGCAAGGGACCCACGTCTGGGCATACCCCCGCCAACTTAGGGCGAACAAAGCGATACAAAGGGGATGATGGACGGAACGTTTGAGCCAATCAAACACTCACCCCCAGTCAACTGATCTGGGTTTAATCCATCATCATTCTTTAGCTCACTCCACCACCCCAGTTCAGACATGGCCATATGCAAATCAGTCTAACCCTGTGCCTCATGGGAACAGTCCAGCCCGAACTGCCAAGCCATGTCTTCCCTGGACCGGAAACAAGCATCCTAGGACCGGTTTCTGGCATTCCAGCCGTCATCAGCCAGGCTTGCTTGAATCCAGTGGCAAAGTGAGCAAGGGACCCACGTCTGGGCATACCCCCGCCAACTTAGGGCGAACAAAGCGATACAAAAGGGGATGATGGACGGAACGTTTGAGCCAATCAAACACTCACCCCCAGTCAACTGATCTGGGTTTAATCCATCATCATTCTTTAGCTCACTCCACCATCCCAGTTCAGACATGGCCATATGCAAATCAGTCTAACCCTGTGCAGTTTTCTGCCGCTAAAGCGGCGATAATTTTAACGCCGTTCTTGATAATATGCCCCTTTATTCTTCTGGTCTTCGGCGCATTGCTTTGAAATTCTTGATTGCCCAGTGGCTATGACTTTCGAAGAGTGAAAAGAGAAGGGCATGAGGTATTGGACTGTGACATTTAGGCATCTCTTTCCTCTTAATGTGGCAGTCCGAAGAAGAGTCTTTTGTATGCATTAGAATTGCACACATTTGAACGAGGTTATTCTTGAGCAACTATTGGGGCAATAGTGATACAGTGGTTTATTTTCTGTCACCCCATTAAAGATGGTAGTGCCCTTGGAAAATCTTGAGTTCAATCAGTTGCTTCACAATTGTTTCGTTGTCATCAAGTAACTAGGAGGTGAGTTAAAGTTTACCAGAAGCAGGTTTGATTGATTTAATTTCAATTAATAGACATTGGTAAAGTAGAGAATTGGTCTTTTTATACTTTTGCCTTTTATGTAGTTTTTATGAATCACTTCTACTTCACCGATTGTTTTCTCTATTACGCCCAGCAGAAAACAGAATATGAATATGGGAAAAGCAGGTCTGGCCCTGGTTGTGAGGATCCTTTCAAGGAGGTTTTCATCAGGAAGACCAGGGCAGCGTGTTTAAGTGATTAAAAACTCAGGGGCATATTTATGAGGGTTTGCATCATGCTTGCACCACCCAACGTAGTACATGCATGACACAAACCTCTAAGTCATATTTATGAAGCCATGCAAAGCCACATTGTGTGGCTTTGAATGGCTTAAAAAATATGGAGCAATGCAACACCATGCAAATTGCTGCGCTGCATTACTCTGCGCAAGAGAGGCATTCTATGGGCGTTGCGGTGGGTGTTCCCACGCAAATTCCATAGTTTTTTACGCATTACCAGATTTGACAAACCTGGTAAACCTGGGAATGTGCCAAAATGGTACTTTTTTTCCAGGTGAGGCATAACGAGGAGAAATATGTTTATTTCTTCTAATTTCTCCTCTTTCTATGTGCGCTGCAGCAGCCCACATAGAAAGAGGAAAAAGTCTCTCAGGATTGTTTTTGTGCAGGAAGGTGCCCCCTTATGCACAAAAACAATCCTGCATGTAACACAGGCACCCTTGCACCATTGTGCACATTGAAACCGAAATTATGTATATAGGGAATATATACTTCACACTTATATGCATTTGTAGAACTTTCCCACTAGCAGCAGAACGGCATTAACATATATGCACTATTTAGAGGTATTCATCAAACACGACATTCCCAATATCGCGTATCCCAACATTTGCAATGGTCAAGAAATCACAGGCCCTTGATTATGACTCGTGACCCAGCCCCTCAGTCACTCAACTACACCAGCCAATGATATACATCGCCCCTGCTGGCGACACGTTGATTAGGTTGTCGGGCCCACCTAAAGAGGAAGGAAACAGTTACTTAGTTTCGTTCATCCAGATTAGGCCTCCAGGCACCCAGCGGCATCTTCACGAGTGTGGGATCACTATCACCCCATAGGCAAAAGATTGTGACACAGGAAGCTGGCACGCTTCCAAATTGGAGAAATATTTCCCTTCCAAGGTGTGAGCTGTAGTTGCTCCAGGCAGCCAGCCGTGGATGTCCACAAGGCACAACGAGACCCCTCAGGTCCAGTCACGATGTTCTCAACAACAGAGTACCTTGTGGCATGGGTCTAGGGAAAGGAAGCTAGCAACCTCAGATGGAGGCTGCAATGTTAGGCACTGTCGTCCTCCAGATCTGGAGGTCGGTGACAACCTAAGCTCTTATCTCAGGTCTCGCAGACTTGGCAAATGTCCCCCAACACCCCTCGGACACCACACGCTGTGGAGTACAAGCCAGCACAGGTCTCCTGTCACAAGCATGGGTTACTAGGACATGGCAAACTTCCCTGGCACTCCTCGAACTCCTCACGTCCTGGCACCTCAGGTGGGCTGCTGATCTTTATGAGCACACTCCTTTGCACATTGTGATGATGGTGTATGTCAGGACGGTCCTTGTCCCAACCGACGATCACTTCCACCCATTTCCGCCGCACCCTGCATGGTCCTTACGATCTTGTGGAAATGGAGGACCCTTTTTGTCCCTGGGATCTCGTGGACAGGAGGCCAGCCAACCGGCCCTTCGAGAGTACTTAGGCACCCGGGCATTGACAGTAGGCAATTACCTGCAGGCCAACAACCTCCAGGCAAAATCTACCAAGTGGTAGTCTCCTTCCTGGAGCACGAAATGTGCCAGGCCACCACAAGTCTGCAGATAATCCAGGCGCAGTCCCTCCTGCCCTAATGGATCCTCATGTTGATGTCCCAACGTTGAACCAGCATAGTATGGATTCCAATCCCAAAAGCGTCTCTAACTCCTGAGGTGGGAGCAGCACTAGTTATGCCCACAATGGCCTTTGAAGATGCGATCAGTTCACCTTCGAAATACACAGGCCCTCCCTAAATTTTGTTCTGTCTGCCATCCTACCCCACGATGCTTGATTACTATCTTTAGTGGGGCCAAGAACCTGCTCTTTAGAATGCAGGTGCCAATTCCACCCCCTCGTATCCATCCCAGGAAGCCCCCTCAGAGTCAGAGGTCTGCAGTTTCCCTTGAGCCTCCAGTTTATGGCCTTTTATCAGGAATGAACAGATGTAACTGTCCCCCATCACCCAGATGTGTATTGGAGACAGGCTGACAAGTCCACAGAGCCACGAGCATCAAAATGCCCACTTTCCCAAACTCATCAATATCTAACACTATACTGCTACTATCCTGCACGTAGGAAATACTGCTCAATAGCCTTTCCCTAGATTCCCCATGCTAATCCAACACGAGAAGCAAGCCCCATCTTACCGAACACATCTCCCAGTGCCATTCACTACCATTGCATGTAGTGCATCCTCGCACATGCCCTACCTCTTCTCAACACCGCATCCTGTCCCCAGGGAGTACTCTGATGTAACATGAGACATGCAGAACCTTGGTAAGTAGCGTTTTAAATGCCAAGCCGAGTAACAGTAACTTGCACACACAGGCCGCCCCAGGGCAAACCTGTGGCACGTTTGAAGAGCTACCTCAGTGGATGGCACAACCAGTGCTGCAGGCCCACGGAGGTGCCTTTGAGTTACATGTCCTAGGTATATGTCTTACACCTAGACAAGGGACTTACACCTAACTCAAATCAGACAATCATGTATACACCAATCACCAGTATGTATATGACAAGCACAGCGCTTTGGCACTGAATGGCAGTGTCAACACGCTCAAAGCCCTAGGGCTAGCACTCAGATCAGCGGAAAACCAGGAGGGACAAAAGCAAAAAGTCGAGGGAAAGTACCCTAGAAATGGCCATTTCCAACAGGCTCCTTTTGTGGTGTCTTTTCACTGTGTTGCTGTTTGAAGTGTCACATAAATACTTTACACATTGCCTCTAAGTCAAGCCTGACTTCTCTGTGCTAAGCTACCAGAGGGTTGAGCAGAGGTTAATTTGGGGTTTGCGTGTGGCTTTCCTTGACAAGGATTGTGGTTGCTGCTTGACCAGGACTCACACCCCAGTCAACCAACAGCCCAATGTCGTACAGATGGTCTTACAATTATCTTCAGCCAGGTGTAGGCCATTGTGTTCATTTGTAGGGAGTAATGATCTGCATACCCTGGGCCCACTTCTTGACATCTGGGACAATTACATCTAAAAGCAAGACTAGAAACATACCAGTTCATTGTTGCTTTATTTTTGAATTGTAATGGAGAAGCTGGGGGAGAGTGGGGATGTGCTGCTGAGCTGAGATTTTAAGGCGCTTTATTTGAGTATACTTAGAAATGTGTTTAATTGAATATTTTAATAAATCTATTCAAACGTTTAGCAAACATAAAAAACTTTCTCTGGCCAAATGGCACATTTGTCTGTCACAATTTAGCCTATTCTCTATAGAACAATATTTGGTGCTGTCTACACAACAGTAATGGCTGCAAGTCAACTTCATTTAGTACTCAAATAACAAATGTATAATATTTCAGAAATTCACAATTGTAGTCTCCAATTATAATTTTGTTATTTTCTGAATATAATCTTAATGTCGGTTAAAAAAAAAATCATAGTTTGTTGTAAATGAGCATGGAAATGCTATGTTCCAAAAACACACATTTTTGATTCCAAATGTGAACTGTTCATCATTAGTAGACAAACTTTGCTCCACTCACAACAGCTTGTCATTTTCAGTAAATAACATTATGTCTCAAATAACAGCTTTTCAGTTTTAGTGAATGCATTAATTAGGCCTCCTAAATAGCTTGAAATGTCATCAATTACATTTAATTATTACTGTCCTAAATGGACCAATACTGCTTCGTCTTTACCATGTACAGATTCACGTTTTGAATCAGTGTAACCTCCCCACATCTAGGAAGAATCCATGAAGGGCCAACAGTTGTCATGGCTACTACAATACGGTATGGATGTTCACCACATGCCAAAAATGGCCACTACATGCTAGAACGACTAAAACATATGATTTAGAAGAGCAGAGAATATGCAATGCAGTATGAACCTTAAATAAGATACTTTTGAGTGTTGATAGTGTTGTGTTTTTTTTTTACTCTACTCCAAGCTTAAACCATGTGAAATTCTTCAAGGCTCTGTCTCAGTGCTTAATTTGTAAAAGAAATAAGTGCTGGGGCCCTCGTCAGGAGGCCTCCGCAGTTTGCACCAGACATTGCCACTTTACTTAAATAACTACTAATCATTGCACTGAAGTGTGACAATTCAGACTGTTCGAGGCTGTCAAAGCAATAAGAATGACTTGGGTGGCAGGTATTAGTTGTTTTTATTGTATATTGAATTAACAAACAACAGTTTTTCTAGATTGCACAAACTGCGCCACCGCGTGGCAGCTGTCAAAAGTGCAGGTTCTGTCAATTAAGTTTCGTGCCGAGCACCGGAAACCACTGGCTCAAATTCAGCACTGCTCTGACTGTAACATAAAAGGCAGAGACCTGTAAGAATTCTCATTGTTTAAGCTTGAAACTGAGCAATTCTATGTGGAATATAGTGGTTGTTTGGCTGTTTAAAGCCCTTTGCCTCACTCACAAGGCATTTTGTAATTTAGGCTTGGAAGGTATTAAAAACCTTTTTCAACGATATGTTCCTACCAAGCAGTTAAGATCTGCCGGTAAAAATTGACTGGTGGTTCCTAGGTTTAGGAGAGCCAGATGGAGGGGGAGAGCTTTTTCCGTGGCCACTGCTAGGCTTTGGAACTCTCTTCCGCTCTCAATTTCAGGACAAGAGTCCTACTTTCTTTTTCAAAAGGCCTTAAAGACTTAGCTCTTCACCATCTAATCCTTGTGAGCCTTTCACGTACCTTGACTGCCGGCCCTTTCCCGTAGCGCCTTGACGCCCCTAGGCAAAGTTTGCACTTTATAAGATTAATATTCATTCAATCATTCACTAGACCTGTGCAATTTTATGTATACTTTAAGTGCATTTAACATCACCGGGAGAATTTCACAGCTGCAATGTCATCTGATTAAAACCACTGGGCCTCCAAAGGTGGACCCTCAGCTGGTTGTGCCATCAGAAACCCTTGACCTGGTGCTCCAAGCACCACATGACCATAGTGGCAGTAGTCGCCCGCATTTTGAGCGATGTGACTGTCAGTCTGGGCAAGCCATGCAAAACATGGTAGTCCTGGGCATGGTAAAGAAGCAAGATCCCCCCATTGCGCGGGTTGAAACTCCATGTGAATTAGTACCATTGTTTTTCCACACCAATTCCTACTTTGGGAGTTCGTTTACAGCAAACAAAAATACGGAGGAAGCGAGTAAAAACACATGGCACATGCTGGGCATTCTGCTGTGCCTAAAGAGCATACGTCTCTCCAACCGATGCACTAAAGGCACAGAGATCCCTGCTAGGGAGATGGGGATCTCTGGATATACTTGGGCATTTTTACAAGCCCCTTACTCCGCCAGAGTGTCCCTTTGTGACGCTCCAGTGGCACAAATCACAAAATCATACCTATGAGGCCATGCAAAGCTACTATGAGTGGTTTTGAATGGCCTCATAGATATGAAGAAAGGCAAGGCAGCGCAAATCACTGTGTTGCCTTACTGAGCGTTCAGGAGGCATTTCATGGGCGTTGCGGTGGGTTTTCCCATGCAACACCCATGGATTTTGACACTTCCCTAGCTATACAAGATCATGTAAACCTGGGGAAGAGCCAAAACCTTATGCCTCCCGAGGTGAGGCATAACGAGGAGAAATAACTTTATTTCTCCTCGTTTCTTTCCTCTTTCTAAGTGGGCTGCATTCTGCTGCTCACACAGAAAGAGGAAAATGCCTTTTAGGATTATTTCTGAGCAGGGAGGTGTCCCTTCCTGCCCAAAAACAATCCTGCCTACAACACAGGCATCCTTGCACCATGGTTGGAGCTAGACTGCCAAAATGGTGCCAGCGCAGGGGAAAGGACAGGAATGCACCATAATGCATAGATACGGTGCATTCCTGCCCTTTCACTTTGGTGTAGGGCAGAGCAGCAAGGTGACTTGCTGAGCTGCCCTACGCCATATCTCCATAAAAGAAGGCCACTGTCTGGTCCAACACCAAGGGGATTAAAGACCAAGGCCACAGCTGACCTGGTGGGTTGGCAGGCCAACAGCTAAGGTCTATAAGACCCTTTTACTCTGTCTGCACTCATTCTTTTGAAAATTAATTATGATTCCCAAGCCATGTTCATATTTAAGCAAACGTAAGTGCGCCAGTAACATTATTTACAAGGTCAAATTCATATTTGCAATTCACACAATATGAATTTAGGCACAGCAAAAGGCCAGCATCCTCCATGTTGATGTGGCCTAGTAGGTAACAGAAACAAACCCACAAACCTAGGGATTGTTCTTGAAAACAAACAGAAAAACGTGTCTGATGCACTGGAACTTTTATCTCTCACCATCAGGGACATTTGTCACTTTTTTTTTTTTTACTTCTTTTTATTGAAACAGTAGTCAGCATTCATAATCATGATCACAAACTGTCTTTGAATTACCTTCACGTTCAATAGGATATACATATTACATTGCACAGACATATTATGGAATTGACAGTCCCTTTGTAGGGCCCCCGTCCCACCCCCTTGGTCCCTGCGCACACCCCGCCAAACTAGTCGAGAACCCTCCCCAATCCCCTGTAAGCTTCCCATGGCTACCAAATGTTCTCCCATTTCTTGGGGCATCCCCTGCTGTCATAAATTGTCTTCTCTGCCGCACAACACCAGTCCAAGTCTCTTTTCCATTGGGAGACTTTAGGCGGTGGAATTGCCCCCCACGCCCCTGCAACATTCCTCTTTGCAACCATTGCTGCCAACTGTAGCCAGATTCGTTGATATTTGGGTCTATTCAGTTCCCCTGACACACAATATAAGCCATTTGGCATCCAGAGGGACTTCCTGCTCCAACACTTCTGACATAGTCCGGACCACCTTCCGCCAGTATATCTGTATTATCGGGCAGTCCCATAGGATATGGAAAAACGTTCCCTTCTGTGTACACCCCCTCTGACACTCCTCAGTGGAGATGCGCCCCAGTTTAAACATAAGGGTACTGGTGCAGTAGGACCTATGCAGGATCCGCAACTGGACCAATCTAAAGCCTGCCCGGATTGCCACCTCCCTGGGACTCTGCAATGCCTCCACCCAGTCATCGTCCTCCAATAATCCCAAGTCGGACTCCCACGCCTCTCGCACCTTGGCTAATAAGTCTGGTGAATTGTTTATAATTGTTTTATACGTACAGGACAATGCCTTCTCCGGGATTGGGTCCAACAATAATCTGTCTTCTAATGGGCTATACTCGGGGATCTGGTCCCCATCCTTAAGATAACTGCCCAGTGCATGCTTCAATTGCAAGTATTTATAATGTTCCGTGGGTGCCAACTGGAATTCTGCTTGTAGCTCTGCAAACGTCAACACAGCATGTCTCCGCTTCACATCCCCCAAACGAACAATGTCAATTAGTTTCCACCTCCCGAAGCATCTCACTGGTCCACAAGGGTGTCTACTCCGTCAGCCATCCCGCCCAACCCAGGAATCCTGTCTTGCCCGACCATATAGCGCCCACAAGTAGCCTTCCGCCCCCATCGCCCAGTGATCGACTCTGTATTGTGGATTGTTCCTATCTGCAAAGACCCAGTCATTAATGACCATCAGTTGTGACGCCCAATAGTACTTTTGAATATCGGGACTGGCCAATCCTCCCTCATACACCCCCTTCTGCAGTTTGGCCAACGCTATCCGTGCGCCCCCCCCCCCCCGTCCCACAGCAATGTTCTCAATTCACTGTCTATGTCCCCAAAGAATTTTTCTGGTATTGGGCAGGGGGTATTTTGTATAACGTATAAAATGCGTGGCAGCGACATCATTTTGAAGAGAACAGCTCTTCCCATCAGGGAGATTGGCAGCTTCCTCCAATGTACAACATCGCTTTTCAGGCGATTCAATTGCGGTTTCAGATTCTTTTCCATGAACGCTACGTCAGACTTTTCAATCTGTATTCCCAGATATTTAAAACCGGTTTTAATCTGGAGTTTGGATTCAGGTCCCAGGTGTGGGGGAGGTCCATCCGACAACATATATAGAAGGGACTTATCCCAATTGATCTGATAGCCTGAGTAGCCCTCGAAGAGTCCAAAGATCTGGAGCAGCCTATTTATAGTAAACCGGGGTCTCGTTGCGTATAAGAGGACATCGTCGGCATATAACGATATTCGTTCCTGCCATTGGTCACCCCCCTGGATACCCGATATTACCGGATCCCCTCTGACCCATGCCGCCAAAGGCTCAAGCGCCAAGGCAAACAAAATTGGCGAGATGGGGCACCCCTGCCGTGTGCCCTTCCGCAAGACAAAGGGGCGTGACACCGAGCCATTAACATGGACCCTTGCCATAGGTTGGGTATATAGCAACCGGATCCAGGAGATAAACCGGGGCCCGAAGCCGAACTTCTTCAAGACTTCGAAGAGATAGTTCCATTCAATACTGTCGAATGCCATGCGGGCTTCGAGTGACAGCAGCGCCCCCTCCACCCCTGGACTGGTCCTTACCAAGTGCATTACCCCATAGCAAATTGAGTCTGGTGCTATGGTTAGGTATGAAACCTGACTGGTCAGGACGTATCAGAGTAAGAATTGGCACTAAAGGTCGATTCACCAAAACCTTAGCCAAAATGTTAACTTCCAAATTCAGCAACGATATCAGCCGATACGAGCCGCACTGATCTGCCGGGTTACCGGTCTTAGGGATCACTACAATAGTCGCTGTTCGCTGGTCAATCGGCAGTGAACCACGGTCTCTCGCCTCCTCGAACATGGCTAGTAGGTTTGGGGCCAGTGTGGAGGCCGTACATTTGAAAAGTTCCACCAGTAGCCCATTGGGTCCCGGTGCCTTCCCCGCCTGCAGATCCTGTATGGCGCTTACTATTTCTTCCTCCGTTATGTCCCTATCTATCGAGTCTCTATCGTCCTCTGTTAGTACCGGAAGGCGCATCTCCTCCAGAAGCTCGGAGCAATCCTGGGCCGATCTGACCGGGGTCGAGTCATAAAGTTCCTCATAGTAGTCAGCGAACACCCGTGCTATGGCCTCTCCCTCCGAGTGTGTGTTCCCATCCCTGTCACATATTTCCGCCACCCAACTCCTCTCTCTATCGCTTTTTTCCAGCCATGCAATCATTTTATTGGCTTTATCCCCCAGGTCATATACTCTGTCTTGTGTGGCCAGTGCCATCGACCGAGCTGCATTAGTTGCCATATCTTGCAATTCGTGTCTCTTAAGGTCTACTTGATGTGCCAACTCCCTGTCTTTCCTACCTCCCTCCAAATAAAGTGCCTCCAACTCAAGTAATGTTGTCTCCAACTTGTCCCAGCGCGACTTCTTTTCCTTATTTTCTATCCCGCTATAGGCTTGGACATATCCTCTCATTACCGGCTTAAACGCTTCCCAAAGAATATCAGCCCGCTCGACCGACCCTTCATTTTCCTGGAAGTAAAGCTGCGCTCTTTCCTTAACTTTCTGGGTGTTTTCTTTATTCTTGAAAAACCATGCATTCAGCCTGGGTGGTAAGGCTTATTGGCGGGTCGGGCCTCTCACAGTAATTTCCACAGGAGAGTGGTCCGATATACCCCGAGGTTCAATTCTGGCATTGAGAAACCAGCCCTCACCGCCTCGGTGTGTCAATATATGGTCTAAACGTGAGTAACTAGCATGGGCAGCGGAATAAAAGGTATATTGCCGGATGCCCGGGTTATGTAACCTCCAAAGATCAATCAGCCCAAGCGCCGCCGTAAATGCGGGAAGCGGCTCCACCACCCTAATCCTGGCAGCCTCGGTGTCTCTGTCCTGTTCGGAGTGCATAGCAGAGTTCATGTCCCCTCCCAGTACCAGTACTCCCGAGGGGAGATCCACCAGAAGGGCTCCCAGTGCTGTAAACGCCTCGGAGTGGGCCATTGGCGGAATGTAACAGGAAACCAAATTAATAGCCCTTCCCTCCCAGCTCCCAGCAAGAGCCTCAAATCTACCCAAGGGATCGTGCCACACTTTATCGACCACTAGCGGTGTCCCAACCTTAACCAAGATTCCTACTCCACGGGATCCTGAAGTATAACCCGCATGAGCTACCAATCTATAGCCATATCTATCTAGTGCTCGGTATCTCTGGCCCTTGAGATGCGTTTCCTGAAGCAATACAATACCCGGGGAGTGCCGGTGCAAATATTGAAGCATGATGCCACGCTTGATATGATTCCCTCGCCCGTTTACATTCCAGGATAAAATATTTAGGCTCTTGATCCCCTGCATACCCCCCGCTGCCCTCCAGAGGCTGCCCGGGCTGTCCCCTGTCTAGCTACCCGCTCCTGCAATGCCATCCCTGTCGTCGTTGTCTCATCATGCATCTCTTGACTTGTAGCCAACCATAAACGCATACATACATCACGAAATAGCTGACTTTACTGTAAATAACTTCAACAAAACTAGACAATCCCCGCCCTGTCCCCACCCCCCTCCCTGCTGGTGAGCGTTGCAACTCCCACCACCCCAACTCGCAGAGTGCCTGTCGCCCCAAACAAACCTGTCAACAGTGGGGTTGGTCGTGCCGAGCTCCTGTGACACCCTCCCCGAGCCCCCTCCCCCTTGGTATGAGCAACCTACATTTTAGTCCTATACTGAACATAATTGCAGCTTACTACAATAGCAGGCCATTCTAGGCATACGATCTTGTGCCCACATACAATGTTCATCCCCCTTCAGTGTTTACCCCCCATGTGTCCCCAGCTTTACTGTTCGCGGTTCATCGTGGGGCTGCCGCCACCAATTCCAGACCCTCCATGCATCATCTTTCCGCTACACAAATCAGTCCGCTTCCGCTCCGGCTGTCCTGCTTCTCTCATGACGTTTTCCTTTTTGCAAGTTGGGTCCGACGGTGCGCCAGCCTTCCAGCCAGTCCATGACTTCCTCCGGAGTTCCAAAGAACCACACTTTACCACCCGCTTCCACTCTCAATTTGGCTGGGTACATCATAGAGTATCTGAGTTCCTTGGCCCGCAACTCCTTTTTCGCAGCTTCGAAAGCACGCCTCTGCCGCTGTACATTGAGTGTGAAATCCGGGAAGAATCTAATCACAGCATTCTCGTGCAACAAGTCACCATGCTGACGTGCCGTTTGCAGGATGGCATCTCTATCCCGGTAATTAAGGTTCCGAGCGATAATCGTGCGTGGCAGAGCCCCTGGCCTTGGTTTGGGAATGGGAGCTCTGTGCGTCCTCTCAATAGTGAAATGTACTGAGAGACGTTTTGGCTTGAGGTGGTTTAGGATCAAATCCTCGAGGAACAAGTCCATACTAGGTCCCTCCATTCCCTCCGGCACTCCCACCACGCAGATATTATTCCTTCTTGCCCGCCCTTCCTGCTCCTCCAGCTTGGCCGCCATAAGCTCTTGCTGCTTCATAAGACCCTGGACCCTCTCTTCCAGACTCTTTGTGCTGGATTCCAATTGTGTGACCTGAGTTTCAGTGGTCGCCACTTTTTCTGACAGTTTCCGGAAGTCTGCGCGCAGGAGGTTGACATCTAGTGTTACTGCGTCAAGTTTTGGGTCTATCGTCCCCTTAAGATCCGCAATGGCCGCCATGATGGCTCTCAGTGAGGGTTCCGCCTGTTCCTCTGGCACCTCAGATTGTGACACCGTCGCGGGGAGTGGCACCGCGCATTTGTCCATCTTGTTCGACTGTGCTCCGGCCTGCCCCTTGGGCTTCACTTGGTGGGGCGCTTGTATTCCACGGCAGTCACGCCTTGAGACAAACTGTATTGGGTGCGGCTCTGGAGACCTTCCCCCCCTGAGTCCTGCGTTACCGCAACTCAAAAGGTCCGGTTGGGCTTCCCACTCTCTCTCCCCACAGGTGCCGGACAGCCAACCGGTGACGCCTCAACTGGTCACTGTGTAGGAGTGCGCCACTCGCTCAGCTCTCCTTGTAAAGAGGATCTGCGCGCTCACCGCTACAGCCGCGTTGCTCACCTCAGTCTCGCCCAGTGATGACCCGGTACCCACCAGTCACTACACCGCAATCACCACCCTCTTCATTAGAAGTCCGGATTTGTCTGCACCAGGTACGAGTCGTCTGCGGCCCCACCTCCTCGGGGCACCTGCACACAATGGTGTTGTTGCAAAAGTCTATAGGCGCCCCTTGGTCTGGCTGGGACCCCCTTGTTCATTCCCTGCCACGTCACGACCTCAGGCGAAGGGCCCGCCGCGCGCTCACTCCACTGATGCTCGAAGGGTCAGCTGGACACCAAACACGGCACACCCCCCCGGGGCTCCCAGACTGCAGCGGTATGTTGCGTGGCTCAGCGCTCCAATGCCCCGGCATTCACACTCCCGGTGCACACGTCGTCACCAGTCCAGACCCTGGATAACTGTGGCGCGGGTGGGGGGGTCCTAGGGGCAGATCAGCACCCCGGCAGCCTCCCGAGTTGATTCTCCGCGCCACAGCGGCTCACCTCAGTCGTTCCGGGGCTCTCGTGTCCCCGGAGTCACCAATCCTGTGTCCTGGGAGCGCGACCCAGCTGCAGGGCCCAGGGACGCACCGCCATTCACACGACCATTCGTGGCCACGGCCGCAATTCGCTTTTTCGCCCGAGGCCTCTGCGCTCAATTATGCCGCTTCACACGTCCACTCCCGCCTGCTCTGGGGCTCGTCGCTGCTTACGCCGCCACCGGCTAGATGTTCTCCGGCCTTTCCACTCTGCAGTCGGGCCCACCTCCGTATTCCGGGAGCCTCGTTAGTGTGGCACTCGCAGCTGCGTCACACCGGCAAGCGGCCCGCCAAGTGTCCATGAACCGCTTCTCCTCCGGAAATTCGATTGCTGTGCCTTTCCGCTTGTCGGCGCCTGAGCTTTGTTGCTCTTGGACGGCTGGAATGGTCGGATTTATCGGGTTTTAGAGACCCGACGGACGGAGCTCCCTCAGCACGACCCCATTTGCTTCGGCTCCGAAGCCACGCCAACATTTGTCACTTTTGTGCACAGAGGGAAGACCAAGGTAAGAAAAATCTGTCTTGGGAATTTTGCCCAAAAAAGGGAACTACATCTGCGACTGTGATAGGGCAGCCCTGTAAAAGAATGCATGTATTGTGAAAGTGTATTGGGAAAATATTTATTTCTGTGTAGATTAAAAAGAATTTGCAAATGCACTTTTACTAAGAATGTAACACATGTGCAGAAGACACCATGTTTACATGCATATGTGTAAATGTTTATGCAAGTGATTAATTGCGGAAGGCATGACTTCACAGTACTGGGGGATTTTTTTTTAGAATTCCAACAAAGGTGTGAATCTACTCCTAACATAGGTGTAATTCTTCTTTTACATTTTTTTTGTGTATGGAATTGTTTTTAGATTAATTAGTTTTAGTATTAATTAGTAACAGTGCCTTGCTATTTATTTTTTTGTCTTGAATTCCTTTGCTGTCAATGATGTTGTGTCATTACGTTTTAGGAAATCTCTGCGGCAGCGACCTTCAGGCACTGCACACCTTCCAAACTGCCCCGAATATAGATTACACACTCATCTAATCTGTCAGTGATGGATAGTCCGTGAAGATGTACTGCACAGCCAAGCAGAGAACGCCTATTACAGCTAATTCCTGCGATTAGGGCGGGGGAGGAGATGGTGACAGAAGCAGTTTGTGCAGCCGCTGTTCTGGAGGCGGTTCTTGACTTTTTATAGAAACTGATAGCCATCGTCTTGTGGCATTTCCTGTGAACTCAATTTGCGTTGGTTAATAATGAAAACAACAGAGCCCATATCAAGTGAAAAACGAAGCGAGTGCACATGGAGTTATAACTGGGTCTCTTTCAGTGCAGGTGTTGGTTTCCACTGGGGGTTCAAAGTTACATCAGACGAGAAGTTCACCTCCTATTGTCTATGATGCTACCGGCACTGGCATATTGGAACATGAGGGGGCCCCATCAATGCTTCATTTGTAAAATAATAAGTGCCAGGTCCCTGACCAGGAGACCACTGCAGCTTGCACCACCCATCACCCCTGTTATCGCTGTCAAAACAACTACTAACCATCTCTCTCGCCTGCAAGTGTGACAGTTCAGATTATTCCAGGTCCCCAAAGCTAAAGGAATGGCTTGGGTGGCAGGTATTAGTAATTTTTTTATGTATATTGTATTCATAAACTACCGTTGTTCTGCTCATCTCTAAATTAGATGAGCAGCGCCACCATGTGGCAGACTGTCCTAAGTGCGTTGCTGACAATTAAGTACCGGTGCCGAGCACCGGAAACCATTAAGCACAGGTGCTGAGCACCGGAAACCACCCGCTCAAATTAAGCCCTGGGGCCCATACACAGTTCTGTAAGTTCGTGCCCCTGCTCAATGTCCTTGCCTTGCGAATGCATTCAAGTGCTTGCATTTATAATCTGGAGATTGCCAATGTGCAGTTTTACACCCTGCATTCGACCCCGCCTTCTTCACATCAGCAATTGTAATTTGTATTATGGAAAAGGAACCCACAAATTCTGCTCTATAAAGCTGTCAGAACCCCTTTCAGAGCACCACAGGGCAGGCAGGGGTTCCTGTGCCCCACAGTGGTGTTTGGGACCTTTTAGTCCTGCTGGCCCAGCCTATTATGTGCTCTGCGTAGCTGGTCCAAGTACTACCCCGTAAGTACTTGGGGCCGTATTTATGAGAAGTGTCGCATCGCTGCAACACTTCTCAGTGCGTCCTCCTTCTGACACCATGGATGCGCCATATTTACAGTACGGCGCATCATGTCGCAAGGAGTTACAGATACGTCAGTATTACTGACGTATCTATTGGCGCAAAAGTGACGCAGTGCTGGGGTGTGTCTGAAAACACATGCTTCTCCAGCAATGTGTCCTTTCACAAGGGGCAAGCCCTATGTGAAAGTGCCTGCGTCACCCTTACGCCTGCCATGAGGCAGGCATAAGGTTTTGACGCAATGGCGTCCTAGAAGTGGCGCACTGAAGTCTTATAGATTTCACTGCACCACTTCTATGAGGCTTTGATGCAGGGGAACGCCCACCCTGCATACATTATACCTGATGCAGGTATAATGTATCGCAGGGATTTACGAAGTGATGCATCTCCGTAGATGCGTCACCTCGTAAATATGGAGCAATTTGGTGCATTATTTACGCCGCCGCAGCATCACAAAAAGTGACGCAACGGCTGCGTATATGTGACGCAGGGCTTCATAAATAAGGCCCTCAATGTGTCCTCGAGCTCTTCCAGTAAATCAGGTCTAGCCCAATACTGAGATTTATAAAAAACAAGCTTTCATTAAACAGAACAGTTCTAATGTATGACCACGAAATAATCAACACAGCCTCTTGTTGCAGTCCCCTTCTATGCTACGCCGCATGTGCCAGTGACTTCAGCGTTGGGACAGAAGTGCTGCAGCCTGGTGTTGGGCAGAGTATCTTTGGTGATATGGCCACCTTCTCCAACAGGAGTTAATGGTCCAACGGAAAGGAGGGAACCTCCTAGTCCTACAGAATCCTCCTGAGTGAGCAAGTTTGTATATTGCAGCAGGTAAGTCTCTCTGGGGCTCTTTGGGTTGATGGTGCACACTCAGGGTCGTGGACGGTAGCTCTGGAGTCAAGTGGGCCACCCTGTCCTGAAAGACCAGCGTGGGTTCCCACGGATTCACTGGGTTCCTTGGGTGACTGCCCGACAAAGCACTTGTGTGGCAGTCCGGCCGTCCAACAATGACGGCCCCCAATTGATGCACTCAGTGCACGGCAGCGCTCCCACTGTGTGGTCAGTCCAGATAGACCTTCAGCCTCACACCTCTCACTGTGATCCTCGTCTCGGGATCTGTCCAGGGACTTACTCCATCCAGGCTCACTTTCTCCTCACAGGGTACACTGGTCTTGTCAGGCAGGCTGGCTGGGGCTCGAAGCTCAGGGCAAGTGCTCTTGGCATCCTATGCAGTGTCTCTCTGCCCCACACGGTGAGCAGCAGACATCAATCCCTGGCTCGGTTTGAAGTAGCTCAAGTGGTGGTGATCTTGTCTCAGCTCTGAACAACAAATGAGTTTTCAGCTTCCACTGTCATACAATCTCTCCGGACCCAAATGTGATTTAGTACATGACCCTTTAAAATTTATGCTGTGGGTGTTTAGCTCTTTGAAGTGCCTAGTCCTCAATTCTTTTCTTTTTCCAGGGACCTATCTGTAAAGATGGAATCAGATCTAATGGACCCATAACCAGGTCAAAAAGGCAGCAAAGGGGTTACACATGAGTGGCAGCTTCCTCCGACATATGCTTCACAAAGTTACAAAAAATGAAGCCTCCCAAATTCTCTGTTCCGGTCACATGTAACTTATCAGTCCCACCATTCACACTAAACACTGTGCTCTGGCCTCTCTGCTCAGCACCTTTCCTGAATCATAAGATGCCTTTAATATGCACAGGGGATGCTCTGCTCCCCTCTCAGTGTAGGTCACCTCCCAGACCCAGGAATGTCAGCAATCCACATCTCCTATCTGCGTCTGCTGCCTATGCCTCCATTTTAGAATCTTCTAGGCCCTGGGGTTCCTACAGGTCTCCACATTATGTTTTCTCACAGGCACACATAAATGAAACCTTAAGCACACATGAACATCCATGTGCTGCATAGCACTAATTTCTGCTCATGTAGGCCAAGTGAGTTGCAAATACAGCTGCAGAACTTTAACCGAGTGGGCTGGTAGGCTCCACTCCTATGACAAGGGAAGCAGCCCAGCCTTCCTACTGTTCACCAATCATGTATGCTGCGATGACCACGTGCATATTCGGCAACTGTGGGTGAGGGCAGTAGCCCATCCCTTTGTGAGGGAAGTGCTTTTAGTTCTCCTCCCGGTCTATGGTAGACTGCAGGCCATCAAGGTAGGCCCAGGTCACAGCACACACACACATGATCAATTTTGTAACCAGGGCTCCAGATCCGCATGCAGCTGGGACACTCCAGGCTAAGGTATAAGTCTGTTACCATTCAGGTGACATTTTCATCCCAACAACAGCACTACACATGATTGCTCAAGACTCCTACAGTAGCCAACTAACTGGAGTATGTCTAGATCTACCTGCTGAATCAGCAGACTTCAACTTACACCAGCTTTTAGTCTGTCCCTGGAGACTTCATACATCTTAAACGTGTCAGTTCAACATCTAACTGTCTCGAAGCATAAGTACTAGTGACTTCCTTACCATCCGTGAACTGCAGTAGCACCGCTTCGAAACCCACACCGCTTGCATCAGTGCAAATCATGTTCTTATCCCGGGTGTCAAAAGCTTTCAATGCCAGAGCAGATTCTATGCTCTTCTTCAGCTGTAAAAACTCTTTTTCACACTCTGTGCACCGTTCAACTTTTCCATTTTTTAACATCAATTTTCACATGTATTTGTTTTTATCCACAAACATTTGAATAAATTGAGAAAAATATTCCACCAATCCTACCAAATTAACACAGTTGATCCTTGTACTATGGCCAGGGGTCATCTACAATGGCCTTCACCAACTTTAGCTTTGGGTGACACTCCGCTTTTGTCCTACCAATGCCCAAGATACTAAGCACCTCTCACACCAATTTTACACTCTTCCCCAAGCAAGGTATAACATGCTCCCAAACCTGCCACCACTTGTAACTCTACTCCATCAATCATGGTGGTACAGAAGGTGTGATCACTGTCCCTGGAAACTCCTATTTCACTAACCTGTATTAAAGATACTCGAACTATTTTTTTTGGTTTGTCTTCGCCTATAGTATTGACAGGCTCCCTTGACCTTGAAACATTCGCACCATTCACTTTTCAAACCCAAGCAAAAGCCATTTTATTTTGCACCTTCTGCACATTTGGCCAAAATCAAGACAACTGGAATCAGTAGCAGTATACCCTCACAAACCACACTTGTAACAAGATTTTTCCATTCACAGAACTGTTTTTCCGTGTAGAAGCAGATGTTTTTTTTCTGTCCACAAAAGTCTTGCAAATTACTTCTTGTACATTTTCTATCTCTTCTGGGTTACTGGATGCAATTTCCTTTAATCCCTCTTTAGTATTTTCTGCTCTCTTTGCAATGTCTATTGCTTTCTACAACATCAAGTTGTCTGTATTTAACAGTTTTCCCTCTGTTCTTTTGTCGCACAGCTTTTGCACCAGTTGATATTGTATCATTCAATCTAGGAAACCTTTATAATTTCTAGTAGATGCCAACAAATGTAGTGCTGCTATGAAATTGTGATTTAATTCACCAGGTAGTTGACTCCTTTTTAAAAATTGAAACCTGTCCACTACTATCATTTTTTCATTTTCCATAGTTCAAATTCAATATTTTTAAACGCTAAGTCATAGTCTTTGTAGTCTGTTTCTTTGTCATCCTCCTCAGGCAAAGGCAGAAGATGTTTGAGTATGTGTTGACTTCGGCCCCTAAACAATGCTTAAGCATGGCCAGTTTATGAGAAATAGTAAATATGTCTCTTCCTACTGCCTCCACATATGCCCAGAATCCTTCTTTCCAAAGTTCCTATCTTGTGATGGGCTCTCTTGGTGAGTTTAGAAAAGACATTGGGGCATATTCACAAGGAGCTATCGCCGAATTAACGGCACTTTATCGCAGCCAAAGTCGTGATAAATTTACCTCCCCATTCACAAGCCGGTGTTAACAGCCCACAGCACCAGTTTACCCGCGATAGCAGCCGCAAAAAACATCGCCACAGAGGACCCCCGCAAACATCGCTAATGAGATGCAGAGTAGGCGTTCCCGTGACAAAAGTCGAGACAACATCACACCTCAACATTCTCAACGACCAGCCACATCGGCGATAAAAACACAAAAGAGGCGATAAGGTGCGTTAGCACCAGGAAATCTACACCTGCTCTGACCTGGTGTAAAGTCGGACGGCAGCCAGCACAACAAAAGGGAGCACAGCCCAGGGCCACATCCGAAGGGCAACAGATGCCATGGAGCCACTCATCATGGGGCCCGGACACCCAAGAGGGCCACAACACCCACCGCCACCACCCCAGGACCCCAACCCACACCCGGAACCCCCCCCGGGATCACCCCCAACACCTGACTAAGAAATTGCACACCAACACCACGAATCCCAAAACAAACATTTTGCCTGATGTCGCACAAGCCGGAATATAAACATACATGCGTGGCCCAAAAATGGAGAATCAGTCATACAGCAATGCAATCACCAACACAAAACACCATACAAACAAAAGCAGAAACAACCCTTAGGATGAGTCCTAGCTGCTCCCCACTGGACAATCCGTAGCACACAGCCTGGAAGACCAAATCCAAGAAAAGAAGGTGTGCCATGCGCACAACAAAGGAAAGAGTGGGAGAGAGCGAGGGAGAGAGACGGAGTGAGATAGCACAAGCAGCGCAAGGCCGCTCAGGCACCTGGCTCCACATGCCAACATGTGTGTGTGCATCGCCATCCGTACACCATGAGCCCAAGGCCGTGTCCCAATCTCAGCACCAAAGCCACATCACATCCCGAAAACGCAAGTAGTAGTCAGACAAACATCAGGGATGAAAGCACCATTGTCCCAATGCAGAAGGCGGGAGGACACCTGCACCCCTGACCTTAGTCCAGAACGCGCCTGGAACACCCTGATAGAGATGCAATGGCAGATGGGGATGACTCCCACACCACGCATTCCGCAAATGAACCATCCGACTCATCCACAGCCCACACACAGAAGCCCCTGCCTGTGGTACCCCCGCATGTGATGCCCTTGACACTCACGGAAACAGCAACCCATTACCCACAACGTTGCACACACATTCGAATCATTGCTCAGAGCTGTGGCATATCCTCCACACAACTGCCGCAGTCCAGAAGAGTGCCTGTTCATGAGACGCACCAACGCAATGGCAGGCCATACCGGGCACATGCACAACCGCCGTCACGTGGAACAGTACCGTGCACGTAAGCTGCATTTACTGGGCGCACTGCCACTGGCAGTGCTGCGGATCAGTTACAGGCTCAGCTTCCGCATTGCCCACGTCACCTGCGTCCAGCCCTGGTTCCACTGTCGAACATGCACATTCGAGTGTCCTATGGATGTCTGCCTATCCAACACAACTGTTGATGAATTGGACTATGACTTGTGTCTGCGCCCCCTGTTGGATCACGAACAGGAGTGTAACCGAGACAGCCGTGCATGGGATGCCTTGACATACTGCGCATGTATTGGTAGTTGTGCATGGGAGATTGCACAATTTCTCGTGTGCAGTGACCACATCGAGGCTCTCCCCTATTGGGCTGTGTTGCAGATCGGTGAGACGGCGTGGGCTGAGCACACCTGCCCGGACCACCTAATGGATTGGCTCACCCTGGTGTTCCTTGAACACGACAACGACGTACTATTGGAACACATTGCACATGAAGCTGCACGGGCATTCATGGACGAGTAACTAGGTTCCTGCTGCCACATCCGATTGCCACCCACAGCACATGGCCCAACAACTTGTTGCATCGTGGGGATTGCTCACATATCCCACCACAACAAAGGACACATCTGCCTTCGGTCGGGCTCTGGATGCATGTGCGTGGAATAACGCGTGTGTACACACACCTGTGCAAGGTGACGCAGGTCCATGATCGGAGCAACACAGCGTCATCTGGCAACGTTGCCAAGTTGGACACACTGCTGGGTGAGAGCACACACATGGCAATGTAGCACGACATGTGGACCTGTCGGACCCTCACACCTGATCACTGTCGGCAGAGCAGACCCTCAGCGCACCCCGGAGGCAGTGCACCATGCAGACCCCACGTGTAGTGAGTCGTGCCCCCTCACACGGGGCAATGGGCAGACGCCAAACAACACATGACTCATCCAGCAAGGCAAGGTGGGCTGTGAGCGTTGCCATCCGTGATGAATGTTGTCCATTTCAGCCCCAACATTATCTGTACCTAGACATGTACCCATGCTGCGTGTAAGTGTCTTAAGCATGTCCCTGCCTGTTGTGGCCATTGCCTCGTCCATACTGACACGTACATGCCAATAAAGCCTATGCCACTCCACTGGTGTCTAACTGTGAGGTGTGTTGTTTAGATTGTCCACTCGTGTGCCACAATGAGCATTGTCACAACACAGGGAGGAACTGACTGACGCATGTGCAATGGGGGTGTGTCCCTTTGGCAAGCTCCACCTCTGTGAGGCAGACATTGTTTTTGGATAGGTGCTGGACGACATGTGCACTTACATGACTCCAGCTATGTGTATATGGTGTCCAACCTCTGACCATGTGGAGCTATGTCATACATCACAACAGAATGTGTCCACACAGATGTGTGTAAGTCGGTATGCGACGTGAAGTTCTGCTGTCACACGTGGTGTGGGATACCACTCCTGGCTTGCCACCGTTTTGGTCACTCCCACACACGGCCCTATTCAACACATGGACGTGTGCCTACGTTGGGGTGTTGTGAGGTTGCTGTTGATGTGCAATGGGGACACAGCTAGTACTCACCATCACAGTCATCCAATTGGCCATGTGTCTCAGGGATAGAGATGCGCATAGATGTTAGTTACCAGGGTGTACCTTCATGTGCAATCATCGTTCCCACATCCAGCCATACTTCCATACGTGAGTGAACATAGTGATGACACATCTGTGTGATTTAGAATGTTTTATTCACATTCAGGTGATTGACGGTGCTGGAGCTGTACCTGGCCATCCAAGCCCACATCACATGGAAGCCCAGTGGTGGGCCAACCAGAGTCCTTTGGGGATTGCACAGTGATTGGGAAGAGGGAGAGTGCAGTCCGCAGCAGGATTGCTGTGTGATTGGCCAGCGGGGAAGAAATGGCAGTCCGTGTCGGGGTCCGGGTGAATGTCGCAGGGTGTTCCGGAGGTCAGTAGGAGGTATTTCCCAGGGCATGATGCATAGGTCATGAACAGGCAGGGACAGGCCATATGGCGGTGATGGATGCTACTGCCTCCTTCCTCACACAGTAGCTCCTATCCCCTTCTCACTCCCCTGATACGGGTTCTGTGTCCGGTGTGTCCGGTGTGTGTGGCGGGGTGATGGCTGCATCGCTGTGTGCCCCTGACACATCAGACTGCGCAGGTGATGGGGCAGCATCACAGTGTGCCACGGACACATCTGGGCTCGGAGCTGTGTGTGTCGATGCTCCCGCTGCAGTCATCTGGGAATGGCTCAGTGGCAGCAATGGCAAGTTGGAGTACTGCAGGGCGTTGCTGTTCCCAGCCACTACTCGCTGCTGTCCAGCCGTGGCAGACATACTTCCAGCCTGCATCTGCTCCATTGTCCCCATTGCCCGCCGCATCTGTGCCAACTCTGTGCTGTCATGGCTGGTGCCTGTATGACCAGACAGTTCTTGTATTAGACTCATGGCACCAGCGAGGTTAGCCAAGGTCTGTGGCGGAGCATGGTGCGTACAGGGGGTGTCCGATAGGGACTGTACGTGGTCCCTGATGGGACTCAGACACCCACGTATGGCATCGAGTTTGGCTGCCATGAGCTCGAAACCCACACGCAGCTGATGAGCCAACTCCACCTGGCAACGCAACACACGCCGTTGGAATTCCATGTATTGGTCGGGGGGTCCTGGGAGACAGCCGTGGTGGTGTGTGTTTCCTGCTGTGTGGTCTGTGCAGGTGGTGGGGTCACCTCAAGGCAGCTGGCCTGGGGGTGGGGTGCAGAGGCTGTCCAGCATCCGTTGGAGGGTGTCTTGACATATGTGCAGGTTGTCCTCTTCATCATCAATGGTGGGATGTGTGGTGTGCTCTGCAGGGGGTGTTGTTTGTCCCTCTGCAATGTAAAGGGGAGATGCAGGTTAACAGAGTTCCACATGTATGGTGATGATTTGCAGATGTTTACATTCAGACTGCATGCCAATGTACATTGTGACTGTTTGGGGGGAGCTGGCTATTTGATGGCAGTCAGTGTGTTTTTCGGCTACATGACGGATGTGTGATAGTACCCGTACATTATCATCACACAGTGTCAGTCAATGCCAGGTGTGAGTGGACAGTTACTATGCACGAGCGGAACCTGTTGTGAGCTCTGTCCTGTGGTGTTGCACTTTGTACCACATTGCCTTCATTGCTGATGTTCTGTGATTGCTATGTGTGTGTGCTGCATTGTGGGTGAGTTGCCCCTGCAGCTCTGATTTCGTGTAGCCTTCTCCCTTTGAGGCGGGGTGCCTTTGAATTGTGTGCTTTTCGGGGCCTGATTTGCTTTTGACTTGGGTCATGTGTGCTCGCGGACTGTTTTTGTGGCCTGGTGCATTGTTCGTCTGCTGCGCGATTGTAAGGCATGGGTTGTGGGTGCACGTGGACACGTCGGAGTGTGACCTGCTCCTTTACGGATGTGATCCGCACTTGGCTACCTCCATGTCGCTTCGTGGGCCATGTCTTTTTTGGGGCAGCTGCCATGCTATCGGACATGCAGTGTTACTTGCATAGTCAGTGTGGGTCACGGAGCCGCTGCTTTGCTGGATTCAGCACATATGCACGGGTCGGTTGTGATATTGGTGATAGGGGGGGCCCCTCTGTGCACATTGTGGATGGGGCCTACTTGGCGTTTCTATGTGTGCTGCAGTGTGCCAAGGCAAGCAGGGACATGTTCCAAGGTCATTGTGGGTGTGCTGTGTGCTGCGCGTAATTGTGCACGTGTGCCATTGTGCCCATCTCCCCCCATCCCTCCCGTCCCTAGTGGTTACTCACCCTGTTGCTGTTGGGTCAGGTCGTATCGTGCTGTGTCCAGGCCACCCAATGCTGCCACCGTCTCCTCACTGCTGACTGTGGCCACCATTTGCTCCAGCTCATCCAGCTCCTCCTGTGTCGCAGGACTCCCACCTCCAGTTTCCGTTGCTGCCTCCCTGTTGGCGGCGAGCTTATGTTTGGTCTGACTTTTCAGATCATGCCAGCGCCTCTTGACCTCCTCCAGTGACCTCCTGGACACTCCGACTGCATTGACGTTGGTGACGATGGTCTGCCATATTTCGGTTTGGGTTGCCAGTGCCGCAGTGGAGGTGCCGAACAGTTGTTGATGGTGTTCGGTCACCCCCGTGACGATGATCTGGTCTTCCTGCGGACTGTACCCGGTCTTCCTCTTCCTCTTGTCCTTGCCCTTCCCCGAAAGCGGGGTTCCTGGATGGTCCTCCATAGGGCTTGTGGTGTTCGGCTTGTCCTCTGCGCTCGGTCCGGGTGCATCCATGTTGCTACGCAGTTTGGATTGTTTTTGGGCTTTTTTTTCCCTTTCTTTTATGGTGCTTTTTCCCGCCGGACGCGTGGGATTTACAGGCCTGTGGCTGGTGTTCGCTGATTTCTGTACCGCGATTGTCCTCATCGCATGCTTTCTTGCGTTTCGCATTTTTTCGGCGTGGCGTTGATTTTCACGATGTCATTTGACACGTTATCTGGTGACTATCGCATGCTACCGCCTTCTTGTGAATTCCACTTTGACACGGGGTTATTTTCCCGCGATGGGCTGCGATATTGAAAGTTGCGTTACGCTACTCTTGCGGTAGTTATCACACGTTCTTGTGAATATACCCCATTGATGTAACCATGCCTTCGATTGCCAGTAACAAAGATAATGACAACAAAAGCTGATAAGCCACAGTTAGTATTCAGGTGTCTTACATGCAGTAGCGGCCCCTCCCCTGCCAAAGAGGCGGGGTGGGCGGGGCCCGAGGAGGGTAGAAGGAGGTGGGGGGGGTCAGAGGATACATATTTTTTTTTTTTTTTAAAGAATAAAACTTACCTTTACGTCGCTGCCGCCGTCTTCTGTTGCTTCGCGCTGTTCCTGATTCTGGGCACAGGCCCTGAGAATGCACTGGGGCCAATCCTGATGCTCCATGAAAGCATCGTCAGGATTGGCCTGAGCGCCTGCAGCTTGCACTCCCAGGCAGACTGAGAGCCTGTGCCTGCTCTCTCCAACCCCTGCAATGCAGCTGGGTCTGGAGAGAGCTTCACAACGCATGAGGTGTTTGGCCGGCCTGAGACGGCCAGCTAAACATCTCATGCGCAGTGAAGGGAGTACCCACCACTCCCCCACCAGCAGTCATCCCCTGGAGCCAACCCCAAGACTCGTCAGAACCTGGAGCTGCGCACTATGCTGGGTAGTGAACCACCTCATAAGGGATAAAATACCATTCTCATACCCTTATCAAAAGTAGAACCTGGAGCTGGGCACTATTCAGGGTGGCGAACCACCTCACAAGGGTTAAAATACCCTTCTCATACCCTTCTAAAAAGTAGAACCTGGAGCCAGGCACTATGCTGGGTAGTGAACCACCTCACAAGGGTTAAAATACCCTTCTCATACCCTTCTAAAAGGTAGAACCTGGAGCCAGGCGCTATGCTGGGTAGTGAAGCACCTCACAAGGGTGAAAATACCCTTCTCAGAAGTAGAACTTGGAGCCGGGCACTATACTAGGCAGTGAACCACCTCATAAGGGTTAAAATAACCTTCAAACGTTGGGAGTGGAGCCGGGGACTATGGTGGCTACTGATGCAGCACGTACAATAAAAACTATTTTCCTCCTAGGTCACTTATCGGTCATCCAGGGGCGACTTATATTTTCTCACATCCACATGACGATGGGGCCCATAACATCGCCTATCACACACACACACACACACCTGGATTTCCTCTACACCTTTACGAAAATCTATACTCCTAGGAGAAACATGAGAACTAAATGAAAAACATCATTTATGTACCGCTGGAAAGAGCCGGGATACCTTATTACTTTAACCTATCGCTTTCTTAGTTATTTCTTAAGATATTCCTGCTCATTGTTTTGTCGATGGATCATCTAGTAAGAAATCAGTTTGTAGTGATTAAGACCAGCTAAATCACAATAACCAATTACTAGTGTCACAATCATTTAGTAAAATAACCACTGAGTCGTTTGATTAAGAATCTTAAATTTTATCTAATTTTAAAAGCATGAGAAAGAATTTAGACTTTTTATTCAATTATTCATTCATTATTAATTCAAATATTTATTAAGCAAAATTAATTTTATTGCAGAAAGGACATTTTTGTCATGAAGCAAAACTAATTACCTGCCTATCTTTCCTAATTTAGCCTAAGGATTTCTAACTTAAGTTTAAGAATTAAAAATAACCTGATTCTCATACTCAACTGGAAAAATAAGACAGCAACAGAAACTTCAGCTCGTCAGCATCAGCTACCTGCAACCCGTCTCATCTAACAGTCTTTCAGCATCTCCCGCTCAGTAATGGATCGATCTGGACCACCAAGCACTGGAAGCCACCGACTCCAACACCGACTCTGACTGCGACTCTCCAACTCTGACCCCCTCCCACTAAGAGTAGGCCCTCTTATACCCTAATTCTAACTTTGCTAACTAATTGTTGCAACATTAATAACGCGCTTTTCTTTCATTGGTCCATTCATTTCATCTATTCATTCTTAATCAAGTTCTCCCGGATCCAACTTGTTCTTTGGAATGTATATGTTCATTTCCTTTCTCACAGTTCAAGACATGTTTCCATCCACTTCGATCAGTACATTTGTAACTTCTTTCGATACATTCGAGAACTCTGCAGGCATTGTCCTTTCTCTTAAAACGGTTTCCCAC
Organism: Calotriton arnoldi; assembly: GCA_963921515.1. Taxonomy (NCBI): domain Eukaryota; kingdom Metazoa; phylum Chordata; class Amphibia; order Caudata; family Salamandridae; genus Calotriton; species Calotriton arnoldi. The sequence continues at coordinate 3,238,728 of CAWUFW010000826.1, forward strand.
GGTTCCTTGCTGATCACCACGGCACACTATCAGTTCAAATAGGTCACATCAGCCTTGACCATTCTTGCATCCTAGCCTCTCAGCATCATCACGTGGTTAGCTTTTCTCCAACTTTTTCTCCCTTGTCACGCGTTTCCCCGCACATGTGCACTTCAATAACCGGCAGCCATTTTATATCGCCACTCGTTTATACTTAGAAGCACTATTTTGAAATAAACAAAACATAATTAAAAAAGAGAAACATAGCCTTTTCGTTTCCCTCCCGTCATCTACGTACCCATATTAGTTATTACCTAGCAGAAAGCAACATTTAAGCTGTTCCTTACTTACCATCACTATTGTTTTTGCAACGACACGTTTATATTCTATGAAGCATAATCATGCATTTATTATTTATTTAGTACGCAATTATTTTTATGTTATAATTAGACACACAGACATTCGTTAATAGATTATTTAGCCCATGTACTTGCGTGTTACCCTTCCCTCACGTACATTGTTGATTAATACATTTAAACGAACATTTTATTAATTATTTATAAAATTTGTTAGGGGTTAAAAAAAATTATTTTCTCTGCTCCATCACTACTAACCCAACTCATGAAAATGCTCTTCTTAAAAGTGGCACCTGGAGCCAGGCACTATTCAGGGTACTGAACCTCCTCACCAATGATAAAATACCAGGAGCGGCCGATCCATTGGGGCTGAGGGGCCACGCCCCTCCGCCTTTCGCCCCTCATGAACAGTGTCTGTCAGGATGCACAAAGGTCAGCCTGACTGACACTGTTCACTTTCAGGTCAGGCAGCCAGGAGCCAGACGTGTGCATTTAGCGCAGGCTCTTGGCTGCCTGAGCTGAACTTTGCTGAGCTAAGGAAGTCACAGCTCCGGTGGGTGTGCCGTCCTCAGCTTAGCAAAGGTCCCTGAGGCCCTCCCCTCAGTGACGAGGGGTAGCATCACTGATTGCCTGAAGCGCCCAGGGTCGAGTGTCAATCAGTGACACTTCATCACAGAGTGGGGTGGGGTCAGCAGTCTCACTGACCCCATCCCACTCTGTGATGAAGTTGGTACTGCTGCCTTCCCTGATTGGCTGACCTTAGGTCCGCCAATCAGGGAAGGCAGCAGTCCCAAGCCTCCTGGAACCTCCGAGGCAGAGATGGCTGCAGGTAAGTGTTTGTTTTTCTTTAAAACTGTTTGGTGCGTGCATGCGTGTATGTATGAATGTTTGGTGAAGAGTGTTGTGAATGGATGTGTTTGTGTGCATGCGTGCGTGTATGTATGAATTTATTTATTTGTAAAGTTTTATATAGCGCGAATTTGACCCTAGAGGGTATCGGAGCGCTTTACAGATTAGTTAAATAAGTAGAAAATAGATAACCAAGAAACATAAACGATGACGATGTCCGTTGCAAATCAGGAGTGGGACAGTGAGTTATAAACCAGTACTTAGACGGCGTGCAAGCCCTAGTTGGAGAACAGCTGGTCAGATCAGTATCCAGAGAATGAGTTTGTGGGTTCAGGGTAGAGATTTGTTCATTAAAAGCAGTTTGACTTCTTTTTTGAATGAAGTGATTGAAGGGATCAGTCTGAATGTTTGGTGAAGAGTGTTGTGAATGGATGTGTTTGTGTGCGTGCGTGTGTGTGTGAACACATTGCTTTGAGTGTTAAGTGTATGTGTGCGTGAGAGTGTGTCCCGTCTGCCCCCCTCCCTCCAAAACTTACCGGCCGCCACTGTAAAATACCCTTCTTCGGTACCAGTCCTTGCGGTGCCTCAAAACTCTGATAATATTAGGGGAAACTGATCACATGTCAGAGGGCAGGGAGTGAGAGTAGAGAGAATTCTATTTGTAAGTATGTAAGTATTTGTTACCAAGTCCCTACCAGTCAACAGTTGTAGGTGGGTGTATGTGTGGTGGTACACCAATAAAAAAGAATTGACCCATATAATAAACTTCCAAAGGGCTGGAACAGGAGCCAGCAACTATGCTGGTGACTGAACCACTTAACCAATATTAAAATATCTTTCCTAAATGTGAGGCCGGAGCCAGGCACTTTACAGCTACTACTGTAACATCCACTGATAAAGACACTGTCCATCCTTGTGCTTGTAAGGCTGCACACAAACACTACACATTGCAATACATATAATCGCATTGATTAACAGTGACAAACTGCGGACCCCAGCAACATCATTACGCAAGCCACGTCATCACACACACGCTCGCGGCACAGTAATCAAGATGTGAATATTATTGCTTTAATGCTGGGGCAATGAAGCTTTGGGGATACCCTCTAAATAAATTAATAACTGTAGATTTATTTCATTTATTTATTTACTGCAGTTTTATATAGCACAAACTTTACCCAAAGGTGTCAGAGCGCTTTACAAAAGAATCAGGTAAGTAACAAAAGGTATACAAGATAGACTAAACACGCTAACAAGTAACATATATACAGTTACAGGTATAGAAAGATAGGCTGATCACGCGAAAAAGTTACATATATGCAGTTATAACGCTAACAAGTTGCATATTTATATTGTAAAAAATATAAAAGGTGTCAGCGTTAGGTTAGAACAGGAGTAAAATACATATTTACAAAGTAGACCTCATGTGAGTGCCAGGTAAATTACAGAAGGTACACAAGATAGACTAAACACGCTAACAAGTTACATATAAACAGTTACAGATAAACAAAATAGGCTGATCACGCTAAGTTACATATATGCAGTTATAATGCTAACAGGTTGACCATTTATATTGAAATACGAAAGGTGTCAGCGTTAGGTTGAAAGTGAAACAGGAGTAAAATACATATTTACAAAGTTGACCTCATGTGAGTGCTAGATGGTCGTAAAGGTCAAGAAATGGGTTGAGTTAGTCCAGGAAGTGTCTTTGGAGGAGGAGAGTTTTAAGATCTGTTTTGAAGGGCCGGAAAGAGGTGGTGGTTCGGAGGGATGGAGGAAGTGAGTTCCAGATTCTGGTCGATATGATAAAGATCTTTTGTATTCTGGTGGTTTGTGAAAGCTTTGGAGTGCGCAGTGTAAAAATATACCTACATTTTGCTGACACAAATAAGACTAATTCCATCTCCTAAATTTCTGCAGTTTTAATCTAATTTGATTCTGTCTTCTGTGGTCGTCATTTTCTTAAACTTAAATCTCAATATTCTGAATACGGGTCCCAAATCACGGCTGTGTGCAGCGCACATAGGGGGATATTCTCAAGAAAAGGCGTTAATCATCGCTAACCTCGGTTAGCGATAATTTTCTTAACGCCGTGTACCGTGGAAAACTATCGCCGTGTTAGCGGCGTATTCTCAACACGCCGCTACAGTCGATAGTTTCCCTACACCGGGTACAATGTCAGCGATAAAATTAGCGGGACGACGTTAAAAATCCTGACGCTAACGTGAAAAAAGTGGCGATGGGCCAATTAGCGATCAGAAACTGATCATTAATTAGCGCCAGGCTTGTATTTTTCACGTTAGGCGGGAAAAATCACTATAAAACGCCCGCTAAGCAGCCCAAACACAAAAAAAAAAGCAGAAACATTTGAGACGAACCATGGAGGAAGCTGGACCCAGCACAGAGGCCAACAACAACCCCACAAACACCCAGGAGGACCAGCCAGAGACCCAGGGGAAGGGCAAGGAGAAGAGGAAGAGGAAGACGCAGTTCAGTCAGCAGGAAAACCAGGTCCTCATTGCGGAGGTGACAGAACACCAATAACAACTTTTTGTCACCCCCACTGTGTCCTTGGCAACCAAAAATGCAATATGGCAGTCGATGGTGGCCAAGGTGAATGCTGTCGGAGAGGTGAGGAGGACAGTGGACGACTGCAAGAAGCGCTGCATGATGTTAAGCGCAAGACCAAGCTGAAACTTGCAGCCAACCTGAAAGCAGCAATGCAGACTGGAGGTGGGAGTCCAGCACCACAGGAGGAGCTGGATGCGTTGGAGGAACAGGTGTCCCAAGTCATCAGCGAGGAGACGGTGGTTGGAGTTCCGGGACAGGATACTGCTCAACACGACCAGACACAACAGCAACAGGGTGAGTACCAACCATGGACTGGGGGTACGGGGGGAGATGGGCACAATGGCACTCATTCACAATTAAATATATCGCAGTGCACACCCACAATGACTGCGGATCATGTCCCGGATCCCCTTGGCCCTGGTGGCATAGACGCATATCACCCTACTAAACCAATACATTGTAAGACACATATTGGTGGGCTCACAGACCTGGAAATGTGCACAGAAAAGTCAAACAAATATAGTCCAAGTATCATATCAGACCACAAAATAAGGGCTACGTGAAAGAGCAAAGGGCCACATTGATTGGAGATGCGGCAGGCTGTCAAAATGGCCCCCTTGCCTCCACACCACGCATATGCATGTGCCCGTATGTCTGAGTTGTGTGCAAGAATGTGCATGTGCATCAAGGGGGACACAACTGCACATACACAATCTTGCACACAACGCAGACACACGTGCGCAATGCTGCATGTCTGCTGACATTGGTGGTGGCATACCCACTCATGCACATGATCAGTCACACACACAGTGCATCCTCATGTTTAGTATCAGAGAGATGCGGCCCTGTGCAGACGATTTGTATATGCGTGCTGTTGAGGCAAGGGGGCCATGTAGACATCCTGCCACATCTCCAGTAAATGTGTCCGCCTGCTTGTCCATGAGATGCAGTCCTGTGTACACAGTGACGACTCGCAGTGGGAGTGCTGCGGGGCGGTGGTGCAGTGTGGTGGTGCGGGCGGGGTAGGAGCAGGATGGGGTAGTGGAGTTGGACACATGACGGGCTGGAGTTAGGTAAGTAAATAAATAATTTTAACTATTTACCTTGCGCTTGCTGCATCGCAAACTCGGCGATGCAGCAAGTGCAAGGTAAATAGTTTAATTCTTTCATTTACTTACCTAACTCCAGCCCGTCGTGTGTCCAACTCTACTACCCCCCATCCTGCCCCTCCCCCACCCTGCACCACCGCCCCGCAGCACTCCCACTGTGAGCCGTCACTGTGTGTACACCAAGTGAGAAACCATCTAGTGAGTCTGCATACCAGAAACACATGCAGTGTCACAACAAACTGATCATGCAGCCTACCGGCTCAAAGGTGCATATCCCACAATGCACACAAACAGCAGACTTCACTCAAAAGGTGATGTAATACAATGAGCAGGGGGGCTATGCCTACAACACCACAGTGCGGGGAAAATACATATCAGGAATGTGTCAACCAAATCTGTACTGCATGGCTTGTCTGTGTGCCAGACTCACAGAACTACAATGTCCCTGTAAAGAAGCATGACAACCTAAGTATGACAACAAGCAAGGATAGCAAAGTTGCAACAAATAATGACAACTAGCCAAATGGCACACTCACCCCTTAGCTCGATTTGCACACCTCCACTGTCAAGTGTACACATCTGCCATACAGAAAACACCATTCCACATCAGTCATGGTGTGAGTTGGCCATTACACCATTATGTGCATGTAAACCTATCTGTTTGGTAAGTCAACTGTGTCAGTGAACAAATATGCAGTCATGGTTGTTATCACCCACACGCAAAGCCATGCATTGAATATTCGTAACCAGGACAGCATGTATCATCCATGTGACCAGCTGCGTGGCACATACACAAACACACATCACCCTGCCATTTGCATCTGTTGGGAGGTTGGCGATGACAAGGCCTGAGCACCACAAATACGCATTAGGAAATCCACATCCATCAAATCCAGGCCCAGTCACACACCACACGTGGGGTCAACACTGCGGGTAATGGGTGTTGACACTGTCTGTCCAGCCAGCAACAACAATAGAAACTCACACAGCACCATACTCACAACGGGTAAGCCAACAGGAGGGCAGTAAGCAATGCATGCAAGACAAATCATGACTGACGACATGTACACAAGACAAATCACAATAGACAAAGCTACCTGGATGCACATGTGTACAGCATAGTGCAGCACACATTGAAACAGCAAGTAGGCCTTAGTAGCTAATGCGCCTAAAGGGGGCCCTCCTCACACATAACTAATCTCGCAACAAACACATGCACATGTGCAGTACACAGCAAAGGTGCGGGTCTGTGAGCCACACTGACAAGGCAAGCGAGAGTGCATGATGAATAGCATGCCTGCACCCCAAACATCTCAACATGGTGCAGGCCACGTCACTGAGGTGGCTGAGTGTGGACCACATCCTTAAAGGAGCAGGTCACACTCTGACACATCCTCGTGTACATACAACCCCTGACGTAAACAAGACATCTGCTGACAAACAATGCACAAGTGTCCCAACTCTGACCAAGACACATATTTACCCCAGCTTGCAACATCTCAGCATTGTAAATGCACAGAAGTGAAGGCTCACTGCCTGAAAGGGATAAGGGGTAGTAAAACCAAAGCTGCATGGGCGAGTATCCCACAATGCAGCGCACACACATAAAAATCGGAGCTCATCAACATTGACTACAATTTGGGACAAACTGCATCACTTTCACAACTGAACAGAGGACACAACTGGTGCCGCTTGTGTGTATAAACTGGCCAATCACATTTGTCATAGCTGTAAACTGTGCGATGACAATGTACAAGTACAACCTTATATCCGTGATGTAGTAGAAAAAGTCAACATCCCGCAACAAATAGGCATCTCCTCCCAAACAGTCACAATGTACATTGTCATGCAGTCTGCTTATAAACTCATCCAATGCATGATCATACATGAAACACACAGTTAAACTGCATCTCCCCTTTACATTGCAGAGGGAGAAACATCACCTCCTGAACAGCAGCCTGTCCTACTCTTCACTGATGAAGAGGAGGAATTCGCCACCATCAACCAGGACACCCTCCAACAGCTGCTAGACTCCATCAGCACCCCATCTCCAGGAGCAGGGCAACCCAGCTGCATCGTGCAAACCCCACCCCCTGCACAAACCACACAGCAGCAAGCACCTCCCACCATGGCTGTCTCCCAGGACCTCCAGGACCCACCCCTGGCATTCCAACGCCGTGTGGTATCGCTTTGTGTTAGAGGTCCAGCAGGAGATGGCTCATCAGGTGCGGGTGGGGTTTGACAGCCTGGCGGCCAAACTTGATTCCGTACGTGAGTGTCTGAGTTCCATCCGGGACCACCTACAAAACATCACGGACACCCACAGTCCGCTCAATGCTCTCCAACACTCTTTGGCTGACATCGCTGGAGTCATGACTCAGAGACAGGAACACCTGTCCAGTCAGAGTGGCTCCAGCGATGTCAGCCAGGAGTTGGGCCGCATGAGGAGGATAATGGAGAACACGGAGCGGATGCAGGCGGAACAAATGGCTGCCACGGCTGCACACCAGCGAGATGTAGCTGGAATCTTCCATGCCCTGCAGATCATCATCACTGCATTGCTGCAGCAAGGTCTGGCGCAGATGAATGCTGCTGCTGCTGCTTCTACATCCACATCTCCGCCCCCTGATGTGTCAGTGCCTCACAGTGCTGCAGCCAATCTACCACCACCCACATGTGAGGCGCATGACACATCAGAGGACGAAGATGTGGATGATTCTGCCTTATTGCAAAGAAGGAAGCGGTAGCATTCATCTATGCCAAATGGCCAGTTTCTACTTGGTTCTGGGCTCAGCATCATGCCCCGGAATATCACCTTCCACTGTCCCCCGATACTCTCTGTGACACTCACCTTGGACCTCGACATGGACTGCCATATTTTGTCTGGTTACCAATGACACAGCAATCAGACTGCTGACTGAACTCTTCCTCATCCTTTGGACTTGTCAACCCTAAAGGACTCTGTCTGGCCCTCCACTGGGCATCAATGTAATGTGGGGATTGCTTGGCCAAGTACTGGTCCAGTCTCCAACTATGTCAACGGACATGTGAATAAATATTTTCAAGTCACACAGATGTCTGTTGTCCATGACCAATCCAGTATAGCAGTCTGTTAAAATGTAGGAGCAGTGAATCCACCAAAAGGTACACCCAGGGAAATAATACAAATGTACATGTTTTACTGTGATCCAGATAGGCAGTGAGATGACCGGGTATGTGTGAACCAGCTGTGCCCCCATTGCTCCAATACAACAATCTAGCAATATGCCAACTTAGCCCCACATCCATGAAGGAAATAGGAATGTGTGTAAAAAAGTCAAAGTCTGTTGCAGGCCACAAGTAGTGTCCCCGTTTACAATTGCAAAAAGAATATCTCTTGGCATATCTACTCACACTCTACAAGGTGGACGAAGCCTGTTGTGAACTTGTGATGGTGCACATTGCATGTCACATCCCAAGATGGTGCACACCATATACACATTGATGAAGATACGTAAGGGCACATGTCTACCAGCCACAAATTGAACCACAATGTCTGCCTCAGTGAAGTAGAGTTGGCAATAGGGACTCACTACAAAGTGTAAGGCGTCAGTCAGCCCCTTCCTGTGGACGAACAATGCTTACTGACTTTGGAACCCTCACATGCTGTGACCACTGTGAGCGGCTAGGGCAATGTGACAAGGGATGTGTGGTGCACTGCACTGAGCATATAGTCAGAAGCAGTGCCACCATTTCAAGGGTGGCATCACTATGGGCCAAAAGGTAACAGCTGGGAGAAGTGGCCATGACACTGGCACTACAGGGAGCAATGCAACATTTCACCTCTTGTGTGCAGCAGAACTGTTTGCACGCACAAAAACGTTAAAGGTGACAAAATCTTGACTTTCCAACTTTAGTGATTCTCAAAAGGCATTTAGGAAAAGTGAAGTCAGTACATCCAACTGTACTACTGCTAAATGCCAGTTGTGAATAGCGGAAAACGTAAACTCATGACTTACTCTCAGATGACTTATGTGAATCAGGCCCACTGTTCTGCCATATGCAGTTCACAATGGACCCACAGAAAGACTACTACTTGCATGGCCCGGAGGTTCAGCCTCCATGCACAGGAACATATAATTCAAATGAATCTGACACACTTGCACTATGCAGCAAGTGTGCCAAGGTCTGTGCAATGTAGATGGACTCAGCGCCAGGAGCATGTGAGATGCAGGGCTATGACGCAATCTGTGGTACCCGGCGCATACATCCATCTCCATGATGGATAACAGTAGCTACTACAATATCCTCTCAGTGCCATGTCCCTATGTTGAGTTGTAAATGGGCAACAATGTGCTGTCCAACTCCGTGAGTCACACTTAAGATGTATAACTTCACAAACGACTGCCCCTAGACTAGGCCGTAAATCCTACTTGCCACCCTGTTATCCATGCAAGTTTACTGTGCTCACATCTAAGGTATCCTGACACAATCCATCCTGCTAAGTAACATGTCATGACCACACTTACACATTCAACGGAGTGTCCAGTGATGATATGAGATGCATACAAGGTGAAAAGACACACTCCACCACATCACCCCTGACATAAGTGCAAGCAGAAATCAAAACTAGTAACCATTTATTATAAAATTACAAAATTTATCGTTCCTAAACTACCAATAATCATAACTACTACTAATCTAAACTAAACTAACTAGAATAAAGTGAAAAAGTACCTGAACTATCTCCCCTAACTAATCCTAAACACGCAACAACATATCTAATACATCAACCCCCTCCCACCCTTAAGGCACATCAAGAGACAGGACAAAGACATCTAAGCTATACACAAACTAAATACACACTTAACCTACACAAAGATATATTTTTTTGTATATTTTTTAGATTTTTTTAAACAACAATGACATCAACCCCCCACCCAAAGGAAAAGGAAACTTATCCCCAAATACTATATAATAATAATAATCTAAAACTACCTTAAAATCTAACACTACCTATGCCTACACTAAAACTACACTACCTAACACTTAAAATACTTACCTAACACTACCTAAAATACTAGATTAAACATTGGGGGTAGGGAGAAGAGGGGAATGGGGCTCTACATGGGCAGGCATCATGGTAGTCCCAGGGCTTTCTTAATGTCCTCCATGAGCCTGGTCTGCTCGGACATCTCCCTCCTAATCTCTGCCAGCATCACATTGTTGTCCATCAGAGTCCTCCTGTCCCGCAAAGTGAAAGTCACAACCTGATTGGCAGGTGCAGGTGGCATTGTCCCCTGTGTGTGTGAGGTTGTAGGGGGATGGGACACTGCCTGTCCACGCTGGGACCCACCACTGACGCCAGAGGTTCCAGGGATGGCCTGTGTGCCACTGCTTCTCCCACGTGTTGCTACCTCGGGCACCGACTTCCAAGTGCCAGCTTCCCGGTCTTCCTGGTACCTCCGTTCCATGTTGCGGTACCCTTTTGCGACCCTCCTTATGTGGAGGTACCAGTCCTTCCTCACCTGGAAGGCGTGGGACTCCTCTGGCGTCATGTTGTCTGTAAAATATGAACAATGGGAAATTGTGAGTCCTTTGGACTATGTCAATGTTCTCCATTCAAATCTGGCATACAAGATCACTTAAAAATGGGAGCCTACACTCTGGCTTAACTATGTGTGTTCAGAGAGTGACCTGCACAACAAAATGTTGAATCCAGGATCAGTGACTACATTCTGGGGAGACTGACATGCCAGTGCATGGCATGGGACATGTACAATCACAACCAAATGAGACTGTCAGTGTCAAATGATGGTGCTGTGACATACCCTGACTGAGGGTGACATGTACAAGGAATCGGAGGAGGGAGGCATTATCCCTCCGTGTGTAGCGCCACCCTCATCCACTCCTGCAACACAGTGCAGCATCATATGTACGATGCTCATGTGCAGCCCTGCGTGTCCCCCAGCCACTGTGTGCAGTGCATCAAGTCTGCGCAAACACAGGCACTCTTGTACAAGAGTGCAAGGGTGTCTGTGTGCAGGGGGGCTTGTTAATGTGTAGGAAGGTTACCCTACCGGCACAGGAGCAATACTGGGACAGCCCTGCTCACACTTTCATATGTGCTGCATTATGCAGCACACATGGAAACATGTCAGGTGGCTGAACACTGACTTGTACATGAGGCGCTGGGCCTCTCTCCACCACTACTTCACAATAGGTGATGCGTTGCTGCCCAGAGGGGGAAACATTGTTTCATATGAATTGTCAATCATGCATGTCTTGGATCCACTATTGTCACTCCGTAGTAAATTTCAGTACGCAGTCCTCCACAACGCAAACTGTTACAAGGCATTCCCCATTGTAACGTCAACCTGGAGTCATAATGGTTATTGTGTTATAATGGGCAATGCATTCTCACAGATAGCGTTGTAGAGGCCTGCATTGTAAAATATATGGCACGGCAATAAATGCAGGACTCAAGCATGCATGGTAAATGCATGCGGAGTAATGTCACCAAATTGTACAGAGGGGCTCATTCACCTGAGCCAGAGTCGACCAGGGAATTACCCCAAGGAGGAAGCATGACAACACCATTGCAGTGGCCAAACATGCCTATGTGATTCTTAGGGCCATCTTTGCTAGGTGTTTGTGGAACGTGCCATTGATATGCTTGGCTCAGAACTACGCACTGCTACTTCTGTGAAGCTGGTATGCAGCATACCTGCGAAATTTCTTTGCCGACCTGTGTCTGAGCACGCATGGCGTGAAAACCACAGCCTCCTTGTGCATGATCGGGCACACTTGCACAGTCATCTCAGTCAAGGATGAACATGCATTCCATGTCTGCTGATACTCATCAGCTACACCACTTACATGTCTCCTATCCTATCAGTGCGCTCTGTCATCCACATGCATGTGCTGTAGTGACAGAACCCATAGACCTAATTTACATGTGATTCACTGACTGGGGATGTGCAAAGTTACAACTGGAAGACAAAAGCACAGCTCCACCTTAACCTACTGATTCATACACACTTATGACTTTAACAAAACATCATCACACTGTAGGCAAGGTACATGTGATACACACCCATACTGCATACTACGCCATCACTAGTTTTAGCCAGCCATTCATGGCACCGCACTATGCCAATATATGATGTCCGAACTCACCTGTGGCGTGTGGGTCCTTGAACTTGTCGATGTCCCCCTGCGTGATGAGAGGTCGTCCAGCTGTGAGACATAAATCCCAATATGTGTTGGTATCAGACGTGAAATTACACGTGTCTTATTCATCGTACATATCATCACCATTACAGACAATGCTCCGTAACTGTACTGTTGCATGACATGTTTGCTAAATGATTGGGTCTACTTTGTCTGCCATTCACACAAGACCTGTGAATGCTGAGTCGGGCCAAACAAGACGACAATGCTAGCAGACTTGCGCATTCTAGTTGTGTGACAAATTCACAAGGCCCCATTTCTACACGCAACATGCTGTTATACATGCTCTGTGTACGATTGCATCGCTGCCGATCGCACAAGGCTGTTTCACAGGTGTTGGTGGTGTATGACACTCTGGAGATGTCCTATTACCTTTGAGCTATTGTACATGTTTCAGACATTGTCACACAGATCCTATGTACAACGGAAGCGTAGCAAACGTACCAATATACATGTGCACAGCATTTGTACACTTCCTTTTGTGCAGCACACAGGTCCCAGAAACAATGCCTTGGATTGTTCATGTACAGTCACCCTTCCTGTGCACAAACAATCTTTGTCCTGCATGCAGTATTGCACAATGGTGCCAGCCTTTGCACTACAGTGCTAAGTGTTGCGCCAGTGCAGTGGATAACACCAACCTGCACCCTATGCTTGTCAATATGATGCAGCGTTGTGTTTCTGATGTGCCAACGTTAGGCGTGAACGTATGACGTCTCCCGCCTCACTCTGCCACATTTTTGCACTTGGACACCAGTGTGTCACACACATACATTCTGGCTTTACATTACAGTGTTCATAATTAAATTTGGAGTTTAAACTTACCACACTGTAGGCCAACAATGACTCCCTGGTGGTCCAGCAGGTCACCCTCACGGGCCAGGCAATCCTGCCAGCGGTGCTTCCATTGGCGCACAGTCCGGTCCACCCCAAAGACACGCTGCATCTGCGACCCGTACACGCTCCCACCTGACCTTCCGCACCTTGACGTCATATCCGGAGAGGATACGGCCTCCCATCTCCACCATCCGGGGCAGGTAAAAATGTATCAACCAGAAGAAGCCCCCCAATGCCCCCTCGGACATTCTGCCCTCCCTGCCCACACCCACCATCTCCCTGCACACACCTAAACCCACTGCCACAAATCAAAACCCAATATAACAGACCCAACAACTACAAAGTAAGTTAACTACCCCAAGACAAACACTCGACAAGATTGAGGACAAGACAGAGACAATAAAACACGTTAAAAAAAAGTACACCACACTTCACAGGGACACTATCAACAGGACACAGGACACAGCAACACTCTCCAAATCACCAATCTGCAGCACACAACACCAAACACCTCCAGCACTCTCCACAATCACCAGCAATGTGCTCAAAAGAGAAAGTGAAAGTGCACAGCACTCCTCCAGTAAACAGGAAGCATGCAGACATCACTTCCTGTGTGTTTGCGGCCCGTTTTTTGACATAGCGATGAAAATCTGCACGCAAAAAGGCTTTGGGGTAACATTTTGTATAGTTCAATGTGTTTAGCGATGTATTTTCCATCGCTAGTATGTAAAATACATCGCATTTTCGGAAATGTGGGCAGTTTTGCACGCTAAGTGCAAGTTCTTACACAGATGAACAGTCTTAGATGAAATTTCATTTCTTGTCCCAAAGAACACCATGAAAAGCTATATTTGACCCCAAATGACACCCTAAATTTCATATTTGTCCCCAAATGACACCCTAAATTTCATATGTGACCCCAGATGACACCCTTAATTTCATAATTGACCCCAAATGACACCCTTAATTTCATAATTGACCCCAAATGACACCCTAAATTTCATATTTGTCCCCAAATGACACCCTAAATTTCATGTGTGACCCCAGATGACACCCTTAATTTCATAATTGACCCCAAATGACACCCTTAATTTCATAATTGACCCCAAATGGCACCCTTAATTTCATAATTGACCCCAAATGACAGCCTAAATTTCATATTTGTCCCCAAATGACACCCTAAATTTCATAAGTGACCCCAGATGACACCCTTAATTTCATAATTGACCCCAAATGACACCCTTAATTTCATAATTGAGCCCAAATGACACCCTACATTTCATATTTGTCCCCAAATGACACCCTAAATTTCATATGTGACCCCAGATGACACCCTGCTATTCATAGTTTACCACTATTGACACCCTATATGTAATTTTTATCCACATATGACACGCTGAACAGTAGAATTTCGTATCACATTTGACACCCTAACATGTCTAGTTTAGAACAAATGTCACCCTAAACAGCATCTCTGTTCAGAGGTGACATATCCACCATCAGTTTAAAATTGTGATATTGTTACCACTTAATGTTACACTTATACTTGTCAGAGTGATGTACTCATGCGGAGGAGAAACATGCACACAGGGTATGTGTGTAGTGTTTTTTGTTTACATATACTGTGCTTGGGGTCATTTTGAACTGATATATGATTGCTAAGGACAGTCACGATGTGACGTGCTCAGGTGAAGAAATTGTTTATGATTCTGTTCCTTCGGGCTGTTCCTGCTGCAGAAGCTGTGGGGTGTGCTCCACCTGCCTCATCTTCCTCATCATCCTGAGCATCGTCCGGTGCATCTGGCACTTGGATCCATGGGGCATTGGTGCCTACACATATATTGTGCAATACACAACATGCTATGATAATCTTGCACACTATTTCTGGGCTGTACAACAGTCTTTCACCTGTGATGTCAAGGCACCGGAAACGTGACTTTAGCACGCCAAATGTGCGCTCCACAATGCCCCTGGTGCGTCCAAGGGCCAAATTATACTGCCTCTGGGCCTCGGTGTTGGTGGCTCGGAGGGGTGTCATCATCCATGGGGTGAGAGCATAGCCTTGGTCACCTGTAACATGTTATGGAGAGATGTGTCCATTAGTAGTTATGCATGCTGTGTGCGCAGTGTTAATAGTTTTTTGGTGTGTGATTGGTGCTACTTTGGGATTAATGTTTGCCATGTGTAGCTTCAGACAAAATGACCAGCATCAATGCGAATTACATTGCCTCACAGCTGCTCGTCCCTCCCCCCGAGCCAATTTACTTGTGTGCGCACCAATGTCAGGCCTGTCTGCACATGTCCGCAAGCCTGACACCTACTCCAGCAGGGTCCCTGGCTCTCCTAACGTCTAGCGCTACCACTCATCCGCACTCCTCGCAGTCAACGCCAGGAGAATGTTTAGATGCCAATGGGCCACACCAGACACGGCTCACATCCTGTTCAGCTGCTGCCGCTGCCACTAGACCTCCCCACCGCCCAACACCTGCAGTTTCCGATCCAGACCTGCCACAAAGCAACAGTCAGTGGCACCCTCACCTGCAGGGCCCACAGAGGGCGGGAATGCTTCGCAATCACCATCAACATCATCACACGCCATGTCATCTACTCCATGGACTACATACTCATCCATGAGCGTTGCCTCCACCTCACATGCCACAAGAACTCCAAATCCATTACCCTCTGGCAGATGCTTGCTAACATCGTACTGAGCCAACTCTTCTCAACACTGAGCCACAAGGCAGGGAACACCTTTGAATCTATCTTCACATGTGGAAACTGCGTCCACTTCATCAACACCACTCAACGCCCATGGTGTGACCAGCACAGCGTACACTTCCTCGGCGTGATACCCCATGACACCCAAACCCACAGCTGGCGCCACACAGAGTTACTGGAGCAGAGTCACCGAGGATCTGGTACACTCCACCATCAACAGCAACACCCACACCGCTGCAGGCAACGCCAACAGCCCTGGCCGGAATTTCCACACAGGTATCTCCAGCTGCGCATACACACTTGCCCCAATATGCAACTCCAACATACAGCGTGGAATGAAAGCCACCTCGGTCACCAACAACATCCAAGATGACAGATGCATCTGCAGACGCCTGGAGTAGAACTGGAGCTACATGAAGGGAACCATTGGACATCACCACCTACAAGGACACCTAGCTCATACTCTCCCTCAACAAGGCGCCCACACACACCAGACTGGGGTTCCAGGGAGGATTGCAGCAAGTTGCAACATGGATGTTCAACAGCTGGGGGGTGCTCTACAAAGAGGAGACATTAGTCCTCATTCTCGTGACCACCCCATCAGCATGTGGCAACACCTGGTGGGCCACCGCCTTCGGCAGCCCCCGACAACTCTAGGTACCTAGGCATCGTACTCGACTCCTCCCTCTCCATGTACAAACAGGTCTACGCAGTGGCCTGCAGCTGCTTCGACAGCCTCTGCATCCTCCATGCTACCTTCACATGGTTCCCACCCCCCCGTCAGGTAGGGCAGTCACCAACGCTGTCATTGCCATCAGGCTGGACAACGGAAACGCACTATATGCCCACATGGACATGTCTGTGCTCTGCACACTCAAGACTGTCCAGCACACCACCACCACACTCGGCCTTGTGTACATTCTTTCTTCGTAGGTCGAGTACCTCCATCGCACATACTTGGTTCCCACCTCTCCCCACATTTGCAATTGTGTGGCAGAGGGGCTATGCCTTTGGGGATGGTTTGTCTACATGGCTGGCCCCAGTTACAACAGTTACTTGTGTTGTCGTGTCTGGTAGGTGGGCATGTTGATTGGCATGTTGTATGTGAGTTTGGAACATGTGCATTCTCACAGTTGTGAGTTCCATGATTGTGGAGTTGAGGTGTGTGGTGTGTTCAGTTAGTACTTACCAACGAGCAGTGCATTTTCATATGTGCCATCATGAAAGCGCTGGTTTATGATGGACTGGCGGAAGATGTAGGAATCATGCACACTGCCTGGGAACTTGGCTACAACATTGGTGAACAGGCCCCGGTGGTCCACTATTGCCTGCACATTGATGGAATGTGTGTGCTTTCTGTTGCGGTATATGTGTGCAGTGTCGACAGGAGGCACAAGTAGGACACATGCGGGAAGCCAGCTATGGCGTAGAACCCTTGCTTGGTCTCCAGCTGTTCCTGTGCAGTGTTGGGGAAGTGAAGGTGCTGGGGTATCAGGCTGATGATGCCATCCAAGACAGTTGTGAGGAACTTTGATAGGGCTGGCTGTGAGACTCCTCCGACTCTGGCAGTTGTTGGTTGGAAGGAAGGTACCAGAGGCCAACATGTGCAGCACAGCCAGCAGCTTTGTTTGCGGAGGGATGTTGGTTATCCGCTGTGTTGGTGCCGTCAGCCTGTGGGCTATCTGGGTCAGGATGCGGAGGATGGATGTCCTTTTGAGCCTGTAGTGGGCAATGACATCCTCTGGCGTTAGGTCTGTGAGGCTGAGGCGTCGGCAATGTACCCGCTGTCTTATTCGGCGCAGCCCCGGTGGTGGTCCTGGGGGAGGTGGCAGTGGCGGTGGTTGTTGTGGCCTTCTTGGTGCTCCAAGCTGCATGATTAGCACGTCCATGGCATCAGTGGGTCTTCAGATGAGGCTCTGGGCTGGTCTTCCTTATATACTGCTATTTATCACAATTTTTAAGACCTCCTTTTTTCTGGTCTTAAGTTCCAGCAGCTAATGAGCCTTAGCGTGTGTTTTTTTATCGCATCGCCGGTCCGGGCGATCGTTGAGAATATCGCGAAGTGGGGTTAGCATGCGTTTTAACACGGGAACGCCTATATTGCATATGATTAGCGTTAGTTGTCGCTAACATCGTTGGTGATGTTATTAGCGGCTGCTATCGCCAGAAAGCTGTCGCTAATGGCTGTTAGCAACAGCTTGTGAATACGGCGATAAAAATATCTACGCTTTAGCGGCAGAAAAGTGCCGCTGATGCGGCGATATCGCCTTGAGAATATGCCCCATAAAACCTTAAGATGGCACCCGTTAGCCCAAAAGAGGTCTCGGTACATTTGCTGCTGGCGCCCGTGTGTAACCTGCAGGACGTGAGTCAGCATCTCGGCAGGGCCATCTCAGCTGTTCATCCTTAAATAAGGCAAGCAGCATTAAAAGAGGGTGATAATAACACCTGCTATTTGCAGCGGTTAGAACTGGCCAAACTGTGAGCTTCATTGTTGTATCTAAAAACAATTATTACGTAGATGTTTCGCATTGCGTAGGAAATATATCTCTATTGCGTGAATCCAGGCGGCCCAAAATCTCGGTCACACAATCCTAAAATCCTCCAAGAAACAATTTTCTTCTTTTAAAAAAAAAACATTTTCACTCTATGCATTAATTTTCTGGAATTGCACTCATGGTGAAAATAGCTTCGAAAATCATATTTCCTTGTGTATGTTGTCGGTTAACCTTTGCCGTCTTTTTGAATAGTGTTGCGTTCCCAATGCGGCAGCTGAAATTGTATATAAATAGAGAGTTTATACATGCACAGTGAAGCGCCTAGGCGTGCGGTGAAATTAGTTTAACAGATAATCTTTTATCCCGCATAGAGTGTTTCAGTGCTGCCTATTATGACAAACGTGTTGACGGTTCTACAGCAAAATGGCTCCAGCGATACACCGCAATTACATATTCATATAACTCCATATTACACAACCAGCTCAATTTGGATAAATGTCTGAGGCGGGGAATAAATTAAGGCGGGGGTTAGAATTTCCGCCTGACGCCGATGCTGTTCTCTAGATTGGTTCTTAACCGAGGCCTATGCATATTTCATTATGTTTTTAGTTTCTGAAGGTTATCGTCCCATTAAAAATAAACAAATGTGGGCTTTTCGTGTCGATTTGTACAAGTTCATCTGCCTCCTGATTGGTTTTCTTGCAGTAAGGGGTTGGCTGTTTGCTCAGCTTCAGGACGCAGCACCGACAAGCGTTGGATTCAGCACAGAACACATCTCAGATGAGGAAGACAATTCTGTAAGAAAGCTGTTCTCAGCCTGCCCTAAAGAGCCTGGTGGGAGTGTCTGAGGGTAATAAACCTGCTGTCCAGTCTAAAGGCCTATGAGAGGATGTCTTACTTGAATAAGGCCAGGGCCACTGAATTAAGTGATTCTGTGGCTTTTTCGTGCAATTATGGATTTGTCACCTTTGCCACATAATCCACCATCTGCTGCATAATATGCACATTTTAACGAAAATAAAGATTTTAGCTCAAATGGATCAAAAGTTACTAAAAACATGGCGATGTTTTGGCCCGCAGAGACAGGCCCTTTGCAAAGGTTAACTGGTCAACCTTCAGTTGCTTATTGCTGTATTCGGTTGTTAAATTGGTACAAATGATGTGAAATCTTTGCCCAAACTACAAAATAATAAACTAATACTATTAAAAAATGGGCCACACTTGCCTTTTCTTGCGGCATAATTTAGTCAACCCTGCCACACAATTTGATGCTCCCTTGCCACATAATTCCACTATATAACAACGGGGTAACCCCCAGTGAATGATGTCAGAGCGAGCTACGATTCAACAAGCCCGATTGCGCCCATTCCTGATGTCTCTGGAAGGGCAAGATAACCGCATATTAATGTGACTCAAAGCTATAGACTCTTTAAGCTGAGGGTCCCAGCTTCTAGACAAGAGCTTAAGAAGAATCTCCCGTTGCCCTGGATACGTGGGATCCAAAATCATACTATTTAAGATAGGCATTACGCAATAGACTGATGAACTGCATGGGGAAAAAAGTGACGTACCAGCGGCGCAAGGGGCTTGTAAATATTTAAGCCCCTCATTTTGTATGTTATGTTCCCAATCACATCGTTTTCACTTGTTGCACTGCACGAGCACTTTTCACCTATGGAACAGTCTCCATTAAACTGTATGCAAATATTCTAAATGTACAATTGCTTCAATACATGTGAGTTATACAATTCAATTTAATTCTGATTGTGTACTGCATTTTATTTTACCCACTCCATTGGAGTGAATGAGCTTCCTGGCTGTCTCTCTCTTTTTTAAAAAGTTCCTCCTCCCTTCCACTCCTGCATGCTCTTTTCATCCACCACCAACATGTCCCACTTCCCACTCACCAACTCTCTGCCGTCTGTTTCTAGGTCAATTGCGTCCTTTTATTTTTTTACTTTTAAATTTACTGTTCTCAGATAGCTGTCCACCATGTTAGAATGGTAAATTAAAAATGGCAACCATGCGTAAGATACACATTTGCAAGCACAGTACACACATGAGTCGGGACACGTGCATGCACATGCATCATGATACATAAAAGCAATCTTGGAGTGGGTTTCCTTTGGTAGGAAACCCATTCCGAAATTGCTGACCATGCGTATGCATTTATCTCCAGGCATGTGTTTGCATATCGGTGGCAACAAACATTGGCAAAGCCAATAATTCAGCAATTTAAAGTTGAGACCTATTGGCTTTACCACTGCTTGTTCGTTTAAAAGATCTCACTTCAGAGCATGATATTGATGGATGCACTGGAAAAAGAAGATGGTCATTTTATAGTCATGTTAAGTTTACTATTGACAATTTTAGGTCTGATTTCGATTTTGGTGGATGGTTTACTCTGTCACAAACGTCACGGATATCCCTTTCAGTGTATTACAAGTGCATTATATTTAGTGGCACTTGTTTTATGGCAGACAAAATATTTGTCACTTTTGTGACGGAGTGAACCATCTGCCAAAATCGAAATCAGGCCCTCTGTCTGTAATAAACTTCTCAGGTTGAATATTTCTGAACAGCATATGCCTATACAGATTAAGATGGAACCATCTTGGGTTAAGGTAAGCACAAAGTAAACATCTTTATTTAAAGTGAGTCTGGGCGGTTAATACCGCTCCGCTCGCGGAGTCTGCAGAGTTTTCCACACTCCGCGTTACGCGGAGCTCGCGGAGTTTTTCACCTCACTCGTGTTCATCAACGTCAAGTTGGCGAGCGGAGCGAGGAAAATCCATCTCCCGGCGAGATTTTTCCTCGTTCACGATCGTCAACATCAAGTTGGCGAGCGCGAGCGTGGAAAATGAACCTCTCGGCGAGATTTCTCAACACGGGCGGTCAGATTTCTCATTGCGAGTGGTCGCGTATGCTCGCGACCGCTCGCGTAGAGAAACCGTCCGTTCGCGTTGAGAAAGCTGCCGCGAGAGTAATAATCTACTCGAGCGGCAGAAAGAAAGCAGCACCCGCTTGCCCTGTGCATGGTGTCGTTCGCGATGATTGCACAGTGCGGACAAGCATCTGGCACTGAAAATCATTGCGAATGGCATTTATCTAAAGAAACTCCGTCGCTTGCGGAGCTCCGCGTAGCGCGGCAGAGTTTTTTTTTTTTGCACCGCGGAACTCCGCGAACTCCACCCAGGCTTAATTTAAAGATAGGTTTTAGCAGCACCAAGGAGTGATTAGAATGATTGTGTCTTGGTGTTTCCAATAGTAATGTTGTCTGGTTTGCATCACTTGTCTGCATCGAACCGAGCAGTTGATGCCCCTTCTAGCTATGTCATAAACTCTTAAAACTGGCTAAAACATGGAATAGTTTGAATGCTTTGGCAGATGCAGTTTATATTGCAAGTAAACTGTGAATCAAGTCTGAACAGCTACTACTTCTAAAGTCCATGCATTGCACCACCTTCATCCCTTGGAATAGCCTATCTGATACACACAAACCCTGATTTTTATTTCTATAATACCTCTCGTCCTGCTGTAACTTCTCACCTTTTTGTTCATTCTATTTTAGTCAACTCTATTTATCTCCAAATTAAATCCCTTCGAACATTTTTTGGCCATTTAGGGGTGCCATTTTAAGGATTTTTTGGGACCCCGGCCAAGATGTAAAATAAGGCCTCAGAACAAGTAATTTTTTTTTCCACGCTTTCAGCTAACTGAAGTCCTTGTGAATCCACAGAATATTGAATTTGAAGTTAAACTTTCAGAAATGTGGACATGCAAAAACAGCTGAGGGTTCAATCTGCCTGGCATGCGCTATCCAAAGAGTACCAAAGCAAGAAAGCTTGAGGAAGCACTGATAAAGTAATTTGTTTATGCGCCAGGACAAGGATTTCATTTTGCCATGTACCATTTTATGTGGAATTCAATGTCTAACTAGCTGTTCCTCCACTTGTAGGAAAAACACATTAAGGGCTACTTGGCAGATGTACAACAGTCTGGTGAATAATTGCAAAATAAGACAAAAGCGCATAGTACCTATAATTGTAGCTTTAATTGTTGGACATCAGTAATAACAAATGACTTCTCTTTCACAACTTGCTGCATTAATGAAAATCGGAGGACTGATTTAAGGAGTCTTGCCATTCCATTGGGTGAAATCTGATATGATAATGTTCTCCTCAGTGCACTTCCCTTGCATTTCCCACCTCTCTTCTTTCTTTGTCTCCTTTCTCTTCCCTGACAGTGACCCCCAACTATGCAGAGTAAGACAAATGGGAAGCAGATGTTAGACAGGAGAAGGACAGAGAGATAGTGAGGATGATATAGTGAGAGACGTGCATTGGAGGGGGAAGGAAGGCAGAGGTAGAGATGAGGTAAGCAGATGGGTGAGTTAGGGATAGAGATAAGGTAAAGAGACAAAGGTAAGGTAGCCAGTAAGAAACAGAGAAGCAGAAAAAATAGGCGGGTAGAGAAAGCTGTAGAGAAATAGATGAGGAAGTGAAGAAGAGAGATGCAAAGTTCAGGGGAAAGAAATATGGGGCCGGATTCACAAAGGTAAACTGAGACGAAAATCTAACTTTACAACTTTTGGTATTCACAAAGGGCATTTACGAGTAGTCAAGTTAGACTTTTGTTTCAGTTAAACTTAAGTTTTGGTCTTAAGTTTAACTAAGACCAAAACTGAGACAAAAATCTTACTTTACTACTCGTAAATGCCCTTTGTGAATACCGAAAGTCGTAAAGTTAGACTTTTGTCTCAGTTTACCTTTGCAAATCGGGCCCATCGAGAGCAGGAGAGGAGCGGAGTACATTAGAGAGTGAGGTATAGAGAGCGGTAACGCAGAAAGAGAGTTGCATTAAAGATAATGAGAATATTGATGAGAGAGAGAGGGGCAAACTGAGAACAGGTATAGAAAGGCAGGTGAGGCAAGGAGATAGAGAGGCAGAGGGAAACATATATATATATATATATATATATATATATATATATATATATATATATATATATATATATATATATATATATATATATATATATATATATATATAAA
The DNA here is from genome assembly GCA_963921515.1 of Calotriton arnoldi. NCBI lineage: Eukaryota > Metazoa > Chordata > Amphibia > Caudata > Salamandridae > Calotriton > Calotriton arnoldi. The sequence continues at coordinate 3,261,911 of CAWUFW010000826.1, forward strand.
GAGTTGCCTCTAGGTGGGATGCACTCCCAGGTGGAAATTACGCCAAAGCAAGGGCACACGCCATGAACAAAGTCCTTTTCTGGTTAACCTGCCAGACGCGTTTCGAGCCAATGCCCTCTTCAGTGGCAGACCATGTGACGTATATATATATATAGATATGAAAGGTAGAGAGAGAGAGTGAGAGAGGTGAAGAGTAGGAAGGGAGAGGAGGTGCAGAAAGTGAATAAAGTGAACAACATCTATGCCTCTTTCCCGGAGAGCGTTAGGGCTTTTATGAAGCTGTCTCTCTCTAGTTCTCGGCCAGACACCCCGGGTAAGCTTCTCAACCTACAACCAATCTCAGAGGTTCAGACGTACAGTCTTATGCTGAGAGTTAAATCTGGATCCCCTCTTGACCCTGCATCCCCAGCTATCTTGGAAAAGGGCAGTGCTGCTATTTCTCCTGTACTAACGGAACTGCTCAACCTGTCATTCTGTTCTGGCTTAGTCCCGAAAGAGTGGAAGCACGCCATGGTTATTCCTCTGCTCAAAAAGCCTACCCTAGACCCTTTGCAGCCTGAGAACTTAAGACCTATCTCACTACTTCCTTACTTTGCAAAAGTGGCGGAGAAATTCGTCAACCAACAAATAATGCAGTTTGTAGAGGAACACGATCTCCTCCATGAGACACAGTCTGGTTTCAGACCCTTATTTAGCACGGAATCAGCGTTAATCCTAGCTTCAGACTCATTATGCAAAATTGCCTATGATGGTCAAACAGCGGCCCTAATCATGCTTGACCTGAGCGCTGCCTTTGACACAGTCTCTCATGGTCTACTTCTTGGCAGACTTCAACATGCAGGTATAGGTGGTCGGGTCCTTGGTTGGCTGGCGAGCTTTTTGGAAGGTCGCACCTTTCAAACCACTCTGCAACCCTATGTTTTGTCTATTCAACATCTGAAACAGGGGGTGCCTCAAGGCTCTGCCTTGAGTCCGACCCTTTTCAATCTGTATATGTGACCTCTGGCAGACCTGTTGAACAAACATGGGGTGCAGAAGGTGTCATATGCAGATGACACACAGCTGATTCTTACTTTGGCCCAGGACAACGGCAAAGCAGCAGAGGATTTCAAGCTCTGCCTGGAGGACATGGCAAACTGGATGAAACACAGATGCCTCAGGCTAAATGCCAGCAAAACAGATATTCTAGTGGTAGGAAAACAACCCTCCATTTGGTCCTCGAGGTGGTGGCCCAGCTTGTTAGAATCTCCACCCTCTCTGAGTCAGAAAGTTAAAAATCTTGGAGTCTGGTTTGACTCCACTTTATCCTTCTCTGACCAGATCTCAGCTCTCACAGGCACCTGTTTCGGGATTTTAAAAATGCTGAAAAAAATCTTAGGACTCATCAGCCGCTTGTAACATCCCAACTGGACTATTGCAATGTCCTCTATCTGGGGGCACCAAAGAGGAGCATATATATGCGCCAACGGGTGCAAAAAGCGGCAGCTCGGATGCTTTTAAACATCCCTAGACTCTCTCAAACAGGTAGCGCTTTGGAGACTCTCCACTGGCTCCCTGTTGAGGAGAGGATATCCTTCAAAGCCCTATGCTATGTCCACAAAATACTGCAGGGCAAGGGCCCGAAATATCTCTGCCCCATGATACACTCCTACCAACCCACACGCAGCCTGAGATCCGCTGGAACTGGTCTGGTCTGTATTCTTAAATTTAATAGGAAACATTTCGGAGGTAGTTCTTTTAGGTACTTGGCAGCCAAGAGGTGGAATTCCCTACCTATGTACCTTAGACAAGACACATCAGAAGCAGCTTACAGGAAGAAACTTAAAACGTGGCTGTTTAGAAAAAATCTCGCTCCCTAGAGTGTTACTGTTTACTTGTTGTAATGATCTTACCTGAGCGTGGATGACCTGCGTGTCGTCGAGCTCACCATTCCAGAATCCTTCCCTTCAGGTCTTGTACATTCCAATTAGAGTTGTCAGTTGATGCTGCCAGCGCTGTGTGGATAGGACGTTGTTTCCAGTTACTTGGTCCTGAATAAACTACTCTGCCAATCTACTTCAGTGTACCAGCTTTATTACACTGGCGACGATCCTGGGTTCGACCCACATCTTCTACTGACGTCCTAACACGTTCTCCATCTCGTCGACTACAGACTACGGACTACGGACCCTTATTCCTGGTCTTCCTCTTCTGACTCCCAAAACTAAAGGTACTGTGCAGCGCTTCCCTAACCTCCCCTTTATTACCCTGCGTTGCCTTTCCTTTAAAAGTGGGATAGCTTTTAACTGAATGGTGATTTCAGCCCACGCTCGCGCTCACCGTGCCTCGCGCAAGATTTCTCTTCACCCGGCTGACGCTTGTCTCCTAGCAACTCAAGACGCCATTCAAGCTCCAACCCCTACTCAACGTGCCTGACGCAATCCAACGCGTCACTCAGCATTCCTAAGCGCGCAGAAGAAACCTAGCAACAGAGGACGCTCTCCAAGACCCTGTTGCCTGGCAACCCTCTCCTTGTTCTGCCGCTTGCCTGACTTCCATGCCTTCTTGCGCGTTGGCTAAATAAACGCGAGGGAGTCAACGCGTTTTCCTGACGGACCAACCTTGCACTTCACTGACAAGCACAGTTGATTTTGCTTGTCACCATTTCGACAACGCTGATAGGCACAGCTTGCATTGCGTTGTTCTGCCTATCACCTTTCTTTCAACGGTGATAGGCACAGCTTCTACACTCTGAAATTTTCGCGTGCCTGCCTTCTTTATCTCAACACTGTTAGCTTACGCTGATGGGCACAGCTTAATATACTTCTTTCTGCCTGTCACTTGTTATGCCTATCACCTTTCCTTCAACGCTGATAGGCACAGCTTCTACAGTCCTATCACCTTTCCTTCAACGCTGATAGGCACAGCTTCTACAGTTTAAATCTTCTTGTGCCTGCCTTCCTCATTCAAACACTGAGGCACTGCCTGAAATCCAACTTTCTCCTGTCATCTCTTCTACAACGCTGATGGGCACAGCTTAAAACATCTATGACAGCCTGTCACTGTTCCTCCAACACTGATAAACACTGGTCAAACATCTCGTTTTCTTTGACACAGATGGCCACTATTTAAATACAAGCAACCCCTCACGTCCACGCTGTTGAACATAAAAACCATTTACCGCTTTGTTTTTCTCTACTCTTATTATGCAAAACGTAACACCACCCCCTTTTTTCCTATCTAACCCTGGTGAACCTACTATACGTTGGTCTAAATGGAAGAAAGTCTTCCTTACCTACGCCAGAGTGTGTGGAGTGTCACTCAGTGCCGAGAGAAAATCTGCACTGTTGCTACACTGCTTAGGCACTGAAGGTCAAGAAGTCTTCGAACACTTACCTGATCTCGGGGACTCTGAATCTGACAGCCTCAATGAGTTCGAGATCTGCTTAAAGAAATTAGATAAGCATTACTTACCCAAAGTAAGCACAGTTCTAGAACGTTACCACTTTGGAAAACGAAACCAACAACCTAAAGAGTCTGTGGAGGTGTATGTAACTCATTTACGTAAACTTGCCTCCACTTGCAAGTTTGGAGGTGCCTTAGAGGAACGCATACGCGATCAGTTTATGCTTGGTTGTGCCATAGAAAACGTAAATGATGAACTGTGGCAAAAGGATGATCCTAAACTGGATGAGGTTATCTTGATCGCCAAACAAATCGAACACTCCTTGGCCTGCGTTGAAGTCATTAAAAAGGACAATGGCTCTGGAACTACTTCTAGTGGGAAAGTACAAGCAGTCTCTCAAGTCAAACCTTTCAAAAAAGATGAACCTCAATACATGAAACCTGTCTTCAAACGTTTTGAGTCTCAATCTTCATGGCAACGAAAACCATTTCCTGGAAGGTGTTACCGTTGCGATAAAGTTGGCCATCTAGCTGATGACAAATCTTGTCCTGCATTAAGTGCCAAATGTCTTAATTGTGGGAAAGTGGGTCACATAGCCCAAGCTTGCAGGTTACAAAAATTTTTAAAAAACAAACGTGTTAAAGAAGTGTGGATACAAGACGAAACTGACTCTAGTTTGGACGAACTACATTGTGGTGAGATTTCAGCAGAAGTCTCCCAAGTTAAGTGTCCAAGTCCAGTTGACAGAGTTCAGATAAATGGTCACCCAGTTAACATGCTTTTCGACTCAGGGGCAAAAATCACTTTAGTCCCTAAGAGTTTTTATGACACGTTTCTCTTAGGTAAAGTGAAGGTATTTAAACCCGACATAAAACCTCTTGCCTATGGTGGACAACCCATCAAATTATTTGGCTACTTTGAAGGTGACATAGAGTTCAAAAACAAAATTACTGCTGGGAGGATATATATCTCCACTAAGGGTGACAGTTTAGTGAGTTGGATTCATCAGGCTGATCTCGGCGTCATGTTAGTTCCGGGAGGTAATCCTTGTATAATATTGAGGGAAGAACCTCATGAAAGACTATCTACACCGTCCCATACTTCTTCTTGTACTCATAACAAACTCACCAAGGTCGTTCAAGTAGATGGTTTTCGATCTGAGTTTAAGGAAGTCTTTAGCGAACGCTTAGGCTGTTTATCCAATTACACCCACAAAATCATCTTGAGACAGGACGCCATCCCAGTAAATTGTAAAGTACGTAGTGTGCCTTTAGCCCTGAAAGACTCCATGGAAGATGAGTTACGAAAACTGCTTAAAGAAGGTATCATTGTTAAAACCGAGGCAAGTGATTCGTTGGCCCCTGTGGTTCTTGCCCGTAAGGCTTCAGGTGAGGTAAGACTTTGTGTGGACTTGCGCTCTCTCAATCGTGCTGTCATAGCCGACAGATATCCACTTCCCAACATCGCAGAAATGCTGACACAATTGGGCGGTGCTGAGGTCTTTTCTACCCTTGATCTCAGGGCCGCATATCACCAGATTAAGCTCGACCCTGAGTCCCAGAACCTCACTGCCTTCATAAAGCCTTTCGGTACTTACAAATTTACAAGGCTTCTGTCTGGTCTCAATTCTGCAGCTTCGGTCTTCCAGAGAGCCATGGAGGACGTTTTGCAAGGTCTCCCTGGCATCAAGATCTATCAAGATGATGTCCTAGTTCACGGCTCATCTCAAAGTATTCATGACGAAAGACTCAGAGCTGTACTAGATCGTTTCAAATCGTGTGGCCTGACGCTACGTGAGAATAAGTGCAAATTCAACCTCCACGAGATTGATTACTTAGGTCACAAGCTATCGAAGGAAGGAGTCAAACCTAAAGATCAATTAGTAAAAACCATTGATAATCTTTCTGTGCCCAAAACCAGAGATGAATTAGTCACCTTCCTAGGGATGGCTGAATACTATAACAAGTTCGTTCCAGGATTTGCCTCTCGTACTTATACCCTTTGAACCCTTCTCAAAAAAGGGGCAAGGTTTGCCTGGTCACCAGACTGCCAGAAAGAGTTTGACGACGTTAAGAGAGCCTTGAACGAAGCTCCTTCTTTTCACAACTTTGATACCTCTGCTTGCTCCATACTTGTCACTGACGCCAGCTCGAAAGGGCTAGGGGCCGTTCTCAAACAGGTGAAAGATGGACGCGAGACAACTATTACATTCTTGTCACGAGCTCTCGTTGGGCCAGAACTTCTATACTCTGTTATAGAGAAGGAAACTCTTTGCATATTCTGGGCGATAAAAAAACTTAAAAAGTTCCTTTGGGGAAGCTCCTTTACAGTTCAGTCCGACCACAAACCTTTGAAGGATCTGTTCACCAAAAAGAGTCTTGATGCTGTATCCTCGAGGATCACCAAGTGGATTGTTGTCTTACAAGACTATGACTTTGTTGTTCATCATATTCCTGGTGCTCAAAACAAGGTTTCTGACTGTTTGTCTCGTCTTGTAACGAATGACACAGCTGACTTGAGTAATATGTCAAGAGAGTCATGTGAGGATGATGATTATAAAGTCTGTGAGGTCACGTGTGGTGTCTTGAGTGAAGATGAGTGGAGAGCTTCAATGTCTATTGATCCCACTATTCTCAAGGCCTGCAAGTTAGTGTCTGAAGGTTGGAACGGGTTGAGAAGCCTTGATGAAGAGACGAAGAAATTTTGGAACGTACGGCATGAGTTGTCTGTCTCCTCAGGTTTGCTTCAGAGAGGCACCAGATTAGTTCCACCTCTTCCCCTTAGAGAGAAAATTACTCAACAAGCTCATCAGGCACACCTGGGGATCTCTAAAACGAAAGAGAGAATTCGTTTACACTTATGGTGGCCCGGTATTGATTTATTAGTTGAACGTATGGTGAGAGACTGTCAAGAATGTAATTCTTCAGATAAGATTTACAAAACCAGAACTCAACCCCTGGCTATACGAGAGGTCCCTACGCGCTGCTGGCAAGAAGTAGCGTTGGATCTTCTAGGCCCGATTTCTTGTAGCTCGGGTCAGTCTTATGTCCTAGTCTTAATAGATCTATTCTCTAGGTGTCCGGAGGTTAAAATCAGTCACAGTATCGAGACTAAAGATGTCACCAAATTTCTGGATGAGGTCTTTTCTCGTGAGGGATTTCCTGATTGTCTTCTTACTGACAACGGGGTCCAGCTGGTGTCTAAAGAGATGGAGTCCTATCTCACTGAAAAAGGGATAAGACACAAGCGTTGCGCTCTCTATCATCCGGAAACTAACGGAATGGTGGAGAGGTTCAACCGCGTATTGAAAGACTCCATCCAAATGGCTAAATCTCAGAACAAAGCCTGGAGGGCAGAAATCCAGGAAAAAGTTATGATCTATCGCCTAACGCCTCATTCAACCACGTCTAAGGTTCCCTCTGAACTTTGTCGGGGTAGGAAACCCAATACCCGTATGTTTCAGGCATGGATGAGAAACAGGAGTCCGGGTTCCAGTTTGAATGAGGAGGTGGATTTAGGCCAGGGTTCTAGTACAGGGTCTCAAGATACAACTTCATGGCAAGCCAGTCAGGACTTGAAGATTGCTAAAAGGAAGGCATACTTTGACTCTAGACATGCTGTCTCTCACACTCGTGTGCGTGTGGGTGACAGAGTGAGAGTTCGCCTCCCGCAAAGATCTGCTGGTGTTTCAAAATGTTCTCCACTTTACGTGGTTAAAAAACTGTTTTTGAACGCTGTCAAGTTATGTGATGGTCGCATCTGGAATCTCAATAGAATTGCTCCAGTTCGCAACTTGTTGGTCACGGGTAATGGTCTTCCCAATGTTTTACCTAAGTCAAGAAAGAGTGTGCGTGTTGGGAAGCTGCCAACAAAACTTAATGACTTTGTTTTCAATTAATATTCTCTAAATGATTTTGTTTTCTTCAAGTTCTCTTTCTTTTCTTATCCTTTCTCCCTTCTTTCTCTTATCTTCCCCTGTTCCTCCTCTCCAACCCTTTTCTATCTCTTTTCATGAAAGGGGGAAGGTGTGTAATGATCTTACCTGAGCGTGGATGACCTGCGTGTCGTCGAGCTCACCATTCCAGAATCCTTCCCTTCATGTCTTGTACATTCCAATTAGAGTTGTCAGTTGATGCTGCCAGCGCTGTGTGGATAGGACGTTGTTTCCAGTTACTTGGTCCTGAATAAACTACTCTGCCAATCTACTTCAGTGTACCAGCTTTATTACACTGGTGCTCATTCATGATCTCACCCCGAATGGAATTCAGTGCGGGGACATTCCGTATTGGAGTAACCATTGCGCTTTATAAACTGCCATAACATAACATAACATAACAAAGAAAAGAGGTGAAATAGCAACAGCTGATATAGGAAAAGAGGAGTGAGGTGAAACATAGGCAGAGAGATGTAGGGGCTGAAGTACAGTTGTGAAGTAGATGTAAAAGTAGGGAGAGTGAGGTGAGGTAGAGTGGTGTACATAGAAAGAGGGGTAGAGACAGGTAAGGTAAGGAAGGTGTGTCAAATTATAGAAGGAGGCAGAGAGTCATGAGAGAGATATAGTGAGATGTGTAAAGGTGAGGTCAAGAAAGAGCTGCGTTTGAAAGAGGTGAAGTAGATGGAGGAAAAGTTAAGAAAGCTGAGATGGAAACAGAGCAGTGAGGTAAGATATGGAGAGAGAGCTAAGAAAGAGAGAAGGGATAGAGAGGAAGAGATGTAGATACAGAGAGGCAGATTTGGAGATGCGGTGTGGTAGTGAGAGAGAGGGAGAGAAAGGTGGGGTAAGGAGGTCTATCGAGACAGATGAGGTATATAGGTGTGCTATTCAGTGCTGAGATAGGGAGGGGGTGTGCAAACAGAGATGTAGATAAAGGGAGAGAGAGAAAGTAAGGGGTAAAGAGAGGGGTCATGTAGAAGAGTTGAGGAGAATTAAGGGGGGAGAGAGAGAGGTTGTTATTTTTCTTTTAATTCAATTGCCACCAACAGCCTGCAGTGAGGGTTAAGGTTGGACAGGCCATGCATGCCCAGCTGTGATTGTTAAAAATATTCTGTTCTTTATGCACACAGTTGTCACTTCATCAGGCAGCCCCTTTGAAGATAGGGTCCTTGGGTAATCGTCCACTTTGCCGTCTCTACTACTTAATGCTCTATTTTGCAGTCGCTACTGTTCCATTCCCTTCATTGGGACTGCATGAATAGCAGCTTCACTTGAAGACAGCACTATTGGTGACGTCAGACGGCTGCCAGACACTTCTACTGGCATAGTCCACAGTATTCCGACATAAGCTTCTTCTGTGACCCTGGGTGAGTCATTTCCTTTTTGAGGACATGTAAAACCACTACTCAGGTTGCACAAGGTGCAGAGCTGTGTCTGCCCACACTCTTATAGTGTGCCCCTTTGCAACGTCCGGGCACTACATATACATGTGTGCACCCTATCGACTCCAGAATACCGATGGGATGCAATATCGAGCATAAAATATGGGGAAACAATATTGACAGGTTGGTAAGTCTAGATTTTCTCTACCTAACTCCACACATATATGTGCCTACAAGGTACATGTATCTTCAAAGTGCATAGATGTGGAGTTAGGAATTGTAAATCTATGTGGTGCAGCAGCGGGAGCTGCTGACTCGCGAGCTGGGGATCCAAGTTCGTGTCTCGGCGTTGGCTCAACATCCCATGATTCTGGGCAAATCACTTAATCTCCCCCATGCCCATGGACAGGACCTGGATACCCTCACAGGTGATAAGCTGCTCTATATAAATCTCCAAATTACGATTTTGTATCCTTCCCCACATGCACTTACCTTTCGATAGTTGGTCCTCGAAGTTCTACTATCATGATATTCTGGGGGTTGATATTCCGTGGTACAATCCATTTGCAATACTGCAAACTAGCTGGTCTGTGAAAAGCGCTAGTGCAATCTGAAGAATATGCCCATATGTATTATGTTAATTTTTGTAAAGGCACAAGAAACAATCCAAATGAAACCTTTGATAGTTTAACTTTCAAAATATTACTTCGTATGTGTTCTGTTCCCATGTCGCTTCTCATGCAAATCCTGCCATTTCGCAGCAACAGAGCTGCGGTGCAGAAACCTTTCGTGCGATGCTTTGCATTTCACAACAGTAGTGCAGCATTACAGACACTTCTCTGTCAATGTTTTGCATTTCACAATATTGTGAATGCACTGCCGGCACCTCTCATGCAATCGATTTCCATTTCATGGTAGGGCTGCAGAACAGACACCTTTCACACAATGTCTTGCATTTTGTGATAAGGTATGAGTGCAGACGCCTCTTATGCAATGTCTTTCATTTTATGACAATAGTGCTGCAATGGATAAAACTAGCACACAATGCCTTGAATTGCAAAACGTTAGGGCTGCAGTGTAGACACTTCTAATACAATGCACTGCATTTGAGCATAGCACTGGAATGCGAGATCATGCACTTTTGGCACTTTGCACATTCTCACCATTTTGCACTATGCTAAAGTTGGCAGCATCGGCTGCTGCCAAAATAAAATGGTGGGGCAGCGCGGGGGCACATAATTAAAAAAAACGCAGTTACCTGCTTCTCCTCCTGCCGCTCTGTCTACCGGACGCCTCAGTGCTCCTTTCTTCCGGAAGTCCCTGAGCCAGCACAGGCTCCCAGTCTCCCCACCCAATCCAGCCACTGCTTTCATGCTGTGAGAGCAGCACCTGGATATGTCTGAGCGGCTTGGTTAGGTGCTCACGGAGGGACTGGGAGCCTGTGCCATTTCTCCACCCAGCTGTACAATACATGACCTAAGATGGCCAGCCAAATTGAGATGCACACTTACAAGTACCCTCCACTCCTCCTCCCAGTCCCTGGCTAGTGTCGAGAGGATTGCCTGGCCCGCCCTAGACTCTGCAGCTTCGGCTGCCAGTGAAAAATAAAACGATAATAAAATTGTTTTATTATCGTTTTATTTTTTATTCTCAGTGGGACGACGCTCCTCCACCATTGCGGAGGAGCCACAGCTGAAAGTTGAAACAGGGATGGTACTCTGGATGAATAATTAAATAAAATTATTATTTTGCTCCCTGTGACTTGAGACTGGAGCCGGCTTATTGCCCGCCAGATTCTCACCCTTCAAGCACCCAGTAATAGCTAGTGTTGCTGCTTCACACGTATGTGTGTTTTGGATCTTTCACACAGTGCCTTGTATTTTGTTACGAAAAGAGCTGCAGTAGAGACACCTCTCATACAATGGCTTGTTTTTCACAAAAGCAAAAAGAACAAATGATTGACAGAATGCTGCACAAATCAAACATTCACTGCCAGTCACAGATCTGGGTTTAATCCATCATTTTTGCCACCCCAGTTTGGACCCAGCCATATGCAAATCAGTCTTGACTGTGCTCTCCATGGGAACAGTCCAGCCCAAACTGCAAGGCCAGGTCCTTCCTGGACTGGAAGCAGGCATCCTGGGAGCAGTCCCAGGGTATCATCCCTCATCAGCCAGGCTAGCTTAAATTCAGTGGCACAGTGAGCACGGGACCCACGTCTGGGCATACTCTGATGGACGGAATGCTCAACAAATCAAACATTCACCCCCAGTCACAGCTCTGGGTTTAATCCATAGTCTTTTGGCTCACCATGCCACCCCAGTTTGGACCCAGCCATATGCAAATCAGTCTTGACCATGCTCCCCATGGGAACAGTCCATCCCAAACTGCCAAGCCAGGTCCTCCCTGGACCGGAAACAAGGATCCTGGGACCAGTTTCAGGGTATCAACTCTCATCAGCCAGGCTAGTTTGAATTCAGTGGCACATTGATCACAGGACTCACGTCTGGGCATACCCTTCCCACTTAGGGCGGTAAAAGCAAAAAGAACAAATGATGGACAGAATACTGAGCAAATTGAACATGCACCCCAGTCACAGATCTGGGCTTAATCCATCGTTTTTTTGCTCAAATTTTGTTTTTAAAACATACTTTATTTTTTTTTGTTATAGCCGGTGCAATCGGTGGAAACATTTATAACTTACATTTTTAACAATCTGTGAATTTTGCAGTATTTAGTTGCATGTAACACATTTCCAATATTTAAATCAGTGCCATCAACATGTCGTCCTGCATACGTGCAGTGCATCGCATTAATTGCCCAAACATGAACATTGAAAATGATTTTACCAATTGGTAACAACTACCCCTACCCCCAACCCCCTCCCTCCCCCGTTCTGGTCCAACATGTTCATAATCAGTTGTGGTGTTGCGTCCTAGGCTAACTTGAGTACTGCGCTTAATGCTGGTGCTCGTGTGTCCTAACTAGTCTTACTATGGACTGCATTTCAGGGCGCTGAGGGTCGGGGTCTATGGCTTTGAAGGCCTCGAGCATAACATCCCATTCCATGGATATCTGTTTTTTACGCAGCCCCTGGGCCTCCTCTCGCCTTATAGCTGCTCTTTCAGCTCCTCCCCATCGCACCACCTCGCTGTGCCAGGTGTAGACCGCGGGGTTTTTACTGACTTCCACCTCATGTTTATGGACCGTTTTGCTAGTATGAAAGCGAGATCAAGGAATCGGAGTTGGACTTTCTGCGGGGCTGTGCATTTACGGAGGCCTAGCAGGCATTCCGCCATGGAATCTCCAATGTGCAGGTGTGTGATTGACTCTGTGGCGCGCCGAACCTCTTCCCAAAACCCTCTGAGGCACGGGCATGACCATAACATGTGGACTAAGTCTGCCTCTTCCAGCTTGCATCGAGGACAGCAATGCTGTGTATTTGGGAACATCTGCTGTAAGCAGCGTGGCGTTAGGTAGGCCCGATGGAGAACCATGCATTGTATAAATAAAAGTTTTGGATTGCGGGTCACTTTTTTGTAGTGTTCGAGGATAGCAATCCATTCCTTGTCGGACAGTTCCCCCCCCCCACGTCACCTGACCATTTGGCTCATAGGTCGGTGAGGGGCACCGCTGCGGGCGCCCGGGTACCGACATACAGCCATTTGATGAGATGGCGTCCCTATCCCACGTAGTATAGTGAACGAACCAATTCATGTGACGGGGGTTCTTCTTGCTGAGGGGCCCAGTGTATCCTTACATATTGCAATATCGCCGCATGTGTCATATATTAATGGTTTGGCACCCCCATGGGAACAGTCCAGCCCGAACTGCCGGGCCAACAGAGAACATTTTTGTGAGCCACGTCTTCAGTGTTTACAGGAGTCTGAAGGATTGAAAGCAACTTTCGCTACCAGACTTGCAAATATTTTCATGAATTTATAATGTAATTCCGAAATATGCTCTGCATATTTAAATTGTTTTGATTACCATGTGCGGTGCTTTGGTGTTTACATTTCAGACGAAGGTTTGCTTTGTATATTTAAAATGATAAATATACATTTTGTGCTGCTTTTACTCTCCTTGGATCACTGCAAGCTCTTTTACCTCTTCTCTCTTGCGAGATGGAGCCTACAGAAGAGGGTTGGGTGAAGAGCAACCGTGGAAACAGAACATTTCTAAGCCTCAAGCTTTTGGCTTGGAAGGGCACCTTGTTTTTGTGCTGAAGGTAGAGTGTTCTGATCTTCAGATCTTCAAACCACATACATGGTGTGTGGTTTCTGTCTGCCATGCTGACAGAATTATGATATCATCAGTCATTTAAAACCAGCCATATTAAGAATTGTCTGCACAGGTGGTGAAGGCTTCTCTTCCAATGTGGATATGTCTGCCATGGAAAGGTGCTGCTAGTGGAAACTGTGTGGGCAAATGTGGCCACCAGGAATAATCCCCAAATGGGTTATACAGACAGTGCCCACTTATTTCTCTTCCTAACATGCACCTTGGCATGTGTCAATGGCATATGTCAATGTGTTAGGTACATTTTGCTTTACTTGGGATCAGTCTCTGGGGCGTGGAGATACAGGGACAACAACCAAAAATGAGAATGCTGGTGGTGCCTGGAGCAACCATTGCTCCAGGCAATAACATCTGCCTGGAAAGATCCTTATTAAGTCTCTTTGCCTTTATAGTCAGATTGTGTTGAGGAGTCAAGGATATCTTAAAGGAGCTGGTGGTGGACGAGTCTAGGTGCCGCATTTACAGTGATTCGGGGTAGGGCAGTGCAGCAAGTCTTTTTGCTGCACTGCACTGCCATACGCCACATCAAAAGGGCAGGAATGCACCGTATCTATGAGATACAGTGCATTCCTGTGCTTTCAGCCACCACTGACGCACAATTTGGTGCCTAGCGCCAACGCAGGCACCCTTGCACCATGGTGCAAGGGTGTCTGTATTGGTGGCAGGATTGTGTTTGTGTAGGAAGGAACACCTTCCTGGCAAGAAATCAACATGTAAGGCAACACAGCCGGCCAGTGTCGTGAATCACATACGGACTCAGCACTGTAATGCGATGTAACTGATATGTAGCTGGTCAATTGATAGCACACCGCAGACTGCATGGCCCAAGCCTTCTTCCACCCTCCAGGACACCCAGACTGTCCTACGCCCACAGATGGAAGATAACCAGCCCTCCCCCCGGAAACTTGGCCACACACGGCTGAGGTCACAATTAGTCAGGGTCCCAGGGAAGCAGTTGGGGGTAGGCAGCAGGACCAATTAGGAGGCAGTCCTCAAATTGGGGCTTGGCAGCCACTCGTGCAGTTTACCCACAGGATGCAGAGCAGAAGTGGGCTGAAGGCAATAGTTGGTCACTCAAAAGGGTTCCACAAGGGTCTTCCAGCACCAGCCCAGTTGTGGGAAGCACAGGGGGGTCATGCAGTCTTTTGACCCGAAGCACCCCGTCAGGTACACGTCGATCAGAGTTGCACTCAGGCCAGCTGGTCACAACATCTGGTGTGCGTTGATACGGGTTGCACCAGACCGTTCCGGTCACACACAGCGAAGAGTTGCAAATTCCGTACCTCTCTGGAAATGAGGCACAACATCCGTAGCGCGTTTATATGGGTCGCACCAGACAATTCCGGTCACACACAACGTAGAGTTGCAAAATCTGCACCTCCCTGGAAATTTAGCACAACGTCCGGTGCATGTTGATATGGGTCACACCAGACAATTCCAGTGATACACACACGCGCAAGTTCAGCAATGCCTCACATGGTAGAATAAGGTACAACTATGAATACTCCCCAACCTCTGAAGGTCACAACCGGTGAATCGGACACTGCACGCATTATCATGCAGTTGGTGTGTCACACGAGAGAGATGCAGCACGATCGATGATGAGGGCCACACTGGATGTCGCAAACGGTGAATCTGCTCATCACCAACAAGACGCTTATGTGTGCCGAGGTCTACACGATGCAGGGGCCACATGCCTTAGATGAAGGCAAAATTTCTAGTGCTCCACACAAGGCAATCCGGTCTCCAGGCACAATTCTTAGTTCCACGCTCACACCGCGCTACCAGTTGGGATTCAGCAGATGATGTGGACACTTAAGAGGGCACCGCTCTCCAGGTGTCACAAGTAGACAGCGTCGGTCCATCTTAGAAGATCTTTGATGTCCCTGAGACCTCCGAAAGAACAGGGGGCAAGCTAACAAGCCCTTGGAGAGCACACTTCAGGGTCACACACAGCAAGTAGTCAGCCCAGGCCAGCCACGATTCAGGAAGGTCGCACGGTCCCTTTCAAAGGCAGTAATCCTCCTTGTGCACAACAGATTCCTCCGACAGTGTGCACCACGCAGTCCCATGTTCTCCAGACCCACACCCCCACAAGTGTATCCCTGCCCTGCTGTAGAAGGCACCAGTAGTTATACTGTAGTGTGCCTTTGAAGTGGGGGGTGGTTCAGAGGGTCTCCCTTTGAACCACAGATGTCTCCGCTAAATTTCAGCACTGTCTTCCATGGGGCCGTGGAATGCAGCTCTTAATCTTGATCTTGCTTCGAGAGGCGAAGTGTCAAAACCTCTTCCTCCAATCTATCCAGCCAGGCCCGCAAATGGCAGAGGTCTGTTGTTTCAATAACATGCCCAATGTTTTAAAGCTGTTGCTGGGGAATGCTCAGATGTGCTACCCCAGCCTCCAGTGCGGATTGGAGTCAAGCTAAAAGGCACACAAAGAGTTTTGGAGCAGACAAAATGCCCACTTTCTAGGCAAGGAATTTCTAAGTTAGTAATGACAAAACCACCTTTGCCAGAGAAAAGGGTTTGTCATTGTAAATCCAATGATAGGAAACATGATGAGGCTGCTCCCCTGCAATCCACTATCGCAGCTTGAAGTAATTCCAACCATTTGCCCATGTTAGCCTATGGGAAGAGCAAACCTCATAGGTAGTGAAAACACTCATGAGTATTCCTCACTACCTGGGCAGCGAACACACATATATATCTGCCCGGCCTTTCAGCTACCACTCACTTCACCCCTTAAGATGCACCCTCAGTGTGCTCTAGTGGTATTGAAAGGTCCTCTCAGGATGGCTAGTGATTTAGAGAAGCCAACCTGAGCATAAGAGCAATCGACACAGTCCTCGAATGGCAGGCTGAACACATGTTTAGAAACACCATAGGTGCAAGTGCGCATACCGGCCTGCAAAGCAGGCTGGGCACATGTTTTAAAACCATCATAGGTGCAAGTGCGCACTCCAGCCTGCAATTGCAGGCTGAACACATGTTTAAGCACATCACTGGTGCAAGTGCACGCACCGGCCTGCAATGGAAGGCTGGACAAATGTTTAAAATTGCCAGGTAAGCACCACTTCTAACGTGTGTAGGAAGGGTGTGCACACTTTCACACTGCATTTACAGTGAGAAAGTGCCCATAGCCCCAAGGCCACTATTAGAGAATCAGCAAAACCCAGGAGGAAAAAGCAAAACGTTTAGGGAAACGCTACCTAAAGAGTACCAGGCCTAACAGACAGGCACAGCCTGGCCCACAAGAAAGGGTGCCAGCAAACACACACTCAGGGTTCACAGCATACCAGGGTGGTCTCCCTGGGCCTAGCTAGCTAGACAGTCATGTGCTGTATCACCACACATTGTAGGGGTAGACAACACTGAAATAATAAAATTTGCTTCAGTGAGGACCGTGGTCACCAGGCAGGCACCACTCAATACACTTGCACTTGTAACAGTGGATCTCTCATGCAACCTGTCTTCATCTCTGGTAAGGGGCTTCACCTGATGTTCATGAACAACTGCAGTTGTTAAGGTCCTTCTTAGACAATGCTCAGCTGATCTCATAGTGAAGGGCAAAGCAGGCTTGGATCAGTGACTGAATCTCGGAAACACAAGTATTGTGTGAACAGAATATTGTGTCAAACATATCGAGGACAAGATTATCGAGAAGATAAGTGCAAATAGGTAAGCATAAATTTACTATTATTACCTCCAGATCTTCGTATCTTGAAGATATATATATATATATCATCAAGGTACATATATGTGGAGTTATATATAGTAAAACTTTACTTATCCATAGAAAATGACCTACACGATATTCTTGTCTTCGATTTTTTTGACACAATATTCTGTCCCACCATATTTGTGTTTCTGATATTTTGTCCAAATACCACAGGCTTAAAGGCTTCGGTCAGCGACTTAGGACTTCTTGGACTAGCTGGGCTTACAGGCAAGGTTAGCTGAAGCAGCTAGCTGGCAAAGCATGCAGAAGGGCTTAGAGACGTACTCAAAGCCAGGACAGAGTGGGAAGCCTGCAGCTACACCCTCTGGGTACACTGACAACAAAATTCAGTTCCAATTCCAAATTATGACGAGAGAGGTGGCGGGCAGCTGAAGCCTATATACTCAAAGCCAGATAGTTAGGCAGATGGCCACTGTCAATTGGGGTTCAGGGCATCTCACAGGCTCAAATGGTCAGCCAATCAGGTGGGTCAGTCTCTTCCTTGTCAGAGAGAAGCCTTGGAATGCAGTTTAGGGGACTCTAATGACAGATGCCCCTCCAATGTTATCGAAGCCTCTTATTGTAACTGACTCACTCCAGTATTCACAAAACGTATTGGCAGAAATGATCGCCTGAAATGTTAGCAAACATAGAATTTATAAAAAATAAAAAATAAAACAACAGGAAGGGAACTTCATCTGCTTCAAGCCTATGAGTTTCAACATGTGCCTCATTCTGCCCCAAACCTCTGAATATACACTGGGGGAGGCATAGGCTGCTCCCCTGAGTGCAGTTATGCATCCTATAAATTACAGGGCTTATTTACAAGCCCTTTGCACCACCAGTACGTAACTTTTTGTGTGATGCACCGGCGGCGCATTTTGCTCCCCATATTTACAAGGGCACATAAAGCCACCCTGCATGGCTTTTTCTGTCCTTGTAAATACGGCCCCTTTACAGGCAGCACTTTGCGTAAAAGGGGCGTTCCATGGGTGTTGCTGTGGGTGTTCCCACCAACACCCATGGAACCTGACACATTCCCAGATTTACGAGATTGTGTCTGAATGCTACGGGGAGGTGTAGGGAGGCCCAACGAGGTGAAATGTTTTCATTTCTTCTTGTTTGTGTCCTGTTTCTATGCATGCTGCATTCTGCAGCACACATGGAACGCAGAAATCACCTCTTGTGATTGTTTATGTGCAGTAAGGTGTCCCTTCATGCACATAAACAATCATTCCCCTCAACGCAGGCACCCTTGCACATAAAGCAGCACACATAGAAGTTCCAAAACGCAATTTCAAATTGTTTATGTGCAGGAAGGTGTCCCTTCCTGCACAAAAACAATCATTCCCCTCAACGCAGGCACCCTTGCACTATGGTGCAAGGGTGCCTGCGTCGGCACATGGCAGCAAATTGTGCACCAGCGCAGGGCAGAGCAATGGGATCTGTTATATCGTTGTAGATATGAGGCATCTCTGTGCTTCGGAATTAACGCAGTGTGGCACAGCCAAATGGCTTGCGGCACCGCACTAAATGAGGACCTACGGATCAGCTGCTACTAGCCAGGGCCTGTGCAGAGAGAGGGTTAAGCAGGGTCTACACCCTTGAGACTAGAGGATATTTAGACCAATGGAAAAGGATAACATTGAGGTGCACTTTTCTGCTGTTTAAGGCATCCACCAGGATTCAAGAATGTTCCAGTATCATCTTAAGTACAGTTTATACAAGGAAAAGAGTGCGCAAAGTGTTAAAAGTTACTTGGCTTGCAATTGCATCTTCACATCCAAAGCTGAAACACAGGACATCCTTGAGCAGAAAATCATAGATAAATCTGGGCTGGGGAGCTCTAACTACATCTTGACCAACTGTATGAGGCTGGGAAACTTTGCCTGTCTCCACCAAAGGGAAAGTTTCCTAGCTTCACTTGACTACACATATGTAGTAAAGACTTCATCCGCTCCTGGACCTTGGCAGAGCCTGTGGTGGACGCAGCAGTGTCTCCTCTGATGGCCTGTCCACCACCTAGAGTTACCTAAAGAGTGTGGTTATGCTGCCCAAGTCACAGATGAGACCTCAGCCATGTATTGCTAATTGTTATGTTACTTCCCTCTTCTAAATCAAGCTGATAGCATCCTGCGACTGGGTGAGCACGCTAACATTGCGCTTGTCTGTAAAGTCACTCTATGTCACGTATGATACCCAGGGCCGGACTGGCCATAGCGGGCACCGGGCGCTTCCCCGGTAGGCCGCTAGGGTGGGGGCCGGTTTTGCGCCCCTGGGGTGCCGTTTTTGTTACCAGGGGTCGGCAATATCGGCCCCCTGTAACAAAATCGTCCAAAACCGGCCCTCGCAAACTGCTCGGCTACACTCCCCCTCACCCGGGGGGGGCGGCTGAGCAGTTTGCCAGGGCCGGTTTCTGTTCCCAGTCCGGCCCTGATGATACCTCCTGTCAGTCCTGAAATTTAAGCTAACAGCACTTTGCTGTGAGCTCATACTTGCAATGTTAACAGTCCAAGAATGCAAAGTGTAGTCACCTAAAAAGCCATCAATAGCTGAAAGTGTCCCAAATTCTCTCTGTACAACTGCAGGATGTTTTGATATCCCTTTCTTGGCATTTGTGTGCTATATAAGTGCCATTAACATAACATAACATTTCAATGAATCAATACAGAGTCATAACTTCAGTTCGGGGAGACTTGTCTGGACAGGAACCTCGACTTCTAAAAGAGCTGGTTTTAGTGCTATTGAGTGCATTTATAATGAAAAATCAGGTTCTGTCAATTAGAGGTGCAACCACTGCCTCTTTGTACAGCCTTTACCAAGCATTCAATCAACCTACATTCAGTCTTTTGTATGTAGTTCTCATAAACATATCTCACAATTCTTCCCCAAGGAGGGTGGATCACTTATGGAGGTGATTTCCCATTCCCCTGCAGCTTACTCCAGATGTCACCACCACACTGGCTGAGCCCCAACTGTTCTTTACAAGCACATTGTTGAGATGCAACTCCTGGTCCCACTGCTGCAACTGAGCAGGCTCAAGAGAGCCCAGGGGACTTGGACGGTAGAAAGGTTTCTAGCAACCTCACTGCTTCCAGGAGATAGTTGAGGCCACGTGCAGAGATCAACAGGAAAAGGGAGCGCCAATTCAACAGTCCTTGGTCATGGAAAGGGGTCAGTGGGAGAGAGGAGCACAAGGACCACCCAGTCATCAACAAAGCTGGGTGGTCAGAAAGGTAAGGAATCACACTCCTATGGTCCAGGCTGGAGATCCAGTTGACAAACGCTCTTGGGTGTTCTGGTCACCATGGAGCAGTGAAACATGCTGTCTTGACTTGCTAGGTTCCTGAGTGGCTGTGTCAAACTTCAGAGCTCCAGACATGGGACTAATATTACAAGAGAGAAGATTTTCTTCAGAGAGACAGTGGAGGTAGGGAAAAAAACTGGCAACCATATCCTCAGTGGTTGGAGTACCACATATAACTTGTTGATAATATGCAAGAGTATATGTGAAGAAATTAATGCTAATAGGAGCCTGTAAAACGTTTCTTTTCTCTTCCTTCACTAATTAGGCATTCAGTTGCAGCGCATTTCTTTTTCTTTTGCATTATTTCTTTATTGAAAGTGTTATAACTATCTTGCAAAACTTACAACATGTTCATCCACAAATGTAAATGATTTATACAAATTTATAATATGGAATACAGTTAAAATTCAACTGTGATTCGGAAGATGAATAGACCAATACCCTAATATAATTGTCAGGATACTAAAAAACCAGGTAAGGAGAAAATTCACCTACACAAAAAAAACTTGCATTCCATGAATTAAATTAAAGAATGGAGGGAGGAGAGGGGGTGGAGGACATGCATTCCTACATCAGTTAAAATTAATGGGGCGCCACTGGATAAAAGAGGACCTGATACTTTGAAAAACAGGATTTTAGACAAGATTCGGTAAATGAATTGTCCATGGGATGCTGCCACAGTCATGTCATGGATGCAATCCATGTCGGAGGGCAATGACATTTGTGTACAGCGTCATAGAATTGCTACAATAGCCACCGCCAGCGCTGTGTCAATCCAACTCTTCGTATGGTGGTCGACGTCGGGAACCTCCAGGGTATCGTGTAGAAAAGGCACATGTCTTAGGGCCTGATTTAGATCCTGGCGGATGGGCTACTCCGTCACAACGGTGACGGATATCACATTCGCTAAAATATAAATCCCATAGAATATAATTGGGTTTATATTTCGGCGGACGGGATATCCGTCACCGTTTGGATGGAGTAACCTGTCCGCCAAGAGCTAAATCAGGCACACTTAGGGGGCCGATTCCGATCTCGGCCGGTAGGGCACCGAATCGGATTCGGCTTAACCGGATCCGATTCGGAGGCCTAGTTTCCGACCGATTCGTACGGGCGTCTGCGCGAGCAAGTACGATGCGAGCGCACGCGAAATCGCCGACCGACTCGTTCGCGGGTCCGAAGCGCTCCGACCGACTCGCACGGACACGACACGCATCACGCAATGGAGACGTTCCCCGGCCGGGCAAGTACGATGCGCGCCTCAAGCAGTCTGACCGACTCGCGCCGTCCGGCTCGAAAGAGCAGTTGGAGCCGGACTTTGGGGGTCCGTGTCGGACCCCCTGTACGCGTTGCTGCGCGAGTCGCACACAGGGGGGACCCATGGGTCCCCCCTACCTGTGCATGTACGCCGCGAGTCGCATCGCGGCGTACCCGCTGTAGGGGGCGCCCGTGTTCGCCTCGCACCCATTGAGTCAATGGGAGCCCGCGTACGCGTTGTACGTCCGGCTCCCATTGACTTCAATGGGAGTCCGACCGACTCGAGTCCGATTGCATGCGTGCGCATCGTACTCGTTCGGTCGGACTGCCAGGGTCCGATTCGGTCGGAAATCTCTCCGGGTCCGGCTCGGTCAGAGAGATTTCTGGCCCGAATCGGATTCGGCCCCTTAGTTGGAGAGAGGATACAGGGAGCTTCTGGCAAATCTATCAGACATTGGGGCCGAATCCGATTCGGGCCGGAAATCTCTCTGACCGAGCCGGACCCGGAGAGATTTCCGACCTAATCGGACCCTGGCAGTCCGACCGAACGAGTACGATGCGCACGCATGCAATCGGACTCGAGTCGGTCGGACTCCCATTGAAGTCAAGGGGAGCCGGACGTACAACGCGTACGCGGGCTCCCATTGACTCAATGGGTGCGAGGCGAACACGGGCGCCCCCTACAGCGGGTACGCCGCGATGCGACTCGCGGCGTACATGCACAGGTAGGGGGGACCCATGGGTCCCCCCTGTGTGCGACTCGCGCAGCAACGCGTACAGGGGGGTCCGACACGGACCCCCAAAGTCCGGCTCCGACTGCTCTTTCGAGCCGGACGGCGCGAGTTGGTCAGACTGCTTGAGGCGCGCATCGTACTTGCCCAGCCGGGGAACGTCTCCATTGCGCGATGCGAGTCGTGTCCGTGCGAGTCGGTCGGAGCGCTTCGGACCCGCAAACGAGTCGGTCGGCGATTTCGCGTGCGCTCGCATCGTACTTGCTCGCGCGGACGCCCGTACGAATCGGTCGGAAACTAGGCCTCCGAATCGGATCCGGTTAAGCCGAATCCGATTCGGTGCCCTACCGGCCGAGATCGGAATCGGCCCCAAAGTAAGGGAAGGAGAACTAGGTATGCAGTTGCCTAGGTTCTTCACAGTGTCCCTTGCTCCTGCAGCTTTCACCGAATAATTGTGGGGACAGGTGAAGGATCCGAGCGAAGCAACTTTGTCATCTAATGGACAGTGGCGGCTCCTCCGCTAAGGCGGAGGACCGTCACCCCACTGCTCATTGAGCAGTGTAAAATTAAAATAAAATGATAATAACAAGAAGTTATTATCATTTTATTTTTCTTTGCGACTCCAGCCAAGTTGGGCGGGCGGGCGGGGCTGGGCTCCCCGCCGTCAGAGGGAGCATGAGTGGTTAGCACTCCCTCCCTAAGTGTGCATGACAGCTTGGCCGCCCTCTGGGGCCGGCCAAACAGTCATGCGCACCTGGCATGTTCTCCACTGGGCTGTGTTGCACAGCCCAGTGGAGAACATGTCCAGCCTCCCAGGTACTGCATGATTGGCCAAACAGGCCACTCAGACCACCCACGATGCTGCTCATACAGCATTGTGATTGGCTGGAAGAGTCCGGTAGCCTGGGTGCTTCCAGTG
Organism: Calotriton arnoldi; assembly: GCA_963921515.1. Classification (NCBI taxonomy): domain Eukaryota; kingdom Metazoa; phylum Chordata; class Amphibia; order Caudata; family Salamandridae; genus Calotriton; species Calotriton arnoldi. The sequence goes on from CAWUFW010000826.1 coordinate 3,284,843, forward strand.
CAGCAGAGAAAAAGACAGAGGAGAGACGTGCAGCGGCGAAGAAGTAGGTAAGTTTTTTTTTCCCCTCCCTTCCCCCACCCACCACCCCCGTTCCGAGGCAGCCGCCACTGCATATGAACCATACATGCCTGTTGTCAGCAGCCGTCACTCATTCTGTAAAACATTTCTTGCTTATTTTTATTCTGTTTGAGAAATTCCATAGCATGGTCATTGGTTTGTGAATATGCCAGGGGTAGCAGAGATAGCATCACTCACTTTTTGTGCACATGACAACATCGCAGGAAGTGACGTTTGACCTTGGTGGCATTGTACAAAATAGTTCATGGCCATTTGGCCATTAAGGGGCATATTTGTGAGCCCCTTGCGCCACTGGATCGTCTTTTTTTGTGATGCTATGGCGGCATAAACCTTGAAATCATATCTATGAGGCCATGGAAAGCCACTTTGCATGGCTTTGAATGGCCTCATAGATATGGAGTAAGGCAAGGCAGCGCAAATTGCTGTGTTGCCTTACTCTGTGCTCGGGAGGCATTGCATGGGCGTTGGGGTGGGTGTTCCCATGCAGCACCCATGGATTTTGATGCTTCCCAAGATTTGCAAAACCATGTAAACCTGGAGATGAACCAAGACATTACGCCTTCTGAGGTGAAGCATAACGAGGAGAAATAACTTTATTTCTCCTTGTTTATTCCTCTTTCCATATGTGCTGCATTCTACAGCACACATAGAAAGAGGAAAACACCTCTCAGGATTGTTTTTGTGCAGGAAGGTGTCCCTTTTTTGCACAAAAACAATCCTGATGACAGCACAGGCACCCTTGCACCGTTGTGCAAGGGTGCCTGTGTTGGCGCTAGGCTGTCGAAACAGCATCAGCAAAGGGGAAATGGACAGGAATGCGCCATATTGGATAAATACAGTGCATTTCTGTCCATTCACTTTGGCATAGGTCAAAGCAGCAAGGTGACTGGCTCTGCTGCGCTGCACCAAATGCCCCTAAATGAGGGCTTAAGTTATCACAGAATATGTCCCTCTACGGCCGGTCGGCAATCTTTAAGATGGTTTCGTTACCGCGTATTTTATATCGGCTTCAAAATTACCCATACGACATTCCCCAATCGTGGTTCGCACAAATTAACTCAATCCTCACTACGTTTCTCTGGGACGGTGGGCTGTAAGGGTTGCACTGCGGACTTGCACTCAATCCACCTATTGCGGCGGGATCGCAACATCCGACATCTTCGCTTATTATGCTGCCTCCCACCTCCTCAATATAAACGATTGGTGGTACTGTTCCCAAACAGACCCAGCCTACGCCGTTGAAAGAATAATGTTGGGAGGCCGCACATTGCTTGACATGCTGTATAGCCGTTGCCGGCTGGACCACCTGCCCCCAGCCACTAGAGTCGTTATCTGGCTGTGGAGACGAGTGATCAGCCGGATGGGATGGGCTGGACGGCTAACGCAGACAACTCCTTTTGTGTCAGGGTGTTGGTCTTTGCCAGGTGGCGTCGCTGCCAGGTTTCTGTACATGGGATCTTATAGGCATATCCACACTTGGGGACGTCATGAAGGGGGTGGTTCTAAAATCCTTTCAACAACTACAGGAGGACTTTCACCTTCATCAGAACCAATTCCATAAATACCTCCAACTGTGACACGCCATATCCCCGTGTATCGCAACACTGACCGAGCTTCCGGAATTCCACCCGCTAGAAGGGCGACTATTAATGGGGGATATTGGAGCCCATAAGATTAGACAAGTATATCAAACTATAGTTACACACAACAGTACAACATTAGACACACTCTGACAGAATTGGGTCAGTGACATTCCGGACCTTTCGGACGATGACTGGGCGAGGCGTTGGCGAGCCCCCGTAGTGAGGCCGTGGCGTCTCGCTATCACCTGATACAGTTTAATTTTTTACACAGAGCCTACTACACTCGTCATCGCCTCTGACACATGGGAGTAATACCGTCGCTGGAGTGCTTGAGGTGTGCACGGGAGGCAGGTACCTTCCTGCACACCGTGTGGAACTGCTCAGGTCTCCAGCCCTACTGGGATAAAATAATGGCCTGCCTGGGGAAAGTGCTCTTATGGAGTATCCCGTACGATCCCAAAATCATTCTACTACATAGCATGGATGGCATTGGAGACAACAGGTATAAACAACACCTGCTTTTCACTGGAATTACACTAGCCAAGAGAGATATCGCTCAGTACTGGAAGAGTAGTTCTCCACCGCCCCTCGGGAAGAGGAAAAAAACTCTAGATTGGTGCATGGGGATGGAGCTAGCTGTGTTTCGGGCCAGGGGCAGCCCACAGAAACTCCGAAAGATATGGCAGCGATGGGCAGAGTACAGGGGTATTGAATTGCCTGAGGTGGAATCCATAGATACTGCCCTGCAACCCGTATAGTTACGTAACAATATTGCCCCAGATACTGGATACAACCATACAGTGATCATATAACATTAAGGATCAAGTGGTGTGGTGGGAGGGAGCGGATGATTCGGATGCCTAGGTCAGCCATGTTCTTACAAGTTCGCTTTTACAATTGCCTTTGTATTATCATTCTGGTACAATATATCAAACAGTAATGTTTTATTGGTGTGTTGGCCAATGGCCTATGTTGTGCCGCTATAAAACTGAATAAAGTTTGTTTTGAAAAAAAAAAGTTATCACAGAATAGATATTTTGTGGTTCCAGGAATTTAATCCAGTGATGGTTTATTTAAGCAGGCACGTTTTGTGAAGTTTACTAAAGACAAGCAGTGAAGGAATTGGTAAGGTTTCTATGAGAGAACAGACTAGAGGCATGGCACTCATCTGCTCTGCATGCGACCCTGGTCAAAATATTATGCATCTTCAGAAATAATGATGTAAAAGTATCCACAAAATGCGATGTGAAATGATATTGTTATGTTTATGAAATCCAATTAGTCTCCACGCGAAAAGAAAACAGTCTCAAGGAAACTTGAACTGCTAATTCTGAGACATCAATGCTGAACATCTCCACAGCTTCTTCACCAACTGATAACTGTCACCCTGGCCCTTCCAACATTCTAAGGGAGGGAACAAGGGGAAGGATAGAGAGGTGGGGCATACCATCTTAAAAAAGATTAAGAAAATTAGATATATGACTGTAAAATATTTCCAAGCGGTTGTGGGATCTAAATTAATAATACCTTTAATATAACAGGTATCTTCCTTGAGAATGGTGAGTAAGGCAAGTCTACCACTGACTGTGTTCGAATTATAGGTAAATGGGATGTAGGATGAAACTTTGGGGCATATTTACAAGGCCCCTGCGCCACTGGAGCATCACTTTTATTGACGCTCCTGTGGCGCACAGTGGTGCGCCACAAAGCCACGCAAAGCCGCCCTGTGTGTATTTTCATGGCCTTGTAAATTAGCTCCCTTTCACGCATTAATCTGCATAAAGGGGCGTTCCATGGGTGTTGCTGTGGTTGTTCCCACGCTACACCCATGGATTCTGATGCATTCCAGAATTACAAGGTCTAGTAAACTTGGGAATGCGTCAGATTCTAACGCCTCCCCAGGGGATTCGTTAAAGTGGCACAACGAGGAGAAATACCTTTATCTCTCCTAGTGTTTTCTGCAGAACGCATAGAAGGAGGAAAACGCCATCAGTGATTGTGCCTTCCTTCACAAAGACAATCTTCCCTGCAATGCAAGCACCATTGCACCATGGTGCAAGGGTGCCTGCGTTGGTGTTAGGCAGCCACTTGTGCACAGCTGTAAATACGACACATCCCTGCACTTTCCTAATGACGCAGCTTGGCGCAGCAAGACGGCTTGCAGCACAGCGCTGCATCATTTTCTAGTAAATATGCCCGTTAGTTTTGAAAACATGAAATTCCTTTACTTCGCTGTATCTGAACTTTATGTAGGTGTGCAGCCGGCCAGCACTTTGTGTAGAAAAAAGAAAGTTCACTGTTAAGCAGTGGAAATAAAGCCATGTTTGGAGATTCCATTAAACGCCATTTAACTATATCATCATCAGTGAAATGAGATCTTAAAATATGTTAAAATAGTTCCCATTTTTGCAGCTACTGTTTCCAGCCTCCGGTGTACCTTACTTCAATGCTACCTAAACAGGAGCTGCACTGTTATCACAACAGAACTGCACTTTGAAAAACAGAAGACAGATTATACCCAAGCTTCGCAGGATCTACTATGTTTTAGCAAAATAACACATTTCCACATTTAGTCTGGAATACTAAAATAGAACACAGCTGTGAGCAAGCTGTAGGATAGGCTTTGGGTGATTTCAACATGAAACAAAATGTTTCCTTTTTTCAGTGATCTATTTCCTTGCATGTTTTGTATTTCTCAAAGCTGATGGTCTTGCTTGAAATGTACTCAGGAGAACATCCACCGCCAAAAGCATCAAAGGGTACGGAAGACTCATCGTTATTAGAGCTCTGGTTTTATGGTATACATTTTTTAACATTTCCATCTGTATTAATCCATATTTAATTTTTGGCCATTTTATTGTTATTTATCCATATTTATATAGTACTTTGAGAGTAAATGGAGTCTTAAAATGGTATATTTCCACGTTTATTTAACTGAAAAACATGCTCTCATACTACGTCGCGTTTTAGCAAATTAAGCATCCAAATATAGCAAAACACTACATCCACAGGTAAATATCAGCAATATACTTCAAATATATGTTAACATATGCCTGTATTTAGGGACATTTCAACCTGTTTTTAAGTCCTGATTCTGTCTATCTGCTCAGCTGTTGTCCTGGAAGTGAGGAAAGACAGCATGGTTAGTCACTGACAGAAGCATCATTTTCAGTATTTTTCTACTTTTAAAAATAAATACAGACTGGAATCATTTTGTTTTCTGTCTGTGGTTACCAGTAAAATTCAGTAAAAACAGAAAACTGGGAGCCTTAATCATGGTTAAGGCTCCCAGTTTTCCGTGTTTACTGATTTTTACATATAAATACACACAGAAAACAGAGGGGCATATGAGCAAGAACGGCGTTAAAATTATCGCCGCTTTAGCGGCAGGAAACTGCCGCTAAAGTGGCGATGATGGGCTTGATAATATGCCCTTGAGAATACCAATAGAAGCCCATGTTCTGCTGTGATCCTGGGCTTCTATTGGCATTCTCAAGGGCATATTATCAAGCCCATTATCGCCGCTTTAGCGGCAGTTTCCTGCCGCTAAAGCGGCAATAATTTTAACACCGTTCTTGCTAATATGCCCCAATGTGTTTCCTGTCTGTATTTATTTTTAGAAGTGGAAAAAAAACAGAAAATTGTGCATTCTATGAGTGACTCTCCATGCTTTCCTTCATGAATTCTACGCCAGCAGTTGAGCAGATATACATCACGGAGAGTTAAAAAAACAGCATAAAATGTCCTTAAATACAGGCATATGCTACCAATATTTGTATATAATACTAATATTTACCTGTGGGTGTAGTGTTTTGTTATATGTGGCTGCTTTATTAGCTAATGTGTGACATTTATCAAAGTATGAGTGGATGTTTGTCAGTTCAATAAATGCGGAAATATACCGTTTTACATCGCCATTTATTCTCAAAACACAAAATAAGTATTGAAAAATACTCATGGGATGGCCAAAAAATAAATATTGATATATACAGACGGAAATGTTAAAAAAATAAATACCAAAAAACCGGGAGCCCTAATCATGATTAACATCCATGCTCCAACAGGATTCGCGGAGAGTTCTGCAACAAGGGGAAGAGAGAAGACTCCTTTAGGAAGAAACACCCACAATTTTAAGCTTCGGATCCAATTTGCCAGTTACTTTTACTTTCAGAAAACCGTAAGACTTTAGACATGTGTAGATTGTTTTAAAGAACCCAATCCTGGCTGGCATTTTGCCATCCACCTGTATTCATCATGTGTAATTAGCTCGCTCTATCCAAAGTCTTTCTCCCCAAATCTTTAACCTAAGGGTAAGATATCTTTCTCAGTGCCATTTCCATCTCTTAAATGTGCATGGCCTAGGTTTGGTGACACTTGAGACCTTTTGTCATCCATGACAGGGATTCCAGGATGTCACAGTTTTACGCATCTGCATTAATGCCACCACTATCAGGCATGCACCCAGAAGCTCCGTCGTCCAGTTTGCTTGATCAGACTTACACTCTTGCTTACAGAAGACACCGCCTCCATCACACTCTTGATGAGCGACAATGAGCGCCAACATTTCTGGAATAGGAAGTGTCCTCGGTGGAGAATATGAGGAACTGTACCCTGTATGCAAATACCACCCACTCCTTTCTTTTGGGACCCATGAAAAGTTTCTTTGTTGTTTGCCTTAAGTGTCCATTATATCTCTGGTGTGTTATTATACAAGGTACAGTAGATGCATTATAGTAGACCAGCATCATGCCAATGATGGCATGCGTGTCAGTCCCCAATTGGCGATCTACGGGTCAAGCAGGGGCTGCTGCTTCTTATCCTTGGGGGTCAAGGTTGTTTGCCTCTGCTGCCCTTGGGTCAGTCCTTCTACCACTCTGCAAACTGGGCCGACTATAACTCTTTCCATACTTGACTCTCTGTAGTAACAATGGCGAGCAATCACAGGCTTATCAGGGAGTTAGTGCGGGTGTGCCTGAGCTCCAAACTAATCAATCAATCAACAATTCAATAAGTGAATGCCCAGCCCAATGCTTATCTTTACAGGGGTATTTACAAAGAAATGGCGCAGCATGGCGCTGCGAGCAATTTTGCAGCACAGCACTGCGTCATTTCAAGAACACAGGGGTGTGCCGTGTTTACAAGAATATGGCACACCCCTGTGTTTTCCCTTGCGCTGGCAGTAAAAAAAGCTGCAAAGTGCCCACACAGACAACCTTGAGCCATAGTGCAAGGGTGCCTGTGTTGCAGGGATAATTCCCTGCAACCCAGGCACCCTTGAAACATGGTGCAAGGGTGTCTGCATTGCAGGGATGATTGTTTGTATGCAGGAAAGGACACCTTCCTGCACATAAACAATCTTTAAGGTATTTCTCCTTGTTGCGCCATTCTAATGCCTGCTATTCAGTGGCATTAGTTTTTGGCGCAGCCTCAGATTTACAGATCCTTGTAAATCTGGGGCAGAGCCAAAAAGCAATCGGTGTTGCGGTGGAATGCCCACAGCAACACCCATTGCACACCCCTTTCATGCAGATATCTGCGTGACAGGGGACGATATTTACAAAGTGGCATTAAGCCACACAAAGTGGCTTAATGCCACTTTGTAAATATGAGAAGAGCATTGCGCCACCAGAGCGTCAGAAAAAGTGATGTTCCAGTGGTGCAATACCCTTGTAAATATGCCCCCAAGTACTTTATTACACATTAGACCTCAATACTTCACACAACCAGCAAAAGAAAACAATGTAGCATCTTGTGACGCTATTCAGATTGTGCTGCACCTCCTCTTGCTTCCTACCTGTTTCACCTCCATCATCCAGGCTTTCTCCAGATTCCGTGTGGCCCCCTTCTCTGTGAGCAATGCAGTAGTATTGTGACTCTTGCTGAGGTGCAGAATAGTTATCGCCAACTTTATATATATATATATATATATATATATATATATATATATATATATATATATATATATATATGCACCTAATCTCAGTTTAGAGCCATAGCATTCTCGAGTGGGATCAGTCCTTATGTATCAGCCGTGCCTGCCAGGGTCTTCAAGCACTTTGTGTCAGGAGCTGATGTGATTTCTTCCTTGTCAAACACATTGTTTCTGTTCCTCCTGGCACTTTGGACATTGCTCACTGCTCTTGCTCTGTGCTATAATTCATCATGCTAGCACTGCTAAATTACAAGACCATTGTTTTCCAAACCTAACACTGCAAACTTACTAGAACGTTGTATGGGGAACAACTTTGTAACCCATCATATCAATGTAATGGTGCTCATACTGATAATCAGAGTTCTGACTATATGCGCTCCTGCGGTCCTTTCGAGCCTTGGACCCTGGTTCATGACCGCCGTTTAGATACACAATAAGCGCATCTAACCCCTTTCTATTTGGGACTTCAAACCTCAGACTGCCTAGCAAGGTGGCCATCTTGGATTGGGCTCCACTATAAAAGACAGCCTTGCCTGGATACCAAAGCATGTTATCCTGAAGAACTACAAGGGGGGAGGGAGCACACTGCTTCTCATCCCAGCACAGTTCTCCTCTTGAAACCTGTTAAATGCAGTACGCTTACTTTCAAAGTTGCTGTAGTTCTTCACCAAAGTTGGTACAGGTAGTGCTGTTATATCTAGATACGTGTTTCTGTGTTTAGCCCTTCATCAGTAGAGAGCAAAAGTAATGTAGAACAGAGAAAAGTCATCAGGGGTAGCTGAAATGGTGCCCAAGTCTCTGCAGGTCACAGTACCACTCCACAGGCATACAGACAGGTGCATCCCAGGAGAGCTCGTCAGCTCATTGGCTCAAGGGAGCTTTTCAAAAACAAGGGGGGAGGGAGCACACTGCTTCTCATCCCAGCACAGCTCTCCCCATTGAAACCTGGTAAATGCAGTACACTTACTTTCAAAGTTGCTATAGTTCTTCACCAAAGTTGGTACAGGTAGTGCTGTTACCTCTAGATACATGTTGCTGTGTTTAGCCCTTCATCAGTAGAGAGCAAAAGTAATGTAGAACAGAGAAAAGTCATCAGGGGTTGCTGAAATGGTGCACAAATCTTCACACGACACAGTACCACTCCACAGGCACACAGGTGCATCCCAGGAGAGCTCATCAGCTCATTGGCTCAAAGGAGCCTTTCAAGCACAAGGGGGGAGGGAGCACACTGCTTCTCATCCAAGCACAGTTCTCCCCATTGCATCCTGGTAAATGCAGTACACTTACTTTCCAAGTTGCTGTAGTTCTTCACCAAAGTTGGTACAGGTAGTGCTGTTATCTCTAGACACGTGTTTCTGGGTTTAGCCCTTCATCAGTAGAGAGCAAAAAGTAATGTAGAACACAGAAAAGTCATCAGGAGTTGCTGAAATGGTGCACAAATCTTCACACGTCACAGTACCACTCCACAGGCACACAGGTGCATCCCAGGAGACCACGTCAGCTTATTGGCTCAAGGGAGCCTTTCAAACACAAGGGGGAAGGGAGCACACTGCTTCTCACCCCAGCACAGTTCTCCCCATTGAAACGTGGTAAATGCAGTACGCTTACTTTCAAAGTTGCTGTAGTTCTTCACCAAAGTTGGTACAGGTAGTGCTGTTATCTCTAGATACGTGTTGCTGGGTTTAGCCCTTCATCAGTAGAGAGCAAAAGTAATGTAGAACAGAGAAAAGTCATCAGGGGTTGCTGAAATGGTGCACAAATCTTCACACGTCACAGTACCACTCCACAGGCACACAGGTGCATCCCAGGAGACCACGTCAGCTTATTGGCTCAAGGGAGCCTTTCAAACACAAGGGGGAAGGGAGCACACTGCTTCTCATCCCAGCACAGTTCTCCCCATTGAAACCTGGTAAATGCAGTACGCTCACTTTCAAAGTTGCTGTAGTTCTTCACCAAAGTTGGTACAGGAAGTGCTGTTATCTCTAGATACGTGTTTCTGGGTTTAACCCTCCATCAGTAGAGAGCAAAAGTAATGTAGAACAGAGAAAGCTCATCAGGGGTTGCTGAAATGGTGCCCAAGTCTTCACAGGTCACAGTACCACTCCACAGGTACACAGGTGCATCCCAGGAGAGCTCGTCAGCTCATTGGCTCAAGGGAGCCTTTCAAACGCGAGGGGCTAGGGAGCACACTGCTTCTCATCCCAGCACAGTTCTCCCTATTGAAACCTGATAAAGGCAGTACGCTTACTTTCAAAGTTGCTGTAGTTCTTCACCAAAGTTAGCACAGGAAGTGCTGTAATCTCTAGATACGTGTTTCTGGGGTTAGCCCTTCATCAGTAGAGAACAAAAGTAATGTAGAACAGAGAAAAGTCATCAGGGGTTGCTGAAATGGTGCCCAAGTCTTCACATGTCACAGTACCACTCCACAGGCACACGGGTGCATCCCAGGAGAGCTCGTCAGCTCATTGGCTCAAGGGAGCCTTTCAAACACAAGGGGAGAGGGAGCACACTGCTTCTCATCCCAGCACTGTTCTCCCCATTGAATCCTGGTAAATGCAGTGCGCTTACTTTCAAAGTTGCTGTAGTTCTTCACCAAAGTTGGTACAGGTAGTGCTCTTATCTCTAGATACGTGTTTCTGGGTTTAGCCCTTCATCAGTAGAGAGCAAAAGTAATGTAGAACGGAGTAAAGTCATCAGGGGTTGCTGAAATGGTGCCCAAGTCTTCACAGGTCACAGTACCACTCCACAGGTACACAGGTGCATCCCAGGTGAGCTCATCAGCTCATTGGCTCAAGGGAGCTTTTCAAACACAAGGGGGAGGGGAGGGAGCACACTGCTTCTCAATCTCATCCCAGCACATTTCTCCCCATTGAAACCTGGTAAATGCAGTACGCTTACTTTCAAAGTTGCCATAGTTCTTCACCAAAGTTGGTACAGGTAGTGTTGCTATCTCTAGATACATGTTTCTGGGTTTAGCCCTTCATCAGTAGAAAGCAAAACTAATGTAGAACAGAGAAAAGTCATCAGGGGTTGCTGAAATGGTGCCCAAGTCTTCACAGGTCACAGTACAACTCCACAGGCACACAGGTGCATCCCAGAAGAGCTCGTCAGCTCATTGGCTCAAGGGAGCCTTTCAAACACAAGGGGGAAGGGAGCAGACTGCTTCTCATCCCAGCACAGTCCTTCCCATTGAAACCTGGTAAATGCAGTACGCTTACTTTCAAAGTTGCTGTAGTTCTTCACGAAAGTTGGTACAGGTAGTGCTGTTATCTCTAGATATGTGTTTCTGGGTTTAGCCCTTCACCAGTAGAGAGCAAAAGTAACGTACAACAGAGAAAAGTCATCAGGGGTTGCTGAAATGGTGCCCAAGTCTTCACAGGTCACAGTACCACTCCACAGGCACACAGGTGCATCCCATCAGAGCTCGTCAGCTCATTGGCTCAAGGGAGCCTTTCAGACACAAGGGGGGAAGGAGCACACTGCTTCTCATCCCAGCACAGTTCTCCCCATTGCATCCTGGTAAATGCAGTACGCATACTTTAAAAGTTGCTGTAGTTCTTCACCAAAGTTGGTACAACTAGTGCTGTTATCTCTATACACATATTTCTGGGTTTAGCCCTTCATCAGTAGAGAGCAACAGTAATGTAGAACAGAGAAAAGTCATCAGGGGTGCTAAAATTGTGCCCAAGTCTTTACGGGTCACAGTACCACTCCACAGGCACACAGGTGCATCCCAGGAGAGCTTGTCAGCTTATTGGCTATGGGGAGCCTTTCAAATACAAGGGGGAGGGAGCACACTGCTTCTCACCCCAGCACAGTTCTCCCCATTGAAACCTGGTAAATGCAGTATGCTTACTTTTAAAGTTGCTATAGATCTTCAGCAAAGTTGATACTGGTAGTGCTGTTATCTCTAGATACGTGTTTCTGGGTTTAGACCTCCATCAGAGAAAAGTCATCAGGGGTTGCTGAAATGGTGCCCAAGTCTTCACATGTCACAGTACCACCCCACAGGCACAGGGGTGCATCCCAGGAGAGCTCATCAGCTCATTGGCTCAAGGGAGCCTTTCAAACACAAGGGGAGAGGGAGCACACCTGATGACTTTTCTCTGTTCTACATTACTTTTGCTCTCTACTGATGAAGGGCTAAACCCAGAAACATGTGTCTAGAGATAACAGCACTACCTGTACCAACTTTGGTGAAGAACTACAGCAACTTTGAACGTAAGCTTACTGCATTTACCAGGATGCAATGGTGAGAACTGTGCTGGGATGAGAAGCAGTGTGCTCCCTCCCCCTTGTGTTTGAAAGGCTCCTTTGAGCCAATGAGCTGACAAGCTCTCCTCGGATGCACCTGTGTGCCTGTGTAGTGGTACTGTGACCTGTGAAGACTTGGGCACCATTTCAGCAACCCCTGATGACCTTTCTCTGTTCTACATTACTTTTGCTCTCTACTGATGAAGGGCTAACCCCAGAAACACGTGTCTAGAGATAACAGCACTACCTGTACCAACTTTGGTGAAGAACTACAGCAACTTTGAAAGTAAGCGTACTGCATTTACCAGGATGCAATGGGGAGAACTGTGCTGGGATGAGAAGCAGTGTGCTCCCTCCCCCCTTGTGTTTGAAAGGCTCCTTTGAGCCAATGAGCTGATGAGCTCTCCTGGGATGCACCTGTGTGCCCGTGGAGTGGTACTGTGACCTGTAAAGACTTGGGCACCATTTCAGCAATCCCCGATGACTTTTCTCTATTCTACATTACTTTTGCTCTCTACTGATGAAGGGCTAGCCCCAGAAACACGTGTCTAGAGATAACAGCACTACCTGTACCAACTTTGGTGAAGAACTACAGCAACTTTGAAAGTAAGCGTACTGCATTTACCAGGATGCAATGGGGAGAACTGTGCTGGGATGAGAAGCAGTATGCTCCCTCCCTCCTTGTGTTTGAAAAGCTCCCTTGAGCCAATGATCTGACGAGTTCTCCCTGGATGCACCTGTGTGCCTGTGGAGTGGTTCTGTGACCTGTGAAAACTTGGGCACCATTTCTGCAACCCCTGATGACTTTTCTCTGTTTTACATTACTTTTGCTCTCTACTGATGAAGGGCTAAACCCAGAAACACGTATCTAGAGATAACAGCACTACCTATACCAACTTTGGTGAAGAACTACAGCAACTTCGAAAGTAAGTGTACTGCATTTACCAGGTTTCAATGGGGAGAACTGTGCTGGGATGATAAGCAGCGTGCTCCCATCCCCCTTGTGTTTGAAAGGCTCCCTTGAACCAATTAGCTGACAAGCTCTCCTGGGATGCAGCTGTGTGCCTGTGGAGTGGTACTCTGACCTGAGAAGACCTGGGCACCATTTCAGCAACCCCTGATGACTTTTCTCTGTTTTACATTACTTTTGCTCTCTACTGATGAAGGGCTAAACCCAGAAACACGTATCTAGAGATAACAGCACTACCTGTACCAACTTTGGTGAAGAACTCCAGCAAGTTTGAAAGTAAGCGCACTGCATTTACCAGGTTTCAATGGGGATAACTGTGCTGGGATGAGAAGCAGTGTGCTCCTTCCCCCCTTGTGTTTGAAAGGCTCCCTTGAGCCAATGAGCTGACGAGCTCTCATGGGATGCACCTGTGTGCCTGTGGAGTGGTACTGTGACCTGTGAAGACTTGGGCACCATTTCAGCAACCCCTGATGACTTTTCTCTGTTTTACATTACTTTTGCTCTCTACTGATGAAGGGCTAAACCCAGAAACACGTATCTAGAGATAACAGCACTACCTGTACCAACTTTGGTGAAGAACTACAGTAACTTTGAAAGTAAGTGTACTGCATTTACCAGGATGAAATGGGGAGAACTGTGCTGGGATGAGAAGCAGTCTGCTCCCTCCCCTCTTGTATTTTGAAGAACTAGTTGGAGTGAGCAGCAAATTAGCTGCTTTGAAGGAGTCCCTGTGTTGGTTCACACAGCAAGACCAAACTAGTCTCAAGGTAAGAGCGCAGCTGCGCTGTAAACACTATAGCAAAGCTCAATGATTTGCATCAATACTTTTTGGAAGAAACATGTTTGAAGTAAACCTTGAAGAGGTCAACCTGTGAATGGACAGTGACTTGTGGATAATCATCGCTATGTAGCCTCTTAAGAACTTTGCTGTAGATTATTTTCTTTTTCCTATCAATGAAACTCTAAAGAAAGAAAAAAAACTAAAGATCTTAGTTTGTTGAGCACTTAAAATATAATCCTTCTGCAACATTCTATTAATCATTGCCCACAATTAAGATCTTCTGAGAAAGATCTGATTTTTCAACAAAGACTAAAACTTGGAAGAGAAAACGATCCTCAAAGTTTAACTTAAAAACAAACTTTATAGTAGACAATGAGTGAGGAACAACCAACTGTGTCTTCTTAAGGTTTTTTCCTAAGAGCAAAGACATTCTGATTGTGGTATGTGATCATTGGTGGCTGGAGAGTCCGCCAAATAGAGGGGTGGGAAAAAGGTTTAATAATTTTTACAAAAAATCCATCAATACAATTAAATATAAAAAAGAAATAAAAAGGTACTTACCATCTTTTCCGGAGACATGTCCTCCTCGCTCCGGTCCTATTCTTCTCCTCATGTTACCTCACATCCAGTTGGGCTTAACCAATCCTGGTGCTGCCTCTCTCGCCACTACCGAGGAGACTGGAGGCTTGTGTAGGCTCTCAAGGTTGATAAGTTTATAGTGCGCATGTCAGACTGGCCTTTGCAAGGCCTTCCCAAAGGGACATGTGCACTATAAACTAGGCAGCCCGCTACTGCTGCCACTCAACAGGCCGAGCCCCATCCTGACACTTGGTTAAGGAAGGGTTAACGGATAATAAAATGATCATTGAATTGACTTCATTACCATTTTATTTTTCATCTCTGGAGTAATTAAGTGGGGCGACGCTCCTCCGCTCAAATTGAGGAGCCTCCCCTGTATGTGATACTTTATTTAGTTGATTGCATAATAGTGTGTGCTGCATTCTCTTTGAAGAAAGCTTGTGAACCTTTATGATTACAGATAAACCTTCATAGCGCAATATTCTGCAACCCCCAGTAGACTGAAGGGAAGAGAGATTATCTTCTTTTTGGGTGAGGAGTTTGGGATATTGTAATAAGAGGGAATGCATTCATATACACACCTGAATTCTAACCAATTTTCCTCTATCCATCACATCTCCCTCCCCAATGTTAATTGTCCAACACCCTTCTCTCACCCAGCCACATCAAATTTCTGAACTTTTACAGCACACAGAATTGGTGGTGCCAGGAAGTGGACCCAAATAGAGCATCGAACTGATCCTGAAGATCGAAGACACTGACAGCCTTTTTGAGTAGTGACGCGCCTGCAGCTCTTCTTATCTACCACCTGGGGTGCTGTGGCTGCACATGGTGGTGCACTCCCTCTGGGTCTTTCAGCATCAGGACACAGTAGTCCTGGTTTGGCACAATCCAGACTGGTTAGATGGTAGGGCAGGTCTGTGTTTTGGGGCTTGGTGCTGGCCACACGCTGGGACCAGTAGGTCCTTGCTACAGCCGAATTGAGCCTCACAACACTTTTGGCAGATGCAGCCCCTACCCGGGGTGACTTCAGTTGCTGCAGCCCTGATTGGGCCAGGTACAACTTCAGCAGTCACAACCCACATGAGTGCGGATCATCTATGCAGTTACAGCAACACACAGGCTGATCGTTACCTTGGCAGTTATGGCCATGTACAGGCCGTTCACAATTTGAGTGAACATGGCTATGCATAGGCTAATCTTCCACTTGGCAATTTCGGCCACGCACAAGGCGATCACAGCACAAACAGGGCATCAGCAATTGTGGTTGCAAAGTCACGATTCCCTCCAGAAACAAGAGTATTGAGTTTGCATGCTGCTGATGCTCTAGTCAAACAGATTTCTCTCAAGCAGTCCTATCTTCTGGGTGCCTCACAGACACCAGTGGCATGCTGCACCTCACTCTTACCTGGCCAGACACTCCTCTTTCAGCATTTGCAGGCATCTAGGCACTTCAGGACAGGTATACATCTTCTCCAGAATGAGATCCAGACTTGCGGTGATGTCCCCGTACCTCCCACAGACTGGCTGTCAGGCAGACACCAGTCCTGGTTGCACAGCAGATCTTTGAGTACTTCGTGGGGCACTCCCTTCTTTGGCTATAGAGAACTTGGAACTGGAACAACAAATGAGGTATTGGCATCCTACTTTTATTCAAAACTGGCACACAACCTGTTTGTGGTGGTTCTCTTTCCAAGTGTCCTTTCCAGGATGTTCTCCAGACCTAGTCTATGTGTAGAGTGCTGTTACTCACAGCAGAGTCATAGCTGCCAAGGTTTCAGATTCCTATGTGTGACATTTTCATAATTTGAGTGTAATTATGAGTGACATTTCCAAGACTATGTGTGACATTTTCTTGCAAGCAAAATCAAGCAATGAAGACAAGGGAGATATATAAATATCAGAAATGACACCCAATTGAGCAATGAGAAACTCTAAGAAGATCTTAAAACTACTGCAAAGCTCCAGAAATCAGGCAATGAGGTGTACACGTTACAGCGAGCCAGGATGCTGGATAAGACTTGAATACATAACTGCTTAGCCAACCCTAATATGAACACGGATCTCCTCAGCTGCTGCCTAATCACAATAAATTATTAGTCAACAACGGTCAGCTGACTGGGACTCGCTCCAGCCACTGCACTGGCCATTGTGCAAGCCTCAGGAGAGAGAGGCTGAGCGAGGCACACGTAGCTGTTCTTCTAAACAAATTCATTAAAAAGAAAAGCGTGTGTGTTCATGGTCATAAAATCCATATCCGCGGCCGCGTTAATTTGTGTAAAATAATAAAACTGCAACGTGGCTGGTGGTGGCTTTGCAGACAGATGGTACACTTGAATGAACTGGTTTTAATTGTTCGAATTGACTAGAAAAGTGAAGTCACCGCTCGGCTCCGTCTGACCACCGCTCCTTTCATCATTCATTTCGCAGCTCTAAATAATAGGCACTGGCAGGCTCCGACTCAATACATTTTTCAGATGATCATTCATTCATGTACGTCGGCCTGCACCGGAGAGGACTGTGCTGTCTGTTAGCTGCAATACACTGACTGTGTGTGTCAAGTGTCTAAGTCAAGTGAAGTCTGTGTGTGGCTGGGAGTACGTTTGTTGATGTTGGGTGTGCCATCAGGGCCGGACTGGCGGTAGCGGGCACCGGGCATATCCCTGGTGGGCCGCCAGGGTGGGGGCCGGTTTTGGGCCCCTGGGAGGGCGTTTTTGTTACCGGGGGCCGGCAATATCGGCCCCCTGTAACAAAAACGGCCGAAACCGGCACAAGCAAACAGCTCGGCCGCACCCTCCCCTTCTCCCCCAGGGGGGCCGGCCGAGAAGTTTGCCAGGGCCGGTTTCGGTTCCCAGTCCGGCCCTGTGTGCCGTGGAACTTACTGGAGGAAGGCAAGGCAAGCTGTGAAGCACATAATTTGGAACTTTATTACCCGCAACTAACTTGACCTTACTGAATGATTTTAATTTATTCCCCTGGCCTGACTCGGACTCCGGACCTCCTAGGCAGACACATTTACTTGAATTTGCAGCAGCGGCCAGGCCAGCGAGAGCTGCTGCATTTCCGCGTACACGCCAGCCGCCTGGTGCTCACCTCTCTCAGGTGGGGCCTGGCCCAGCTGTGTCGGGCCATGTTGGTTACGACGCGGGCAGCAGGAGGATTCTGATTATCACTGCACTGAGAGCAGCCCATCAAACAGCAGCCTGCCCATTCTGAACTGCCGACCGCTCATGCCAGGGGAGGGTGGCAGCCCTCTAACGACCCATAATTGTGAGCCTGACAGAACTATCTGACTCCTGACCTCACTCTGATGTCTTGGAGGTACCCATTATCAGGCACTGACTTGACGTCAGTGAAATATACCGTGCCACCGCACAGTGATTAAATCATGATGAGAAACAATCCATTGTTACATTGTAGCGAGGCAAGCTCTGCCCAGCCCAGCCTCACTGCCCCAAGAATTCTACCGAGCAGCACGCACAGCACACTGCATGCCGCTGTGCCTGGCTGTTATAATAACAGCAGTGCTCCAGCACAACGCAGCACCTTGACAGTCAGACACAGGCACTAATATGCATGACTTCGCATTTCAGGGTGGTGATGTGGACCACCACACTGAAATGTGTTAGTCTCACGCCTGATGCGTGGCACTTGCCAGGGCTGCAAAGTAGTCTTTCACCTGGAGCATTCACAACATGGGAACAAAAAGGTGTGAGGTTTCCACACCTAACTCTGATCTCTCCACTGAAAGAGTAATCATGGAAAGTCAAATGGGCAGGCCTCACATAAAGGTATCCTCACCTTGGACAACAGAGTCTGCAGTCCCACCTCTCACCCCTACCATCCACCAAATGTAATTGTTCAGAAAGTCTAATGAGCAAGTCCTTGCTAAGCAAAAATGCCTTATTGAATATCTAAAGGAGCCCTGTCTCCACTCCCTTCACTTCAGATTCAGGAATGTGAGCAATACACTTCCAATCCCTTGGAAGTGTATTGCCTCATCTCCATCTTGTGCAAAGTCAAGCCGGAGGTATCCAAAATGGATACCACAGGCCTCTATGACTCTGGCTTTCTCACACACACACCATGCATGTACCATGTAGGCTACACACATCATCATGCTTAACATGCACTTTGAATGTTAGAGCTAGGAATTAGATAAATGCTTAGCGAAGCGGAGATGTACACGAGTAGGGTAGTAGACACTCACTCCAGTGACTAAGATAAAGTGGTATGATCACACTGTGGATACTAAAAACACAGTATGCTACACCACTGCTCTATGTACTAAACCCATGAAATAGAACTTAGCCTTCATCGGCAAATCAGGTCATGCTTGGTGCATCTCTCCAGGTCACAAGATAAGTCTAGCATCTACGCAAGTCAGAGACAGGGATAGGTCTTTGCATAAAAAACGGATTAGTGTGATACTATGGAAAAAATCAAAAGTTAAAATACTAGGTACCCACAGCCAGCCACAGGAAAACATGCCCATACATCATGCAGAGGGCATTGGGCATTCCTGTTCCAACATACACCACTCCCAGATCAGTCTAACAGGATCCTTATTTCAACATTGGAGATGTCAGGTGGTTAGATTGGCAAAATGGGCCGCAAAATCCATATGAATTATCATGATTATTTCATGCTTTGTTGTCCTCTCTGAGATCCAGGCCTTTTAATGAGACAGACCATTTCAGTCATTTTGGGATTTCCACCCTTCAATGCCATCAACCACTTGAGTGGTTTGTGATTTGTTTGTATCGAAATTCAATACCAAACAGATATGTCCTGAACCTTCTCAAAGCCCACTCTATGGCAAAGGATTGTTTCTCAATGACCACCCCATTCTGTTCTCTAAGCATAGGTGCACCCTCCTATGCAACTTAGTGTAATATGGGGTGCAACTGATACAATACATGTCTCCAGAGACAAGGTAGTGTATGGAAGAACTCATAAATCGTTCACATTTCAAAGTGTGGGAACGTTTAGACTCTATATTTAGTTGACTTTTAAAGTGTCCTTATGGCTCCACCAGCTTCCTCAAGGTGATAGATAATAACACGAGTGTTCAGGAACGATTTCAGCCAACGTTGTACAGCATCTGGAAAGGGATGCCATCTGACAAGAAGCAATCTGTAAGTACCTAAAAGTAATCAATTGCCATCTTGGTAGGTATGACATTTCATACCCACTTCATGAACAAGCTGATGCAAAGGCTATACATAAATGTAAAAAGGGCAGTGATAAACAAGGCCTAAGAGTGATCCACACAAATTCAGAAATGGCTTAGAATAAATGTCTGGCAACAACACACAGCAAATGGTGACTGGCATGAAGCAAAGAAATCCTTTTGCTAACCTTAAACACCCATAGAAGACCCACCAAGCCAGTTAACAATATATAGATATCCAGGATGTCGCAAGCCATGAGGGGCCAGACAAAATAATCATGGCTGCTTCACTCTGATTCGCCACCTTTCTAAAATCAAAGAACGGTGAGCTGGAGCATCCACTGTATTGTCTTACTGGTGTTTGTTATAATCTACAGGCTGGACCTGCAGGTGCTCTGCCATATTATATTGTACTCTACTGCCAAGGATCTCCCCTGGGCAGCAGAGTATCAGGCTAGAAGAGGATATTAGGTACACCAAGGATGAAATAGATGTCTCTTTAAGAGGTATCGTGAGTATCAAACATCATAGGGCCCTACATTAGCATTGTAGGTGTATTCACCAGCTGAACTATCTAGTGTTCGAAAACATGAAACAGTTATTGGATTGCCATAGAGTCTTACTACAGGACATTTTAATCTTCAACTTTATTTTAATTGGGTCAGTTGAGGTGAATTAAGATTTCAACTCCCTGAACTTATCCACATGTGTGATGTGGAAGTGCAGGGCTGGATTACAAACCCTCGTTGACATATATGTATGTGATAATGTTACAGTGTTTCATCTGTGGACAACAGCTTCATTTCACAAGTCCTAGACAGGCAATGTTGTTACTTATTTCCTATTGTTTACAGTTCCAACACTCAGTATTACTGATAGCGAAGGCATGTGCCTACATTACTTCTGAGAATGGGCCCTATGAGGTTGGAGATCATTCCTCAAACTTTGTACTTTTTGAGTCTCTTTGGACAGATCAAGTAGGATAAGTTGCAACTGAATTCATGAAGGCTGCAGAGCGAGAAATCATGTTTTACAGCTATTTAAGGTCCAGGGCCTACACAGCCTCAGTAAGATGCACATAGGGCCCGAATACGATGCCGTGAGGAAGGGCTCCTGCCCACATCGTAATCACCGATTCGGATTCCCTTCCGACTGAGCCATTTCGATGGGCTCGGTCGGAAGGGAATCCGAATCAGTCTTCCGAATGGCTTACGACGGGCTCAGAGAGCCCGTCTCCCATTCGGAAGGCCCACAGTAATCCCCCGGCCGGCTCTTTCTGGCCAAGGGATTACGATGGCAGTTTCCCACTGCCTTTTTGTGCCGGCCTTTCCGGCACAAAAAGGCATTAGGAAACAGCTTTGGGGGGCGCCAGCAGGGCCCCCCTGGGTGCAAGGCCGCCGAATGGCAGCTTAGGGGGCACCTATGGTGCCCCACTGTTGATCCTTGACCTTGCCAGGTAGGTCGCTCCCCCACCACACAGCTCCGCCTGTGCTGTCTGCCCGCTGCTCCTGTAGGTAAGATCGCCCTCCGCTTGTGGCCCCGGTGCCAGTTTTGTCTGCTTGTCTCCCCTTTTCCTTTCTGTGCCCCTCGCTGCCCCACTGTTGTTGTGCCCGTGATTTGCCTGCTCTCCCCCGTTTTTCCTTCTGTGCCCCTCGCTGCCCCACTGTTGTTTACCCGTGATTTGCCTGCTCTCCCCCGTTTTTCCTTTCTGTGCCCCTCGCTGCCCCACTGTTGTTTACCCGTGATTTGCCTGCTCTCCCCCGTTTTTCCTTTCTGTGCCCCTCGCTGCCCCACTGTTGTTGTGCCCGTGATTTGCCTGCTCTCCCCCCGTTTTTCCTTCTGTGCCCCTCGCTGCCCCACTGTTGTTGTGCCCGTGATTTGCCTGCTCTCCCCCCGTTTTTTCCTTTCTGTGCCCCTCGCTGCCCCACTGTTTACCCGTGATTTGCCTGCTCTCCCCCGTTTTTCCTTTCTGTGCCCCTCGCTGCCCCACTGTTGTTGTGCCCGTGATTTGCCTGCTCTCCCCCGTTTTTCCTTCTGTGCCCCTCGCTGCCCCACTGTTGTTGTGCCCGTGATTTGCCTGCTCTCCCCCCGTTTTTCCTTCTGTGCCCCTCGCTGCCCCACTGTTGTTTACCCGTGATTTGCCTGCTCTCCCCCCGTTTTTCCTTTCTGTGCCCCTCGCTGCCCCACTGTTGTTGTGCCCGTGATTTGCCTGCTCTC
This sequence comes from Calotriton arnoldi, assembly GCA_963921515.1. Classification (NCBI taxonomy): domain Eukaryota; kingdom Metazoa; phylum Chordata; class Amphibia; order Caudata; family Salamandridae; genus Calotriton; species Calotriton arnoldi. The sequence goes on from CAWUFW010000826.1 coordinate 3,306,410, forward strand.
CCCCCGTTTTTCCTTCTGTGCCCCTCGCTGCCCCACTGTTGTTGTGCCCGTGATTTGCCTGCTCTCCCCCGTTTTCCTTTCTGTGCCCCTCGCTGCCCCACTGTTGTTTACCCGTGATTTGCCTGCTCTCCCCCGTTTTTCCTTTCTGTGCCCCTCGCTGCCCCACTGTTGTTTACCCGTGATTTGCCTGCTCTCCCCCGTTTTTTCCTTTCTGTGCCCCTCGCTGCCCCACTGTTGTTGTGCCCGTGATTTGCCTGCTCTCCCCCGTTTTCCTTCTGTGCCCCTCGCTGCCCCACTGTTGTTGTGCCCGTGATTTGCCTGCTCTCCCCCGTTTTTCCTTCTGTGCCCCTCGCTGCCCCACTGTTGTTTACCCGTGATTTGCCTGCTCTCCCCCCGTTTTTCCTTTCTGTGCCCCTCGCTGCCCCACTGTTGTTGTGCCCGTGATTTGCCTGCTCTCCCCCCGTTTTCCTTCTGTGCCCCTCGCTGCCCCACTGTTGTTGTGCCCGTGATTTGCCTGCTCTCCCCCCGTTTTTCCTTTCTGTGCCCCTCGCTGCCCCACTGTTGTTTACCCGTGATTTGCCTGCTCTCCCCCGTTTTTCCTTTCTGTGCCCCTCGCTGCCCCACTGTTGTTTACCCGTGATTTGCCTGCTCTCCCCCGTTTTTTCCTTTCTGTGCCCCTCGCTGCCCCACTGTTGTTGTGCCCGTGATTTGCCTGCTCTCCCCCGTTTTTCCTTCTGTGCCCCTCGCTGCCCCACTGTTGTTGTGCCCGTGATTTGCCTGCTCTCCCCCCGTTTTCCTTCTGTGCCCCTCGCTGCCCCACTGTTGTTTACCCGTGATTTGCCTGCTCTCCCCCCGTTTTTTCCTTTCTGTGCCCCTCGCTGCCCCACTGTTGTTGTGCCCGTGATTTGCCTGCTCTCCCCCGTTTTTCCTTCTGTGCCCCTCGCTGCCCCACTGTTGTTTACCCGTGATTTGCCTGCTCTCCCCCCGTTTTTTCCTTCTGTGCCCCTCGCTGCCCCACTGTTGTTTACCCGTGATTTGCCTGCTCTCCCCCCGTTTTTCCTTCTGTGCCCCTCGCTGCCTATCGCCATTCCCGCCGCTGCGTCCCTGCGGCCCCGCCCCCTGACTGCCCATTCGCTGCCCCTGCCTCCCGCCTCCCAGCTGCTCCTCCCTCCCACCTCCCCATAAATGGCGGCCGCTGCACGGTGAGGGAGAGCGACCCTTGACCTTGCCAGGTAGGTCGCTCCCCCACCACACAGCTCCGCCTGTGCTGTCTGCCCGCTGCTACTGTAGGTAAGATCGCCCTCCGCTTGTGGCCCCGGTGCCAGTTTTGTCTGCTTGTCTCCCCTTTTCCTTTCTGTGCCCCTCGCTGCCCCACTGTTGTTTACCCGTGATTTGCCTGCTCTCCCCCGTTTTTTCCTTTCTGTGCCCCTCGCTGCCCCACTGTTGTTTACCCGTGATTTGCCTGCTCTCCCCCCGTTTTTCCTTTCTGTGCCCCTCGCTGCCCCACTGTTGTTGTGCCCGTGATTTGCCTGCTCTCCCCCGTTTTTCCTTCTGTGCCCCTCGCTGCCCCACTGTTGTTGTGCCCGTGATTTGCCTGCTCTCCCCCCGTTTTTCCTTTCTGTGCCCCTCGCTGCCCCACTGTTGTTTACCCGTGATTTGCCTGCTCTCCCCCCGTTTTTTTCCTTTCTGTGCCCCTCGCTGCCCCACTGTTGTTTACCCGTGATTTGCCTGCTCTCCCCCCGTTTTTTCCTTTCTGTGCCCCTCGCTGCCCCACTGTTGTTGTGCCCGTGATTTGCCTGCTCTCCCCCGTTTTTCCTTCTGTGCCCCTCGCTGCCCCACTGTTGTTGTGCCCGTGATTTGCCTGCTCTCCCCCGTTTTTTCCTTTCTGTGCCCCTCGCTGCCCCACTGTTGTTGTGCCCGTGATTTGCCTGCTCTCCCCCGTTTTTCCTTCTGTGCCCCTCGCTGCCCCACTGTTGTTGTGCCCGTGATTTGCCTGCTCTCCCCCGTTTTTCCTTCTGTGCCCCTCGCTGCCCCACTGTTGTTTACCCGTGATTTGCCTGCTCTCCCCCGTTTTTTCCTTCTGTGCCCCTCGCTGCCCCACTGTTGTTTACCCGTGATTTGCCTGCTCTCCCCCGTTTTTCCTTCTGTGCCCCTCGCTGCCTATCGCCATTCCCGCCGCTGCGTCCCTGCGGCCCCGCCCCCTGACTGCCCATTCGCTGCCCCTGCCTCCCGCCTCCCAGCTGCTCCTCCCTCCCACCTCCCCATAAATGGCGGCCGCTGCACGCGCGCGCAGCGGACGTGCGCAGCGGGCGCGCGCTGGCGCGCCGAGGCGCGCCTAAGGCAAGCCCGTCTGCGCCCGTCCGCGACTGGACCGCGCCCAGCGCCAGAACCCCTGGATCCCACCGATGCAACACCACTCGACGGACCTACGACGCCGCCACACTCACCGCACTCAATGCCGGCCGGAACCCTGCCTGCTACCGAGCCTCACCGAGACGCACCCACGGACCCTTCACCTGCCAAACCTGCCGATTCACCTGCCCCCTGACGTGCACCACCTCCGCCAAGTCGAGCAACAGCAGCAACCACCTGAAATGCATCCTGCTGAACACCCGCTCCGTCCACAGGCACGCCGTGGAACTCTGGGACCTGCTCGACGCAACAGCACCGGACATCGCCTTCCTCACCGAAACCTGGATGAACGCCTCCTCAGCGCCTGACATCGCCATAGCCATCCCGGATGGATACAAGATCACCCGGAGGGACCGCGTCAACCAGACGGGAGGAGGCATCGCCATCGTACACAAGAACACCATCCGCATCTCGACTAACTCCGACGAGACCTTCACCGCCGCCGAACACCTACACTTCCAGATACACACGGACCCCAAGACCACCCTCCGAGGCACCCTCATCTACAGACCCCCGGGACCACGCACACTATTCAGCGAAGACATCGCAGACTTCATCAGCCCGCACGCCATGCCCTCCGCCGACTACATCCTCCTAGGGGACCTCAACTTCCACCTGGAGAACAACAACGACAGAAACACCACCGCCCTGCTGGACAACCTCGCCAACCTCGGACTCAAACAACTGGTGAACACGCCCACCCACTACGCCGGCCACACGCTTGACCCCGTCTTCTCGTCCAGCAAGCACATCTCCTTCAGCCACGCCACCGGACTCCACTGGACCGACCACAGCTGCGTCCACTTCAGCTTCAGAAAGACTGCGACCCACCACCACCCGCAACAGGCTCCCCGCCGGAGCTGGAGCAAGATCACCGCCGAGCAGCTCACCGCCTCCCTCAGCCAGAACACACCCACCGACACAACGGACCCAAACGAAGCAGCCAGCAACCTCGCCAAGTGGCTGACCGCCTGCGCCGACGACCTCGCACCACTAAAAAACCCTCCCAGCAGACCCGGAAGCAAGAAAACCCCTTGGTTCACCAACGAACTCAAGGAATCCAAGAAGAACTGCCGCACTCTCGAGAAAACCTGGCGACTCGTCCAGACCACAGACAACAGGACCGCCCTCAAGCACGCCACCCGCAAACACCACCAGCTGATCCGTGCCACCAAGAAGTCGGCACTCAAAGAACGACTGGACAACAACGCCCATGACAGCAAGGAACTTTTCAGCATCGTCAAAGAGTTCTCCAACCCCAGCGCCGGAAACAACGACATCACCCCTCGCAAGACCTCTGCAACTCACTCTCCGCGTTCTTCCACCGCAAGATCACCGACATACACAACAGCTTCGACGCACAAACAACGCACCCTACCGCCGAACCAATGCCCGCCACCACCACCCTCTGCAACTGGACCCCGATCAACACCGAAGACACCACCCGCACGATGAACTCCATCCACTCCGGATCACCAACCGACCCCTGCCCACACCACGTCTTCAACAAAGCCGACGCCACCATCGCACCCCATCTCCGGGACATCATCAACTCCTCCTTCCACACCGCCACCTTCCCGGAGAGCTGGAAGCACGCCGAGCTTACCGCCCTCCTGAAGAAACCAACGGCGGACCCCACCGACCTCAAGAACTACCGCCCCATCTCGCTCCTTCCGTTTCCGGCCAAAGTCATCGAGAAGACCGTCAACAGACAGCTTGCCGCCTTCCTCGAGACGAATGGATCCCTCGACCCCTCGCAGTCCGGGTTTCGGGCCAACCACAGCACCGAGACCGCCCTTATCGCAGCCACCGACGACATCAGAACCCTAACCGACAACGGGGAAACAGCTGCCCTCATCCTCCTGGACCTCTCCGCGGCGTTCGACACCGTCTGCCACCGCACCCTAGTGAAGCGCCTCAGCAACATCGGAATCCGAGAGAAAGCACTGGAATGGATCATCTCGTTCCTCGCCGGAAGAACCCAGAGAGTCCGCCTCTCCCCGTTCAGATCCGAAGCCACCGAAGTCATCTGCGGCGTTCCACAAGGATCCTCACTCAGCCCGACCCTCTTCAACGTCTACATGAGCCCCCTCGCAGCCATCGCACGCCGACACAACCTCAACATCATCTCCTACGCCGACGACACCCAGCTGATCCTCTCCCTCACCAACGACCCCACCACCGCCAGAGCCAACCTGCACGACGGGATGAGAGACGTCGCCGACTGGATGAGGAACAGCCGCCTTAAACTGAACTCAGACAAGACGGAAGTCCTCATCCTGGGCTCATCACCCTCCGCCTGGGACGACTCCTGGTGGCCCCCGGCCCTGGGCACCGCACCCAAGCCAACGGACCACGCACGCAACCTGGGCTTCATCCTGGACTCCTCCCTGTCGATGACCAGACAAGTCAACGCCGTCTCATCTTCATGCTTCAACACCCTGCGCATGCTCCGCAAGATCTTCAGATGGATCCCCACTGAAACCAGGAAGACCGTCACCCAGGCACTCGTCACCAGCCGACTGGACTATGGGAACACCCTCTACGCCGGAACCACAGCCAAACTTCAAAAGAGACTCCAGCGCATCCAGAACGCCTCCGCACGACTCATCCTGGACATCCCCCGACACAGCCACATCACCGTACACCTGAAAGACCTGCACTGGCTCCCCGTCAGCAAGAGAATCACGTTCAGACTCCTCACCCACGCACACAAGGCCCTCCACGACCTGGGCCCAAAGTACCTCAACGACCGCATGTCCTTCTACACGCCCACACGCCAGCTACGATCAACCAGCCACGCCCTCGCCACCGTACCACGCATCCGCAGAACCACCGCCGGAGGAAGATCCTTCTCCTACCTGGCGGCCAAGACCTGGAACTCCCTCCCCACTCACCTTCGGCGAACCCAGGACCATCTCGCCTTCAGGAAGCAGCTCAAGACCTGGCTGTTCGAGCAGTAACTTACCCCCTCCCCCAGCGCCTTGAGACCCTCCCGGGAGAGCATGCATTCCATTCGGAATGCATGCTCTCATAGCAAAGTATAGGATTGCGACTAAACAGAGTTCGGTTGCATCCTAATTCCTGGGCTGGAACAGACGAATGGAGGTCATTCAGTTCCATTTCCAGAACAATTCCGGACGGACTTGGGTCCGTCCGGCATCGTAATCGGCCCCATAGTCTTGAGTTTTATTCTTTGCTCAAGATAGAGCCATGTACTAATGTATAGTCCTTGGGATTTCCCCAGAGATGGTCGGTCCACTGGTCTAAGTAGCTATCTGCTTCAACAGTATATTATAGAGCAAGATATTCATCAAAATTTGATGGAGACCACACCACAACTCTGTAGTGGGCTGGCCCCACAGGTTCAGGAGACATAGAAGACGTAGCCGAGTTGAGTTTGATGTGATTTATTAAGTCCATAAGTAGAAGTTACAGCAAACCCCACCAGGAGCAGCCTGCTAGCTGCTCAGCCCATCTTCCAACTCACAACACTCACACACCAGGCACCCAAGCATTCCACTCATGTCAATCACGCCAACATTCTACACGGAACACTCACACTGGCTGAGCAGCTAGGGACAAGGTGAAAGGGAACATTACAGCATAACATGAGAATACTACATATCCTCTCCCTTTTATATTGAAAAATAAATAGAACAACATTAAAATGAAAACAACTATACACAACAATGTACAAAAGATGTAAACAGTCCATAAACCCTGGGATAAATGGTAAAACCACATCACGAGAGGGAAAACAGACAAACAAAGGAGGAAAGGAGAATGAAAGGAAAAAACACACTAACACCATCCTCCTCCTTTAATATTGAATTAAAAGTATAACAGTAAGTAGTGTAAGAACAGCTCACAGATACAAAGTGAGCAACAACTACATCGAAAGTAAAGGGGAATCGTACCCCAAGACTAGAACACTATGGGTGGAATACACCCAAAGAAGTACTCCTCAACTAAGGAGACTGTGGCCAAAACGCCACCCCTCATGTAAGGGACCATGTTAAAATTGGACTAACCCATAAGCTAAGCAATGTAAAGACTGATGTTGCATGGGACTGGCACCCAAGAACATGTGCAGCACAAAACAGGTGCAGCACAGTGTGAAGACTAATGTTGCATGGGACTGACACCCAAGAACATGTGCAGCACAAAACAGGTGCAGCACAGTGTGAAGACTAATGTTGCATGGGACTGACACCCAAGAACATGTGCAGCACAATAAAACAACACAGTGTGGCAGACGCACACATTACGTCGACATGAAGCACAGGGTGACTTACACACAACATGACGACGTAAAAGTACAGAGTGAGGCGCGGGCGGCTTACACACTGGACACAACAAGGTGATGCGCAGGGCGACTTGCACACAAACACTACAACATGACATTAAAACCAAAACACACATCCAAAAGAAAGGATGTACATCAAACCCACATGGTGTAAGGGATGACGTAAAAAGAGATATGTCCAAGAACATGGAGTGTAACAGCTAGTGTCACATGGGACTTACACCCAAGGACATGTGCAGCATAAGTAAATAACACAAATGCAGTACAGTGTGGCACACGCACCCAAAACGTCAACGTAAAGGTACAGAGACCAATGACTTGGAAGTGGGGCTAACACCCATACCAAAAGTAACTAGGGAACAAAACCCTTAAGCGAACCCTAATGTAAGGGTACAGAGGCTTAGCAAATACAGTAACCAGAACGTAAAGAGGAGAAATGGGACTAGGACCCACTCCCATGCCAACAAAACATGTACATGTGGAAAACAATTCAACAACGTTGGCATACAGCAATAACAAGACACTGTAAATTCATAAGTTTCCTTTTTCCTGTGAAAGAAAACATTTTAGCATTTAATCTTGTAGACATGCACCAAAGAAACTTGTATGTCAAAAAAATGTCACTGGTGTGCTTGTCACCGCAATGATGAGGGACAGGCGTTCCTAGAAGACCAAAAATGCTTCGAAAGAAAAACGTGGCAGATGACACTTGCAAAAGAGAAGAACAAAGCTACAGAGAAGATGACCACCGTAGATGCTTGTAGCGACATTTGAATACGAAAGTCCAGTGTCCTCTGAGTGTTAAAAACCATTGAAGACAGCCAGTGTGTTAAATGAAAATCGTTGTTGCGATAACCAAGAGAAAAGTACCTGTGTCTTCACGCTGATCACCATTCACTACCATGGAACAAGCAAGAAACCATAAAGTGAAGACGTTCTCCGCCTCTCTGCGTTCCCGGTCAGGTACAACATTGGAGAAACCTTATTTAAAAAGTGGTTGGCAAAGTACTGGATACTGGAAGAACTACAGATCACAGTGCACATATACAATGTGAAAATCCGGAGCCTCCAACCCAAAGATGGCGGCACGCTGAGCACGCCAGCACAGGGTGGCTCACGGCATGTGCGTGCGCCCCACGATGCAGCACAAAGAGACGTCTTCGTGAAAACAGGAATGGCAGGCACAAAGGCACGTCACAGACGAAGATTTCCAGAAAATCAGCAGGTGAGAGCACGCGCAAAGATAACGCCACGCGCATCTGTTTAAACCGCAACACAGCGGTTGAACTGACGAAAAGTCAATATGCCTCTCCAATGCCATTTAAAAACGTGTCAATATTCACAAAAATTCCTGTAATCTCCGACATAAATGGGCTGGTCACCCATATTAAAGTGTAAAGATTTATGAAAGCTTCCGCAAGCGTCGTGTAGCACGCACAAGTAGGCTTCCTTCTGAATCCACAGCAACACAGAGGCACTGTCAGGGCCAACCCAAAGTTAAAGAAAATGTCAATGTTGCGGGCATCAAAACAGTAAGACCCTCAAAGAAAAACGTAACGCAGATTGCAATGCCAGCATTTTCCTTGAGCCTGAAGTAGCACACGAAAGTTTATCCGATATGGCTCCAATAAACGTGATGATGTAGGGAGAAACATGCCTGGGCTTACACGGTGGCACAGTGAGTAGCAAACACCCTTCAAGACCCACTAAAAGGAAAAGTCTTGACCAGGCGCACAGTCACAGATGAAAACTTAAAGAAAAGAGCCTTTCGCCAACAGAATTACTTAACTCCACACTGGAAAAAGAAACACAGGCAGCCACTGATTACCTTGCTCCCTGAGGCACTGTAGACGTTTGTTGAGTAACTGGACACTTTTATTGTGGCATAGGATCTTTTGCAAGATGTAGGCAGCCTTTCTTAACGTATTTATAGATGTTGTAGACACAGAGATCAAGGCACAGCACGCCTGGGCTGGGGCTGTCCGGTGTAGTGGACACTGGTGGGGCTGCGAGGCGTGCTTGACCGGTTTGTTTTCCTTGAGTTACTTGATTCTTGTTTCAAATTCCTTACTTCTTAGGTCGATCAGCTTTAGCTTAACTCCTCTTAGTTGGCACGTTGCTAATCCATTGTGCTTTGCACGCGTGGGTTCGTATCCCATCCTCGTCGCCAAAATGTAGTGGGCTCGCCCCTCAGGTTCAGGAGACACAGAAGACGTAGCCGAGTTGAGTTTGATGTGATTTATTAAGTCCATAAGTAGAAGTTACAGCAAACCCCACCAGGAGCAGCCTGCTAGCTGCTCAGCCCATCTTCCAACTCACAACACTCACACACCAGGCACCCAAGCATTCCACTCATGTCAATCACGCCAACATTCTACACGGAACACTCACACTGGCTGAGCAGCTAGGGACAAGGTGAAAGGGAACATTACAGCATAACATGAGAATACTACAAACTCTTCAATGGAGGTTCCAGCATCAGGTAAAATAAACATAATTTTACTAGAAGCCAAAAAGTAGAATTTGTTGTCACTAAGGGTGTAGCCTTAGAGGTAGCAACACAAGTCAAGTTACATATCAAGTAGGGTACCTTGGAACAGTTATGTTGAAACTTTTCAGAGCAAAATGCTAGGATGAACCTAAGGTGCGTACAGCACAGGGAAGTGGATATGGTTTTCTGGAGCAGCATTCTCATTCTGCAAGATATCACTCTGTCCATTCTGTTGCTGAACAGTTGACAACAACCCTTCGATTTGATGAATGGGACCATAGAGAGTATATAAACTAATTGTTATTACTATGGGCGTGTGGAATGTTTCATTCCACCTGAAGAATTGTTGGAATTTGACCACTCCACACTCCGCATTACTCTTGTAATGTGGAGTTCTGCCCAGATTCCAACAATAGTGACATGGTGGAAGTTTTTCCTGCGAGGCTCCTAAATGCAAGCGAGATTTGGTGACCCCTAGCGTCATTTTCTAAGGGATGCAGTCGTGGGCGGTCAGCGTGCTGCTTCACGAGTAGATTTGCTTTTGCTCTAGTAGATTTTCTACTCGAGTGGCAGTAAAATCAACTTGAATGGCCACGCTCTTGCGCACCACATGGTACTGTTCGTGCTGATTTTCCAGTTCTGCTTGCACTACTGGTACTAAATTGCAGCATGAGCAGCGCAACATGCGTGTTTTTTTCGTCCCATTGGTGAAACTCCACGGAATCGCTCAGAGTTTTTATGTAACTCCACTGAATTCCACACCACGAGTTCCGCCCACCTCTAGTATTACACATTGTCAACATCGTGATAACACAAAATGTCGGGTCCCCCTCACAGATTGTGAAGAGGGGGCCCTGAGTCTCCCATATCTCTCAGTTATTCCTTGGGTTGAATGTGGGCCCCCTGAAGGGTTGGGGCACCGCTGTGCCAACACTTTAGGGGCTGCAGGGGCACTGTGTTACACCTTGCCTGTCAACAGCTGGACGTAGAAGATGAACCCCAAATCTTTAATAGTAAAAGTGACCTTCATCGTGAGCCCTGGTAGCAGCACTGGTCCCACAAGGATGCCCCCTGGAAAGTGGTACCTACATGAACCAGAATAACATAAAACTTCTTTTCCAGGCAAGTCTGTATAGGACCAGTCTGAATAGCTGCATCTTGAGTCACCTGAAACTAGGAGTTTACAACATTACAGTAGGCACCAAAGTATCTTGAAGAACAGGAGCCTTGACTCTCTACAATGATGGGACTATAAAGGTGCAGTAAAAAAATATGGGGGCTGAAGATTACCCTGGAGCTAAGAACCCAGCAGCTCAAAGAAGCAGCGTTCAAAAGTCGAGATGAAATTAGTACTAACCGGAGGACTGTGTGTATGTTCTTGCTGCAAGATGTCGTGAACTCACACAGGGATGGGGTCTGTCATCACATTGGAATAGCAAAGATGCAATGTCCCCATGGCAAATAACCACCCTTCTGGCAACTGCAATGCCACAAATACACGGCTTCACACAAGCAGTGCTTAATTTGTGCCAGTGGTTCCAGATAGCGAGCATGGGCACTCATGTTTTGGGACCGGGATACACTTTTCATCATCAGACTTTGAACCATAACGAGAGAGAGAAAAAGCCAAAACAGGGGGAATGACTAAGGAAGAGAAAGATAGGAAAACATTGACATGGGACAAAGCATGGCTGAAAAATAACCTATGAGACTGAAATAAAAGTACAGGAAGTGGAGGTTGGTTGAAAGGAAAGGAAGGGAGATGCTTGACCTGAACGCAAGCAGTGGCTGCTCCTCCGATAAGGCGGAGGAGTGTTGCCCCACTGCTCTTTGAAGAGTGAAAGAGGAAAACATAAAATGATTATAACTGAACGCTATTATCATTTTATTTTTGGTTGCTGTGGGGTTGGGTTAGGGCGGGGCGGAAGTGGCTCAGGAAGGAGGAGTGTACTATGCGCACTTTTCATATTCCCCACCAGGCTGTAATGGACAGCCTGGTAGGGAATATGCACAAGCTCCCTGTCCCGATCCAATCACAACGCTGCATTGCAGCATTGTGATTGGCTCAGGGAAGTTCGTGTACCGAGTGCTTCCTGCAGCTTCTTCCAGACTGGAGACAGGAAAAGCAGAGCAGCGGAGGAGAGATGCGGACGGCAGAAAAGGTATATTTTCAACCCCATCACCTCCCACCCCATCCCCCGCCCGCCACCCCAATTCCCGACTAGCCGCCACTGAACGCACGTCTAGGCAACCTAGGTACTTTCCAACCCTTGCATTCAGCATCACCAGTGGCGGGCTTCTAACAAAAAGTTTGCAACTCTGAATTTATTTTTAATTTTTTAACAAATTAAGCAATGAACCCAAACAACCTTCACAAGATGGAACCATGTGAAAGTCAAGAATATTGTTTTTATCAGTTTACTTCTGCTTGTTTATGCAGACTTGAGCTAATAAACTGTGTTTTTCTCATTTCACAGGTGTGACTTTGCATCTGGAGAAATGGAACACAATTTATGGACCATAAAGTTAGTAGAAAATTAGCATTTTGTGCATTTAGGTCGTCTCGCTTGTGAATGCCCATGAGGTGGATTAATGTCTTACTTCTTTCAGTGTGGAATGGAAATGCACACATTATTTGACCACTTTCCACTGTGTCACATCGTCACGTCAAGCCACACTTTACATGTTGAATGCTGTTTTCTAAAACAGTGTTACTTATCCAAGAGAAACCCTCCAGAGTGGCAAAGAAAACAAAGCTACATATTTAATGGTAATAAAATACAGGTAGTCTTTTTTCTAGTACAGCAGCTTATGTTAAACATTATGTTTTTGACAGGTTCAGAAAGAAAAGCCTAGGCTAATGCATGGCACTTAACATGTGCCATCCAATCCGTATGTGTGTTTATCGTTGTTTTCTTTGCTTTTGTCAGTGATGTTTTCAAACGCCTACAATTTGCATGATACAACCCCCTCCGTCTTTTGTCCTGTGTCAAGTGTTTAGCAAGTTGTGATGGAACAATGCTTGGAACATCTGTTGCCCAACTTAAGGTAATGCTGCTGTACTGCAATATTGACTCATAATGTATGTGCATTCTAAATGCAAAGCGTCCCCTGCATTAATGAGATGTTAAACAGATGAATGGATGCACAGTTTCTTTTTTATTCTGGCTTAGAGCAGTTTTCTTGTGTGTAATTTTGAAGGAGAAATTTGAGAAGTTTTCTGCAATATTTATAGAATTCGTATTTATCTTTAGCAAAATGATGTTTAAACATTAACCAAGATCCTTCAACTCATATTCCAGTGGCTCAGACTTACATTTTACAAAGCCTGCCTTCAAGGGACGGCATTGGTCTCTCACACTGTACTGAATGGCATATCTGTCTCAATCCTAATTGAAAACAAGCATTGCTAATGCCAATAGGTCTGCCTTTAATGGAATATTGCATTGTAATGTGAAGCATTACAAGTAAGTAGCAAGGGAATAGATATCTAATTGTGTGGAAGCAAAGAACTGTAGTATAATACTGGTGTAGGTTAAAAGGTCAGGGACAGTTGCACTGTCAAGCCAGACCTAAAAATCCATGTGGGTTAATGACTGCCCCCTCCCATCTCTGCTGCTGCCAGCGAAAAACAACATAAATTATCTAGTTATCTAAGACACTTTAATAGCATTCTAGTGTCATGTGTTTGCCTGTTCAAGCTCCAGGCAGCTGAATAAATTAACAAAATGATCACAGCTGGTAGAGGACAAGCACTTTTTTTCTGAAAGCACACAACTTCTGCCCAATCAAAACATGCTTCTGCCTCCCAACATGTGGGTGGAGTCAAAGCCCTTCTCTAGTGATGCTCACATAATTGTCTTGCAACAGTTGCGCTGTCAAGCCAGACTATAAACATCCAGGCCAACATTTTATGTCCTGGCTATCGGAGGACACTCACCAACATCTGAAGCTATGGAAATTGTAGCAAGGAGATAGGTGAGGTGTTTTCAGCTTTGTGCCTTTACCAGTCTTCCAACAACTTACATGTGGTGTTAGTGTTCGATTTATAATTCCGATTGGACTACAGCAATTAGCTGTAGCTTGGCACACCCCTAGGAGTGATGGCGCAACTACAAAGGATTCAAAACTTGGTGGCAACACTGATCTGTAATTTACTTAATTTGCCTCAACACGTCCATATATCGCCTCTTCTCTAGGAGCTGCACTTGCTACCGATAGCTAAGAGACCCATTTTTAGGTCGAGCCTCGAGTAGCGCGCAAGCGTAGCTCTGCGAGACTTTAAGTTAGGGGGTTTCGAAAGCTGACCAGACGTTCGTGCGTCATGGCCTTTTCCCTGCGGTTACGCGCGCGGCAGACATCTGTTTCCAATTATCGTGCCCAGACGCGGGCGCGATAATTGGAAACACATGCCGGCCGTGCGGGGAAAAGGCCATGACGCACTGAGCGTCTGGTCAGCTTTCAAAAGCCCAGGCTGCCGCGCTCGCTCGCCCCGCTCCTCTCTTGTCTTTTGTTTACTTCGTGCATGACAGGTCACGAGGTTTTTTGCAGTGCCGTCACTTAATCTGCTTGTTTCTTTTTAGTTACGGATCCAACTGCATCATTTTATAGGCGCGTGCATGTGTGGTGCACGCACCGGACAAAATTGCGCGGCCACATCAGAAGCATTTTTTGTAATACTTTAGACATGCTGCACAGCGCCGCATATCTAAAACCATTGTCAAAGCCAGTAGGTCCCACAGGAGAGACCTATTGTCTATGAAAATGCTTGTAAATAGTGCTGACTGGACTCAGAAGTTAACTGTGTATTATTGGCCTAGGTATCTTTGGGGAGTTCAGTTATTCAACAGAGGTCACTCGCTTGTCCAACTGGATCACCGTAATGCCTGAGCTACTGGGGCCCAATGGTAAACAAACCAGAGATACTGCCCAGTACCCCCTCGCGCTGGCTTACGGCCACGAAATAATACGCACACGCCCTCACAAGTGCACGCGCACACAATTTCACACGCAGATTTCCACATATGAACACGCACGCATACACACGTAGACACACAGATTTCACACACGTCCACTCATTCGTGCAGAGATTTCCACAGAAGAACATGCACGCATACATACGTACATTCACACGCATTCACACAGAGATTTCACAGACGTGCACGTGCTCAAGTACAGATTTGCTCGTGCGCACATAAATATGCAGACCTGCACACAGATGTAACCATAGTGAGCCCAGGTCACCCCCCTCCCCCCACCGTGCCCGTCTGCAGCGTGACTGCCATGTGTGCTAAAAGTGGGGAGAACCGAGGAGGCCAGAAGGAGAGTCACGGGGAGGGCGGGATGAGTCACCAAGGAAGCTCACGACCACAAACCACTGAGCTCACCAGCGCTGGGAGGGAGACGCGGGGAGGAGGGATGTGCCACCAGGCCTGGATACTCCGGCTGCACAGCGCAGCCGTGTTCGCTGTAACAGCGCCTCCTCGTGTTCATAGAGAGGACTGTACCAGTGCTTTGGTATTCGCTGTGAGGGGGGAGTCATCGACAGTGGTCCCAGTCACTGCAGTGAAACAGTCTACAAAAGCACCCTAATGTTCACTGTGCCTATAACCACACCCCGATATTCACGGGGCGGATGGTTCAAAAACAACGCCCAGTATTCCGTGAGCGAAAGGGCTCTATAGCACCCTAACATTTACTGTAGGCGTATCTGTTACAGCACCCCAATTTTCACTGTGAGAAGGACCCACGAAAGCACCCCAGTATTTACTGTGTAAGGACGGGTCTAATACAGCACTTCGATATTCATTGCGAGAAGGGGTCTACTGCAGCACCCCAATAGTCTCTGTGAGGACGGGTCTATTACAGCACCTCCATATTCACGGTGAGGGGGGCGGGTCTGTAACAGTGCCACCCCACATTCATTATGAGGCGAGGATCTATAGCAGGACCCCCAAAAGCATTGAGAGGGGATACTTTAAGAGCACCCCCATATCCGCTTTGTGGCGGTCTATTACAGAAACTCTGGATTCACTGTGAGCAGAAGCTCTTCTAGGAGAGGGAATAAAACAGCGCCCCAATATTCATTGTGAGATGGGGCCTTACACAGCACCACAGTATCACTGTGAGGAGCGGCCAAATACATCACCCTCATTTTTGCTGTGATGACGGAGGGAAGGGGGGCAGTAAAGCACCCCCATAATCACAGTGAGGTGGCAGCTTTGTAATCACCCCTGTTTTTTTTCTTTTTTTTTAAAGAGTTTTATATAGCGCGAACTCAACCCGAGACATCAGGTATCAGAGCGCTTTACATGAGCTCCAATTTCGTTACAGATGGACACATTCATTTTTGTCAGGCAGGGGGGGATTAAGTGATTTGCCCAGAATCACAGGATGTTGAGCGTCGTTGCCGAGACTGGAACCCTGTTCTCCAGCTTCGAGGTCGACCGCTCTAGCCGTAAGGCTGCGAAGATTAATCTGTCCCAATACCCCAACAAAGTAAATGGCGGGGAGTCTGTGACATGGCCAGGCAGCCTTTCGCCACTGCTTCCCCATATTTACTATGAGGGAAGGGTCTTCTCATAGCTCCTTCTATATAGCGCCCTCATAAATACTGCACAATAAAATACATATCGATGCTCTGTAACAGACCCTTTCTGGGTAGTAAAGGGGCGGGGTGGCTGTAAGAGCACCCCCATACACACATTGCATAAAGCGGTCCCTGACACCTCCCATGTTATAGATTGTGAAGAGGGGGTTCAATAGGCGCTATCGGCCCCTCTTCAGACAACAGGAGCTTTCCTCGCCAACTCGGCTTCTTCCTAGAAGCCTGTCAGCCTCTATCGTCAAACACGTGATATTCCGCCCATCACCGGAGAGGGAAGCATTGTTTAAGGTGTGCAATCGTTCTGTGCATTTTGCTTGAGTGTTGGTTTTCGAAGTCATGTAGTTCTAACGTGAACGACACAACAATCAGGCAAACGAGAATTCATTATTTAAAGTAAAACTAATACAACTCCCACCCACCACGTAGGCCAATATCAAAATTAGAATATTGAATAGCTAAACATAGATATAGTGTCCCTTTTTATTGTCCCTTTTCGTGAATTGTAGAATTAGTGATGGTGAGCCAGTAGCCCCCACATCCCTCCTGTCCGCTCCGAAGCCACTGGAACAAGATGCCAGGAGACAGAAGCAAATCTTTTCTTCGACCTTCCAGTATATGTCATGGCTTCCATGGACAATCTGCCCTATCCTACTGGAACATTCCGCACAAGTCTGGTCAATCGAGTGCTACACTTTTCTTCATGCACGTCACTAGAGGGCAGAGTAGACCTATACTGGCCCTTCTGGAAGGATGCCCGCATACTGCTGCTTTCCAATGCTCAAAACCATAGATAACTTACACTCGTTACGTGAAATGCCCAAATTATACTATTATGCCATGTTGTGTAAATATGCCATTGGCAGCAAAAATCTAGTGCACGGTAACAACATGAACAGTGAGTTTCTGCTTTTTGCGGTGCTTGTATTTTTTGCACTATGTTTAGGTCGAGCATTCGAGACCTCTTGTATATACTTTAGTATATACTTATATATGTATGTACTTTGTGGGCTCTGGAGATCAGCCCTAGGACTTGTCTGCTTCCGCTTAGGGACTTGTTTTTCTGTTCAACTGCCTCTATTTAAAAAACGACCAGTAGGGGTCATTAAAATACAAGAATTGCTTTCTGCTTATTCAACTGCCTCTATTTAACTGTCTTGATAGAAAATGACCAGTAGAGGTCAGTAAAATACCAGAATTGCTTTCTGCTGAGGGACTTTCTTTTTTTTTTTGTGGCAACTGCCTCTATTTAACTTTCTTGATAGAAAACGACCAGCAGTAGTCAGTAAAATAAATCACTTTAGCATTCTCTAGATTCCAGTCCATAGAAATTGTCTTCCACGAGCATCCATAGACAATATTATTTTTTTCAAATCTTGTATTTTCAGTGATATGATTACAGAAGGCCCTGATTTTATATTAAAAACAGAGCTTTGGACTATACCATTTCCCGCTGAAAGGCAATATTTCTCTCCATGTGTTCCCATACCTGGCGTGTCACGCAGTTTGGTGCTTACTTTCCCTCCATGTTAAAGAACAGTAGATGTTTCAGCACCCAGGCTAATGTGCTGAATAGCTAAACACATATAAGGTCCCAAAGACGCGACCGATTGCATTGCAAATGCTTGTTAAAACTTTGCATAGCTCACAGAGCATTGAATGGCGAGGACCCCAAATATTTTCAGAAAAGGATCCAGTCACACCGACTATATACACAGCTACATTCATCTCACCTCAGTCTTTTGACTGTACCTCGTATCCACCACACTCGCTGAGGGTTTTTCACGCCAGAAAAATGGAACAAGTCCCGGTACATATCCTTCTCAGAACTACTTATCAACTCTTCAGAAAAAACAGAGAAAATGTGGCTTTTTTCCCTCTTCTTATGCTCTTCCCTTCGGTTGGTAAATCTCTTGGTATCTGGGTCCTGGATCCTCTTTTCTTACAAAGCACAACACAATGTAACATAACGTAATGCAACATAGCATAACATAACGTAATGTAAGTCAACATAACTTAACATAACATGTTGGCATGGCATGACACAACATGACATAGCATTGCATAGCATAGTATAACATAACATGACAAAAGGGTAGCTTAGCATAACATAACGTAACGTATTGTAATGTAACGTAATGTAATATAATGTAACATAACATAACATAACATAACATGACATGATGGCATGGCGTAACCCAACATGACATAGCATAGCATACTATAACAACATGACATGACAGAGCGTAGCTTAGCATAACATAACATAATGTAACGTAACATAATGTATTGTAACGCAACATAACATAACATGACATAACATAGCATAGCATAGTATAGCCCATAACAAAGTATAGCCTAAAGTACCATAACATAACAAACTAGTACTTATGAATTTGTGCAGGCATCTGCTGATTTGAAATCTGTGGGTTTATTTCTTGCATGTGTGTGCGCGGGAATGTATGTTGAGTGTGAGCGAAGTTAGCGGTGCACTCTAGCTCTGTCATTGTGCTGTATGATCCTGTCTAATGGATTGTGTCATGTTCCAGCAGCAAGAGGAATGAAACACACACAAGATGATGGGAGGATGCTTGCAATAAGTCTACCCACTCACAAGAGCTCCAGGTAGCATTCCAATCCAGCTGTCTTTTGATCACGATACCACCTCAGATTCGACTGAGTCATATGCAAATTAGTCTTGACCCTGCTTAATTTGGAACAGTCCAGCCCGAACTGCCAGGCCAGATCCACTTTGAATCAGAACACAAGCAACCCAAGACAGGTTTCACCCTGATTAGGGCTCTTAAGTCGGGTGTAACTTGGTTCTAGTAGCACAGTGAGCAAGGGAGCCACACCTGGGCATACTTTTGGCCGCTTAGGGTGTTACATAAAACACACAAAAGGTGATGGGAGTATGCTAGCAATCAGTGCTTATTTTCAGCTGATGGTTGCCGGTGGGGGCCACCGGCTCTCATTTTTGGCGACCAGCACTTATTTTTCAACATCAGACGTTTATAGAGAGCAAAAACAGGGAAAAACACACAGAATGGAAAGACAGAGGAAGAGAAACACTGCAAAACTATCGCCAACAGAGAAAGCAGGAACCTGCATGAGTGAGATAGAGGACAGGAAGTGTCTGGTCTTGGATTAGAGACCTTAAGCGGATTCAAGACTATGCAGTCTTGGTATTTGGTGCGCTGACATTTAATAGTGCCAGCCACAGGCTTCGAAGCACAGCTTTGGGCACCAGCACTTACTCTTTTACAAATTAACCACTGCATGCAAGAAGTCTAACCACTGTCAATCACTCAGGGTAGCTTTCCAACCAAATATTCTTTTGTCCACCATGCCACCTCAGAATAGACTCAGCATTATGCAAATCAGTCTTGACCCTTCTCGAATAGGAATGGCCCAGCCCAACCTGCCAAGTCAGGTCCTCTCTGAACTGGAAGTTCGTGCTTGACTGTTCCCATTGGACCGAGGTGAAGACTGGTTTGCATTTGGCTACGTTCAAACTGAGGTGGCATTGTGTGCAAAATAATGATAGACTAGGATTTGTTTGAGTAATTACCAGCGGCTGAAATTGATTAAAGTATATTGTCCATCACATTTTTTTACTGTTTAATGTGTTACCCTAAGTGGGACGTGTATGCCCAGATGTGGTCACATGCACACTGTGTCCCTGGAACCAAGCTGTACCTGGCTGATGAGCCCTAACTAGGGCAAAACTGATTTTGGGTTGCTTGTGTTCCATCCTGTCCCTCTGCCATCCCTCACTAGCCTGTCCTTTGTTCTCCTTGCTTCCTGGTGTAGCTCCCTACCTGACACAAGAAGTGGTGTCTTGTGTCCACCTGGCATCTCCATGGTCCTAGTGTTCTCCTGACTTCACATCTGCGCCTTCTCACTCCTCCACTTGCCTTTGTCCACGTCATGGAGGTTAATTCACCTACATGTCTGTGGTAATGGAAACAACGTCATGTACTCCTTTCAACGCCGATGGTTTCACAGGGTTAGCCCTTAGTCCCAAACTTTGCCCATCAACACCTCCTACTTCCTGCTGAGGGGGTAAGAGGAAGGGCATAGAGTAGGTTTTACATATGGTAAAGAGAGTCAACTTTCCAGCTTCTGTTTCTTTCATAAGACCAGAGGTAGCAAAGGCAGTGCTACGAGTACAATGGAGAAACAAGAAGTGCTTGATTTGTAATCTACAAAGTGCCGGGGCTCCAACTCTTGCTCAGAAGCTGCAGCCTGCACTGCAGAAGGTTGTGGTGCTGAATACAAGGCTTGTGTAGTCTTGATTCCCCCTCATGCATCTTTAATCCATCACTACACACTACCTGCACCTCTATCTCACTCCAGCACATTCTTTTTCATGCCTACTTTCTCCCTTTGTCACTACTTTTCTGTCTTTTTCTCCGCCTCCTTCTTTTACCTTTTGTGTTTTTCTCTCTCTTGTTCTGGGTCAAAGTCTGATGAGGAAATATAAGTATAATTGCCCAAAAATGAGCGCCCGTGGGTCCCCCCCAAATTAAGCACTGGAAGCTGGAGGTAGAAGGTTCTAGCTCTCGCTACTTTTATTAAATTAAATCCATGCCCTGAAAGATTGTTCTCCCCAGATTGTTTAAGGACACTTGTTTTTATACCTCCCCTTTCTGCAGGGGACCCCAGTGAGATTCAGGCAGATCTTCCTTGTGTTCAGAGCTCACAACTATGCACAGCTCTAGTTATGATGCTTTGCTGCAGTCATTTCTAAGTAAATCCCAGGCCTTTTCATCAAAGAATAGAGAATATTGACATCAAGAACAAGTAATAAAGGAACCAGTGGAAGCAGAGCACTGTCCTCCTCCCCAGTGGAGGTCTGTACAAGAATTAAAAGTATCAATAGATTTTCAAGGCTGCATTTCAGCTTAGCTTCCTATTTGGTTCGATATTAGATAACTTGATTTATAAAGCCATTAAACCTTGGAGTACGCAAACACTGTAGTATACTATTATCGAACATTATACTTCTTAATTTGTTGGCTTCAAAAGGATGAGAGTCTGAGTCACTCCTTCCAGGCCTTGGAACTCTGAACAAAGGGTTGTGCACAGGATTGTCTTCCGGGTGAAATAACCCCAAGGACGCCTCCTCATTGAACCAAGGATGTCTTCCCTTTCTAGAAAGAGGCCCAGAGTGATGCCCACGTGTGCCATGGCCTTCCAAGTCTAATTACATTCCTCTGCCTGGAGAGGGGCATTTTTGTGTATGCAACAGGAAGACAGTGCAGTGTTCCCATCGGAAAGACTCCCTTCCCAGATCTGTAATTATGTCCCCATAAAGAAGCAGAATTATAAATTGCAAATTTAGCACTGCACCTCGAATGAGACACTTTTAAGACAACAGCAGAGGCCACAAAGAGCATTTGAAACTCACCCAGTGCTTCTGCTTTACACATGACCTTCTCATCTAACTACCATTCATTACCAAAATGATCGAATTTGATTTAATTTCTATTAAATGTGTGCATAATAAATCTGTGTGTTTTATCAGGGCGACAGACCGTGCTCAATATTATCCTCATTTTAATGTGGGCCACACAGCAAGAGGAATTCCTCTTCGTGCACTTCTGAAATGCAGTGTCACTACTGTCTTCTAGCCTCTAATACTGAATTAGGGTATAAGTTCAGTTTTGCCTGGTTGCAGGACTGACATACATCTCTTTTCAAAGTTATATATAGGGGCAGTGTAATTATGCGGCAGGGGAGCAGCAAATTATACAGCATGGTTGACTAAATTATGCAGCAAGAAAAGGCAAATTATGTGGCATTATGCTGTACATTGTTTGATGGTATTACTTCATTATTTCATCATTTTTACACATGTTAACACTGAACAAATATTTCACCTCATTCGTACCAGTTTAACAAATAAATACAGAAATAAGCAACTGAAAGATGAGCAGTTAAACTTTGCAATAGGCCTTCCACTGCATACAAACAAATGGCAACATTGTTTGTAACTTTTGATGTGTTTGATCTAGAAGCAATTTTTTTATTGAAATCTCCAGATTATAGTGCAGATGATGGATTATGTGGCAAATATGGCAAATCCATAATTGTGCAAAAACAGCCTCACCCGCAGAATCTCAAAATTTCAGTGGATCTGTTTATATGTAATTGAATGTGAAACTCCAAAATGTGCAATCAGTATAATCGTGTAAATGACTAGTTGGCGAAAAACCAGAATTACCTCCCGGTCCCTCCAGTCATCGTCCCATTCCTTAACAAAGTGGAGATGACCATCTCCACGACTGAAAAAAAGAGCAGGAGAATGCTGGCATACCTAAACCCACCCCCTCCCACTGAGAGTACATAAGCTGTACCAACCCAGCATTCAGCCTGTTCTTTTTTTCTGTCTTCCGACAGAATGGTTCTTGGAGTTGTGCTGGTTCTTACCTGTTTGCTGTCTTCGTTGGATGTCTTCGTCGGGCTGCTGGGTTGTCCTCGACGTCCTTCTGTGCTGTCTCCTGGCCTGCCGGACTTGCCGGGAGCCACGTTGGTTGGCGGCCGGCCCTTTGCGGCTGGGGCGCCATTCCTCCCGGACTCTTCCAGGTTGGTGGGTGCGTCTTCCCGTGGCTTGGCCGGTCTGGAAGACGCGCTGCTGCGGCTGTTTGGTGTGTCCCGGGGCCGGTCCTGGTGGTGCCCCTGGGCCTGGGGTCCTGCTGGCGTCCTTTTCCTCCCTGGCGCTCCTGCTGATCTTCGTTGTGGAGCAGGGACGGGCCTGGCTATGGCCTCGGAGTGCTGGTTGCTGCAGTCTTCTCCCTTCTGCCCGAGGCTGGTTTGCTGGAGGGCACCTGGGCTGACTGGTGGGGGCAGTAGGTGAGTGGTGCTGTCTCCCTGCCCCTGTGGTGAGTACCGCATAGAGGTTCGTTTGCTGGTCCTGTTTCCCATGCATCACTGTGGCCTAATGGTTCTGGTTGCAGGCACTTCCTCCACGGGTGGTGTGTTCGTCTCCTGAGCCTCCGGCCTTACCTCCCTGGAAGCAATTGATCTCGTCTGCTTTCTGATGTTGAGCGGGGTCGGGCCTGGTTAGTGCCTGGTTGAGTATACGTTTGCCGGGTCCTGTGGGCTTTTTGAATCCTGCGGCTGTTCAGAGCGGTCGAGCCTTGTTGGTACCTGGATGGGGCTTCGGCCTGGGTTTACCAGGTGCTGTGGGCTTCATGGAGCTTTGTTTCTTTTTTGCCTGTGTCCCGGGTGCTTTCTGTTGTTACGCAGGGTTGGGCCTGGTTGGTACCTGGCTGGGTGCCTACAATGGGTTTCCTGATGCTGTGTGCTTCATAGCCTGCTCTGGTGGGGCCTGGTTGTTACTTACCTGAGTGGTCGCCTGAGGGTGCCTGTCTTGTTGGCTGGCATTTCTGCTCCCTTGCCTCCCTGTTTTCGCCTGCTCTGGTCTGCTCTGGCGTTGGGTGGGGTCGGTTCTGGTTCATTCCTGGAGGTCGCGGCTCCCTAACCTGCCCTGTCGGCGGGTGCGGCGGTGGTGTCCACCTGGGTGTTCCCTGGTGTTGTTGCCTGTTGGCCTTTTGTGTTCCCGGCTACCTGTTGTTTGGTCAGTGTTTGGGTCCCCCGTACTTCTCTATTTCTTGCAGGGGTGTTTCCGGTTGGCCTTCTATCCGGCACGGCGCTGGTTGCCGGTTCCAGGGCTGGCTGGTGGGGGCAGGCGGTGTATTGTGCTTTCTGTTTTACCCGGCATCGGGTGCCGCATGACGGTTTGTCTCCCGTTCCGGCTCTCTGGCCTTTCCTTTCCTGGTCGTGTCATGTGTTGGGTCCTTAGTCTAGCCTGGGGGGTTTGGTGTTGTGCCCTCTCTCTGGCCTGCCTTGGTGCTGGGGTTGGCTGGTGCGCTATGCTTCTGCTGCCTCTCTCTGGTCTCCTGCGGCTGTCCGTGGTCGGCTGGTTGGTTTCGGGACTGCGCTGCTGGTGCCCCTGGTGTGCCTTGTTCTTCATCTTTTTCTTTTGGCTGGTGCTGGTTTGTGGTTCACTCCTGGACTGACTGATAGGGGTTGGGTGCCGTGTTGTGGGTTCCTTCTCCCCTCTGGGGTTTCTTTGCGGGGGATTGGGCCGCTTTTGGGGGTCCTCTGTCTCTCTGCTGCCGGTTCTTTTGCCGTCCTTTGCTTCGGCCTCTTGGCTCCTGTTGTTCTGGTCTGGGGTGTGCCTGCCCTGGGGTGTGTGCCGGGTTGTGGCTTTCCCTTCTGCTCCTGCTTGGAGGGCCTGTGCTGTGTCTTTTTCTCTGGCCTCACTTTGCCTCTGCCCTGGAGGGCCTTATAGCCATCGGCCCGCTTTTGTGGGGTGGCGATGGGTTGGATTGGTCCTGTCTCTTTCCCCTTGGGGCTAGTCGTTTGGGCCTGGTCGTTTGGCTCTCTGTTGAGGGGGCTCCTTTTGGGCCTGTGGTGTCTCTGGTCCCTGTGCTTTTGTTGAAGGGAGAGGATGGGGTCTCACGGCTAGACTGCCGACCCTGGGAATCCGAGGTTCGAGCCTCGGGGTCGCCTCCACATTCTGTGATTCTGGGCAAATCACTTAACCTCTCCCCTCGGTGGGTGGTGCGCCTCTGGAGGTGCCTTTCCTGCTTGGTGGTGTCCGGCTCTGGCGGTGGGGGCCTTGGTCCCTTGGGGGTCACCTTTGGGTGACTGCCTTCTGCTCACTTTGGTCTTGGCCCGCCTCTCCCTTCTGGGTTGTGGGCTGGGCCTGCCGGTGCCCGTGTGTCGTCTCCTGCCCCCCCTGCGTGTGCTTCGCCCTGGGGTTGTGATGGTGTTGGTCGGGGTTGGGCGCCCAGCTCCTTGCCCTCCCTGTCTGCTGGTGCGTCGCTTTGTTTTGGTGTGGGTCTTTTTGGCCCCTTGGTGGTCGGCGGTCCGGACCGGCCTTCTGTTCTTTTCCTCTGGGCACTTCTCTGTGCCTCCCTGGTGTGGGCTGGGCCTTGGCGTTGGCTGGTTGGTGTAAGCTGCTTGGCTCCCTCCCTGTCTGCCTGTCGCTTTGGGTGCCCTGGGGGCCTGGCTTTGGCTGGGTCCTGTGTCTTTCCCTGGTGCCCCTGGTGGTTTGGGGTTTCGGGGTTGGGGCGGTTGCCCCTATGCCTCTCCTTCCTGGCCCGTGGGGGCGCTGTGTTGGTGGCCTCCTGTTTGCTGGCGTGTCTGTTGATCTGTCTGCTGGCTTCTTGGGTTTTTCTGAGCGTCTGCAGGGTTGGGCGTTGGGCCTCCCTGTTTTTCTCTCCTGTTTTGCCCGTCTGTGGCTGCTCCTGTGTCGGCTGCTGGTTCGGTTGGGGTTTTTCCCTTCCATGTTCCGGGTTCTTGTTTGGTGCCCGGTGACTTCATCTTCCCCGGTCCCATGTTTTCCCCCTGTGGTTGGCCCACTGCTTTTTGGTTGGGGGTGTCGCCCTTACTGGGGGTTGTTTGTGGCATCTTCCTCCCGGTTGTCCCTGTTTATTCTTTGGGTTCCACTGGTCTCTGTGGCCTTCAGGGTTTTGCCTCTCCCCTTTCTTTGGATTGTGCCTGGTCTGGTTCTGGGTCCGCTGGGGTCCATCCCTGGGTTTCCTTGGGCGGGGTCCTGTTGTTGGCCTCGTTTTGGGGTGGGGGGTTGCGCTTCTAGCCGCCCCTTGCCTTCTTTTGGCGGGGTGCTGGGTTTGTGTCCCGGTGTCTCCTGCTTTTCTGGGTGGTTGCCTCAGGCCTGGCCTGTTGGCCTATCCCTCTGCCCTGGGTTCTTCTCCGGGTTTGGCGGCCTTTCTGCGGCTGTCCGGTGTCTCCGCTGGTGTTGGCTGCTGGGCGTTCCTGTCCCATGGCTTGGGCCGACTCTGGGGTTTCTGTGGCTGGTTCCTCTGGGCTCTCTGTTGCCGGTGCTGTCGGCGTGGCGGAGGGGGGGGCTTGCTCGTGGTCCCTGCCCCCTCTCTTCCTGGTTTGCTCGGTTTGAGCCTGCCCTTTATTGGTCCTCTGGGTCAGTGCTTGGGTTCTTTTCGGGCTCCGTCCTCTTCGGTCTCTGCGGCTCTGTTGGGGTCTTCGCCTGGTGTGTTGGGGTTGGTCCTGTGGTTGG
This sequence comes from Calotriton arnoldi, assembly GCA_963921515.1. NCBI lineage: Eukaryota > Metazoa > Chordata > Amphibia > Caudata > Salamandridae > Calotriton > Calotriton arnoldi. Next base: position 3,332,277 of record CAWUFW010000826.1, read on the forward strand.
TCGTGTTGTTCCTTTGTCTTGGTCCTCGATGGAAGCCGCCTGGTGGTGGCCCTTCACCGTACACAGCTGAGCGAAGGCCGAGTGACCCCGGCTGCTCGCACCCCCCTAGTGGTCCCTCGCGAGCGCAAGGGGTCGGGTGGCGCCAGGCCCTGGACCCCTGCTTTTGGTTGGGCTTGTTTGGTCTCTCCTTCCTTCCCCTTGGCTTTTTTTTTTTATGCTGTCCATGTGGGCTCATTCGGCGTTTGATCGCTTTCTTCCCTCATCTGAGGGGGGGTCACTCTCTGTCGTTGCTCCTGCTGTGTTCTGGTCAGCAGGTGGAGTTTCTGTCCGTGGCTGTTTTCTCGCTGGGCGGGTGCCCTTCCTGGCTTTTGTTGTGCCGTGTGGGCGCTTCCGCATCTTCTGGGCCCCCTTCTGCTGGTTGTTCTGGGGGGGCTGGTTCTTTAGGCTCCTCTGGGGGTTCCTTTGGGGCTTGGCTCTGGGTGCTGGGCCTCCTTCTGGCCTTGCCTGGGGGTCTTGTGTCCCTCTCATTGCGGCCCTGGCTCCTTGCTCAGTCGGGTTGCTCTGGGTCTTCTTCTGTGGTGGCCTCGTCGCTGTTCTTACGGTGCGGTCTGTTCCTGGTCCTTTATTGTTGGGTTCTCCTCCTCTGTGGCTGGTTCGGAGATTCCTGGTGTCGGTTGTCTGCCCTTTGCATGGCGGCTCCTTGGTTGGGCTCATTGTTTTGGGGTTTTTCTGGCCGTCCCCTGCTTGTTTTGGGGTTTCGGCTCTGTTGAATTGGTTGGGGGCATTGCTGGTTGTGTGCTCCTGCCTGTGTTTTTTTCTTGTGGTTCTCCCTTTTGCTTCTGTTGGGTGCCGCTTTCCGTGTGGTGTCCCTGGTGTTGGTGGGAGTCCTGAAGGCCGGGTTGTTTGCTTTGGTATTCTCCACTTTGTTAAGGAATGGGACGAGGACTGGAGGGACCGGGGGGTAATGCCCTATTACTTACTGGTAATCTTCATTACTCCTTGTCCCGTTGTCCTCGTCCCATTCCTTACGCCCCTCCCTCCCTCCCGGGCGGCCGGCCTTCCAGTTGGTGGCTTGGTATTTCAGGCTGAATGCTGGGTTGGTACAGCTTATGTACTCCCAGTGGGAGGGGGTGGGTTTAGGTATCCCAGCATTCTCCTGCTCTTTTTTTCTGTCGTGGAGATGGTCATCTCCACTTTGTTGAGGAATGGGATGAGGACAACGGGACCAGGAGTAATGAAGATTACCGGTAAGTAATAGGGCATTACAAACTTCCCAAATTGATCTTGGGCAAAAAAATACCCATAATTGCCATTTCTCTCCATATTTGCCATTTCCCTTCAAGCACCACATGACGCCAATTTGAGAAGGACAAGAATACAGAAAAATTTAAAAATCAAAAAATATAATGCTAAACACAGCAAATAGTTTAATCTTAGCATGACTGTGCTGTGAGATCCTGGATTGTTAACTGGGGAGAGCAAGGTCTGAACTTCTACAAAGTTAATAACTGAGTGCCTTGTTAGGTAAAATACAGTTCACTAAAAGATTCTGGACCCAGTAGCGGCTGGTACCATGCATAAGGAGTGGGGTAAGCAAATCAATTATTTTGACCCACTGTAAGAAACCTGCAATGCCTTCAGGGTCAACACCAAAACTCTCAATCTTGGCTTGTTATAATTAGTGTTTATAACAGTCCATGAATTTGAGCTCTGGAGTTGAGGCTGAAAGCAGTGCAAGTGTCTCACAGTGCGTCATAAAATTAAAAATAAAATGTGTTCTTACCCACTGGCTCGCTTCTTCTGGTCCTCGGTGTTCTTCCAGTCCATCTGAGCATGTGGTTTCAGAGCCAACTTCCCTAATGAATCCTGACGCTGCTCTCATGCTGTTAAGAATGCTACGCAGCATAAGAGAAGTGCCAGGATTGGGTGGAGTGGGCTGGCTCGATGCTCCTTTAGGCACAGGGGGCCTGTGTCTGCTCTACATCCACCTATTTAGCTTGGGTTGGAGAGGTTTAAAGTGCACATGTTGGGCTGGTCGTCACAAGACAGCCGGCCAAAGTGACTAGCACACTTTATACTGTAGTGGGCACCACTCCTCCCCTGCTGCCAAACATCAGCAATGGCCCTGACACTCGGCTCAGGCTAGGAGAAGTGAAAAATAAAATGGTAATAAATTAATTTTATTACCATATTGTTTCTCACCTTTGCTGCCCTCTCAGAAGAGGAGCGATGCTCCTCCACCCTAATGGAGGAGCAGCAGCTGTCTGGGCCTGTCACTGGTAGCTCTGGCCTAAAACAACAGGCTTTTCTTCTCAGAAATATTTGCAAAGTATTCAAGCAGCAGTAAAACAACATCAACAAGCCTCACTTCGAGTCTTAAGCAAGAGAAGAGAAGCATGAAGCATTTAGTGCATGCATCCAGCAAGACTTAACAAGAAGTAAAGATAAAAACAACTGCAAGCTCACGAGAGCGAGCAACTAACAAGTGCACCAAGGAAGAGCTCAACGTATTCTGCTGAAAAAGAACAACACACCTGGTTTTTAGGCGATACAATCCCAAAGCAAGGTCGTCATGTTGGACTGTGTTGGCTAGCCATGTTCTTTACATTCTAGCCATTCTGTTTAGCTGAATTGTCATCCAACACCGCCATAATCAAATTAAAAGTATTGAGCAATGTACGCATACATATTCTATACTAACAAGCAAGGTAAATCCATGTCTTGCACTCGGGATCTGGAGCAACATCCCTGTATCCATCATCTGTGTCCCATCTCTGCGCCAATTGAGAAAGGAGTTGAGGATGCACCTCTTTAATACATCATCATGATGAAGTAACAGTCCACGAACTAATAGTTCTCCAATCCTTTGTTGACTGTGTCCTTCCCTGTACCGTGTACAGCCCTCTGCTGCCTTTTCGCTCACTGGTGCTACACAAATACCACATCCATGAAGCATATGTAGCAACAGTTTCATGTGAATGCTTTGCCAACTTATCCCTGTCATTCTCCACTTCTGGTGTTGGGATGAATCCTTGCGATGGCCACCGACGAACAGACCGTGGCTCATCCACACTCGGCCATCACTACCCGTGTAATCAATCAGTTGTTTCTACAATTAGGAGATGGTTTGGGGGATTCGTACAGCCCCTGCTAGCCTGCAGTGCTGGGCTGGTGGGTGCTTTTGCAAGTGATGTTGGCCGGTCCCTGCTCAGCCCACTCCAGATGTAGCTGGTATCTTACCTTCTGGTGATGACTGCACTTCTCTGTGCTTTCTGTGGACTTCCCTCAGCTACTTCTATATTTTCTGCCTTGATGCTTCCTTAGAAGAAGCTGTTTTTCATTGGAGTTCCCTCCATTTTGCATCCATCCATACTTCCCTGGGGATGTCTGCGGATGTCCTGTTTCAGTGTCATGTGAGTGCACAGCTAAGCTTTGCTCCTCATGAGCAGACGGTGTTGTTCTTTCTGAGATCCTTGCCCCGAGGTTGTATAGGAGGCGTATTTGGGTACAGGATGGAAGACATTGCCTAGTGTACTCCATTCAATGCCCTGGTGACTGTCAGATGTGCACACACCATAAAGGGACAGAGATGTGGCAGTTTCTTCCCTGTAGATACGTTGTTTGCAAGGCGATAAACCACAGGACTAAGTTACATAGGAATGGGCATGGTGTGCAGCCTCACCCATGGCACTGTGCCCTCATGTCCTCTGTTAGACCCGGGATCCCTGGTTGGCTGAGGTAGGTACCTTAGGCCAAATAGGAACCCGCGGTTCCACGTCAGGGAAAGGAAGGTCACCTTCTGAGATAGCCCCCGCTCACCCCCGCGGTAGCTTGGCACGAGCAGCCAGGCTTATCTTCAAGGCAAATGCGTAAAGTATTTGCAACCACGCTCACAGCAACCCAATGATGACACCACAAATAGACTCAACACGAGTTTTATAAAAACGAGTATAAATTTTACATAAAAAGATATACGATAAGACCACACAATATAAATCCAACATATGTGTATTTGTAATATTCTCCCTGGCCGGTTGTTAGGCCAGCCAGCCCTTGTAAGTTCTAACAATATTAATGAGCACTTCTAAACATTTCACTGTAATCCTAATACCATGTTATGCAGTTCGTAATGCTAGTATCAGGCACTTGTGCAATGTAGAAATAATGCAATGCGTAATGCGACAATCAAGCACTTGCAATGGAAGAATAATGCAATGCGTAACGCAACAATCAGGTACTTTGCAATGTAAAAATAATGCAATGCGTAATACAACCTCCAGGTACGTCGTTATGCAGAAATAAGGCAATGCGTAATACACTTACAGGTAGTTCGTTATGCAGGAATAATGCAATGCGTAATACGCTAATCAGGTAGTTCGTTATACAGGAACAATGCAATGCGCCATATGACAATCAGGTAGTTCGTTATTCAGAAATGATGCAATGTGTAATACGACAATCAGGTAGTTCGTTATTCAGAAATCAGCTAATACGTAATACACTCCGGCACCGATCACGGTACCTTAGGCGGTCTCTCCGTCACTCCGTCTGACTCGCAGTCAGCCTCTGTCACAGTTGCCCCCAACACGGGTATGGTGTAACAAAAAGTGCAGCTCCACACTCCGGCCCCGGTACTGCCACTCCTTTGGCAACACGGGCCGCGATATGAGCCGAAGCAGAGGCTCGCGCTGCTGAAATGAGAGAGAGGCCGAGAGCGTCTCTTTCCGAGCCCGCACCCTGCCCCAGGAGTCGACACACGTTACCTGGGGGGGGGGGCGCAAACCCACTCTCCTCTCCTCTTCTAACGACTTGGGCCTCAGATGCAATCTTTGTGAATGGCCAACGGCGGGCTCGGGCCGGCGGTTCAGCTCCTCCGAGGCTGCCGGTCCGGGCCGCTATTGCTACGAAGATCTCAGGCTGCCACAGGACACACGCACACAGCGTCGCTGAGACTCCCTTGAGCTTCAGGTGCACGATCACCGGGCACTCCACACGACGGTCTCAGGCTGCACGAAGAACACACGCACAGCGTCACTGAGATTCACTTTAACTCCGGGTGCACGTTAACAAGGCAATCCTCGCAAAGGTCTCACGCTGCACAAAGCACACGCACACAGCGTCGATGAGACTCACTTGGACTCCGGGTGCACGATAACAAGGCAATCCTCACGAAGGTCTCCCGCTGCACAAAGCACACGCACACAGCGTCGAGAAGACTCACTTGGATTCCGGGTGTGCACGATAACAAGGCAATCCTCACGAAGGTCTCACGCTGCACAAAGCACACGCACACAGCGTCGATGAGACTCACTTGGATTCCGGTGCACACGATAACTGGACAATCCTCACAAAAGGTTCAGGCTGCACGAAGCACACGCACACAGTGTCGCTGATCCTCGCTTGGACTCCACGTGCCCACGATCACAGGGCACTTCTTACGAGGGTCTCAGGCTGCAACAAGCACACGCACACAGCGTCGCTGAGACTCTCCTGGAAAGTTTTGTTTTCCTGAGTTTCCACAACAGGGAGCCAGCTCACCTCGGGGCCCTTGGGGATAAGTTACTTCAGGACACAGCACACAGCAAAGTCCTTTCAAGCAGGGGGACACAGCACACAGCAAAGTCCCTTTAGCCTTTCCTTGGTAAAAACAGCAAACTGCAGGCCAGCCCCAGAACACACAGCAAGGGTCTGTCCTATTCTTCAGTCTCTTCAGTTGTTTCTTCCTTGGCAAAGGTTCCTCTTGACCACGAAGTAGCTCCAGTCTTGTTCAATCTTGATCAAGCCATTCTCCAAAGTTCAGGGGCTTCAGCTCTCATAGTTATACCCCTCAATGGCTTTGAAGTCTTTGTGTTCAGGGGGCACTGACCCCTGTTCAAACCAGTTCTGGGTGCCTCCCTGCCAGTGACACCTCTATTCCTTTGATAGTGGTGGTCTGGATCCTCAATCACTCAGCAGGGGCTGGAGCCATTGGTTTATGGCTGCAGCCCAGGCCTCTTCACCTCTAGGGGCTACTCCTCCCCCCTACACTCCAGATGCAGGTCAGCCTGTTGCTCTCTCACCTCCTCCCCTGGGTCAAGACATTCCCCAGATCCTATCACTTTGAAATCCAGACAGTCAATCCACAACCAGGCAGAGACACACAGAAATGTTAGAGCACAAAAACTCAGCCACTTCTAAAAGAGTGGCCTCTAAACACACAATGCAAAAACCACCTTCATAAAAAGATGTGTTATTACACTGTGAGTTCAGGCATACTAAACGTCACCTCTCCATCTTAAGCCTTTGGGAAGATAGGCTGGAAAACATATTACACAGCCTCCCCATTCTGTCCTATGGGCAAGATGGCCTTTCAACAGTGAAAAACGAAATGGAGATTATTCCACTGTCAGGACATGGTGCACACCTTAGTACATGTCCTACCTTTCACATGCACTGCACCCTGCCCAGGGGGTACCTTGGGCCTACCATAGGGGTGTCTGATGTGCAAAGAAAGGGAAGGGTAAGGTCTGGCAAGTGGGTGCACTTGCCAGAACAACAACATGGCAGTTAGCAAACTGCACGCAGGCACTGCAGTGACAGGCCTGAGTTCCCTTTTCAAAGCTACTCGTGTGGGTGGCACAAATAGTGCTGCAAGCCCACTAGTAGCATTTGCATTACCAACCCTGGCACACATAGTGCACTTTACTAGGGACTTTACTAGTAAGGCAACATACCAATCATGGACAACCAATTACTATTACACTTTATACAGGGAGCACTAGCACTTTGACACTGTTTAGCAGAGGCAAAGTTTCCAAAGCATCTAAGTTGGCAACACAATGTCAGAAAAAAGGTCTAGGGGAAAAGCAAAAAGTTTAGGGAACTTTAGCCAAAAGGGCCGACTTCAAGTCCCACATCCTTCTTCTACTGGTGTGGCACAATCAAGGTATTCTGGGGGCCACCTGGTGGCACAGCTTCGAGTACGAGTCGAAGTGAATATTGAACATAAAGGTGAACTGTTTAATGTTTTGCTTGCGCAGTCCCTGTATTCGTGTGCATTGCAACCTTGACATTGCATAAGGCACACAAATGACACTTTTCGCTGGGTGCAAAATCTACATCCGGCTCGTATCTTTTCTGGTAAGTTTGTGTCTTGTGCTCCGCATCAGCCTCTGCTGTTTTTCATGGTTTAGAACTTCTGTGTAAATCTTTTTTTATTATTTCAATGTATCTATGTAGCGAGGTTAACGCAGACCGCTGGCCAGAGTGCTTTGTTATGGGCAGTTTCTGTTTCCACATGACATATTGTTGACTGTAGTTCATTTCTTGTGCTTCTGTTCTTCACGGCAGCTGCCACTCTGGCACTATGCTGCCCTCGTAGTCTAATGGATGCGAATGCTTTTGATTTATTCATGGTTGAGTGTGTTTGTTTGTGCCATAAAGACTTGGCCCCAAATAGGACGATAAAAGAAGAATACTGAATGTTTGCAATACTTCACGCCTTTGTAGTCGACATATCCCAAACGTCACTCTGTGGAAGGAGCCCTCAATTACATCCTCAGTTCTTTCTTGTAGTATAAAAATCACATTTGCTCCCAGTCCCACATAAATAAATGAATAAAATCCCCCACTTAGGTTCTGTCCTCACTTGCTCCAAAACAATTGTTGTGTTTTCCTTTCTTGCAGCAATGTTCATTTTTATGTTCACAGTTTTGCTCTGCGATATATGTGCAGTCTTTCTTCTGATATATGCGCAGTCTTTCTTCTGATATATGCACAGTCTTTCTTCTGATATATGCACAGTATTTCTTCGGCCCATGGGAATTGTCCCAGAATCATGCCTTATAGTCAAGTAGGGAAGCTTGGATTTGAAACTTCAACCTCTGGTTGTAAAGTGAGCAACATAGCAACTGGATCACATCTCTTTCCTTTGTTTCCAAACCTTACACCTGCTTCATGCCAGGCACTTACTAGCTCACATCCCAAATATGAACAGTGGTTGTTTTTACGGAGGAACAATCACTCTAAAGCTACCCTTATATTTCTCAGAAACCTTCCCACTTACTGCAGAAAATTGCCACTACAAATTAGATCCGTTGTAATTTTAGAGCCCAGGCAGAGATTGTGTTCATCCATTCTGTTTTTAGCTCTTGTAATTACCGGAACTGCGTCATTGAATGAATTAAAGCTCAGACAGCGGTGCAGTGATTGGCATAATGTGCTTTTGCACTAAGAGGTCTCTGGTTGAGTTTCAGTCGTACACAGTTGTTCTACTATTTTCAGGCATGGCCCTCAGGCGTTCTAACTCAACGGAACCAGTCCATCTTACAGCAATTACAATGCACTTCTTTTTAATGAAAGCCGCTGAATGTTATATAACCTCGTTACATGACTAGTACCATTACTTTAATTCAAACCCCTTTCTGCCAAGGTTAACCTCGGGAAGGACTTCAAGAAGGACTTATTCAGAGCAAGTCAGTCATCACAATAGCACATATATATTGCCTCCAGATGTAATTGATACATATGAATCCAAGGGCGTAAAAACAAAACATCTATTTATTCCAATATGCAGTTTTTAATATTCACCAGCAAACGTGCCGTGTTCAAAGGTGATCACATGGTGAAGTAAGTGACAAATAAGTGAACAGTGTGTACGTAAAAGATAAGTTACAGATGAGCCACATAGAGAGTTGGCAGCAGGAAAACTTCACAGTTCCTAATAGTGTAGATAATACAATGGCTAGTAATAGGCTGCATGCTTATGTGCCAACAGTGTTTCGACCATATGTGAGTGTATAAAATGTCATCATCAGGTCTGGACCTTTTACAAGACTCCAATAGCCGCAATGAGAGAATCAAGTTCAGATTGGCAAAAAGAGTGCGAAAGGGTTCACAAAATATTAGGATAAGAGTCAAGCCCAGTAGAGAAGCTTATCGTGAACAGAACAGTGTCAAAAGATCACCAGGACAGGATCAACATTGGAAGTCCGTTTACCAAAACGCAATGCTTGTCATTTAGAAAATACCTCACACGTGAGTACAAATCTTACTCACATATTGATGCCTGGATTCTGCTACTGGTCACTAAAAGACAAAGATACAACTATGGAAAACGTGAGAAGTTTGAAAACATGGATCAAAACTCTCTGGGGCATATTAGCAAGGGCTGGCGATATAATTATCGCCGCTTTAGCGTCCGTTTTTGGGCGAAAAGCGGCGATAATTATATCGCAATATCATCAAGGACACGCTAGCGCGTGTTTCCTTGATGTAGAGCCCGTTTTTTCACAGCCTCGCCTCGCATCGCTAATGAGATGCAAAGAAGGCGTGGCTGTGAAAACAACACATGTTAATATCGTGAAGGCAGCTTCGCGATATTAACAAGGAGGTGCAGCGATAAAAAGAATCGCGCTACCTCAGCCTTAACTCAGGAATTTAACGTCTGTTAAATTCCTGACTAAGGCATACTTTTAATGGGAGATGGATTATGCTGATACGACCACAGGGTCGTATCAGCAATGTTATCAGCTGTTTTCAATGGAACATCGCTGGAAAACCAGTGATGTTCCATTGAAACTACCACTATCGCTGAAATATTATCGCCATAGCGCTATGCGTTGTAAATATAGCGTTATCATGGCGATAATATTCAGCGATAGCCAGCGATAATATTTCTATCGCTATGTACAGCCAGCGATAATTATCGCTGGCCGTTGATAATATGCCCCTCTATGCTACTCACGTTATTCATGGCAAAAGATCCTTGTAGACTCCATATATGTTATAATGTTGAAAACCAAACCAGTTCTGAAATAATGGAAGTTAACATGGCGGGAAAACCGGGACTTATCATGAGCAAACTCTCACCACCATGAGTGGAAAGGTGTACCCTGTGCAGGGATCAGAAGGCAGCAAGACGATCACAATTCGTTTCTAGGTTTGGAGTGAGCGAGGCAGCATCAAAAGTTACATAAAAGATCAAGGGCCTCATTTATGAAAAGTGACGCATCACTGGGCAAAAACAGCAATGCGTCACTTTTCATAGCACCATCCATACGATGAGGCTTTTTTATGGGGGAATACATTATACCTGACGCAGGTATAAGGTAGTGCAGGCCTTTACAAAGTTATGCATCTGCCTAGATGCATCGTTTTGTAAATAGGGTACAGTGTGGCACATTGATTACGCCACTGCAGCATCACAAAAAAGTGACCCAATGGCGGCGCAAGCCCTTCATAAATAAGGGTCCAAGTCTGGTCTAGCTGGTGCTGAGAAGAAGAGTTGGTGATGAAGTCGGAAATAATGCTCCTGTCAGTAAGTAAACCCACGATATTACACAGGAGGACTTAACTAAAACATAGGTAAAAAGCGCAATTAAAAGCAATTCAAAATGGAAATAGAAAAAGATGAAGAAAGACTAAAAACCATAAAAAAAAGACTAAGCATATATACATTTCTTAGGCAAGTCTCGAAACGTTGGAAACCAATCAACAAACATTTCAATAGGTAATCGGTAATGAAGGTACAACATAACATAATCAGACTGTAAGACTGGCTACAAAAGGTAGTCTATAATCATGTACACACTGCTTAATTGGCAGGTATTGCATCACCTACCATGATGGTGCTCTGTACGAGGGCTTCTGAAACTTCAGATTCCATAGAAGGAACAAGCATAGCATCTGTGAACCTGCACCACCTCCACCAGAAACAGCCAGAACAGCAGCATTTCACCCTCCACCACTCATTGCCAAGTGCCTTCTTGGAAACCATGTACTGAACAGGGTCTTCAATATGGCCTGTGTCTGGACAGGTATCTGACAGAATGTAGAAGACTTGAGAAATTCTGGCTAGTCAGTAACAACCCATGTTTCTGAGAGTTGGCTAACACAAACACTCCCAGAGCATCAATGGTTGGCTCAAGCACAAGAATGCCCTCATGGAAGAAAGTGCTAAAAACTTCAGCGTCACCACGGGACTTTCAGGGTGTAGTGTGAACTGAAGAGGACTGACCTTTAGAGGGTAGCTGCTGTGGGCTCTGGCTTTTCCGGGTCTGGTGGCTTAGTGGCCTAATGCTTCCACTGTAGGAGCCTGTGCTCGACCTCAAGCTCACAGGTTCTAATCCCGTCAGGTCCACTCAGCCTTTCATCCTCTGAGGTCGATAAAATGAGTACCATTGAGTTGGATGACAATAAACATCTGTTATTCAGCGCCAAGATAACCTTCAGTGAACGTGCGCTTTACAAATACGCATGTTATGTTTTCCTTGCTGCTACTTACATGTCTGTCCAACATCCCACACATGACTAATGAAGTTATACATTTAAACTGAAGAACATCCCTGAAACATCTCTTTCAAGAGTATGCACAGTGTGCTTCAAGCAATTTAGATGTGGGCCCCCTTGTTATAAGTTTTACCTCGTGCTTTTTTTATACTATTCTTGGCGCTTAGGCATACGGCCAGACCCTAGCCGTCCTAGAGTGTTCTTAAACTTCCACTTTCGTGCTGATATGGTTATTGGGCTCTTATTATTTTTTATTGCTCTTGTCTCCAAAATGGGCCGTGAAATTTAACTTAAATGTGCACTTGATCGGCGCAATATTGGGGGAATGTATTAGGGTTTCTACTGCACTCATTCCTTTTTCTTTTTTCTTAAACACACCTCTTTTAATGTTAAGCTTCCTGGCGTGCTCTTGCTATACTAAGGTTACAGCATAGTACAATTTTTCCCTGCCTTACTAGTACTTTTTAAATACTTATTTTAGTTAAATCTGGTATTAGGGAGCCCGTTTCCTTTTACTTACTGAGTCACTTTTTATATAGATACTCTTGGCATCTACTACGGATCAGTGCAACAAAGGCGAATACCCGAGTCCTCTTAAACTATTGGACTATTCTCGCTTGTAACTTGAAAGGTTAGTTTGATTCAGTATGCACATTACAACCTACCTCACATACGTATGGGAATTTTGTCTACTGATGCTTTCATTTTATATTGTATAGGTTAATTTCAATTGTCCTGACGCGGACTTGACTAGAACTTGGACCTCTAGACTATCGGTAAGCGTATTCTCAACTCTTACGCTTACCGTCGTAGCCTTTCGTTTGTTCTTTATATTTCTATTCTTTGGGACTTTAGCGGTATTTTCCCTAGTACAATTTGAACACTTGAATGAATTGTAGAAACTTCGGCTTTCTGTCAACATTCACAGCATTGGTTTATTCCTCTTTCAACTGTCCTGACGCGGACTTGACTAGAATTTAGACTTGGTTTAACTTACCTGGTGAACTGACCACTCTAGATTATTGGTAAGCGTACTCCTAACTCCTACGCTCACCATCGTAGCCCTTCGTTTGTTTTTTATATTTTAACTCTTTGGGATTTCAGTGGTATCTTTCCTAGCACAATTTGAACACTTGAATGAATTGTAGAAACTTCGGCTTTTTGTCACTATTCACAGCATTGGTTTCTTCTCTTCCTCTTGGAAGTACTCTCCTCCCTCACCATATTTTCTCTTGTGTTTTTCACTTTATTTTGTGTTTATTTTTCCACTAGCACTTTTAATATTAGTCACTAATTATCGTGTACTTAACAATACATGATTATACGTCTGGATTTTAAATATTGTATATATTGTATGGTATTACAGCCCTGAAGAAGCCCTTGTTTGGGTGAAACGCGTTGGCTGTCTACATTCGAAAATCGAGTGCATCTTTAATAAAAGACACCTTAAGATCAAAAAAAAAAAAACAACAACGTGGAATTCCTTCTTTTGCTCACTGTACATATTTATGGTTTACCTTGCATATATATTGCCTCTCATACTCTTCTGAATTTATGTTGAATTTTGTGGTCATGTAGCAGCTGACCATCTGAGGTGGGCAATATTTTGTTACTTCTGTGACTAGTCTTGGCAGTGCAATCCTCTTGTACCCGGCTGCCTTTTCTCGTATATAAGCTTGTTACAATAGTCCCTGCTGAAATACTAATGCAACACTTCCTCTGCTCTTATATTTGAACTGACTAGCAGCCTTTCCTCTGATAAGGTCAAGATTAGCTCTCAAGAGACAGGATAATTGAATCTGCGAAGCATGGGTACACCAGCTCAAATGATGTTGTTGAGCTGACCTATGTCTGGACTCATCTGTAAGGATAATGGTGACAGAACTGCACTAAGACACACTTTTGGTCATGTATGAAAATCCACAATAAACATGGCTCTCACCAGTCACTGGCATCACCAGTGGGGAATCAACCCCCGCCTCATTACTTCTTTCTGATGATACTGAATGTCAAAATTCATCATTGAAGTAACTGTGATGTAACTGACACTGTAACTTACTTGAAAATAGAAACAAACCTGTCGGACACTGTGAGACACACTGAACATGTTGAAGTTACAGTGCAAACCTTATGGTGCAAATATTATTCAATTAGCGCTCGCTTTGCATTGCACCCTGTTGCTATTTACATCTTCTTCATGTGGTCTCACATCAACAAACACTTTGACACTTTGACACTTTGTGCAATGCCACTATTCCTATGCACCACTGCATCACTTGTTCATCCTTGAAATCTCGTGCACATGTTAGTGAAGGCTGGCATCACACACAGCTTGAACATTGCTACTGTGGAGGTGGTTCCTGCTCATGTTCTCTGGCTGTCAGTTGTCCCTATTACAAGGGGTATGCTGGTGCAGTGACAGACGTCTGCCCTCCTGTCATGTGTGGCGATCTTTTCCATCTTACTGGAAAAGATGGTTGGGAAGTTCCACTTGGTGGAACCAAGACCCACGGTAATCTGGAATGATCAGAAGGTACAGAAGTGCAACAATGATAGTATATTTACCAAATGTAACCCTGCCCTCTATTTGTGCAGATGGGAAGAGATTCGCTAGGTATTTACTCTGTCAGCTATACGACTGAGTTGGACTTTGAATACTGTCCTTCCATGATCTGAGCCTGGAATTAGAGCAGGTGTCGGCCTTAGTGATACCATCATGGCATTAAACATGTTATCAAACAAAACACTAGGGGCCTGATTACAAGTCGGTCGGTGCATTCCGACCCGTATGTAAGCCCCTGTTTACACACTGTTCAGAATTACCAGTTGGTGGGTATTTAATACATTGGATTATTATCAGATGCGTTAAATACTTCAACCTTCATTACATTTCTGCAGACCTCCTTCTTAAATCTATGGCAATCCAAAACTATGCTGCCCACTTCATCCTTGGGATGGAGCAAATTTACCTCATCAGGAGCACTCTGGGAACATGTATCAAGTACAAGACGTTATACTTTGTGCACAAGGCCCGCCGTGCCTAAGCTCCATCCTACCTCTCCCAACCACAATTGCCTTAACAACCGACCAATGCCTGTCACCCAAAACTGCTTCACCATCCACTTGCTGAAATGCAAAGATTTTGGTGTTAGCTCTTTTCGTGCTCAAGGCTCCAATCTCAGGAATTTGCTCCCTTCATCCCTCAATACTGGAAATTACTGCCTCAAATTTAGGAAATCCCAGAACATTCAGCACTTAAATCAGGCTTCTGATCTGCCCCAACTAATAGTCAGATGAGCTCATCTTACTTTGTTTCATCTCCCCTGATTAACCATCTGTCATCTTCTGTAATCCATGGTTTAGGTGGTTTGCAGCGACATCCAGGCTGGCAAAATGCTATAAAAATACATTTAGTAATATTAAAATAAAATACTAGTGTGTAACCGCAATTGGAGCTCATATTCTTTCAGACATTGCTTCTCTACGTGGAGTTTTCATCTGGTTCCAGTGTGCCAGAGGCAGTGCATTTCTTCATCCTACCCTTGCATTCCTCTCACGTATTCATCATTCAAGTACATTTTGCTTCATTGTATCTCCTTCAAGACCGCTGCAGTCATCAAAATACAGAAAAAGCGAATCAAACACTTGCACCTTGCCATTTCCGACCTTAAGAAAATATGGAATCCATTTGTCGGAGGCTTTAGTACCCTTAAAAGAAATTTGCAGCAAAGTCCAATCCTCTTCCAAGATGGAGCTGCGTTGGTCCTCCATCACTCACACTGTCCACAGTATGTCATTACGGGATAATCCCTGCAATGAAAGCGCAGCAAAACTGCTGAAGCTAGTGTGGTGTGCCTGTGTGCAAGAGCCATCATTGAAATATATTGTTAAATAGACTGCGTTTATGCAGCACCCTTTAATTTTATAATACAGTGACTCGCTTCGTAATGCCCCAGGAGACCAGTTCACGGGTCCTCAATGAACTGCAATCACATAGCAGGCTATAGACTAAGGGCCTCATTTACAACACCATTGCGCTGCATCACTTTTTTTGACTCACCGGCGGCGCTGTGTACCTGCCCATATTTACAAGGCCACATAAAGTCATCCCGCGCCAGGCCGGACTGAGAACACAAGGCAGCTCTGGCAATTCTATCGGATCAGCCCCTGGTGGGGAGGGGGTCAGGGGTTGGGCGAGGGTGCTAGTGTGAAGCACTGCTGCTTAACTAAACCGGCACCCAACACTGCTGCTTTTGTTACAGGGGGCCAATATTGCAGCACTGCTGCAAAACCGGCCTCCAGTAACGAAAACGGCCCCCACTGCTCCAAAACCGTCCCCCACCCTTCCAGCCCACCGTGGAAACGCCTGATGCCCGCTACGGCCATTCTGACCCGGACCGTGCATCACTTTTCATGGACTTGTAAATATGGGCCCCTTTCACACATTACTCTGCGTGTAAGGGGCGTTCCATGGGTGTTGTTGTGGGTGTTCCCATGCAACATCCATGGAGCCGGACACATTCCCAGATTTACAAAGTTTTGTAAAGCTGTGAATGTGTCAGAATCCTACGCCTCCCCAGGGGAGGGGAGGTATAGGGGTGGCACAACAAGAAGAAATACTTTTATTTCTCCTCGTTTGCCATTGATGATTGTTTTTGTCCAGCTCCCCGCAGTGCAGGGGCCCTTGCAACATGACGCAAGGGTGTCTGCGCTGGTGCATGGCAGCCAATTGTGCCCCAGCCCAGGAGAATGCATACGGATGCGTTGTATTGTTGTTAATACGCAGCTTCCCTGTGCTTTTAAAATGACCTCGCTCGGGCAGCAAAATGGCTTGCAGCGCCACGCTGCATAATTTTTTTGTACATGAGGCCCTAAGGGAGCATCATTTTATATTTACTAACAGCCCCTCCAAACAGTCCTGCTTTTACATTTGCTCAACAGGGCACATAGATAAGGGTTGCAGCAGCTGTTTGATTTTTTTAAATCCAAGCTCAACATGAAGATGCAGGAAGTTTAGGGTGGTGGAAGAAAGAGGCATGAGGTGGAAGGAATAAGGTCTATGCAGCACCAGCAACAGGCTCTTAAGAAACTCATTGGTACCTATACTGACTGTTTCACCAGGAATACTGCCTCACATTTGTCACTGGAATAACAGGTCAAACAAAGCACTCAAATCCTATCCTTCTTAAAAGGAGTCAGGAAAAAATACAAACACAAAGTGAGCCTTACGAAGGCACGCTATGTTTAACCTAAGATAAATAATTCCTTAAACCGGCCTAAACAACTGTTTGAAATGGCGAAACTAAATTCAGCACATACACCCAGATCCTAGTGGTGCCTACGGTGCCATCTGGCAGAGAGGGGCTGTCTTTCAATCCTGGAGCAGGGCATCTACCTGTTTCTGGACACATTTTGTAGGCTGAGAACACAGCACTTGTTCAGATCAGTTCAGACCGGTCCTAGGTTAATGTGCACTGGAGAGATGAACAGACTGGCATCTGTTGTCATTGGGAATGGCAACATTACAAAAACTGAGGGACATGTTAGTTTTACTCATGTCAGTAGTACCTGTTCACACGGTATACTACAAATATCCCCAAATTCTGTGCGTTGATTCAGTTCACCTACTGGAGAAACATGAAACACAAAGGCCTTGTTGTGAGTGACTCCTTGATCCTGATGAAGCCAGTAGTAGGTGGTTATCAGCTTCATTGGGATAACAAGATGTGCGGGTACAATTCAGGGCTAGAGTTTTATGGGAAAACCCATTTCCATACGTTAGACCACAGAATCCTTGAATTAGTGGCGTTTTCCCTTCCCACCCAATTACTGATGCTAATGGTATCAGTAGTGTGAGGAGGGTGGCCAGGCCGATTACCAGCTTATTCGTAATGGGACACTATAGGGCAGTGCTTAATTTGAGCTGGTGGATTCCGGTGCTCAGCACTTACATTTAATCATCAACACTGGCGCTTTTCATGAGCACCAGTTAAGGACACATTAATTTACAGGGAGATTAAGTGATTTGCCCAGAATCACAAGATGTTGAGCCAAGACTCAAACCTGGTTCCCCAGCTCCATAGTCGGCAAATCTGGCCATTATGCCACATCCTCTCCCCACTTTAATGGTTGGTTCTGTTTTAGGCCGCGCCAACAGGAGAAATGGGCTGGTGCAAGCTGCCTCCTGACAAGAGCCCTAGCACTTATTTTTTTACAAATTAACCACTGCTGTAGGGTGACAACAAGCATTACTACAGCATTGTGCAAATTGGAAATGTGTGCATTGCTGTGCATTGTGAAAACTCCTCAGTATTACTGTAGCACTGTAGACCTAGTACATTGCTTCATCATCCTTATTGCATCATAGAACAAAATGTGCAGCACTGTTGAAAACTGGACAGTACTGCTGAATTAGACAAATATGTGATTCGCTGCCAGTGTGGGTTTATGACAGAGATAGGCTTGTTTCTAGCATGGTTAGTCTGACCTGATGAAGAGAGTTCGTTCATTGACATCAGAATCTAGCCCCCTAGACTTGTCTTTCAACTCTTTACTATGGGCACTGATGTGGGTTGTAAATGTGCTTCTAAAGAAAGCTTCCATTTGTCACGATGCCCAGATAGGCAGCGGTGGTTGCCGCCCCAATGCGGAAAGAGTGCGACCCAAACTCATTGGGGGGGGAGACCCACCTTTCTTGAGGCTTTTCTCATTACTGCAGTGAATTGGAACCGGCTGAGGCATGACCCATCTTTGTGTGAGAACAGTGGCCTGTGGCGTGGACGCCCTGACCTATATATTTCCGCATGAGGCACATCGGGCAACATGCCCTGTCCTCTATGCAGTCTAACCTTGTGTGGTACCCCTTGCCTTCTTGATCTGTCTTGGACCGTCTTAGGTGCACTATCATGTACCCATTCCACATGTGTATGTCCTCTTCGTACACACATGCCGTACCCAGCGCTCCATTGGCTGGCACAGCTAGTTCGCTAATCCTGTAAGCCCCAAAGAAAGCTAAGGCAAAACCTGCCCTGAACAACGCCACCTCGAGGCTTCCTGTGTGTATCCCTGGTAGTGTGCCCAATACTGCCTTCAAGACTGTGAAATCAATGTGCATCCTCTTATCTGGGGCCCTGAGCTGCAGCATACCCCAGCCTTTCATCGCTGTCCTACAGTAAAATGCCAATTTGCGAAGTGTGCCACGGCACTGAGGTGTGCCTGTGCCCATGACTTGGTCCTCCCGTTCATGAATGCCCATTCTATGAATAACGCTACATCTGTCAGGGTAACCCTGTTCGGGCTCGCTGTGCTGGTCACACTCCAGAATACCTCCCAGCACTTACGGTATCTTTTAGCAGTCTTGGAGGCCGGTAACCCTGGGCGGAGTTCGCGGAGTTGCACTACGCGGAACACCGCGAAGTGCAAAAAAACCTCTGTCGCACTACATAGAGCTCCGCAAGCGGCGGAGTACAATAGAAAAATGCCGTTCGCGGTGATTGCACAGTGGCGGATAGTGCGGCAGACACTCCACCAGCGTCTGGAGGCGAAAGCAACTGATACTTTCATTACAGTAGAAACAGCTGACACTCGTGTTGCCCCCCATTAGGCTCTATGAAATAGGCCTCAAAATTGAAGGTGATATTAAACGTACTATTAAAGCAGTCTTTTGGGATAACCTTACTTCTTCTTATGATATTTTGTTGGCGGAGGTGGATTGGCCTCCCCCATTTGTTCTTGCTTCCTCTAAAGGGGAGGATGTTATTCTCCCGAGTTTTTCGCAATATGTCCCAGAAGAAACTAAACTTGCTTATGCTTCGGAGTCGGCATTAGCCCTTGCTCCCGCGTTATATCGCAATCAGGCAAGTTGGGACAGAGATTCGCCCGAGCATGTAGTTCCTTTACATTCTACACTGCAGCCCCAACCCCAGTACCCAATAAAACGTGATGCAAAAGCGTCCGTTAGTGAAATTCTTACTCAGTTGGAATATCAGGGTGTGAACGAACCCTGTGTGTCTTCAATGAATAATCCTCTTTTTCCGATATTGAAACCGGACGGTTCATATCGTATAGTTTTGGATAACAGACATTTGAACAATCATGTTCGTACCTTTGCGGTACAGAACACCCATAGCTCTGCATTAGTCAACAACATTGTTAGAAAAAATATAAAACTACTTTAGATATTTCCGATGGATTTTTCAGTCACACGTTGGCTCTTGAAAGCCGTGACTTGACAGCATTCAGCACGTTAGGCAATCAGAAAAGATATGCAAGATTGCCTATGGGATATAAGAATAGCCCAGGTGTGTTTGCGGCATGCATTGTGTCAATTGTGCATGAGATTGATCCAGATGCTTTCTCGTACGTCAATGACATTTACTTGACTGATGATGAATTAACTCTGCATCTCTTTCGTGAAGACCGCATTATCACACGTTTTGCTGACTTAGGTTACAAATTTAATTTTGCCAAATCTCACATAGCCTTCCTGGCAGTTCTTTTTCTTGGTTATGAACTCAATAATGAAGTTAGGGGGTTGGCCCCCCACTTTCTGGAGAAATATGCTCAATTGCAACCTCCATCTTCTCTTAAAAAATTGCAATCTGTGCTGAGTTTTTTGAATTTTGGGAGGACATATATTCCTGATTTTGCCCAGCGTATCAAACCGCTTTACGCATTGATACAACCCTCTTTTTTGCCTTCCAGCTGGCTTCCGGAACACACTGCAATTCTATGGTCTTTGCAGTATGATCTGCTTGTGACCAACTTCTTGTTAACACGGGACAATTCTACAAATTTGGTCATGAGGATTGTACCAGGGATGTTGGGTTTCACTTACTTGACATTCAATGAAGGGGACACGGTCCCCATTGCTTACAAATCACATTTGTATACTTCAGCTAAGTTGCGTTTTTCCTCTACTGAAAATTTTTTGACCGCTGTCCAGATGGCATTCCTGAAAGGACGCTCTCTGGCTCAGGGAAAACGCATTCTCATGGTCTCACCCGTGCCTGCTTTAGAAGCTGTCACAAAGGCGAGTGTTCCTAATTCTAAGGCTTTACATCCCCGTTGGATTCAATGGGCAAGTTCATTGACCTCAGCTGATGTCAATTTTATCTTTGACCCTTCTTTGCAGATGCAGGAGTTCTTACAATATGAACATGTTCATCCTGCTCCATTGTCTCTGCTTCCTCTTAATCAGTACAAATGTATCATTTACACCGACGGTTCAGCTCAACCTGACGTTGGTTCTAAGCATGCTTATTCGGCTACCTGCGCAATTGTGGCAGGCACGATTGTTGATGGGGATTTTAAATCCTCCTTGGTGCACACCCAATCCCTTGGTGACTGTACAGCTCAATTAGTTACGTGCTTTGGTTTTGGCACTGGAATTTGCTGATCCCAGAGTCCCGACACTTATAGTGTGCGATTCTTTCTACTGTGTACAGTCCTTTAATGACAACTTATTCTTTTGGTCACAGAATGATTATCGTGATTCTAAAGGTAGCGCAATTAAGCCTAAAATGCTTTGGGTCCGAGTGGCCGCTCTAAGGGAACGTTTGCCACTCACACATGTTATTCATATGTTAGGACATCAGCGTGTGGGAGCACATGCTGTTGGTAATTCATTGGCTGATGAGGCAGCCAAATCTGCAGTAGCCACATGTCCAGTAGCAGTAGTCACTAGGTCTATGACTAAAATTGATGATGATATTCTTGCGGCTATCGCTGCGATGAAGGAGGAGCCGGAGTTCCCCCAAGGTTTCCCTTCACGTTCTAAATATCACTTGTCTTCTGATTAAGTCCCATTAGCAACTATTCCGTCCGTTGGGGATCGGCTGATTCCCAACGAGGACCGCACATTTTCTTTAATCATCGCAGCACATGAGGGCGTGGCATCTGCCCACGCCGGAGTGATTGCGACAATTTCTCTATTACAGCAACGTTTCTGGTGGCGTGGTTTATATCAGCAAGCGCGTAAATATGTGCTTGCTTGCGATATTTGTCAACAAATTAAACCTTCTACAGTAGCATGCCCACCACATACTCAACTTTACATTTCCAAGCAGCCCTTTGACTGCATTTACCTTGATCACTGCGGTCCTTTGACATCTGACACTGCATTTAAACATATTTTGGTTGCAGTAGAATCATGCACAAGGTTCCTTTGGGTTTGGCTGCAACGCAGTGCTGAGCCTCGAACTGTTATAAAGGATTGGCGTGTCTTTGTCGGGACATTTGCCTGTGGCACTTTCTATTCTGACCAAGGTCCGGCTTTTGCCTCTAAGGCTTTCCGTGATGCGATGAAGTCTTTGGGAGTGCAGGTGCAATTCTCGTCTCCATATTGGCCTGAGGGCAATTCAGTTGTGGAGCGGATGAACTGTGACTTAAAGCAATCTTTAACAGCAAGGGAATAAGGTACTGGCAGGGGCTGGCTGACACATCTTTATGGAGTCCAGTGCACTTAATAATCTCCTAAAAGATCTCTGGGTGGGCAGACCCCATACAAAGTGCTCTTTGGCATTAAAATGTTTGTGCCAGACCTCGATGGTCTAGACGTTGTAGCGGCTGCTGCAACATTTGACGTAGATAACCATTCTGCTATGTTACAGGATCTCCAAAAGACTTGTGACACTCTTGCAAAAGATCATTTGCCCTCGTCCACAGAACCAGTGGTGCTCATTCCTATTACTGGCTGACTTCCTAAAGTTGGAGATCTGGTCCAAGAGAAAGTGGAGAACAAAAAAGAATTTGGTCCCTCATGCCGTGCACCAGTCCCAGTTCTTGGATTGAAGGGTACTCGTACTGTGATTTTACCTCCATTGCCTGGTTGTAAGGAGAATCGATTAATTTCCATCGAACATGTCAAGTTACACCATATGGCCAATACTGAATAGTATGTCTAGAAGCATTCCTCGGTGGGATGTTTCACTGTATCCGATGACTTCCCCGACAACTCCTCTACAACAGGAAAGCGAGGTGGAGACTTCCTTCGATTTGTTGCTTATTTTACCATCAACTTCCATGAATATGTCGCATGAATATGCCTCTCCACCAGCCGAGCTTACATTTGACATTCCTGATACTGAAATCCATTCATCTTCTAATGCAGATCAGCCCCCATTATTTCATCTGGGTGCTAGTGGTTATTTTATGGACAGAGATAACTTTTCTTCCGTTTCTTCTTCTTCTACATTAACTTCCACTGTGGCAGAGCCTCCAACGAGTATTTGCATTTTCATCTCCTGGTTTCGAAGAACTTATCTGGTTCCTCCTTGGACATACATCTGGCTGGTTCTCAAAGTGGTGTTCCTCTTCATGTGGATTGGTTTTGTGACAGTTTTTTTCCTTCTAAATAAATGAACATTACTTGCCTGAATGCTCTGCAGTCCATTTGGTAGATGGAGTTTTGGCCCCACACACTTCGTCTCATAAAATGAAAAGGGATCAAGCCCTCGTTAATATTTCAGCATTTCCAGTCGTTGATGGTATAGTTTTGGATAAAGTACTATTCGGAGTCTACGGTCCGACTGAAACGATCCAGATTCCATATGTATTTTGTGTTTTTTTAGGTGATATCATCTTGCCAGGAATACATTCCGACGACTGGGATGTCAACGCAGTTCATTCGCTGTTTTGAGACTTGAAATATTATACTGCTTTTGAGACAGAAGATTTGTATTTAAATTCTGCAAATTATGCTAATTTATTCTGTTTTCAACATTATGGTCATCATTTTTTACACAAATTCAATACGACCAGACCACCTGTTAATTATACACAATGGGAGCATTGTCCGACACCATTCCAGGGGAGTTCTTAGACACAGAAAAATAAATTTGTATATTTTCAGGTTACAATCTTTCAGACCCAGAGTCATTTTATTATAAGTTGAATGCACCAAAACGCACAAAATTCATGCTGACCCATACTAAATTGGTATATTCTTCAACTTTCATAGCCGATTCATCCTTAAAAGATTATGATTATTGGACGGACATGATTGATTTAAAATCAATATTGGGTACCAAAGATTGGCGTACTGAATCATTACATTGTGTGTGTTTACTATCGTTTCAGCTGATATTTTTAAATCAGACTGTTCAGCAGACTACATGTTTTTGTTTAGCCACTGCAAAAAATGTAAATACTCCCTCAATTCCATCTTTGGCTGCCTATGACACTTGGCAGCAATACACAAATTGTATTCTAGATGATTTAAATGAAATTATCCGAAATGGTACTCATAACTCATCCAGTATTGATCCATTCGGCTGGCTAGTGTGGCCACTCAATACTAATGCGTGTCAATTACGCGTTTCTAATGCCTCCAGTGGGTTTAAACTCAGTAGACATGACCCTCGTTTCCCTCATTCTCATACAGTTACTACATATTCTGTTGGTAAATTGTGTCAGCAATGGTTGTAACATTCCACATTATCATTTGTGAAACAACATCTTTCGCTATTATCAGGGGACATCGATCTGACTGACTTCCTTTTAGGTCCAAAATCCCCTTGCACTAAACGTTTTGTATATGCTGTATATAATGAGTTTTGGAAACTGTCTCAGATGGAAGCTGCTTTCCGCTTATGACAAGTTGATCAAGATAATTTGAAAAAGGTTCTTGACGTAGTTGATAATAGCATTAACACTTTGTCTTCCCGTAGTTACACTTTGGATAATATAGTTTCATCTGTTATTGACATAGTACAGAATGATGTATCTGTATTGTATCATGGTCAAAATCAGTTGCATTCTGTTATGCAATTTGGTTGGACATTACAAACGCTGAAAAGTGTGACAAGGCCATGGGATTATTTGAATGCTTCCGCCCTGTTTTTACCGTTTAATCTGACTGACAAACAGAAGCTACATACACTATGTTACACATTGAGAAATTAGAACAGTTATCATTCTCTATAGCGGAGACTAATTCTTCTGTATGGTTACTACATAGGGTTATCTCATTGCCCATTTCACTAATTCAGTTCACTGCATGCATGAAACATTACCCAATAGGTAGGTATGAGCACCTTGGCAGTGCTTTTATTCATGAATTGTGGTCGTTACTCTTTGCATTTCGCTGTCAGTGTGCTGATAAGGACGTTTTCCTAACAGGGGAGGACTGTGATTCGACCGTAGGACATTCTTTAGTTTGTAAACAAGTTAAACTTCACGGGGCTTGTAACGTTTCGGCCCCTATTTTGGCCTGTTTTTCGAAAAGAACACCGGTCCCTGCCATTATTCCCACGCTCACTCTACTTGCTAACGGAAGTTATCTTATCCTGAATAACCACAACTGCTTCGGCTTGCAGGCAGGCATCCCGTACATAGTAACTGTTTCACAACGTGTTACCTGTTGCAGCAATGTTCTTTTTCCTCCCCTACATGGGAGTGTAGATAGTTCGCTATGGCCTTCAATTCCTACTTTGAAAACAGATTTTAATAAGCAGACTCAAAGCGCTATTGTTTCAACAAGAAGTCGCTCTCACTTCAGATCATGAGACCTTCGAATTGCAGGTGGCTAGAACATCAAGTGAGATTCAGTCACTACTGAATACGAATCTCCCACTACACTTTGGAGAATTAATTCACCTTGTTACATCTTTCAGGCTATTTTTGGAGTAATGCCGGCTTTTATTAATTCAACTTTTTCCAGAGCCTTCGGGGGGTTTCCCCTGGTGCTTTTGCTGGTTTGCGGAGTGCTGGTTCTTCTGCTGCTACTACGTAATGGCTGCCTGTCCTGTGGTTCAGCCCAGCCCAGGCCAATTGCGTCTGTACCGTGAACGAATGTAGCAACTTTTTGGATGCTTGCCATTGGTGACTCTTGACAATTTTTTCTTCTCTTCACATTTTGATTTTTTTCTTCACAATTTGGCCTTTTTAGCACCTGCTTTGGCTCTGCTTACCTCTACGTTCTGTTTCCCTGGGTACTACAGACCTGGCCAAGGAGAGGGTGTCATGTGGCCGTTGGGGACATTGTCGACATCACTAAGTTAGCATGAGCCCTGCAGCCATTATGCGGCTTTGCGCACGTTACTGTATGGCTTTATTTTTGCAAATGACTTTGTCCATGCTTTGCACATGAGAACTGTCTGCTGTGTTCGTTCTCTGCCTGTTCCTGGAGTTTAGTCTGAACATTGTGTGCAAGGTCGATAAACAATGCCCTTTGTTATTTTGTTCTTGCCAGGCCCTAGCACCTAGACAAAACATACCAATGCAGCTGTTGTTGGAAACTCGTATTTTGATATTATGGGGATACATGCATAGGGGGCACACACTTGGAGAGGGACCTTTCCAGGGAGAAGAGCAAGATAGCACCTATGATGTAGAACTATCATCTAAAGTCTAAGGTATGGGGTCTGCAGTCAAAGGCCAGAGATCTTCTTATATATAATAAAACTTCTTCTTAGCAAGGGGAGGGAGGTTAGGCTCTATAGTCTTTTCTCTACTGTCTTTTCATTATGACATCTCGCTTCATGATATATGGACTAGCTTCTATGCTGACTGTATTTGTACTATGCATTTTCCTGCTTGTTGTGGCACATATATTGCATGTTAGGGCACGTTAGTTAAAATAAATATTTTAAACTGTTCTTGTTTCTCTGTCAGATCTTATTGTGGACAAGTGCAAGAGGGGTAACAACCTTTACAACGTGGTCATTACACCGCGATACCTTTACAACGTGGTCGTTACAACGACCACGTTGTTAGTACGCGATGCATTTACATCGCAAGTCTTTACAACAAATTCCACTAGGGGGCGCTGAGGTATTGGAAATAAATTCCAACACCTTCCCTACTATTGCGCAAACTGGAGTAGGAATAGTAAATAATACTATTCCTAAGTCCAGCGCGCCCCCTAGTGGAAGTCGTTGTAAAGACTTGCGATGTAAATGCATCGCGTACTAACAACGCGGTCGTTCTAACAACTGCGTTGTAATAGCACGCGATGTAATACATCGCGTAGTAAAGTGCTATATTCGTGCAAGAGTGAGAGCAAAAGGGTGTGTCTTGTTACCGCGATTCCTGAGAAATCTGGGAGTGTTGTGTTTGGGTGTCTAATCACTTGTTTCTCTGTGAGTGAGTAGGAGAGCAAGTGAGACACTATAGCTAGTCGGTCCTGGGCTTATGGGTACTCAGGTGGTAGGATGACTCAGTCCCTACTTACCAAGGTCCCATCATCCTAAGCATAGTTCTGTTCTTGGGCAGAATCCCTGCAACACTAACTTATGGTGATGCCGGGCATTAAATTACAATTCTGAAAATGCCACTTTTAGATTGTTGGCATTTTCTTGCGTTAGCCATTTAGTGCATGCAGCCTTCTCTGGTAATATGAATGGGTGTAGTTGGCAGTTGGGCTTTGTGTATTCCTCTTAGATAGCCACACACACTGGGAACTTAAGTGTGACTGGATGAGCCATCACTGGCAGAATGGGAGGGAGGACCTGGGCCCAGCCTCACTTACACCTGAATAGACTGTGTCCTGTCTCCACACAAAGGGCTTAACGACCCTGCATTATTACGTCAGTCGGCTTGGAGCCAGGGCAGGGAAGGCAGGAAATTTCATGCACTTCAAAGCCACTGTCCAGAAGCTTCTCGCAGCTTCCAGAACCAGGGCACCCGTGTATAAAAGAAGGACCTCAGACACCAACTCTTCAGTACACTTCTGGACCTGTGGAAGAAAGGCTGCTGTGCTGCTGAAAGGACTACCACTCCGCTGGACTGCCACTCTGAAGGAGCTGCTGCCCTGCTGTGCAGACCTGCTGCCTGATGCCCTCTTGCCTGGGGAGGAAGAACTGGACCTGCAATCTCATCATGAACCCAAGACCCCAGAGTGACTCAAAGGACTAGTATGCTGGCCTCCTGATCTGAGACTCAGGGACATAACAGGCTCCCCAACAGATCCTGGACCCGTATTCAGCAAGTTCCTGGCCCTCAAGAGGTACCTCTCAGGTCCTGAAACCTTGGTGTGGCTCTTAAGCTCTTAAAGTTAAGTTTTTGGGCTCTTTACAACTGCGAATGGGCCTGTTCTCACCGTAACGGCTCCTACTGAAAATCAGTGCGAGCCACGGCAAGCCCGTCTCTTCACCCAGCAAGCATTGATCGCCCACGGAGGACTGCCAGCGCAAAGTACCAGCCCGCCTGTCCTTGACACATGGCCTGATCCTTGCACCATGCCGACCACCATGAGCAACACTCTTCTCATTCCCGGTGAGTTTCTTCAACGGAAATGGGACTTTTGGCACAAAATTTGAGAAGGTAAAACCTTCACAGGGACTAACCTAATCTGGGATTGTATCCGACTTGTGCTCCATCGCAGTTTGACTTTGACCCGGTCTATCATGACCAGATAGTGGCAGTTGGCACTTTATGCTTTTAGGCGCTATATTGCAGTTTATTCTTTAAAAATTCATAACTCCACTTCTACTGATTTTTGTCATTTTGGTCTCGT